>CM065599.1:60506001-61106001 GCA_033119425.1 Bufotes viridis | reverse complement strand
CCAGCTTTGTAATATAGATGGAAAAGTGGGTGTTGTTAGCTATCTTAATGAGTTTCACTCCAGATTTATCATTGCGACCTTTTTAAGACGTCGCAAAAAGTCGCAATCTCACTCCAGGAGGAGGGTGGAGTAGGAAAACTGGAGTAGCTTCTCTATACAAAAATGTTAGGTTAAAGGACAAGCCATATTTATCAAACAACCTGTGACATTTGATAAATGTGGCACAAAGTACTCCAACACAGACTCAAGCAAAACTGACTTCAAATATTCTCCTCATGATAAATTCCCCCCTACGTTCGGACAAAATGTGGTGAAGAAGGATACAGCACTTTAATATCACAGGTAACCCCTGTTGAGTGTAAATCCCACCACATATTATTCATGTTGTTTAGTACATTGTACTTGTTTAGTACAGTGCTGTCCTTCAAATATCCTGTGATTCGGGTGGCCAGAGGTTGTAGATGATGATCCACCCAGGCACAAAGTCTTCCAAAAATGGATCCAGAGCAGGAGACAATAGGTCTATATGTAATAGGGGTATACTGCTTATGTATCTTAGGTAAGCCATACATGATAGGTGTACATGGACAATCCATTTTCAGGTACTCTTTTTTATTATCACTTTGGACACCCAATCTGAGACCTTCGCCTAGAATAGGGAATCAAGGGCCCTAGCAAATTCTAGAGTGCGGTCTTTAATTAATTTCCTATAGATACCAGTGTCCTGTAAAATGTTATTGATAGTTGCTTCATAATTCTTACAATTTATGACCACAACAGCTCCTCTCTTATTAGAATTGCGAATTAGGATGTCTTTGTTATTTTGGAGTTCATTAAGTGCTAGAGTTTGGGCAGCGGTCATAGTAGTTTTTTTCTTTGTTGTATTTTGTTGTAATGATCTTAGATCCCTTTCCATGACATTTTGGAACTTATCTATGGAGTTGGTTCTTAACTGTACCAGATAAAAAACAGGATTGTTGATATTAATAGTTTCACTACTTTTAGGTATAGATTCCTCACTTAAATTATAAAGATGTTTAATTGCTAATTGTTCCTGGAAGGACAATCCACGAAATATGTTGGTAGGTACAATAGATGATACATCAACATCTTCATTACGCTGTTTATCAGTGGCATACTCCTCCTGGAAAAATGTTTTTTTTCAAGGTAATTGCACGTACTAATTTATTTATATCAAGTAAAGTAGAATAAAAATCTAAATGATTATCAGGGACAAAGTTAAGCCCTTTGGATAGAACACTTATTTGTTGTTCGGTAAGTTTAGTAGATGACAGGTTCAGGCTTTGGCGTGTTCTGTCTATTGGCTCTTTGA
Organism: Bufotes viridis; assembly: GCA_033119425.1. Lineage (NCBI taxonomy): Eukaryota > Metazoa > Chordata > Amphibia > Anura > Bufonidae > Bufotes > Bufotes viridis. The sequence goes on along the minus strand of CM065599.1, from coordinate 61,104,668 downwards.
TAAGTGTGGGTGGAGACACTTTGCATGTAAAAGGTACAGCATGATTAAAATTTAAAATTGGCAAGAAGATATTTAGACATCCCGCACGGATCGTGGACCTTCCCTATGATCGGTTGATCATTGGGATCATCCTCCTGAAAAGGTTAAGTTCCATAGTAGACTTCATTAATAGGTGAAGGCACCCATTGCCTATGAGTACTCTTGCAATGCACAACCCCAACATAGTTGTCATGTGATTGAGGAAAGGCTTAACTCTGTTGAAGATCGTTTTAGGAACAATCAAATGCCGGATGTCACGATCTTGTAAAATGGTAAGCCCGAGGAAGCTTATGAGTTAAGTCAGCCTGAAATCTTTCCAGAATTTCAGGAATGGGTGGAAGAGCAATTCTCTATAGCTGATGCATGGTCCATTGAAACAGAGCGTCAACAGCTAAAGGAGCTCTTCACAAAATTCCAGGACCTGTTTGCTAAGGATTCTTATGACTGTGGAGAAACTGACTTACACGTTGTAAGAATCCAGACAGATCCCAATGCACCCCCTGTCTATGTAAAATAATACCGACTTCCGCTAGCGGCTTACGAGTCACTATCAGAAATTGTCAAGAACTTGGAGAAGAGGGGCATCATACGTCCGGTACACAGCTCGTTCAACCATCCTATACTTGGGATTATTAAACCCAATGGTCAATTTCATTTCTGCTCGGTCCAAAGGCAGCTAAACAAACGTGTATACATGTCCGGATGGCCCATGCCGTATATTGACAAGAGTTTGGGGCAAATACGGTACAGGGATCCCAAATTTTTACTGCTATGGATGGTGCACAAGGATATTGGACAATTAAGGTGGAAGAGAGGGATCAATACAAACTGGCCTTTACTTTTGGCAAGAAACAATATGCCTGGACCCGATTACCCTTTAGGTACATAAATGCGGGCCATGAATTTGCTGTGTTCATGCACAAGGCAATGTCTGATGCCACGGAATGAGGTACCTTATCCTATGTGGATGACATCCTGATCAAAAGCATGACTTTTGAGGAACACATTGCGGAACTGGGGCATGTACTAACCCAACTGAAAAAAGCTGGTGTTAAACTTTCTTTTCAGAAGGCTCAATGGTGTCGTATCAAGGTTAATTACCTAGGTCACGAAATCACTGTTGATGGAATCAACCCACAGAAAAAAAAAGGTGGAGGCAGTGATCAATACGAAGTCATCTACAAACATCAAGGAGTTGAGATTCTTCCTGGGTATGATGAACGATTCATGTAAGTTTAAAGATAACTATGCCAAGATCACAAAACCTCTTTTGCAGTTGCTGAAGAAAGGAGTGAATTGGGAATGGAGTGAGCATCACGAGCAACCTGTGAATGAGCTCAAGGCCAGCCTTATCCAAGCTCCATGCCTTGCCTCTCCCAAAGGTGGGAAACCTTTCTTCATTAAAACAGGCATTACCGATAAAAGCGTGAGTGCAGTCCTCTTCCACAAACAAGAAAAAATCATCATCAAAATCATTGCCTATGCCAGCAAGTCCTTATCACCGGTTGATGTAAAATTTAATGACTGTGAAAAACATTACTGTCGACTATGTGGGCTTTGCAATATTTCAGGAGTTTTAGACAAGGTGAAAAGAGTATTGTGGAAACTGCACACCAACCACTGCAATAATTACAAAGTGATAGAATCAAGGATGGGAATCTATCAAACAGCAGGATAAACGCCTGGACGATGTCCTTAATGGGATGGCCACTGGAAATCAGGTACAAACAAAATAATAAGAATCCAGTTGCTCAAGGATTAGCTGAACTTCATGATTGTTCCAATTCAGGATATAAATGTGAGTCACCAGAAAACGATTTCTTGGAAGAACAATCTTTGTCTACATACAAATCTTACGAAGAGGAGTATTGCAAATCATTACCATGTGTATATGTAGATGGCTGTTCTTTCCATACTGATAAAGAATCTGAACGTACACTAGTTGCAGGCATCGGAATCGTGTGACATAATATATTCCCCAATGTGTCAGTCGGATACAAGATTGGTTCCAAAAGTAGCCAGATTGCTGAGCTTACCGCAAGGTATACAGCCGTACAAATGGCTATCGAATCTGATATTAAAGAGTTTGTTATAATCACAGATTCCGGTTATATCCACAACAGCTATGTTGAGTACTTCCCTGGATGGAAAAGGTCCAACATGGTAAGGAGCAACAACAAGCCTCTCAAACATGGTAAAATGTTTTGTAGGATCGACGAGATGGTTACCACCTATGGTCTCACCATTTACTGGAAAAAGGTAAGAGGTCACTCAAAATATCCAGGTGTGGATAAGGAAGGGAATTATTTGGCAGATCATTGGGATCATCCTCCTGAAAAGGTTAAGTTCCATAGTAGACTTCATTAATAGGTGAAGGCACCCATTGCCTATGAGTACTCTTGCAATGCACAACCCCAACATAGTTGTCATGTGATTGAGAAAAGGCTTAACTCTGTTGAAGATCGTTTTAGGAACAATCAAATGCCGGATGTCACGATCTTGTAAAATGGTAAGCCCGAGGAAGCTTATGAGTTAAGTCAGCCTGAAATCTTTCCAGAATTTCAGGAATGGGTGGAAGAGCAATTCTCTATAGCTGATGCATGCTCCATTGAAACAGAGCATCAACAGCTAAAGGAGCTCTTCACAAAATTCCAGGACCTGTTTGCTAAGGATTCTTATGACTGTGGAGAAACTGACTTACACGTTGCAAGAATCCAGACAGATCCCAATGCACCCCCTGTCTATGTAAAACAATACCGACTTCCGCTAGCGGCTTACGAGTCACTATCGGAAATTGTCAGGAACTTGGAGAAGAGGGGAATCATCCGTCCGGTACACAGCTTGTTCAACCATCCTATACTTGGGATTCTTAAACCCAATGTCAATTTCGTCTCTGCTCAGACAAAATGCAGTTAAACAAACGTGTATACATGTCCGGATGGCCCATGCCGTATATTGACCAGAGTTTTGCGCAAATACAGTGATCCAAAATTTTCACTGCTCTGGATTGTGCACAAGGATATTGGACAATTAAGGTGGACGAGAGGGATCAATACAAACTGGCCTTTACTTTTGGCAAGAAACAATATGCCTGGACCCGATTACCCTTCGGGTACATAAATGCGGGCCATGAATTTGCTGTGTTCAAGCACAAGGAATGCCTGATGCCACGGAATGAGGTACCTTATCCTATGTGGATGACATTCTGATCAAAAGCACGACTTTTGAGGAATACATTGTGGAACTGGGGCATGTACTAACCCAACTGAAAAAAGCTGGTGTTAAACTTTCTTGTCAGAAGGCTCAATGGTGTCGTACCAAGGTTAATTGCCTAGGTCACAAAATCACTACTGATGGAATCAACCCACAGAAAAAGAAGGTGGAGTGATCAATACAAAGTTACCTACAAACATCAAGGAGTTGAGATCCTTCCTGGGTATGATGAACGATTCATGTAAGTTTAAAGATAACTATGCCAAGATCACAAAACCTCTTTTGCAGTTGCTGAAGAAAGGAGTGAATTGGGAATGGAGTGAGCATCACGAGCAACCTGTGAATGAGCTCAAGGCCAGCCTTATCCAAGCTCCATGCCTTGCCTCTCCCAAAGGTGGGAAACCTTTCTTCATTAAAACAGGCATTACCGATAAAAGCGTGAGTGCAGTCCTCTTCCACAAACAAGAAAAAATCATCATCAAAATCATTGCCTATGCCAGCAAGTCCTTATCACCGGTTGATGTAAAATTTAATGACTGTGAAAAACATTACTGTCGACTATGTGGGCTTTGCAATATTTCAGGAGTTTTAGACAAGGTGAAAAGAGTATTGTGGAAACTGCACACCAACCACTGCAATAATTACAAAGTGATAGAATCAAGGATGGGAATCTATCAAACAGCAGGATAAACGCCTGGACGATGTCCTTAATGGGATGGCCACTGGAAATCAGGTACAAACAAAATAATAAGAATCCAGTTGCTCAAGGATTAGCTGAACTTCATGATTGTTCCAATTCAGGATATAAATGTGAGTCACCAGAAAACGATTTCTTGGAAGAACAATCTTTGTCTACATACAAATCTTACGAAGAGGAGTATTGCAAATCATTACCATGTGTATATGTAGATGGCTGTTCTTTCCATACTGATAAAGAATCTGAACGTACACTAGTTGCAGGCATCGGAATCGTGTGACATAATATATTCCCCAATGTGTCAGTCGGATACAAGATTGGTTCCAAAAGTAGCCAGATTGCTGAGCTTACCGCAAGGTATACAGCCGTACAAATGGCTATCGAATCTGATATTAAAGAGTTTGTTATAATCACAGATTCCGGTTATATCCGCAACAGCTATGTTGAGTACTTCCCTGGATGGAAAAGGTCCAACATGGTAAGGAGCAACAACAAGCCTCTCAAACATGGTAAAATGTTTTGTAGGATCGACGAGATGGTTACCACCTATGGTCTCACCATTTACTGGAAAAAGGTAAGAGGTCACTCAAAATATCCAGGTGTGGATAAGGAAGGGAATTATTTGGCAGATTCCCTCGCCAAACAAGGCACCATTAATGGAGACGTCCTGGATGTTCATGACCTCATGAGAACTATCCAAGTGGATGCAACGACAAGAAGGAAGGCCCAAAAGGAAGCCGAGATACAATGGAGCCAAGATTCCCCTAGTGAGAATCTCATTGCGAGTCAAAAGGGGGATCCAATTATTGGTATCTTTTACAAGCACATTGAAGAGCCACAAAACTGTCCCATAACTATGGAAGACTGTGTAGGAAAAGAAGAGTTATGGATTTTGATTAAGGGTAAGTCCCACAGGATGGATTGTTGATAAGAACCTCAAAGAATGGTATCACACAATGGGTAGTACCCGCGGCATTCCGAGATTTGATGTTGCAACACGCCCAGGAGGCCCCAACCGCTGGTCATCTAGGTGAGAAGTTAACGTATTAATTATTATGAGATTATGCATATTGGCCTCATATGTTGCAATACATTTGTACATATTGTCGAGGGTGTTTAATCTGTCCTCAGTTCCAATCACAAGCACCTACTCATCGAGCACCACTGATGAAAAGGGGGATGTCCATGCCATGGTCAGACATCCAAATTTATTATATTGGACCAGTAACAACTTCATCAAAAGGCAACAGATATCTGTTAACCATGACTTGTTTGTTCACAAAATGGGTGGAATGTTTGCCTTGTAAGACATGCAGTTCAAATGTGTGCGCATCTCTACTAATTAACCACATATTTTCCAGGTTTGGTCTTCCCTAAAGCATCGAATCCGATCGTAGAAGTCATTTCACTAGTGAGGTGATGACGAAGATGTGGGAGATATCAGGAGTAAAAAGAAAGTTACATATAGCTTATCGGCCAGCCTCTAGTGGTGGAGTAGAATGTTGCAACCAAACCATTATCAACATTTTAAAGAAATTTGTCAATGAATCCGGTAAGGACTGGGATGTGAAGTTGCCTTTGGATCTCATGGCCATCAGCAACCAAACTTTCTCCCTTCGAGATGTTCACGGACAGGAAGATGGTGTTACCTCAGTATTTACTCTACCGGACAACAGACTATAATTTGATAAATGCTTCAACAGCTCATCAGCATATGGAGAATCTACGCAAACACCTTCAGCATGATTTCTCGTTTTCCCAGAAGAATCTGGAGAAAGCAGCAGTGAGCGCTAAAACCTACTATGATCTGAAGTCTACTCAAAAGGAATATTAGATTTCCAATCAGGTTTACCTCTACAACTTTGCCGGGATCAGGTGAAGGAAAGGAAATTCCTCCCTTCCTGGAGGGGACCATATGTTGTCATTGACAAATTGTCACCTGTGGTTTACAAGATCAAAATTCCAAAGGGCGATACATCTATAGAAAAATGGGTGCATATTAATCAATTACATGTTTGTCATCCTAGATCACGACTTTGTGAGATGGAAGGATTTCTGGATGATGAGAAGTGAAGAGATATCAAGGTTCCAGCTAAAGACAGAAACCCAGGATCGGTATTGTATGAACAAACGAGTGTACTAACCAATCCTCATGTATTTCCTCTGTAACTATCTCTTGACTCACTTCTGAACCAAAAACTTGCTCTGTTCAACAAAGAAAATTATGCCAAATTGAAGATATATGGTAGTATCATTTTTTTTTTACAGGATTGATAACAGAATATTACTAAGATGCATGTGCTCATATTTGTCATACAATGTATTACAGGCACAAGACGGCATCAAAGATTGTCGCTGTTATATATGTCATCCTAATCTTGGGGAAAGAGTTCCACGCTGAGCCGATCACTGTACCAGGTCCTTTATCTGGGATCATGCTGCAGGATCCCACGGGGTTCATCTTGACGAATAGGAGGATTCTATCCCAAAAGATCTACGTCAGTTTGGATCCGCGAGTCTTAATTGAAAGAAAGTTCAACGTGTCCGAGATTCTGTCTCCGGAGATAAAATCGTGGTATCAAGTACACGTCGGTTATTCACAAGAAAGGATTACACAGATCCTGGAACAGACAAGGAAGACTCTGGTCATCGACTCGTTGAAAACTGTTCTCTGGTCAAAGTTGTTCATTTCTACAATTGCAGCTGCCACAATCGGCGTATTTCATTGGCGTAGTGGGCACTATCGTTGCCACCGGTGTATCGGCTGCTAATGTCATCTCTATTAAGACATTGGAACTTGAAATTGGTTCTCTTAAAAGGAACCTGGTGCATATTCATGCAGAGATGGAAAATCAGAAGCAACATCTATCAGATTTATATTCCATAGTGGAAGATACTGTCGTTACCACTAACTTACATTCAGAATTATTGACCCATTCAATAAATCTTCATAAGAGTAACCAGCAGTTTAAGCAAGAACTTTTGTTCCAAAAGGAGCTTATTGACTTCCATACACAAATCTATCACGATGAAGTATAAAGTGGGATGCAGGACTTGAGGGAAGGTCGCATTCCACTATGCTTAGTTTCGTATGATATCATTCGTAAAATGCTACAAAAAGTCAGTAAGGAGAAAGTAGAAGACATTCATCTGAACTTAGCATTTAACATGAAGATTGCTATACCGTTGTATATTGATCCTATAAAGATGTACTTTTGTTTTCTTCTTTCAATTCCTGTTGTTTCTGCAAATAATGTATTCCTGATGAAGAACATTCATAATGTAGGCACATGGAAAGACAATATTCACGTTAGAATTCAGACTCCTGACATTGTAGCCTACCAACCCTGGAAACCGGACTGGTTATCAGTCCCAATTTTGGACAATTGCGTAACATTCCGGGACAACAACTTCCAGTGTGAAGGAGATCCTTTTAATTATGATGCAACCAATGCATTGTGTGGTCTCGAATAAGAGAAGCATGGTTTTTAAAAGTTCCAGGTGTCTAAAACCGAGAAGGATAGCGTAGTGAACGCTGTTTTGATACAAGACAAGTGCCTTGTTAGTACCCGTTTACCAGATATGACTGTTTTCTTAAATGATCATGTGATGGTGAAAGTCATTGCCTAACCTCTCGTGTCTCCATTATAAAAGTGCCCCGTAATTCCAGGATTATAATTGGAAACCGTACTCTAATCGAACTGTACTCTTTCGAATTAGAGGACATTGAGGGGGAAGTGGAGAGTATCGATGCCTTCCAAAACCAAGAGATTACCATCATACCATACCATTGTCGAGAAAAAGGAACATGAGAGAAGGCAGCACCTCACGTGTAACGCCGCTTTTTTGGTGGCTAAAAAAAGTAGGTTAGATGCACTTACCCTTGGGGGTTGTGAAGAGTCACAACACCTGTAGCACGCCTTGCTGGAAAATAATCCTGTCCAGCCTTCGGGAAAGAAACTGCTGCTGCTGCCAGGCCCTTGCCCTTCACCGTAGCTTGCGGTTGGTGGGATTGAGAGATGCGTCAATGGGGTAGAGAAAATGGACCTTTGCTGGCGCTGAAGCAGGAAAACTCCAGAACAAAATTGTAGTTGGATCAACGAAAAGCTTTATGTTAGGTCTACGCATTTCTGGGGCAAACAGCCGCATACATACATACATACATGGAAATAATGTTGAATATAAAAGCTTTTATTGTCCTGAAGAAGGGGGCTGTTCACCCCATAAACGCGTAGACCTAAAATAAAGCTTTTCTTTGATCCAACTACAACTTTGTTCTGGAGTTATCCTGCATCAGCGCCGGCAAAGGTCCATTTTCTCTACCCCATTGACACATCTGACATAATTGGGAGACCCTAACCTGGAGAGACGTGTACATCTGATAACTTTGAAGATTATAACCCACTTACAAACGGTAGGAGGGGTCCTAGAGGCATAAAAATGAAAAGAAACCAAGTCCCTAGGCAGAATAAGGCTTATCAGAAAAAACTCTAGAAAGCTGACTTCCCCAAACTCTGCATCACTTGACACTGGGTAATATATGCATTGTTTGTAGTATTGAGATAATTTATTTAGCTTGATATTTAGTCAGATACCCGCCTGGTTGCAGACGTATAACGGTAGTTGTTACATTAATCTTGTCTCTGATTTTAGTTACAATGCATATAACTAAATAAGGGGATAATATTGTATAATCTGATTGGAATATTGATTCCATAGTTATATCAAGCTACAAAATTATTAGTTTTATTGCAATACTACCATTACCTGAATTTTGGTCATAATTGTAGCAGAGCAGAGGGTTCATATACTGTATAATCGTCTGCCTTATTGATTTTCTGTCCATATATCAATTGCTTGCATAGTTTTCATATTTTGTGAATTATATCTTTGCATAATTTTCATATTTGGTTTTAAAACTAAGGAGTGTTATTAGATTTATGTTGGTTCCAGTGGCATATTTTGGTATTGCAATTTTTTTTTCTACATAGATATTTTTATTGATGTTATTGCTCTAAAAATTATTGTATAGTAAAATTATTTATATTTTTGCATAGACGCTTGTCCCTGTTTTGCTGATTGCACAAATAATTAGGTTCTCAATTGAATTTTGGGGGTTTTATGTCAGCCCCTGAGATCAAAATATTCTTGACAGTTTTTTTTCCTTTGATCCATTCTTTTCATTAAAACATTAGCTTTATAAACTCGACATAACTAAAAATAGAGAATCTTTACTCAGCGATGACAATGTCATGAAAAAAATTAATTCCCCACTACTAATCGTAATACTGATTTGGTTACTTTTTCTACCAATTATTCTTTAGAATATGATCAGATTGTTCTTCTCCTCAGAAAATATTTACCAATTTTGGATGATGACCGCCCCCAAATTAAAAATATTCTCAAGAATGGCTGCAGATTTGTAGCCAAATGGGGTATCACACTAGGTAATACATTAGCTCCTTCCATGTATGTGTCTCCAAACAGTCACATTGGCAAAAATGCACAACACTGGCTCACATGGAAAGGCCTGTATAAATGTGGTCATAACAGATCCAATATATGTAAATACATCAAACCTTGTAAGTCTGTGACCTCCACAGCAAATAACTATTCTCCGAATATCTATACTTTTATTAACTGCAACACCAAGTATATTGTTTATGTTATTGAATGTACTGAATGCAGGATCCAGTATGTTGGGTGCACCACCCACAGCCTTAAAAAACGCATTGCTGAACACCTGTTAAATGCATATTTGCAATATGTGTCAGTACTGGGCTCGATATATTATATTACTCTTTTATCAATATATTTCCAGTCCAGCTCCTATTCCATCCATGTCAGATACATTTTTATCATTTTCTATCATTTGTATGCTATGAAATGAGAGGACGCTGGACCTTATGAGTCGAGCGTATGGAAAGCAGGAGGCGGACTTTCACAACCGTTTTTTAGCAATTTGCAGTTTATTGGTAGACAACCCGTTTCAGGGTACTACAGACCCCTTTATCAAGTCTGAAACTGGTCCGCTAATCGGGTGGCATGGCTGGTATGCAGCAGCACATGGAGGATGCTGACTTTCAGAGTTCTCCACATTTGGGTGCCGGATCTAATCACGTTTTTCCTGCATTGTTCCAGGTTTCCAGCCCAGATCGTGTGCACCATACCTGCCTGGAGGTGAGCTGATCCAAATTTCTTTTTTATTGAATATACCACAGGTGGGCTCCAATCAAGGTAGAAAGATCTCAAAGACAATCAAGAAAAATGTGTGGCCCCCTGAGCTAAATTTCAAGAGTCATAGCAAAGGGTCCTAATACTTATGTCCATGCCAAATTTTAGTTTTTCCTTTTAATCCATTTGTAAAAATTTGTAAAATTCTGTTTTCACATTCTTATTTTGGGGTACTGAGTGCAAATTTATGAGGGAAAACTTGATCATCTTGTATTTTATCACAAGGCCTCAATATGGCAAAATGTGAAAAAATGAAAGGGTCTGAAGACTTTCAGAATGCATTGTATATGAAAAGCCAGTTAATAACCTCTTTTGTAGTATTACCACCTTCACTTGGTGTAATTAACTAACTGTAACCTTTGTTCTTTCTTCAAGTTTCTGTATATTCCTATGGAGAACTTCAACCAGACACTTCCTAGTTGGTTCTTCTTGCTTGGAGTATCTACTGTCCCCCAACTTCAGGTTCCAGGTTTCTTTTTATTCTTGGTGATGTATATGATCACAATGGCAGGAAACTGTCTTTTTCTTATTACAGTGAGGATCAGCCCAATGTTACACACCCCTATGTACTTCTTTCTGAGTAATCTATCTTTAATTGACATTGGTTTATCCTCCACAATAGTTCCTGTAATCCTCAGAAATACTCTTTCCACAGACAAAAGTATTTCAGTGGGGGGTTGTGTTTTCCAGATGTTCTGCTATTTAGCATTTGCGTCAGCAGAATGCGTTTTACTTGCCGTCATGGCTTACGATAGGTTTGTGGCCATCTGTAGACCACTGCATTACAGCAGTATTATGAACATGCGGTTTCACATCATCTTAGCCTTAATACCATGGATGATTGGCTTGGTTAACTCTTCTATACAAGTGTCCATCACCTGGAGACTTCCCTTCTGCAGGAATCATGTCAACCATTTGTTTTGTGAAGTGCCTCCTTTCTTACGACTTTCCTGTAAAGATCCTTGGCTGAATGAGATAGCCATGTATGTAGCAGCCGGGATCATTGGTTTGTTTTCTTTTCTCTTGACATTGATTTCCTATGTTTATATAATCTCCACCATTGCAAGAATCCGTTCCTCACATGGAAGACATGCAGTTTTTTCTACATGTACCTCCCACTTCACTGTTGTCATCCTCTATTATGGAACCCTCATTTCCATCTATCTTCGGCCTCCATCTTCTTACTCTCTGGAAACAGACAACATTGTATCTGTTCTCTATACAGTGGTCACTCCGATGTTGAATCCCATGATCTACAGCATAAGAAATAAGGAAGTAAAAAACTGTATAATGAATATCAAAAATCGAGCAAATTGTTTTAAAAACATTTTGTAGATAAGTTATAGTAGATAAAGTTACTGAAACTATAATTAAGCAGATTAGTTTTATGGTATGCCAGAGCTTTGATGGCATGCCAGAGGTCATTTTCTAAATGCGTTTTTGTTGTCCAACTATATTTAAGTCCTACTATCACAAATACACTGAAATCAATATGGAGTTGTTTTTTCGAAATGTTTCACTGATGTTCTGGATATACCGTATGATGAGGTTAACATTTTGTTCACTTGTGGTCTAAGGTAAACTAAAGTGTTACTCAGCTCCCCTGGCACCAGATAATTGTCTTGTACTATCTAATCTGAGTGCTCTATGTGACAGAATTAGCAATTTTCAAAATTTCAATTTCTCTGCCTTTAAAACATAAAGTGATACCACATTAAATATTTATTACTTAACATTTCTCATATGTCTACTTTATGTTGGCATCATTTTGTAAATGTCATATACTTTTTTGGACATTAAAAGGATAAGAACTTTAGAAGCAATTAAATAAATTTTTAAGAAAATTTCCCAAACCTTCTTTTTAAGGATGAGTTCAGTTATGAAGTCACTTTGTGGGGCTCACATAGTAGAAATCACCAATAAAGGACCCCATTGTAGAAACTACACCCCTCAAGTTACTCAAAACTGATTTTACAAACTTTGTTAACCCTTTGGTTGTTCCACAAGAATGAAAGGAAAATGGAGATGAAATTTCTAAATTTCACTTTTTTAGCAGATTTTTTATATTAATCATTTTTTTCTGCAACACATCAAGGGTTAACAGCCAAACAAAATTCAATATCTATTACACTGATTCTGCAGTTTACAGGAACACCCCATATGTGGTGGTAAATAGTGATGAGCGAGCATGCTCGGCCGAATATCTGTTTGGCTCGAGCATCGCTATGCTTGGCACATGGCTGTACTCAACCGAGTACCGCATGTGCTCGAGTGCAATTCTCGAGTCTCCACCCCACACATTTTGCGGGTTTCAAGCAGCCAATAAAGGTGCAGATAAGTACTGCCCTCACTGTAATGCCAGTAGCCATGTTGGCTGCTGGCATTACAGTGACTGGCTGGCCGGAACGCTTCATCGTGTGCTATATAGCACCCGATGATGCATGTTCGGCTCAGACGCAGACAGGGAGAGAAGAGCATAGGAAGGGAAAGACAGAGTAGGAAGAGAATTTCACCGTTTTTATTCTGAGAAAGCTTTTCCAAGACCCAAAAGTCATTTTAAGGACTACTATGTGTGTTTGAGAGCAGCAAGATATTTTTATTTTATACCTCTTAGTGACATATACTGTACATCATCCACAGACTGTGTCTTTAATAATCTGGGCCACATCTAGTTTGTGGCTTTGTGTAAAAAATACTGAACTACGTCTGCAAATAGTGATGAGCAAGCACCAAAGTGTTCGGGTGTTCGGGTACTCGGTCGGAACACATAGCGATATTTGTGTGCTCAGTCGAGCACCCGAGTATAATAGAAGTCAATGGGAGACAACCAGGCATCCCCATCTCGGATGAGAAGAGGGTGCCTGGTCAATTGGAAAAGGTCAGAAAGTGACAGAAACACCACCGAAAAAGAATCTGGAACAGCATGGGAACCATGTCTGGGTGCATCTTGGACTCCAATGTCGCTGCTGGGAACCATGTTGTCCCAGTTGTCCGCCACTGTTACAGACCGACAAAATTATGCCCAAAAACCCACCCCCTTAAAAAAAAAACATTTTTAGAGGTAAAATTGTTAGGAAACATTCTTTCCTGTATATTCAATTGTATATACAGTGCAAGTGCTGCCAAAAATTACAAGAAAGAAGCACTCCGATACAGCCTGTATATCACATAAAGGAGGGCCTCATTCACATGGTGCTACAATTGTTCAGGTACACTGCTACACTCATAAAGCCTATGCACTAAGTGAAAGGGCTGCCAAAAATTTCAAGGAACTGGCACTCCAATACACCCTTTATTACACATAAAGGAGAGAATCATGCACACCCTTGAAAAATTATGATTGCTGGCCTGCTGGTGACCCTTAAAAACATTTGGAGCAAGGGCCTGCTGGTTACCCTCTAAAATATTACGGGTGAGGGCCTGCTGCGGAGCTGACCCTGTAAAACATTATAGTTGAGGGCCTGAAGGTGAGAAAACCCCATAAAACATTGCAGTAATGGCCTACAGGTGAGCAGACCGTATAAAACATTAGAGGTGAGGGCCTGAAGGTGAGCAAACCCCATAAAACATTGCAGTAATGGCCTACAGGTGAGCAGACCATATAAAACATTGGAGGTGAGGGCCTCAAGGTGAGCAGACCGTATACAACATTAGAGGTGAGGGCCTGAAGGTGAGCAGACCATATAAAACATTGGAATTGAGGGCCTGAAGGTGATCGAACCCCATAAAACATTGCAATAATGGCCTACAAGTGAGCAGACCGTATAAAACATTGGAGGTAAGGGCCTGAAGGTGAGCGAACCCCATAAAACATTGCAGTGATGGCCTACAGCTGAGCAGACCGTATAAAACATTGGAGGTGAGGTGAGGGCCTGAAGGTGAGCAGACCGTATACAACATTAGAGGTGAGAACCTGAAGGTGAGCAGACCGTATAAAACATTGGAGGTGAGGGTCTGAAGGTGAGCGAACCCCATAAAACATTGCAGTAATGGCCTACAAGTGAGCAGACCGTATAAAACATTGGAGGTAAGGGCCTGAAGGTGAACGAACCCCATAACACATTGCAGTGATGGCCTACAGGTGAGCAGACCGTATAAAACATTGGAGGTGAGGTGAGGGCCTGAAGGTGAGCAGACCGTATAAATCATTGGAGGTGAGGGTCTGAAAGTGAGCGAACCCCATAAAACATTGCAGTAATATACACACTGTATTCAGATATAGTTCAGTATTGGAAGCAAAATACAACAGATGTCGGCCCGTATACTAGGCCCAAGATAATGGAATTTGTAATATAAACTGTATTCAGATGTAGTTCGGTATTGGAAGTAAAATACAACAGATGTTGGCCAGTATACTAGGCCCAAGATATTGGAATTTGTAATACACACACTATATTCAGATCTAGTTCTATATTGGATACAAATTTGTCCCAAATAAAATGTATTCTCTGCTGGAATACTGTATATACGGTTTCGGCCTAAACGCACACACAGATGTGCCCAAAACTAGTTAACTATGGCCAAAATATAAATCACTCTCTGCTGGAGTAAATAATATAGCGGTTGCGGATTGAACACACACACAGATGTGGCACAAATTAGGTTAATTTCCCTAGAAAAAAAGAATTTCTCTGATGGTGCTGTGTATATCTCACTAGCAGGCACACTGTAGTGAAAAAGGCCCTTTTTATAATGTCTGCCCAACACACTGCGTTCTGATGGTGCAGTGTATATCTCACTAGCAGGCATACTGTAGTGAATAAGCCCCTTTTATAATGTCTGCCCAACACAGTGCTTTATGATGGTGCAGTGTATATCTCACTAGAAGGCACACTGTGGGGAATAAGCCCATTTTTATAATGTCTGCCCAACACACTGCTGAATGATGGTGCAGTGTATATGTCACTAGCAGGCACACTGTAGTGTATAAGCCCATTTTTATAATGTCTGCTCCACACACTGCTTTCTGATGGCGTACTGTGGATGTCACAAATTTGAAATCTTTCTGTCATTTAGAAGTTTGGGTACTTAAAAAAGCGATTTTCAAGCCCTGCACTATCTGTCCCTTCCTGAAGATGCCTGTCCCTGATAGTGCTGAATTAAACCCCTTCTTAAAAAAAAAAAAGGTGCTGCACTGCTGTCAAACACACACTATAGTCCTTAAAGGACTGTTTGGTCTTTCCATAAGGTTTTTGAAGTAGAATCAGTAAGTTTATAGCAACACACTATCTGTCCCTGCCTACTGTCTGCTCTCCCTAACGCTGAATGATCCGAGCGCTGGACCTACTATATCAACTTGTATCACGTGTTCCGGCCAGCCAATCAGTGTAAGGCTTACTGCTAACGTGGCTATGGCCTTACACTAAAGGGAATTACTTTCTTGGACCTTAACTGGCTGCTTATGAGGCGCCAAATGTGCGGAGAGAAGACTCGAGCAATGCGACGAACATACGTGGTGCTCGGCCAGTTTAAGCCGAGCGCCGAGCATAGCGAGCATGCTCGCTCATCACTATCTGCAAACAGTGTCTGTATTACAAATTCCAATAATATGTGTCTAACATAGTGTCCATAATCTGTGGTGTTCTGTACCCAATACTGTACTACGTCTGCAAACAGTGTCTGTATTACAAATTCCAATAATATGTGTCTAACATAGTGTCCATAATCTGTGGTGTTCTGTAACCAAAACTGTACTACATCTGCAAATAGTGTCTGTATTACAAATTCCAATAATCTGGACCTAATATAGTTCCCATAATCTGTGGTGTTCTGTACCCAATACTGTACTACGTCTGCAAACAGTGTTTGTATTACAAATTCCAATAATCTGGGCCTAATATAGTGTTTATAATCTGTGGTGTTCTGTAACCAATACTGTACTACACCAAAAAAAAAATGTCTGTATTGCAAATTCCAATAATCTGGGCCTAATATAGTCTCTATATTCTGTGGGTTTCTGTGACATATACTGTCCTGCATCCAAAAACAGTGTCTTTAGCGCAAATGTAAACAATCTGGGCCTAACGTAGTGTCCATACTGTTTGTCTTTCTGTGACAAATTCTGTACTACATCAGTAAACAGTGTCTGTAGCACAAATTTAAATAATTTGTGCCACATATACTGTGTGTGCGTTTAATACATATCACTGACATATACTGTATTTTATTCGTAGACGGTGTATGCTAGTCTGTGACATTATCAAAGCTAAATCTCCTGTGTAATGTGTGCGCATTCCAAATGCCTTTTTTAATTTATTGGCGCATACACTTACAAATCGTACGCTACTGTATGTGTGATATACTTTTAAGCATATATAACATTTAATATTAAGAAGGCGGCCAGCAAGGGCCGTGAAAAAGGCTGTGATGCTGATGGTGCATGGAGGCTGTGGCCCTGCGTGCGATGAAACTGAGTAAAAGAGTGTAGCTGAGGGCCTCCATGTGAGCTGACCCTCTAAAATATCATTTGTGAGTGCCTATAGGTCAGCTGACCCTTTAAAACATCATTTGCGAGTGCCTTCAGGTCAGCTGACCCTCTAAAACATCATTTATGAGTGCCTTCAGGGCAGCTGACCCTCTAAAACATCATTTGCGAGTGCCTTCAGGGCAGCTGGCCCTCTAATGCATAATTTTCGAGTGCATTCAGGGCAGCTGACCCTGTAAAACATTATTTGTGAGGGCCTGAAGGTGATCTTACCCTAAAAAACATAATTTTAAAGGGCCTGCAGGTGAGCTGACCCTCTAAAACATTATATATGAGGGCCTGCAGGTGAGCTGACCCTAAAAAACATGAATTGCGAGGGCCTGCAGGTGAACTGACCCTGTTAAACATTATAGGTGAGGGGCTGCAGGTGAGCTGACCCTGTAAAGCTTTATATGTAAGCTGACCCTCTAAAACAGGCATCCTCGAACTGCGGCCCTCCAGCTGTTGCAAAACTACAACTCCCAGCATGCCAAACAGCCTACAGGTATCAGCCTACAGCAGGGCATTGTGGGAGTTGTAGTTTTACAACAGCTGGAGGGCCACAGTTTGAGGATGCCTGCTCTAAAACATTATGAGCGAGGGCAGCCTAAAAAGCATGTTGATATGATGGAGGAGGAGGAGTAGAGAAGTCAGGGGCAATCCAGGCCTTGTTCATTTTTATAAGAGTCGACCCTTCAGCATTTTCATTTGTCAGACGGATGCGCTAACAGTTATTATGGCCCCAGCAAGACTAAATACACGCTCTGACAAAACGCTGACGGTAGGGCAGGCCAGCACCTCTGAGGCGTAGAGCACCGGTTCGTGCCACGTGTCCAGCTTGGACACCCAATAATTGTAAGGCACAGAGGGATCACTGAGGACGCTGACACGGTCTGCTATGTACTCCTTCACCATCTTCCAAAAATTTTCCCGTCTTGTGACACTAGGCCGCGCATCAGGGTGAGGGTGCTGGCGGGGTGTCATGAAACTATTCCAGGCCTTGGAGAGTGTTGTCCTGCCTCGTTTGGAACTGCTGTGTGTTCCCCTCATCTTCCCTTCTGGGTTGCCCAAGAGACTACGTATTCTGCCGCCAGCGTTGCCAGATGGAAATTTGTTGAGCAATTTTTAAGAAGGACCTTCTAGTATTGCACCATTTTGCTAGTTCTCTCCACTAGTGATGTCCCGAACTATTCGCGGTGAGCAGTTCCCGGCGAACATAGCTTGTTCGCGTTCGCGCGGTGGGCGAACATATGCGATGTTCGGTCCACCCCTATACATCATCATTGAGCAAATTTTGACCCTGTACCTCACAGTCAGCAGACACATTCCAGCCAATCATCATACCCTCCCTCCCAGACCCTCCCACCTCCTATCCAAAAGCAAGGACAGCATCCATCTTAGATTCATTCTGAAGCTGCAGTGTGTAGTGAGAGCAGGGAGAGTGAAGCTGCTGCTGCTGTGCTGATGAATTCATAGGAAAGCGTTAGCTAGGCCAGTGGTCTGTGTCCATAGACTTATCTGCTGTAAGGACAGCGTCACAACACCCCAAAAAGCCCTTTTAGGGCTGCTACTTAAGTCTGCTTTATTATTTTTCTCCATATATATATTGCCGTTGCCTGGCCTGCCCGTGTGTGAGAGGCTGCAGGCCCACTGACCGTAGTGTGCCCACTGCCCACCACTCATACCGTGTGGCACAGGACTTTGCATAAAAAGGGCATTTAAATTTTACACTTTAATCTAATTTCAGTTGCCTGTTACCTGTGTGTCAGGTCCACTTCCACTGACTGTAGTGTACCCACTGCCAGTGCCCACCACTCATACCAGGTGGCACAGTAGCTTGCCGATAAATAAGGCATTTAATTCTTACCCTTTAATCTAAGGTTAGTTGCCTGCCAGTGTGTGTCAGGCCCACTTCCACAGACTGGGTGGCACAGTAGCTTGCCGATAAATAAGGCATTCAATTTTACCCTTAAATCTAAGGTTAGTTGCCTGCCAGTGTGTGTCAGGTCCACTTCCACTGGCTGCAGTGTGCCCACTGCCAGTGCCCACCACTCATACCGTGTGGCACAGGACTTTGCATAAAAAAGGCATTTAATTTTGACACTTTAATCTAATTTCAGTTGGCTGCCTGCTGCCAGTGTGTGTCAGGTCCACTTCCACTGACTGTAGTGTGCCCACTGCCAGTGCTCCACCACTCATACCGGGTGGCACAGTAGCTTGCCGATAAATAAGGCATTTAATTTTTACCCTTTAATCTAAGGTTAGTTGCCTGCCAGTGTGTGTCAGGCCCACTTCCATGAGACTGTAGTGTGCCCACTGCCAGTGCTCCACCACTCATACCGGGTGTTTGAGTTGTTATTGTTATGGTTTGAGTTTGAGTTTATGACTATGCTGTAAAATATGTTATGGTTACTTGGTTACTTATGAGTTTTTAAACAGGCCATGCCATTAGTTTACCTCCACTCTCTTGTGTTATGTTTATGCATATATTAATGTATACGTTTGGGATGTTTATTGTGCATGGTACATATATGCTGTATGATTGCCATGTGTGTGAGCTTGCCAAGCTACAAAGCTGACACAAGTTAGAGCCATTATCAGACACAACCAACCTGGTCCCTTATACCCTGCCACAGCTCTGCTTGTCACCCAAGCAAATGAGTTTTAGCACAGCTTGTTGCAGCTTCACCACTGCCGTGCTACACTGCATCCAGCTACTGACTGATGGCTGACTGCTGCTGCAAGATAATAATTCTGAGTTTGCAGTGGAGGAGGAGCAGGGGAGGGGGGGTTGCAGCGACTAATGTAGGTGGTGGCGGACATCCTGATGCAATTGGGGCCCGCAATCCTTGGCATCAGTAGCACCTGTGCCATCCTAGGGTACGACTCGCTACCAGCCTTCACAAGGTTCACCCAGTGTGCCGCCACGGAAATGTATCGTCCCTGGCCAAAAACACTTGTCCATGTGTCTGTCGTTAAGTGGACCTTCACAATAACTGTGTTGGTCAGAGCACAGGTGATGTTACGTGACACAATTGCGAGTTTAATGAGGGGACGGCACACCGAGAAAAATAGTGGTGGCTGGGGACTGAGTAACGAAGGACAGCCAGTGCCATGAGGCTGAGGAAAGCCTCAGTGTCCACAGGCCTAAATAGCAACTTTCCAGGGCCAGAAATTTTAAAAAGTGCTCATTTAGTGCTATGGGCTGTGGCTGGGTTGGTTTGCTAGCTGATGGTGCTTGCAAAGGCTCAGCTGCAGGGTGGGAGTCATCAAGGCCTGCGTCTAGGAGAGAGGATTGGCCAGCAAGTAACACAAGGGTGGAAGAGGAGGCAGTTGTTTGAGCCACAGACAGTGGTGTGAGCCACAGACACTGATTGTGGACCCAGGGGTTTGGACCACCTGTTAGGGTGCTTTGATGCCATGTGGCGGATCCTGCCGGTGGTGGTGAGATTGCTAGTGTTCACAACCCCTACAAATTTTGCCTCCAGTGTACTGTCTTCCCCCATTATGTTCCCGGGTTTGAGTTTTTATTGTTAAGTTAAGTTAGAGTTAATGAATAGAATGTAATATATGTTATGGTTATTTATTTATTTTTGAGTTCTTATTATGGTATAGCACAGATACAGTTAGCAAATTACAATTCTTTTATCATCTGCACTTTCCTCAAAAAAGTGCCAGACTGTTGTGGGCCTATTTTGTGTGGCCCGCCTTCTCCCTTGTGCCACCCCACAGCCTCTTCCATTCTGTTGCGGTGCTATGGATGCCTCCCCCACTGTCCTGCTGTCGTCGATTGGCTTGCCACCTTTCCAGGTTGGGTCAGTGATGTCATCGTCCCCCATCTCCTCTTCCACTTCCTCACTCTGGTCATCCTCCTGACTTGTGTTGACCTAACAAGACCCTCACTCATTGACAACTATGTCTAATCCGAATAACATCTTCTTCTGACTGTGGATGCTGAAGAGTTTGGGGATCAGTGCACAAGATCTCCTCATGTCCCTCTTGAGGGAGGGTTAGCTCACCTGCAGGCCCTCACCTACAATCTTTTACAGGGCAATTAAAAAATATTTCCATAATATTTTTTCATAGTTGGTGCTGACATTCCCTGCTCTAACTCTGCAATGTAACATTACCGCAATCAAAAAATATTGTTAAAGTTTCTATAATATTTTATTGTGGCCAGTGTTTTTGATAATATCTCTACAATGTCCTTGCACTGACAGCCGGGGGTGACGTAACTCCTTAGCGTGGAGGAATCTCATTGGTTATCGGAATGAACCAGACAAATCACTCCACCCACTCATTAAGGCCATGCACCACCACCCATAGAATCGAGAAAGAGGAATCGATCTGTAAATCCTTTCAGTGTTCCGGGCCGGGTGAGGTTTCCCATGTGGAATCAAATTAAGCCACCGTCAATTAGTTTAAGTTTCAGCTTTGCAACCATACTCCCCTCAGAACCCAAAGACTTTGGTTTCCAGGAAAATGCTTGGCACAATGGAAATAACACCGTCGGATCGTGTGTTGGATCATTTTCGAACCAGGCTACAAATTTCATCTTAGATTAATGAAAACATTCTTGGCAAATGCTTTCAGTGTGGTTCTTCTGGCGCCAGTCAAATAGCAGGGCAATACAGATACCTCCGGCCGTCGATCTTAATCATGGTCCCAATTCTGGAAAAAAAACTAAATTTTTGGCAGCACTTGCATTTTAGAATGTTTCCTAACAATGTTTCCTGTAAATTGATTTTTGGAGGGGTTGGCGTGTATTTTTCAGTAAGTAAAAGTGTTGTACAACTGGGACAACATGGTTCTCAGTAACGACTTGGGAGTCCAAGATGCATCTGGACTGTCGGGCATATTCATATAGACACAATAATGTCTGACGATATTAGGACCAAAGAACAACGTACCGACCTGTAGACCGTCAGAAAAGTCAGATAGACAGTAATATTTCTAAAGTAGACACACCTTCACCGAGAGAAATATTCACTTAAAAAATAGCTTTTATTGATTATTAATTAAAAGATTCAATAGATATCGAGCCTCCCAAAAAAGGATAATCATGGAAGGAGACCCAAGGAAATGAATATCCCTATAGATGTCCCTCATCCGCTGTTGGCCCTGCCTAAAAAACGGAATGGCCGCCCCGATAGGGGCGATCCCGTATCAGGAACCTCCTGGATTCCCTACACCGTCCCTGATACAGGACAGAACCCACCACCGAAATAAATAGGACAGGTGTCAATTGCAGGTCAAGATTAGAACCGTCTCTATAGTCACAAATTTTAGTTAAACATGATTATCAATATATATGGTATCGAGATACTTTCAAACCACAGTTTATCATAAACTCTCGTGCTGGTGCAACGACGCCTATGTAAAACAAAGTGAAAAATAACGATGTAGTTATTCAAGTCCCAGTTAATATAATCTTATCCCAACGCGTTTCACTGCGTAAATATTCAATTCGCAGATCCTCAGGGGACTTAGAAAGCACACAAATGGTCCAGATGACCTCAATATTTTTCTGCACCAACAAATTGATAAGCCTCATACTCAGTAACAGAACTTGTTGAGGAAAAAACGATGTAAAGTGTTCACATATTCAGGTATAAAAGGCCAAAGTTTTCTGCACCAATAGATTAATAGATATTCTGCTCAATAACACAACCTGTATACACTGCCAGTCCGGACACAATGTCATATGTACATATAATCATCATAATAAAGTGGGCAAATCCCCACAAAGCTCCAAAAAGAAACAAATCAAACCCCTGAAGACAGGGGGCTGCCCCGGTATGGCAGTACAATTTGTAAGGTGCAGTCCATCAATGAAAAGTAGGGCACACAAGGCAGGTACTTGCGTGTCCTCAAGGCTCACAGGTTGATTACATAGCGCTGGTGCCGATCGCGATGTATGATATGAGAGGCGGGGAGGTATGTAACTCACCAGGCGCTCTTAAATAGCGCGCTGATCAGGTATTCCAGTTCCGGCTTCCGATCACATGTGCGGTCACCTGACTGTGTGGTCAGCCGACTGCGTTCCACCGCCGTCCGTCTGCGTGTCAGGAGGCTGAAGATCACGTGTCAGGGTCACCTGACATGTAACCAGGAAACGCAATAATGCTTCCCTGCAAGTTTGCGTTCCACACAAGCCGGAAGTGCCTTTTATCGGTAATATATTAGTAATCAAATCAAACAGATACACCTAAGTTAATTACTTATACCTAGTACAGCAGTCCTTAATCAAATACTTATGGGGAGCCTCAAAAAAGACCTCAGTCTGAACACTTTACATCCAAACAAAACAACTACAGATTAATATAACAGAAGAGCGACAAACTGTTATTTTTGTAGAGGCTCTTATTAAAATATCATTATTCATGCAAATCTGCAGGTAAAATTTTAAACCCAAGCAGATGAACATGGAGAATGGCTAGGGAGAAAAAGTAACGAAAAATCAAGCAGCTACACTGCAACAACGGTATATTGATAGCACAATGTCCTAGCCTGGATATCAAAAGGTCACCTCTATATAAAGCACGAAAAGTCAATGCTATCGTTTAACCCGTGTGGTACACGTGTACCCAGCCTATAGATCCACCTCGCTTCTTTTTGCTTCAGAACCTGATCCAAATTACCCCCTCTCTTAGAGGGTTGGATCACCTCAATTGCTAAAAAACGAAAAGTGACATTACCACCTTCATGGGCAGCCGCTATATGCCTTGGAATCGGTTTGTCCCGTTTATTACGTACATCGCCCACATGTTCCAAAATTCTCACCTTGAACTCTCTACAGGTCTTACCAATGTAGAGTTTCCCACAGCAACATCTCATCTGGTAAACGAGGCCTCTAGTGTTGCAATTAGCAAAACCCCTCATTTGAAAATGTGATTCACCTCTTGCATCACTAAACAGGTCTCCAATTTCAATGTATTTGCAGGCCTTGCACCGGCCACACCTAAATGTCCCTGTAGATCTATTCTGAAGCCAACATTTTTTGGTAGCAGCTTCAAAATGGCTTTTAACTAGCCAGTCCCTTAGGTTGCGACCTCTCCTGTAGGTGATTGAGGGACGGTCTGACAGATAGTTGGTTACATCTGAATCAGTCTTTAGTAGAGACCAATAGCGATCTATAATGTCCCTCACTAGATGTGATGCTGAATCAAAAGTACCAACTATTCGCACTAAATCGTCCCTCTTTTTAGGTCTTACTTGTAGTAATTCAGCTCTATTTTTACTTCGTGCTTGATCCAGAGCTTCATTAAGATAGGGATCCGGGTAACCCTTTGTTTAAACCTCTCATGGAGTTTGGAGGCCTCAATCTCAAAATCTGCCAATGTAGAGCAGTTACGTCTTAACCTAAGGAACTGTCCTTTCGGGATGCCCCTCCGTAGTGCTTTCGGGTGAAAGCTCTTCCAACCTAAAAGACTATTAGTGGCCGTCTTTTTTCTGAATAGGGTAGTTTTTAAAGTTTGATGTTCAGTTTTAGTAATTCTTACATCCAGAAAGGAAATTGTCTTATCGTTAATCTCAGATGTGAAGCGTAAGCCGATATGGTTCACATTTAGGTGTTCCATAAACTGATGGAAGCCCTCCCTGGGTCCGGCCCACAGCAACAGAATGTCATCTATGTACCGGACCCAGAGAGGGATAAAGCGAGTCCACTCACCACACTCATCTGTGAAGACCACGGTGTCCTCCCACCAGCCCAGGAGCAAATTTGCGTAGGTCGGCGCGCATGGACTGCCCATGGCAGTGCCCCTGAGCTGGTGGAAGAACTTGGAATCAAAGATAAAGTAATTCCGGGTCAGAATGTACGAGAGGACTCGCAGAACGAAGTTACTGTGGTTTTTTGCATTAATGCTTCTGGATTCAAGGTAGAAACTAACTGCTTGTAGACCCTTCTCATGGGGTATCGATGTATAAAGGGCCTCTACATCTATCGAGGCCAGGAAGGTGCCATCCTCCACATGTATCCCTTCTAAACGTTGTAGCAGGTCTGTCGTATCGCGTAGGTACGAGGGTAGTGATAACAGAAAGGGGCGTAAAATCTGATCCACATAAGTTCCTAGATTCTGGGTCAGGTTGCCTATTCCAGATACAATTGGGCGGCCTTTTAGTGGGTCTAAGCCCTTGTGTATCTTTGGCAAACAGTAAAAGGTTGCCACTCTTGGGTACTGTGGATACAAAACTTTGGCCTTTTATACCTGATTATGTGAACACTTTACATCGTTTTTTCCTCAACAAGTTCTGTTACTGAGTATGAGGCTTATCAATTTGTTGGTGCAGAAAAATATTGGGGTCATCTGGACCATTTGTGTGCTTTCTAAGTCCCCTGAGGATCTGCGAATTGAATATTTACGCAGTGAAACGCGTTGGGATAAGATTATACTAACTGGGACTTGAATAACTACATCGTTATTTTTCACTTTGTTTTACATAGGCGTCGTTGCACCAGCACGAGAGTTTATGATAAACTGTGGTTTGAAAGTATCTCGATACCATATATATTGATAATCATATTTAGCTAAAATTTGTGACTACAGAGACGGTTCTAATCTTGACCTGCAATTGACACCTGTCCTATTTATTTCGGTGGTGGGTTCTGTCCTGTATCAGGGACGGTGTAGGGAATCCAGGAGGTTCCTGATACGGGATCGCCTCTATCGGGCGGCCATTCCGTTTTTAGGCAGGGCCAACAGCGGATGAGGGACATCTATAGGGATATTCATTTCCTTGGGTCTCCTTCCGTGATTATCCTTTCTGGGAGGCTCGATATCTATTGAATCTTTTAATTAATAATCAATAAAAGCTATTTTTTAAGTGAATATTTCTCTCGGTGAAGGTGGGATATTAGGACCAAGATAGAGATTCTCATTGCCTTTAAGAGACCAAACTCTCTGTTTGAGTGAGCCTGAAAAAGGTCAGGCTAAGTGTACCCGATACGGCAAGTCACTGGGATACAGTGTGTATTGTTCTAAAAGTTATTGCCGACAGATGTGGTTTGTCTTAAAGGATATAGTGGGTCTTATTTACACTGTCTGGAAGACACGACCATGTACCGAGGTCAAGGAAGGTTATTGTTTAAGACATCGGTATGCGGTGTCATTCCATAAACTCCACATATAAAGTATATATCCACGTGTGATTACATATAGTCTTAGTATATTTTAACCAATGATACACATAATGTTTGTATATTCATATCCTATTATTGGTAAGATATCATTATATATATATATATATATATTATGCCATCCATGTATTAATGAGTAAACTCTCCAAAAGAACATATAGGCTGGTTTTGTAAGAACAGCTCAGTTATCTTGGGCACTATTAATCCGTCATTTGGATGATATAGTGAATGGTTTGAGTTCATTAGGAGCATTGTACTCGTATCTGCCCAATAAATTTAAAGATTAGGGAACTTCTAATAGCGCCAATTTGTCTGCCCGAGGTGTCAGGAAGAGTACCCTTTAAATGATATAATGGGTAAAAGGTTAGGAAGTCATGTGAACAGATTAGGTGCATACATTTTATATTCCTGGACATTTGGACTTTAAAATATTATACAACAGTGCCATCAAGTAGTAGATGGACAGAAGTGTCTCAGGTATTTGGGTTGATGACATCATCCCCTAATTAGTATACGTTCACACCCAACTTATCTTATTGGCAATCCCTAATCCAAGGGGGCTGGGCATAGATAACGATTAGCATATCTGATCCAGTTTGGGACAGACATAGAAAGAGAAGATCATCAGTTGAGGAGGATCACATCATCATCACATCACAAAGGACATCACAGGACGTCACAGATCACAGAACATCTCCACCACGTCCAGCCCTGAGTAATTTTTCCAGGGATACACAGACTCACAAAGAAACTTGCGGATTTAAATCTTGGAAAGCTGGGTCCCTTCTGAAAGCTCTCTGTCCCGAAGTCAGGGGTAACGTATAACTTATTTTATTTGCAGTAATTATAAATCGCTCTAAATTGGCATATAGTTAAGACTCCATGTTGAGTGGGTCATTAGTATTAAAACAGAATTTTATGGGAACTTTTAATGAAAGTGCACATCATTAAAATTCCTATAATATTTCTATCAGAGTAAGATCTCTGATCGGATTTTATTATCCGTAGTCAAGGCCAGCGGGCGGATTTATAAATTGTCTCTTACTGCTATATTCTTTGATTGAGCATAAGGGATTTTCCATAGATTCATTCCTATTGTTTCTTTGTTGGTTGTTCACGTGCTAAGAATAGCATTGTGCTGGTTGGCTTTAGCAACTTAAGTGAGTCTGGTGTGAACGGTGGAGCACCATCTAGCGGTCAATTTTGATATTGTATTCGGATTTTCTTTGTAACAATTTGTATGCCATTTGTTTGTATTTACTTGTAATAAATTATATTTTATATAATTAATTGCTTTGTTTCATTATCTGCACAAATTGACTTTAGATCTCATCGATAAAAGAACTGGCGTTATTATGTCCGCCAATTAAAATTTTTCAAAATTAATTGTTTTTTTAATTTTCATAATTATTTTTATTTCATATTTTATATGAAATAAATATTTGACAGGACATTGTCCACATGGTGTGCCGGGTCCATTTCGGTGGTGTTTCTGTGACTTTCTGACCTTTTCCAATGGACCAGGCACCCTTCCCTCTTCACAGCAGGGGGTGCCTGGTTGTCTCCCATTGACTCCCATTATACTCGGGTACTCGGCCAAGCACACTAACATAGCAATGTGTTCGGTCCGAACACCCGAATACTTTGGTGCTCGCTCATCACTATTTATTACATTCCAACTTCCCTACTGCAAATCTCACCATATCAGTCACTTCTTTTGTGAGATACCTCCTTTCTTACAAATATCTTGCAGAGATACAAGACTTAATGAAATAGCGATGTAAGTTTCTGCAGGTATTGTTGTCAAGATGTCTTACTTCTCAACTCTGAGTTCAAAAATTTATATTATTTACAGCCCCTATTTTTAAGATCCAGTCTTCTCAAGGGAGGCAAAAGGCATTCTCCACATGTGCTTCACACCTTACTGTTGTCACCTTCTACTATAGGACCATTATGTTCATGTATCTACGACCCCGTTCTGCTTACTTACCAGGAACAAACAAGACAATATCTGTCCTGTATACAGTTGTGACTGATGTTGAACCCCTTCATTTACAGAGTAAGAAATAAGGATGTAAAATTTACCATAAAAATTGGTTTGACTAGAAAAGTCTCTAAAAGAATTTAGTGGATATTGTAAAACACTGAAATAAAGGATCTCTTATACTTCGTTGTTGCCTTCGAGGTTGATTCTACAAGAGCAGATGCTGGAACTAGTCACAACTCAAAGCAAAGAATATTGGTCAACCCATGACCAGATCAGAACTGGTAAACTATTAGTAGTATGTTGTTTTTAGTTTTGGTGCTTTACCTGAATGAGTATTTCTGTGACCCTGGAGAAAGAATCTGGAGAGAGGCTTAGAAATAAAAAGAGATTTTTTTTTTAAAGAACTGCCAGATGCTTCTCCTGTCATCTTCATTCCATGAACAAAGTTCTTCATTAAGATCTATATAGATACCATCAAATAAAATCCCATTCTCAAAATGAAGATCTCCATTAACCTCTAATTTTCCTTAATTAATCGAACAAATGCCATAGTTTGCAAGGCAAAAGCTGCTCTCTGTATAGCCTCGAAGAGGAGGTTACAGTGCAAGAGATCCTCCTCAATGGCATCCATCCATATGACCTAATAAATATGAGAGGAACTAATACAATAAACTTTTCTTACCGTTATCGCATCACACCACAAAATGTTTGACTTTGTAAATTATCTAACTTTGGCTTCAACTTTTAATAACTTAAAGTCAAAAGTTACAAGAAATATCTGTAGTTTAAACTTTCACAACTTAACATAACTTTTTTATTCTTAGGAAGTGGGTGCCAGGAGATTTATAATAATCCCTAAGAGCTTTGAACATGGTATCTATTCTCCAACCATTCACTTACATAAAGAAAGAAAATGTTTGTGACTTAATAAATAGTACAGTAATGTCTCAATCCACTCCACTTTATCAACAGAGACAGAAGCAGACATATGAGAAATATAAACTTCAGTGAATAATTTCTTTAAAAAAATTAAAAAACTTTCCAGAATATTTTTGTTTCAATTTAGGATCTATCATTATTATTAATTTCAGCTCTTAAGGTAAGTAAAAGTCAAGCTTCTGCAAAATGCTTAATCTCCACCTCAAGGGACTAAGCAATTTCTGACTTTGACTTTATATTATACTATTATCATTATAACCGTGAATGTTGATGTAGTTCGAGGGGCAGTTCTGACAGCAATGTTTTGAGTTTCCTAATAATGAAAATATAAAAGCAAAGTTAAAGGGACATTTTCATAATGTCCTGATGGATGTAATTGGAACAACGAGTGTTTTGTTAGGAGACCCCACCAAACTTGACCATGCATGCCAATGTCTCTTGAAGAATGCAGGGTACTGAGTAAAACATTAAGAGCTTAATAAAATCAGTAGAACTCAGGGCCACTGCCACTAATTTCCTGGATGGTTGTTGGGCTTCTTTAGGGCCACTTTCTGCTGTACAGTATTTGCTGCTTCTATGTAGGATCCATTGACATGACCACAATAATATACCATTGTGATCCTGAGGAGGTTGACACCATGTGCTTTGACTGAATTTTTTATTTGAGATTTCCACTTTACTTGAACTTCGCATAATGAGAACTCAGATGACCATTAAATATGACCATATGGCTGACGGTACCTGGTTTAGAAGAATTGGCTGATGCTCTAGTTTATATGGGAGCCTTCCACAGATGGCAGGTTTTAGAGGAAAAAAAAGGATTAGACATATTAGATTTCAGAGGTGTCTGTAGCAACTTATTCCCAGGTCTCAATTTAAAAAAAAATCCTTTATTAAGAGCTTTAATCCACATGAATGATTAAAAAAGGAAAATTGAAATTAACAGAATACAAGCAAAACCATTTCTTGAATAACCCTTCTCTCCCAACCCCCCACCCTCTTTTCTCTGTTCTTCTGGCCCTGGGCACAATTTTGCTATCAGAGACATTCAGTATGCAGTGCTTTCATATATGAATGTTTGTTCCAGCTCATATATTTCCTGGCTTCAATAAATTAGAGATAGAGATTGGTTTTACTAGGCAGAGACTGCCCTTGTTCTCCCGGGCTGTGAGCTCTATGCTGCGATTGGCCAACGCTACAGCCAGGGAGATGAAGACGCTCAGGAGAACAAGTCACATTGGCAAAAATGCACAACACTGGCTCACATGCAACGGCCTGTATAAATGTGGGCATAACAGATGTAGTATAT
Source organism: Bufotes viridis (assembly GCA_033119425.1). Classification (NCBI taxonomy): domain Eukaryota; kingdom Metazoa; phylum Chordata; class Amphibia; order Anura; family Bufonidae; genus Bufotes; species Bufotes viridis. Next base: position 61,074,648 of record CM065599.1, on the reverse strand, counting down.
GTAAATACATCAAACCTTGTAAGTCTGTGACCTCCACAGCAAATAATTATTGTCATAATATCTATACTTTTATTAACTGCAACCCCAACTATATTATTTATGTTATTGAATGCACGATCCAGAATGTTGGGTTCACCACCCACAGCCTTAAAAAACACATTGTTGAACACCTCAAAAGTATCAAACCTCAACTGAAAAACCTATCAGGTGCAGCTGCACATTATGTGAACAGCCACCAAGTCAACACACAGACCTTTCAGGTTAAAGCCATTGAAAGGATTTACCAGCCCAAAAGAAAAGCCATGCTGAGGCGTGAGGCATACTGGATCCTCACAATGGTAAGCAGGTCTCCTAATGGAATGAACCTTAAGGGGGTTGTTAGAGTTATTTTTTTGTTCTTTCTATGTCTCTAACTAGGCAAATGTAACAGCTTTCCAATTAACTTATCTCCAGTGGCTGTTTTTTTTCAGATTTCACTGAGGGTCACATGATCTATGATGTCAGCTTCTCTCCCTGCTCTGATAATGTTTGTACACAAGCCTGTACACGAGATGTCACTGTGCTGGCCACACACCCCTTCACTGCCGGCTGCTGCTTATTGCTCTCTCCCAGGATTCTTAACCCCTTCAGCTGCACAGACTCAGGACTGAAGTGTTTATAAATGCTGGGCACAGGAGCTGAAAGACAAGTTCTGCAGATCATTGCAGGTAGGGGGAAGATCCTGTGTGTATTAGCAGTGTCATTGTACAGCTAGGACTTGTAGACCTACACATACAACATGCTGCTGAGTCTCCCAGCAGGCAGATATGTCACTCAAGGCAGCTCTTGTATTCATTCAATTAGCAGTGTTATTATACAACTGGGACTTGTATTTCTACACATACAACATGTTGCTGAGTCTCCGAGAAGGAAGACATGTTACTCAGGGCAGCACTTGTATGCACTCATTTAGCAGTGTCATTGTACAGCTGGGATTTGTAGTCCTACAAATACAACATGCTGCTGAGTCTCCCAGCAGGCAGACATGTCACTCAGGCAGCACTTGTATTCACTCCCTTAGCAGTGCAGGGGAGGGGCAGAGATTGTTGTTATTGCAAGTAAACAAATGCCAGAAGGGAACCAGAGAAATGAGAAAATAGATATTTTTTTGCCTAAAACTTGCTTAGCTTAGTTATATATCGCTGACCATCAGATTTACAGTGCTATATTTTTTTCCATAACTCGGACAACCCCTTTAAGACTGATTTGTCATACCTATATTGATAACCTTATTCACACTGCATTTTGCCTTCTTGTTAAATGCATATTTTGCAATATGTGTCAGTACTGGGCTCGATATATTATATTACTCTTTTATTAAGATATTTTCAGTCCAGCAAAGGTTCCATCCATGCCATTCTGTGTTACTGCTTTTTCAGCATGCCTGTTAGTATATAAATTTTTATCATTTTCTATGTCTTGTATGCTATGAGGAAGAGCTTGTATGCCTGAAACGCGTAAACGACAGTGGTTTTAATATCTTTCTACTATGTTTTGAGTTAATAAAGGAATTTGGTTTTATTTGGGTGCCGGATCTATCCACGTTTTTCCTGCATTGTTCTGGGTTGCCAGCTCAGATCGCGTGCACCATACCTGCATGGAGGTGAGCTGATCCAAATTTCTTTTTTATTGAATATACCACAGGTGGGCTCCAAACAAGATGTAGAAACATCTCAAAGACGATGAAGAAAAATGTGTGGCCCCCTGAGCTAAATTTCAAGAGTCATAACAAAGGGACTCAATACTTATGTCCATACCAAATTGTAGTTTTTCCTTTTAATACATTTGTAAAAAAATTTAAAATTATTTTTTTACATTCTTATTTTGGGGTACCGAGTGAAAATTCATAGGGGAAAACTTAATCATCTTTTATTTTATCACAAGGCCGCAATATGGCAAAGTGTGAAAAAATGAAAGACTGAAGACTTTCAGAATTCATTGTATATGAAAACCCAGTTAATAACCTTCTTTGTAGTATTACCACATTCACTTGGTGTAATTAACTAAATGTAAACTTTGTTCTTTCTTCAAGTTTCTGTATATTCCTATGGAGAACTTCAACCAGACACTTCCTAGTTGGTTCTTCTTGCTTGGAGTATCTACTGTCCCTCAACTTCAGGTTACAGGTTTCCTTTTATTCTTGGTGATGTATATGATCACAATGGCAGGAAACTGTCTTCTTCTCATTACAGTTAGGATCAGCCCAATGTTCCACACCCCTATGTACTTCTTCCTGAGTAATCTTTCTTTAATTGACATTGGTTTCTCCTCCACAGTAGTTCCTGTAATACTCAGAAATACTCTTTCCACAGACAAAAGTATTTCAGTGGGGGGTTGTGTTTCCCAGATGTTCTGCTATTTAGTATGTGGGGTAGCAGAATGCATTTTACTTGCCGTCATGGCATACGATCGGTTTGTGGCCATCTGTAGACCACTGCATTACAGCAGTATTATGAACATGCGGTTTCAAATCATCTTAGCCTTAATACCATGGATGGTTGGTTTTGTTAACTCTTCTATACAAGTGTGCATCACCTGGAGACTTCCCTTCTGCAGGACTCATCATGTCAACCATTTGTTTTGTGAAGTACCCCCTTTCTTACGACTTTCCTGTAAAGATCCTTGGCTGAATGAGATAGCCATGTATGTAGCAGCCGGGATCATTGTTTTGTTTTCTTTTCTCTTGACATTGATTTCCTATGTTTATATAATCTCCACTATTGCAAGAATCCGTTCCTCACATGGAAGACATGCAGTTTTTTCTACATGTACCTCCCACCTCACTGTTGTCACCCTCTATTATGGAACCATCATGTCCATCTATCTTCAGCCGCCATCTTCTCACTCTCTGGAAACAGACAACATTGTATCTGTTCTCTATACAGTGGTCACTCCGATGTTGAATCCCATCATCTACAGCATAAGAAATAAGGAAGTAAAAAACTGTATAATGAATATCAAAAATCGAGCAAATTTTTTTAAAAACATTTTGATGTAATCTATAGTAGATAAAGTTACTGAAACTTTAATTAAGCAGATGAGTTTTATGGTATGCCAGAGCTTTGATGGTATGCCAGAGGTCATTTTCTAAACGTGTTTTTTGTCCAACTTTATTTAAGTCCTACTATTACAAATACACTGAAATCAATACGGAGTTTTGTTTTTTCAAAAAATGTTCACCTGATGTTCTGGATATATGATGAGGTTAGCATATTGTTCACTTGTGGTCTAAGGTAAACTAAAGTGTTTCTCATTATTCACACTGGTAGTGTTCACACAATCCTCCACATGCGCCGGCACTAGATATCAACAGGCTCCACAGGTGTTTGGTCTCCACAAGCGTTCCTGCGTATTTCTGTCGAGAATGCGCACAAATAGTGAGGTACCTTCGAGATCTTTTTCTTTAAAAGGTTTTATTGTACTTACAAAATTTTCTTTAAAATACAGCATGTAAAACCATCCACCCGACCCGGGTTTCACTTGCTTGCTTTCTCAAGGGCAATCGCTACATAAAGAGAGGAGAAGATAGGCATAGTATAGCAAGAAAACTAAAAGTTAAGCCCTGTGAAGAAAAAATTGCTAAAATTTTCAAGAATGTTATTTTTAATTTTATTTTTTATTTATTGACATAAAATGGCCATGCATAATAAGATCTTAAGGTAGGTAAAATATCAAATTGTTAAAGGGTATGATAAAGGGGTAAAATGTGAAAAGAAATGTCATGAGAGTGTCACTTTTTAATTTAATTATGTCACATGAAACTATAGTTTGGACCCTTAAGTACATATTAAATTAACACCATAAGCATACCTCCAGTAATACAAGAATTTTCCATTAAAAAATAGTGTAGGTGACTATAAAAACGTTGCAATATATTTTATTAAAGAAAAATTATTTTGTCTGCTTTGCTCTTTCCTGCTTTTAAGGTGTCATACACACAGCAATATTTTTAGTCCACATCCAATCTGCATTTTTTGTGGATCAGATGCTATTGCAGATCCAATAATTTCAAATAAGCCACAAAAGATGCAGACAGCACACCATGTGCTGTCTAAATCCGAATGTCCAAAAAAATATAACATGTCCTATTCTTGTCCGTTTTGCGAATGATAGGCATTTGTAACATAGTGCGGGATCTGCGGAAGAGTTAAATGAAGGATGCACATGGTCAGTATCAATGTTCTCCAAATCAGGAATTTGCAGACTGCAAAACAGATATGGTCATGTGCATGAGGCCTAACACTGACATTTTTGAGAGAGGGGTAGGAGGAAGAAGATGCTAAATGAGAGACATACTGTACAAACTGCAGTTTATTAGAAATCACTTCCTAGATGGCAGCAGCCTCCTTATTCCTTTTCCTCTCTACATAGACTTTTCTTGATGACGCTAAAGACAGAGCTACTAGAGATAACAGGCTGATGGAAAAGGAACCCAACAGGAAGCCAAGGACAAAGCATAATTCTAGGCTAACATATATTACAAAGTTTCTTATAATCACCTGTACTATTCATTTCTGAAAACTTGTTTATAGCCGTAGGTACACTTTAATAATGTAGCTTTTTTTTAGGTAAGAAAACCAATAAAAAACATTTTTGCTCTGCAATTGTTGGGGCATCAGTTTTTTAATCAGTATAACCAGTTGTGGAGCCTTTTTTTTCCCAGTTTGATAAATCTCCCCCAGTGTTTTCTCCTATGTCACTCATGAGTCGTGGTGCAAGCACTGTACAATTTATTTAGTACCATACTTTTACTGTGCAATGTCGAGCAATGATTATAAGTAGAGCACTTAGGGGGCTTAATGTACAATATTAACTTATTTTTCCCCTGACGAAGCCTGGTGGCGATACACGTAGGGTAGGTGAAGGGGCACTGGGAAGGGGGGTAGCTTGATGTCTGGTAGCTTTATTAACTGTTACTATGTGATGCTGCTATATTTGGGCTATGCACTTGCACTTTACTTGTTTATAATACTATATATGTAGTTTGATTTAAAGACCTTATATGCCCTAATGCTAGTACTTTACATAAGCATGCATTGATATACTTTGCAGTGCCAGTTTGCCTTCCCTTCCCATGCATTTTTGCCCCCTCACCAGTTATTTGTCCCCCCTTGGATGTTATAGACCATAACTTGTATTCATCGTGTATATTGATTTTTAAATACTGTCATTAATAAACTTATATTTATATTTATTGTTCAGTGATGATTTATTACTTGGACTAACACATCACATATTATAGGTTGTTTATTTTTTATGTTACTAAGTTAAGTGGCAAATGTTACATTAGTGTGTAGTTCCCAAGTAATAGCTTAACCCATGGCAATATTTTGTAATTTAATTTAAATGAAACCAGTTGGCCTATTATACAAGAAAGGAGCTAATGAAGACTCCAACTTTATTTTTGGAAGACCACTTTGAAGGATATGAAGAGTTAAGTAGACAGGTGTGGTTTTGAAAGTAAACCTAACAACAACTTTGACATTTTGATAGTTACAGATGATCTAATTATATATATAGAAGTTTCCAATAAAACATCTCCAAGCATCTTTATTCTTCAAGGACTATCCAATGTCTACTATCTTAAGGTTATCTGCTTCATTGTCTTTTTAATGATGTATATAAGCACATTATCAGGAAATCTTCTACTCATCATTGTGGTGAGGATTAACCCAACCTACAGACCCCCATGTACTTCCTGCTGAGTCATCTTTCTTGCATTGACATCTGCTTTTCTTCTACAATTGTTCCAAAAATTATAGCCAACACTCTAGCCAAGGACAGAAGTATTTCCCTCTTGGGATGTGTAGACCAGATGTACTTCTCCTCAGCATTGGCTGCAACAGAGTGCATCATTCTTTCCATCATGGCTTATGATAGATTTGCTGCCATTGGTAGACCATTGCACTACAGCTCCATCATGAACAAAACATTGTGTAATGTTTTAGTGGCTGGATCATCGACTGTTTGCTTCTCAAACTCTGCCATTCATGTGTTCCTAACCTTCTAACTGCCCTACTGTAGATCACACCAAGTCAACCACTTCTTCTGTGAGATGCCTCCATTCTTTCTATTGTCATGCAAGGACACTTGGCTCAATGAGATTGCAATGTACATCTCAGCAGGGATCATAGCCATGTGGTCTTTCTTCTTGACTGTAATTTCTTATATTCACATCCTCTCTACCATCTTAAAAATTCGTTCTTCGCATGGCAGACATAAAGCTTTCTCAACCTGTGCCTCACATCTAACTGTGGTGGCTCTCCACTATGGTACTATCATGTTTATGTATCTGCGTCCCAGATCCACATACTCTCCAGAAACAGATAAAATAGTGCCCATTCTCTATACAACAGTGACTCCAATGCTGAATCCTATCATCTACAGTATTAGAAATTCAGATGTCAAAGGAACCATAAAAGAAACTACTTTGAAAGTGATTTGTGTAAATACTTTGTTTCTATATAGTAATGATCACTCATACAATATGGGATATATTGAAAGGCATAACACAATGTTTCTATGATACATTGAGAAGTAAGGCTACTTTCACACTCGCGTTTTGACTTCCTGTTTGCGGAGATCCGTTCAGGGCTCTTAGAAGCGGTCCAAAACGGATCAGTTTTGCCCTAATGCATTCTGAATGGAAAAGGATCCTCTCAGAATACATCAGTTTGCCTCCGTTCAGTCACCATTCCGCTCTGGAGGCAGACACCAAAACACTGCCTGACGAAGCGTAGCCAAACGGATCCATTTTCTCTGACACAATCTGGCACAATAGAAAACGGATCCGTCCCCAATTGACTTTCAATGGTGTTCAAGATGGACCCGTCATGGCTATAGAAGACATAATACAACCAGATCCATTCATGACGGATGCATGCTGTTGTATTATTGTAACGAAGCGTTTTTGCAGATCCCTGACGGATCTGCAAAAACGCTAGTGTAAAGTAATCTAAAAGGGTAACAGTGCTTTGAACTTTTGACTTTCAGGCAACTACAGCTTCGAATGTGAGACTACCATCATTTTATAGACAATCATCTTGGCTATCTCATACATAAATTGGACTTGCAAATATTTAGCATATCATTAGTTATGCAGATTCTTGTCATGTAACTGCATTGTTACTGTTTTGCTCCTGGTGATGGAACAACCTTTTTCTTCTTGTATACTACAAATTACAACCTGCTCTCATAATCCTGAATAGCTCAGTGTGTTATTAGATTGATTCCCAAGTGAAAGGTCACTGGTTCAAATCCATGGGGCAGCAATGCAGAATATTTCCAAAGAAAGAGAAACAGCATCATCCAGCTCATCGACAGCAGTATCTCGCCCAAGAAAGTTGCCAAACTCCATCATATAAGTCCATGACAGCTGGAAGAATGCAGAATGAAGTCTATCCATCCATTCCAAAGCCAAGAGGTAAGATGTCCAGGCAAAATATCGGAGTCAACAAGTTGGCTCATCACAAGGTCTATCAGTTCTGGAGTGACAAACACGGCAGTGCAGGTTGCCTGTATGTTTCATCATAGTGAGATCACAGACGTTCATGCAAGCACTGTGTAGCGTGTATTACACAAGTCTAGAATTGTGGCCCGAGTTTGCAAAAAAGTAAGAACAGTGTACAGTAGAAGATTGGAAACGGGTGATTTGGAGCAATTAGACAAAAGTCAATAGACTGAACTCTGATGGGTGCAAAAGGGTCTGGAGGAAACAAGAGAAAAGGAGCTAATGGATCGAGAAATTAAAGGAACTGTCAAGTTCGGGAAGAAAACTGATGATATGGGGTTGTTTCACAGCCAAAGGTATTGGATACTTGACCAGGATTAATGGTGGTATCAATGCTGAGCTATATGTGAGTATTCTACAAGACAAGTTTCTATGAAGATACTGTACACTGCTTTTACATATAATGTGAAAACTGTCTGAGATTATCCAACACTGCTGTTACAAATGGCCTTCTAGAGTGATAGTCCTCTTACTCAAAGTGGTAAATATTCACACAAGAACTGAACATCTCTTACAGAAAAAAAATTTCATCTGTAGCAGAAGGTTTTCTTTTTAATTGGATGGTCCTCGACACATTATCATTTGCATACAAATTCCTCACCCCCCCTGTTCTAGTGAGTCATGTGAACGACTGATTGCTATGTATTTATGCCTAACAATCAATGTGCTTTTATAGAGTTTCTCTGGGGAAAGTAATTCCTATATCAATGTTACTCAAAGTACTAAAGTACATGTCAACCCGGGCCAATAAAGTACAAAAAGTAGCCCAACAAAGTATCAAATGATCCTCTGGTGGGCTCAAGCTATGACTTATTAATGAGCCCAGCAATCTGGAAGAAGACCACTGCACTTGGAACATTAATGGACACCAAATCACCTTCCCTTAGGGTCTGTTTCTTATTGTTTGATTTACAAATAACCTATAATACCCTCAAAGTAAACAAGATTCTAAACTAAAAAACAGGGACCACCTTGTTTGACTTACATGTGGAGAAGTTTATGAGCGGCACTATACAATATAGCTTGGCCAAAGCAATGTTGGTGGTTGACAACTTTGTAAAGATATGAGGTCATTTCACTTATCCCCCATTAATAATCGTGTGTGGATATGAGGCACATAAAGTACATAATGGATTAAAAAAGCCTTTATATATTGTGTTTATGAAGATGTAAGAGGGTCAGCAACTTATGAGGTTGCCCTGTGCCCATTACATGGTACCCTACTCAAGGATGGCGCAGTGACTCACACAGAATGGGCAAGGTTTACTCAGGTTAGGGCAATGACCGTACAGTAACAGCATCTCAAAGAGGACAGAAACTCAAGGGTTACATGTAGTATGGTGGCACAGAGCCTGGCAGTTACACACCCTTAAATGTGAGGCACAGAGCTTGACAGTTAACAATAGTCATGGGACACTCTCTATATGCAATATGCTGAATAACTGTACAGATGGTCTCCAACAGTAACAGGACATTCTCCATACTCCACTGATGGTTGCCACTGGTAAAAGGACATTCTTTATCCTCAACACACAGAGTACTCATACCTAGGAAGTTTCCCTTAGCAACAAGGCACTCTGGAGGTCATTTATCAAACTGGTGTAAAGTAGAACTGGCTTAGTTGCCTATATCAACCAATCAGACTCCACCTTTCATTTTGGATAGCTTCTCTTGAAAATGAAAGGAGGAATCTGATTGGTTGCTATGGGCAACTAAGCCAGTTCTAATTTGCACATGTTTGATAAATGAACCCCTCTGTTTCTGCAACTCACAGTTTATTGACAGTCAGTGTAAAAAGCAGTGGCCACTAGCAGCAGGACAATCTGTAAACAGGTCACAGTGTGTATCTCTGTATACACGCAATGGGCCGCTACAGGGCCTGGCAGGCTGGCTGGGTCACAATCTCTGGTCAACACTTCACTGAATCTTGTTTCCACTTATCCACCCCATGGTCTCTAGGACAGTTAAATCAAAACACCAAAACACTCATTAAGATGAAGTCTTTATTAAAGGTGCTCCAAAAAGTACATGAAAATGTACACTAGTGTTTCAGTCCCATATACTGGACCTTGTTCATGGCCGAGCGGAGCATGTGCCGACAGGTAGAAATGAAGAGACTCAGACAGACATGCATTGAAGTTGTAGAGCGTCTCTAGAAGTTGTCCAGAACCTCAGAACAGCCCCATCCTGGGGTAAGCATTCTCTCCTGCAGGCTCAATCAGTGACAGCAATCCAGAGCAGGACCACAGTAGGCTGTCTATAAAAGACCAATGGAATCTCAGAGTCACTAGTGGTAGCAGCACCTTGACTCACTAAACAACTGACTACAAGGAAGGGGTTTATATTGATATTCAAGTATCTGGAGGTCGATAATGCAGTTAACACTTGTGGGTAGTCCCAAACCTCATACTCTGGAGTTACTATTGACCGGAGTTTGTCTTATTTTCAGTGATGGTCACAGACAAGAAAGTTTATCTATAAATTTTGAGACCCAGAGCTAAGGGGCAGTGCAGGCCTGTGGAGAGGCCATATGAATTATGTCAAGAGTATAACCCTGCAAGAATAAGATCTACAGTGGTGCTTGAAAAGTTAGCCATCACTGCCATCTGTAGGTTGTCAAGTGCCATAAGTAGTTAAAGGGTTTGGCAACTTCTTAAGTTTTTTTTTCTAAATGCTCCAAAATTACTAATTGGACCATTATTAACTCTCCTCATTGCTGGTTAGAAAGCCCCATGCTGCCCATCCATAGCTCATGTAAACAGCGCAGAGCCACTGTTGCCCTGTCCATTGCAACCAAAATGGTGGTGGTCATATAATTTACTTACCTCATCACTCTCCTAGCTATCTCTAACTGTATCGTCTAATGTACAGGCACTGAATGGGTTGAGCTACCTCTCAGGGCCAGCACAGAAGATATTCATAAAATCCACGTGCAATCCGCAAAAAAGTCCATCAGACCTAGATGCAAAATACGGTCGTGTGCATGAAGCCAAAATCTTGTGACCGTCACCATCTTGGTTGCCACGGACAGGGCAATGGAGGCTGTAAACTGCTTACATGGGCCATGGAAAGGCAGTCACAGGCCTGCTAACTAGGGATGAGATGAGAGAAATGCCTCTGCGCAGCTGCTAGTGCGACTTATGCACTTTAGGAGACTTTGGAAAATATTTTTAAGAAATGGCCAACCCTTTTAAGACACTATCACTGTGGCGAAACCAACCGCGCCACTGGGTTTTGGAGGGGACAGATTGCCAGCCTCTTGCCCCAGGATTATGGGCCCTCTCATCAGCCCATGCTAAACTTAAACCCCATGGCGATTTGACTGTGTTTGTGGCATCTGAGCGCTGTTTGGATATATTGAGCGCTCAGATCCAAGCCATCTGGGGATATGTTAAATGTCTGTGTGTACTGTAAAGGGTGGGACATTGTATATTGAATAATGATGTCTGTCCTATTGTCCCCACGTGTGTATTGGCGATTTCCCTTTGTCCTGAGAGATAATTGAATGAGTCCTCGATTGTCTCCAGGACAGAAGACATTAGTGTATTCTCCTGCCTGTGATGATTACATTAACCTGTGTAGGGTAATTGTATCACAGGCAGAGGGGAGGGATATGCTGGGGGTGTCTGTATTGTCCCATTGTGTGTGATTGGCTGCTGTATCCCGTGTCGCAGTCTTCCTTCTGGTCCCCTAGGGAGTGTCCACCAGGTGGGAGACCTGCATAAATACCAGGCAGGTAGCCCTCAATAAAGTTAGAATTCCTGTTTAACCATTAATACGGAGCCTCGTCTCGTACTTGGGGGAATTGCTACGTCAGAACGTTCTCTTGCCTGTTCCAGGAAAGGAGGACTTCGTATGGTTCCAGTTCGGTGGATTCCAGCGGTTGTGGGTTGCTGTGCTCTTCTCCAGGGAAAGGCCCGAACGGTATTAACCCTCACTATACCGGGTTATACCGTAACAATCACATACTGTTATATAGGTGTCACGGTGGAGAGTGTCCAATGTCTGCAAAACTAGGCCTGGAAACAGCGATAAGGGAGCAGGTCACCTCCTAAAGCTTCCTAAATCCTATCCCTGACCTCCTAACCGCAAGGGCGAACCGAGATGGTAGGAGCGCTCATGCACCGTAACCTGTGTCCTACTGACCCTATCGGTCCCTAAAATAGAAGTCAGGAATGAGAGACGACCGGTTCATCCAAACAACAGATGAACCAGAGTCTCCCACAGACCTAGCAACAAAAGAGGGAAAAGCCAGTGAGCAAAACCCAGAATGGCAGATAAGCACCAGCGTCCACAACACACACTGGAGCTAAAGCACTTACCTGCCACAACGACTGGGTGGAACAACTGCTGCTAGCTGTCTTTAGGTTCACCCTCGGGAAACCAAAAGAAGTCCACTTCCACAGGCACAACATACAGGACATGTCTAACAACCATGCGGATCATCCACACAATAGACAGACCACACATGGAACAACAAGTAGACAAACATCAACCCATAAGTGCAACACCACACATGACAACAATGGTGAGGATTAGACACAGGCAAGGACCTCGATGTCCCACAAGGTGGCCCTCAAGGACAGGGCAGCTGAAAATGCCCAGAAAGTAAGATTGCACCCAACCAAAATAAAGGCTGAAGTGAATCTGACCTCCGGCTCTCAACACAAAGACTATAAGAGCCAAGAGGCCACACCCAGCACACACCTTAACCCAGTTCTCCCCAAAATGGAAGGGAAATAGCCTTAAAGGGAAAGCGCCCACACAGGCATAAACAACCATACGCTGCCCCAGTAACCAGCATGCGCGGCAACCGTGTCACAGCGCACACAACAGAGGCTGTGACAGTGCCCCCGCATGCTACAACAACAACACGTTGCCACAGGCAAAAGCATGTGCGGCAAGCGTGTCACGGTGCACACAACATAGGCCGTGACAATAGGGTTGTGTGGCCCCTGCACTGTACTCATGTCATCACCACAACTCTGAGGAAACCCAAGTCCCAGGAGTTTGCCCATTTGGTTGATTTATGGGTCAAACATTTTTTTAAAGTAGGACAATTAAAAGGCATCTGTCAAGCAGATTTGTACCCACAGATCACACTACATTTTTGCCAGAACAGTAAAAATACTCCTCTTACCATTTTTAAGGAGTGTTTTTAGCCTAGGAGGAATATCTAACAGAGCAGAAATAAATAGCGGTGGTGTAAACATCCCCTAAGAGGTTGGTATTTATGCAGAGGAACCATTACTAGTCTAAATAACATAAGGCAAATATAGCACAGCAAACAATTGTAGCAAAGTAATAAAGTACAGTCCAATACAGTTTATCTTCTCTGTACTTATCGCTGGCATTTAAGACACAAGACAGACAGGTCAGTCATAAAAGTGAAGGCTCCCCTAACAGAAAGAATGAGTCAGCTGCAATAGACTTCTGGTTCCAGGTGGCATACAGACTTCTGGTTCCAGGTGGCATACAGACTTCTGGTTCCAGGTGGCATACAGACTTCTGGTTCCAGGTGGCATACAGACTTCTGGTTCCAGGTGGCATACAGTCTTCTGGTTACAGGCATCTTTGGGTGCCCTGAGACTCTATAGGCAGTGGGACCCTGTCCTCCTCCACACCACTGGATCCTATGACTATGACATGTCATAAGCATATATGATCTCTAACATGGGAGTAAACCAGCACTATGGAAAGTGACTAGCTCCAGACACTGCTTTCACTTCCAGCCTAAGTACTGCAGATAGGCCTGAGAAGCACAGCAGGGCATAGGCCTTCCTGCCACTGTCTGCCCTCCACATGTACTGTGCTTCTTCAGAACAGCAGTGCCAAGGGCATGTCCCTTCATCCCTGTCAAAGCATACACACACTGGAGGCTGCATTGCCATGGCTCATTCTTTGCCCATACACCACATGATGTATGAATACACATAATGGAAAGATGTCACACTGATACCCGATGCCCCATCTACCCACAGTCCCCTCACCACACAAAAACAGTAGCTAACTTACTGAGCTCATCCTAAGTAGCGGTCATGGGTTGTGGAACCAGAAGGTGGGCACTGCTCTGGTTCCTGTACATGGTGCCCTGGGTGCTGCAACGTGTGGGCAGCACCTGCTGCTAGAGATGCCCTGTACAGATGGTGTGTGCATGTAGTTGGATCGCTTGCCTCTACTTCAGAGCAGTGTGCCAAATGGTCCAGCAGCCCGCCCAAACCAACCAATTACAGCACTCCTTGCAGTAAGGAGCTTTATTATTGGTTATTTCAGGCACAAGCAGTATCACCGTCCTGCCTATGCTGTTTTCAGTGCGACCTGTGCCCATGAATGGCAGGGAAAATTCTAACGTATCGATATGCGTCAGATTTTTCACGTTGTATAATGGCCTTAACAATCATCTATGACGCTTCTACAGGTATTATTGCGATTTCTGTCTGTACTTATGACACGGTTACATGTGCGCTTGGCAGCTGAAGGCATCTGTGTTGGTCCCATGTTCATACGTGCCCGCATTGCTGAGAAACATAATGTTTTAAAACAAGCAAATGAGCCTCTAGGAGCAACTGGGACGTTGTCATTACTCTTAGAGGGTCTGCTCTCTATGTAACTACCGCGTCCTCTTCAGTTTTATTAACAGGGCCAGGTGTGATCACTTTTACACTGCCTGGCACTGTCAAAGTGCAGAGGGTGTGGCAGTTAAAAAGAGAGCAGAGTCTCTAGGTGTAACAGCAACGCCCCCGTTGCTCCTATAGGCTCATTTGCATATGTTAAAACATAATTTTTTCTCAACAGTGCGGACGCATATGAACATGGGACCAACACAGATGTCTTCAGCTGCCAAGTACACATGTGACAGGTCAGCCAGTTTCATAGGTACAAATCTGCTGACAAAATTAAAAAAAAAGTTCTAAAAAAAATGACAAAAATGTTTTTATAATAAAATACATATACATTATTATAAGTCTAGAACGATTCCAACATTTAGACTTACACTAAAATTGGGTCTGCAATGAAAAATGTAAAAGAAAAGAAATTGTTTACTATAATACATGATGTACTATGTAACATTTCTGAAATATAAAGTACAACTTTATCGAATACACAATGAAGCTTTTAATTAACTTTGAGCATCTTAGAAGTCTACAGGGTAATAAATCAGCAGGGGAATCCAAGAACTTTACAACTTCTTTTACTTCACTTGTGTCCTCCAGGGACTATCAGTTCATGGCAACACAGTATATAGGAAGAGGCATTACCAGTACAGTTTGCTCAGTGCTAATAGAAAATGAGCAGATACCATTTCAACGGTCAACAGAAGATCTTCAGATGTGGTCAATAAGCAACCAAAGACATGCTCTTCCTCAGGTTAGTATTTTACAAACAGAAAAAAGTAACTAAATGTTTAGGAATAGAACATAGCTTAGATCTAGTTTAAGAAAGACTTTCATGTCACTTGTACACATGTAAGGGTGCTTTCACACTAGCTTTTATACTTTCCGTCCTAGAGTTCCATCCTCGGGGCTCTAGGACGGAAAGATACTGATCAGGATTATCCCAATGCATTCTGAAAGGAGAGAAATCCGTTCAGGATGCATCAGGATGTCTTCAGTTCAGTCTTTTTGACTTTTCAGGACGGAGATAAAACCGCAGCATGCTGCGGTTCTTTCTCCGTCCTGAAAAGCCTGAACACATGACTGAACACCTGATCAGGCCTTAAGTCCCATTGACTTACATTGGGGCCGGATCCGGCATTAAAAAAAGACTGAAGGATGCATCCGTCCTTCAGGTGTGCGCATACGCAGACCTTTAAAACAGTGAAAAAAATACAAGACGAATACGTCTCTCCGCATGGCAAACGGAGAGACGGATCTGCACTTGCAATGCATTTGTAGACGGATCCGCAATCCGGATCCGTCTACAAATGCTTTCAGTTGTCATGCGTTGTGACGGATCCGGCGGGACGGAAGTGCACGTCGGATCCACACAACGCAAGTGTGAAAGGGGCCTAACATAGCTGAATTTGCTAGTTATCTCCACTGTATCCACCATTGTTACTGAGACTTGTCAGAAGATACAGATGTAGTGAAATGTAACTTGGCTTTTTCTTTTGCTTTTTGTGTTATTTTACAGTTTGCTGTAACGGTAGCATAATAAAGGGAGACACAAACCAACAAAAGCCATTGAGAAATTCAAGTGGATGGTTGAGGTAAGCAGGACTCGTATACTTTTTTTTATGAGAGACTGGGGAAGCAGGACTCACAGGCTTTCTTTACTAGAGGTTTGGGAAACAGTACTCAAAGTCTTTATGTCTGTGTGCAGGGGAAAGCAGGACTCACAGGCTTTCTGTATGAATGTGGGAGGAAGCAGGACTAGCAGGCTTTCTCTATGAATGTAGCAGGAAGCAGGACTTACAGGCTTTCTGTATGAATGTGGGAGGAAGCAGGACTCGCAGGCTTTCTGTATGAATGTGGGAGGAAGCAGGACTTGCAGGCTTTCTCTATGAATGTAGGAGGAAGCAGGACTTACAGGCTTTCTGTATGAATGTGGGAGGAAGCAGGACTCGCAAGCTTTCTCTATGAATGTAGGAGGAAGCAGGACTTACAGGCTTTCTCTATGAATGTAGGAGGAAGCAGGACTCACAGGCTTTCTGTATGAATGTAGGAGGAAGCAGGACTCACAGGCTTTCTGTATGAATGTGGGAGGAAGCAGGACTCGCAGGCTTTCTGTATGAATGTAGGAGGAAGCAGGACTCACAGGCTTTCTGTATGAATGTGGGAGGAAGTAGGACTCGCAGGCTTTCTCTATGAATGTAGGAGGAAGCAGGACTCACAGGCTTTCTCAATGAATGTAGGAGGAAGCACCCACAGGCTTTCTGTATGAATGTAGGTGGAAGCAGGACTTACAGGCTTTCTCTATGAATATAGGAGGAAGCAGGACTCGCAGGCTTTCTCTATGAATGTGCGAGGAAGCAGGACTCACAGGCTTTCTCTATGAATGTAGGAGGAAGCAGGACTTACAGGCTTTCTGTATGAATGTAGGAGAAAGCAGCACACACAGGCTTTCTGTATGAATGTAGGAGGAAGCAGCACCCACAGGCTTTCTGTATAAATGTGGGAGGAAGCAGGACTTACAGGCTTCCTCTATGAATGTAGGAGGAAGCAGCACCCACAGGCTTTCTGTATGAATGTGGGAGGAAACAGGACTCACAGGCTTTCTCAATGTGTCCTGTTAACATTCACACAACTTACTACATAAAATACCAAATGAAATCATACAAACGATATATCCTAGCGCTCAGCCTCTTATTTTCATCATATGTTGCTATCAAATAGGAGAATTGACAGATATACTTAAAGTGTGTGTGTCTCATGGTAGATACCCTACAGCAAAGGTTAGTCTGATAAGATGAGCATTGCACCTTTATATGTCAGTTTTTATTATATAAAAGTACAGAAAGTATTACATTAAAGCCAGACTGAGTTGAGTATGGTTAAGTCAGGTTGTGTTGTTCCTCTAAGGGTTGAAGATCAGACCAATAGTGATGAAGGTCATCTGCTTTGAACAATGCTAAACGAGAGCTATTCGGTTAGAATACACAAAAAATTAACCATCAGAACCTTTAATTGCTTTTTATGTTGGCTGCCATTCACCAGCTGCAGTATATCTAATGGAAGACTCTAATCAGACAACTCCAGGAGAATTCATCCTCCTTGGCCTGTCCACTGTGCCATATTTCCAGGTCATCTGCTTTATTGTGTTCTTGATAATGTATATTATAACACTGTCGGGAATGTTCTACTTATCATTCTGGTGAGGACCAACTCAAAGCTGCACACTCCCATGTACTTCTTCTTGAGTAATCTCTCCATGATTGACATCTGCTTCTCCTCCACCATTGTGCCTAAAATTCTAATAAACACTCTATCCAGGGACAAAAGTATTTCTCTGGTGGGATGTGCACTGCAAATGTATTTCCATTTGGCACTGGGAGCAACAGAGTGTGTCATTCTTGCCGTCATGGCCTATGATCGATTTGCAGCCATTTGTAGACCATTGCACTACCAAACAATTATTAACAAGAATATGTGTGCTTGCTTAGCTTCCATTTCATGGGGTGTGGGCTTTGGCAATGCCACCATTCATGTTCCCCTCACCTTTCAGCTGCCGTTTTGCAAATCCCACCATGTCAACCACTTCTTCTGTGAGATGCCACCTTTCTTTCGACTCTCCTGCAAAGATACTCGTCCAAATGAAATAGCCATGAACATTGCGGCACAGATTATCGTCTTGTGTTCTTTCTTATTGACATTAATTTCATATATCCAAATCATCTCCACAGTCTTTAAAATCCATTCTTCACAAAGCAGAGATAAAGCTTTCTCCACATGTGCCTCCCACCTCACTGTTGTGTCTTTATACTATGGGACTATCATTTTCATGTACCTCAAACCTCATTCTGCACACTCTCCTGACATAGACAAGACCGTGTCCATTCTATATACAGCAGTGACTCCAATGTTGAATCCCATCATCTACAGCATGAGGAACAAGGATGTTAAAAACACCATCAAAATTAGACTTTCAGGGAAATCATTCAAACCATTAACACAAGACATGCGGTCTGAAAACATCAAGCAATTATAGAAGGTTTAGCCCCTTGTAGAGAATTGCATCAAGTATATGGATTTTATGGACCACCATGGTTGACATTTTTTTAGATACTATCAATTTCTCGTTACTGGTGGATTAAAAGGGTTGTCCAGATGATAAATTATTTGAATATTCTCAGAATGGCGTAAAAAAAAAAAAAAACTGATTCATGTTACTGATCCTCTCTGCCTTTGTTCAGATGCTTCATTGCCACTGCATATGTCAAACAGTGTTCAAACATAACCAGCATAACAGAGAATTTGCTCTATGTTGTTGCTTTCTTTAATCCTACCTCAGGGTAGACAAAGGAAAACACCATAATGAATAGAAATCCTTTCAACAATTAGAAAAACTTTTTGAACATTAAAAAAGTGAATTACAAATGTTAAAAAAAAAATCAACTTGATTGCCTTTCAGCCATGCATCATAAATCAAAATGAACAAATGTGTTGACTTTGATCTCTGCATCAAATAATTTCCATAATTCAAAGTATTTATAGTATACTTTGATTCTAAAACAAATGCAAAATGAAAAAAAATTATGTGTGAAATAAAGATTTAATTAAATGTGTTTAAATGTAGTAAAAGTTCTTTACTATTTCTACAAATGGAATTCTAAATGATATGCTTATTAATAGGTGGAAACTATTGTCAAGTTTAAGTAGAAGTTTGAAAATGTTCTTCTCAAATAACTTGAAAGTAAAAATTATTTAAAAATACCTGAAAAACCTGATAAATTAAGATAATTCATACAGAACGACAACCTTAAAAGGGTTGTTCAACTTTTGGACATTTTTAACTTTTAAACCCTGCCTGTCATAACTGTCAAATATGTTCCCCTGCTACCCGCAACTCCATTCCAGTTCCCTGTGTTCCTTGGTTTCTTCAGCAGGCTTCCAGTCCCTGTCTTGAAAACTTTCAGGCAGACAGGGCCACAGGCAACACTGCAGCTAATTATTGGCCTCAGTGGTGACTCAACAGGGACATGCCATTTGGGAAACATCACAGTTGAGGCTAGTCACTAGCTACAGCAGTGCATGCCCTCCCATTCTTACAGAATAGGGACAGAAAGATTGCTAAAGGGAACTAGCGACCTAGGGAACCAGAACTAACTGGTGGGGAGCAGGTGAGTATAATTTTTATTTCAACTGGTATAACAGTTCAACGTCTTTGTTAATCTTTATTACAAATCTTAAAAGATACAATCAATATAAAAGGACATATAAAAATTCTAAATATTCTTCTCACCATTTGTACCCAAAACTTACCTCAATCTGTTTATACCAAACTGGCCAGGAGAGGGAAAAATACTCCAACCCTTGGAAAACATCCTAATCCCAATTACTCCAAATTTTGGTCTTTTTTTAGATTTGATGGTAAATATAGTATCTTATCTTTCATATTGGGTTGGCTTGCAGGAATTCACGAATATGTAGAATTGTGATATATATTCGTAAAAGGAAGATTAGACTTTTTTTCATCTGAACCCATTACATTTACAACTCTAATGGGTTCAGATGAAGAAAATATATATATATATATATTCCTTTTACGAATATATATTACACTATATTCTACATATTCGTGAATTCTATCAAGCCAACCCAATATGAAAGTTGCCTATAACCTGCCCTTACTCGATTAACGCACATATTACATTGCCGATTTTTCGATACGCTAAAATAAATTAAATAATGAACAATATTCTAATTTACTAGATATTGCAGCCTTCTCACATTGGCCCACAAGCAAGAAGCAGGCAGGTAATGGGTTCAGATGAAAAAAATTGACGAATATTCGTTTTACAAATATATATCACTATATTCGAAATATTGGCGAATTCTTGAAGTTGCGATATTTGCAATAAAAATTCGGTATTCGAATATTCGCGCTCAACACTATTAGTCTATGACAATGAAAGAAGTGCCAACCTCAACACAGTACACAGAATGTATTCGCTCATATTAGTACCTGTGTCCAATGAAGCTCTCAATCTAATTTCCATACCTCTAACACAATCATACACAGACCAATTAACCTCTATATTTTTGGGATGAAACCATGTGAATAGAAGGAAACCATAACATCATACGGATAAGGCTATGGTTGAATTTGATCCCATGGCCAAGTGTTATGAAGTGTTGCACTGGCTTCTCCTTGCAGACACAGGCTCCCCACTACTCACCAGCCGGCCTCCCCGCTGGTCCCAGACACCGTCCTCCAAAGTGTCTCCCACAGGTTGCGGCCTGCACTCCAGTGTGAAGGACTCCAGGCCTTTTTTCTCTCCACCGCTCAAAGGGCCAGTGCATGCACATCCTAATTCTTCTCAGCCCGTTACCAAACTACAAGTATTGCCTGACCCCTCTGCGCTTCACACCGGTGTATCGGACCCCATGTAAATCCACAACTAACTACACCAGGACTATCCAGAGAGGTGGCGGCCTGGTAGTTCTCCTAAAGAGAAGACCAGATCCCTCTAGGAGCAACGGGGCATTGTCATAACACCTAGAGGCTCTACTCTCTCTTCAACTGCAGCACCCTCTTCACTTTGATGGACTTTTGGAGAAGTCAAGGCTCACACCGGGCAGTGATCACATTTACACTGCCTAGCCCTGTCAATCAAAGTGGAGACGGCACAGCAGTTAAAGAGGGAGCAGAGCCTCTAGGTGTAATGGTAACGCGCCTGTTGCTCCTAGAGGCTCATTTGCATATAATAAAACATAATTTTTCTCCGCAATGCGGGCACATATGAACATGGGACCAACACAGATGCCTTCAGCTGCCAAGTGCACATGTAACAGGTCAGCCAGTGTCATACAAATCTGCAGATGATCTTTAAAAAGGTTGTTCCATTAAAAATATTCTATAGTTTTCAAACCAGCACCTGGATCTGAATACTTTTGTAAATGCATGTAATTAAAATTTTTGTATAGTCACTGAATTATTCAATAAAATGTATCTGAATAGCGCCAACTTCTTCTAGAGGCTCAATACTTTGTTCTCTTTCTTATTTCTTTATCTGGCTCACTGAGAAGACCGCACATGATCAGTTTCATCCTTTAACTGCCTCCTGAGTTGTAAAAGGGAGAGAGATCCAGCAGAAAGGACACTCTCCTTGAGCTCCCTCTTGATATAAATCTACCAGAGCAATGAATGGGAAGATCTCTGGATCCCTGTGAGGTACAGGGCTGGTGATAGCTTTGTTAGAAAGAGATTGTCATGTACTATGTGATGTCTGATTTTCTTTTGTTACATTAATCATGGGATAACCACAACCAGAACCTCTGGACAGTCTCCCTTCCTGAAGTGAACTCTCTCTCCTACAGGCCCAGTCAGTTACAGCAGTGTAGGTGGTGGATCATAAAAGACTCATGGAATCTCAGGGTCACTAGCGGTAGATACACCTTGGCTCACTAACCACAAGGCACTCTAAGTTCTTCTTATTTATAACCTGGCCCCACACAGGACACAACTAGTGATAATCGAGCACCAAAGTATTCGGTTGTTCAGATGTTCGGCCCAAACTCATTGCTATATTCGTGTGCTCGGCCGAGCCCCTGAGTATAATGGAAGTCAATGGGAGACAACCAGGCACCCCATGCTCTGAAGAGGGAGGGTGCCTGGTCCATTGGAAAAGGTCAGAAAGTGACAGAAACACCACCGAAATGGATGGAACAGCATGGGGACAATGTCTGGATGCATCTTGGACTCCCAGGTCGCTCCTGGGAACCATGTTGTCCGAGTTGTACGCCACTTTTACAGACGGACAAAAATACACACAAAATTGATAGTAAATATTCTTTCCCGTATATTCAATTGTATATAAAGTGCAAGTGCTGCCAAAATTACAATACAACCGGTATATCACATAAAGGAGGGCCTCATTCACATTGTGGTACAATTGTTCAGGTAGTTGGACTCCTACACTCATAAAGCCTATGCACTAAGTGAAAGGGCTGCCAAAACTTACAAGGAACGGCACTCCAATACACCCTTTATAAACACATAAAGCAGGGCATCATACACACCCTTGAAAAATTATGATTGGTGGCCTGCTGGTGACCCTCCAAAACATTTGGAGCAAGGGCCTTCTTGTGACCCTCTAAAACATTAGGGTCGAGGGCCTGCTGCTGAGCTGACCCTCTAAAACATTTTATGCGAGTGCCTGCAGTTGAGCTCATGCTCTAAAAATTATATGTGATTGCCTGTAGGTGAGCTGATGCTCTAAAACATTATATGCGAGTGCATGCTGTTCAGCTGACCCTATAAAATAAATTTGAGTGGAGGGAATATATACAATCTGGATGAGGAGGAGAAAACAAGTTTCAACATATACTCTTTTTTGTGGTGGAAAAGGTGCATGGGAATACACTTGAGTAGATTGAGTACATTATAAATGATAGATTGAAATTGCCTTTATGTTCATCATCAGCTCAGCTCTCCTCAGTTTCATTGCACCCAGGGCCACAGCCTCTGCGTGCACCATCAGCGACTGAAAGCATTATCTTCAGCAATCCAACCGACAAACTGTTCGCACTGGTCCGACTTGAACAATGTTGTCCTGCACCGCCCAGCTAAGTTGGACATGAAGCTGGGTACGGTGGATTTTTTTCTAGTGCACTGGCAGCAGGCACAGTTTCATTGCGCCCAGGGCCACGGCCTCTGCGTGCACTATCAGCATCACGTCCACTTCACCGTCCCTTAGTGCTCGCCTTCTTCATATTAACAGTTTTGTCACTAGATGTGGCCCAGATTATTAGAATTTGTAATACAGACACTGTATGCAGATGTTCTACAGTATTAGTTACAGAACACCGCAGATTATGGACACTAGATGTGGCACAGATTATTAAAGACACAGTCTGCAGATGATGTACAGTAAATGTCACTAATAGGTATAAAATAAAAATATCTTGCTGCTGTCAAACACACACAGTAGTCCTTAAATGGACTTTGGGGTCTTTGAAAAGATTTTGGTAGTAAAAACAGCAAATCTCTCTCCCTGCACTATCTGTCCCTTCCGAAGCAAGGTCCCTGAGACTGCAGCAGGTAAATAGATTGCTGCTCTAAAACACACACACACAATAGTCCTTAAAAGGACTTATGGGTCTTGCAAAAGCTTTCTCTGAATAAAAACTTTCCCTTCCTACGCTCTGCTCTCCCTGTATACGTCTGAGGCGAACATGGGTCATCGGGTGCTATATAGCACCCCATGGCGCGTTCCGGCCAGCCAATCAATGTAATGCCAGCCGCCAACATGGTTACTGGCATTACAGTGAGGGCAGTACTTACCTGCACTTTTATTGGCTGCTTAAAACCTACGAAATGTGCGGTTCGGAGACTCGAGCATTGCGCTCGTGCACTACCGACATGTGCCAAGCATAACGATGTTCGAGCCGAACAGATATTCTGCCAAGCATGCTCGCTCATCACTAGACACGATCCTTGTGATGCATGTGTAACTCTAGACCTCAGCAAGGCTTCTGTTTAGAAAGTGAAATGTGGCAAAACTTGACATAATGGTGGGAGACGAAAAAGTGCTCAGACAGCCCTTATCTTGGCACCTAGACAAATAGCCTAGACCAGTGATGGCAAACCAATTAGAGACAGAGTGCCTAAACTGCAACCCAAAACCCACTTATTTATTGCAAAGTGCCAACACGGCAATATAACCTGGATACTACAGTCCAATATAATATATCTTCCATGTACTTTATCATTTAGCTATAATCAACGGCCTAGATTCAGTGTACTGCCTGTGCTGTTCATAGTGTGCCCTGCGCTTATGAATGGTGGGAATCATCTAAGGCATATTGGTACACCATAGACTTTTTCCAGGGTACGGGTGCCCACAGAGAGGGCTCTGAGTTCCGACTTGGGCACCCGTGCCATCGGTTCGCCACTACTGGCTTAGAAAATAGCTCCTGTCATATACTGTAAAAGGTAGCATAAAAAGTAATAAACGTTCAGGGCCAAGCAAAGACTAACAGCCTTACAGTATGACAGAATCCTGCAAAGGATGGACCCTAAAAGTGGCCCCATGTTGTAGGGGGAGGGCAACACAAGTAGGTGGGGGGAGCATAGAGCAAAATACCTTCCCATCAGAACCATATACCACACTGCAGCAAAATATATTTCCACAAAAGGTGTCCCTCTGTGGTATCCATCAATAGATGCCATTTTCTTTTCTCCTACTCCACTTGTCTCTGATTAAGATATGGAGCAGGAGGCTTAGGAGGTGAGGTGTGAGCCACAGCAATTGAATTTAGGGTGACATGGGTGGTTGCTGGCCAGATACATGAGTACCTGATTCTCATAACATGAATTACCGCTGAGAGCTCATTATGTACCCAGCTTGTACCAGAGAAAATAGAGCTTGGGTTGCCCCCTAGGCACTGGCCTATCGGGAGTTCTCCTTGTAAGGTCTATGGCCAATCCGTCCCTGGACTTAAGCAGGATTTACATGGGCCAACTGAGTGGCCAATTGTTGGGAAGGAAGCGTTCCTTCCTGACAGTCGGCTACTCGTTCAGTGAAGGAGACTGCTGCGTTTACATGCAGTGACCTTCTTCACTGCATGAGGACGAGGAATCGCTTTTGCGATCCCATGTCCTCATCCAGAATCATCGTTTCCGAGCAGCAGATCGATATTTAGACAGCAAGATCTGCTGCGTTTCGCTGGTTCATAAGGTGATCAGTGGCACATTTACATGATCAGATTGTTAGGAATCTGCCCAATTCTTGGGCCATGAGAATGAACTTTTACAGTAGGATTTGGTTGTGATGAAAAATGTAAACTAAAGTGTTTACCGAAATAAATGATATATGAAAACTTTCTGAAATATAAAGTACAACTTTATTGCATGCACAATTAAAATATTCAATCAACTTTGAGCATCTCATATGTCTACAGGGCAATAATTCAACATGGGAATTCAAGACCTTTATCATTTTTTTGCACTCCGTTTGTGTCCAGAGGGACATGGCAGCACACTATATAGGAAATGGCATTGCCAGTAAAAAATTTACTCAATGCTGGTTTAAAATGAGTAGATACTATTTCAAAGGTCATCAGAAGGTCTTCAGACGTAGTCAAAGAGCAACCAAAGACATGTTCTTCGTCAGGTAAATATTCTGCATAAGGAAAAAAAAAGTATACAATTTTTGGGAATAGAAAATAGCTAAGATCTAGTTTATGAAAGACTTTCATGTCACTTATACAGATGTAACATAGCTGAATTAGCATGTTATCTACAGAAGAAGTAGTGGAATTTAGCTTTGCTTTTTGTGTCAGTTTTAAGTTTGCTGCAATGGTAGCATGATAAAAGAAAGTACAATTAAAGTTTCAAAAAATATTAACTTTATACAACACAACAAAAGCTATTGAGAAATTTAAGTGGGTAGGTGAAATCGGCATGACTCACAGGCTTTTTTTATAAAAGGTTGGGGGACTCAGAGGCCTTGTTTATGAGTGTGGGAGGGGGGCAGAACTTTCAGACTTTTTATGAGTGTTTGGGTGAAGCAGGACTCACAAGCTTCATGAGAAGTTGGGAAGCAGAAATAACAGTCTTTTTGTATGAGTGTAGGAGAAAGCAGGAACAGGGTTGCTTATTGTGTCCTGTTAGCATTCACATAGCTTTCAGCTTAAAAATAATCAATTAAGTCATAAAAACTATGTATCCCAGCGCTCAGCCTCTCATTTTCATCATATGATGCCATCAAATAGAAGAATTGACAGATCTACTTACCCTGTGTGTGTCTCATGGTAGATACCCAACAGCGAAGGTTGGTCTGATAAGATGATCATTGCACCGTTACAGTATATGTCAGTTTTTATTATATCTTCAGTGAGAATATATAAAAATTAACCATCAGAACATTTATTGTTTTATATGTTGGCTGCCATTCACCAGCTGCAGTACATCTAATGGAAGACTCAAATCAGACGACTCCAAGAGGATTCATCCTCCTTGGCCTGTCCAATGTGCCGTATCTCCAGGTCATCTGCTTTATTGTGTTCTTGATAATGTATATGATGACATTGTCCGGGAACGTTCTATTGATCATTCTGGTAAGGATCAACTCAAAGCTCCACACTCCCATGTACTTCTTCTTGAGAAATCTCTCCATAATTGACATCTGCTTCTCCTCCACCATTGTGCCTAAAATTTTAATAAACACTCTTTCCGAAGACAGAAGCATTTCTCTGGTGGGATGTGCACTTCAAATGTATTTCCATTTGGCACTGGGAGCAACAGAATGTGTAATTCTTGCCGTCATGGCCTATGATCGATTTGCAGCCATCTGTAGACCACTGCACTACCAAACAATTATTAACAAGAAGATGTGTGTTTGTTTAACTTCTATGTCATGGGTTGTGGGCTTTGGCAATGCCACCGTTCATGTGCCCCTTTTTTCCAAGTGCCCTTTTGCAAATCCCACCATGTCAACCATTTCTTCTGCGAGATGCCACCTTTTTTCAACTATCCTGCAAAGATACTCGTCCAAATGAAATAGCCATGAACATTGCAGCACAGATTATTGTCTTGTGTTCATTCTTATGGACACTAATTTCATATATCCAAATCATCTTCACAGTCTTCAAAATCAATTCATCACAAGGGAGAGATAAAGCTTTCTCCACATGTGCCTCCCACCTCACTGTTGTCTTCCTGTACTATGGGACTATCATCTTCATGTACCTCAAACCTCGTTCTGCACACTCTCCTGACATAGACAAGACCGTGTCCATTCTATATACAGCAGTGACTCCAATGTTGAACCCCATAATCTACAGTATGAGGAACAAGGATGTTAAAGATACCATCAAAATGAAACTGTCTAGGAAGTAAAACCATTAAAACAAGATACACAGTGTGAAAATATCAAGTATTTATAGAAGGTTTACCCACTTGCCCATAGCTTTGCATCAAGTACATGGATTTGATGGACCAAAATGGTTGAATGTTTCATTACTGGTCGATTAAAGGGGTTGTTTAGATTATAAAAATATTTTAAATAGGGACAGAATGGTGTAAAAGAAAAAGTAAGAGTACTTTCACACTTGCGTTAGAGGAATCCGGCAGGCAGTTCCGTCGCCGGAACTGTCTGCCGGATCCTGCAATCTGTTTGCAACGGACAGCATTTGTAGACGGATCCGATGCGGATCTGTCTTACAAATGTATTGCAATTCCGGATCCGTCTCTACGGCTGTCATCTGGAAAAACGGATCCGGTATATATTTTTTTTTACATTTTTAAAGGTTTGCGCGTGCACAGACCGGAAGACCGGATCCGGCTATACGGTAATTTTAATGCCAGATCCGGCACTAATTTATGTCACTGGAAATTAATGCCGGATCCAGCATTCCGGCATGTGTTCTGGAATTTTGGAGGAAGACAAAACTGCAGCATGCAGCGGTATTTTCTCAGTCCAAAAACCGTACAGTGACTGAACTGAAGAAATTCTGATGCATCTTGAATGGATTTCTCTCCATTCAGAATGCATTAGGATAAAACTGATCAGTTCTTTTCTGATATTGAGCCACTAGGACGGAACTCAATACCGGAAAAGAGTAACGCTAGTGTGAAGTGATAAGTGATTCGTTCTGATGTGTCAGTTCAAACGCATATGCCAAACATAGTGTTCAAGCATATAACCTAGAATCTGGTCCATTTGTTGCTTTTATAATCCTACCTTCCTACCTGGCGGGTAGACAAAAGAAAAACAACATAATGAATGGAAACGCTTTTAACAATTAGAAAAACTTTTTGAGCATTAAAAAAGTAACTTACAAATGTCAAAAAATTTTATTAGCCTTGATTGCCTTTCTACCATGAATGATAGATTACTCATCATATATGAAAATGAACAAACTTGTTAACTTTGATCTCTGCATCACATAATTTCCATAATCTTTTCATTAAAAATTTGTCAAATAAAGATTTAGTTAAATGCATATAAATTATTTCTTATGTCCACAAATTAAATTCTAAAAGATATGCTTATTATTAGGTGGAAACTATTGTTAAAGTAGGAGTTTGAAAAATTTCTTCACAAATAACTTGAAAGAAAAAAGAATTCAGAAACATCTTCATATGAAATCTGAGAATTTTAAATTAAGATAATTCATACAAAACAACAGCGACCGTATGGTTTTGCTGTCCGTTTTAAACTGATCCGTTTTTCAGTTTTTTTTGTTTCAGTAGTGTTTCCGCTTCCTTTCCATTTTGGCGTTTCGTTTTTCCATTTGGTTTCCGTTTGTGATCTGTTTTTTGTGGATCGCAAACGGAAGCATACAATAATGTTTAAACAGTAAGTACATAAAAAAATTGGGCTGGGCTTTCCGTTCTTTTTGCAGAACCATTGACTTGAATGGAGCCACGGAACGTGATTTTTGTGGGCAATATTAGGACATGTTCTATATTTGAACGAAACAGAAATACGGAAACGGAATGCATTCGGAGTACCTTCCGTTGTTTTTGCGGACCCATTGAAGTTAATGGTTCCGCATACGGATTGTAAATGGAATGCAAAAAAAAGGGAACGAAAACGGGAAAAAAATATGGTCGGGTGCAGGAGGCCTTAAAGGGGTAGTCCAACTTTTTGAACATTTTTAACTTTTAACCCCGCCTATAATATGTGTGGAAAAAACATATTCACCTGCTCCCCACAACTCTATTCCAGCTCCCTATGTCCCTGTCTCCCTTCAGCAGTCTTCTGGTCCCTGTTTTGAAAACTTTCAGGCAGATGGGCCACAGGCAATATTGCAGCCAATGACTAGACTCAGTGGTGACCCAACAGTCACATGCCACATAGGGACATCCCACCGTTGAGGACAGTCTTTGGCTACAGCAGTGCACATGTTCCCATACTTGTGGAAGTTTACTGAATAGGGAAAGGAAGATTGCTAAAAGGGAGCCAGCAACCCAGGGAGACGGAACAAAATGGTGGAGAGCAGGTGAGCATGATTGTTCTCAACTAGTACAACAGGCTGGGCATAAAGGCTAGTTGTTAATCTTCAGTGCAAATCTTAAAAGATACAATCCATATAAAAAGACATCTAAAAATTCTAAATATTCTATTTACTATTTTTACCCACAATTCACCTCCAACCTGTTTATCCCAAACCAAGGGAAGGAAAAAGTACTGTAACCCTTGGAAGACTTCTTAATCTCAATCACTTCAAACTTTTGTCCATTTTTAGATTTGATGTTGATTCCAGGATCTTATATTCTTCATATTCTTTTACCCTAATCACTATATTCAATTATTCTGCTACTGGCAGGAAGTCTGCGGATATCCATTCTCCAGTTGAATGGTAAAAATGTTCAAAAAGGTGGACAAAATGCAGAATGTGACATCCAAGGTACAGTATAAAATTTTTTACCTTAGCATGATGATACCTACATAAAAGAAAACATATATTAACTATTAGCCAGGGGTGCACAACCTTTTTTGGTATGGGAGTCACATTACCACATTTTTCTATTTTAAGGGGCCATAAAAAATGTGTTCATAGGTTTGCTTGCATTGGCCTATTACACAGGCAATGGTAAGTGAATGGGAAGGAATGATCGCTACCACATTCTTTCCTCCCTTATTTGATTCTACTGATTATCTGCAGCACATTCCTGATTACACAGAGAGATATGTTGACAATAATCATCTTACATCTTTCATTCTGATGAAATATGCAAATCAGCTGACAAATGATTGATTATACTAATATAGCAATAACAAATGACTATACAGGTGCACACTGAGGTCTTACTAAGCCCTCAAACTGATGTTAAAATTGAGAGATTAGTCAACATGTCCTGCATTGGAGGACATGTCTTAAGCCCGAGCACCACGCCAAGGTTTCTCAAGTAGCTCGGGACCTAACACTCACCTACCTGTGCCATATGTACAACACCAGGGGCCAGTGGGCAAAATTACAGGAATGTATTAGGCCGACTCGCAGCAGACTCCTCAGTTTCCTCCAGCATGTAACCATGCCTGCAATGGGAGGAAGGAGAAGGCTGTGAGCCCCACCCAAGACTGGCTGATATGGCCCAGGCCTCACAGGTGCACCTAAATATGGCCTGTGGATGGAAAACAGGCTACATTTACATGGGAGATTATACACCTCCAAACAATTATATATACACAAAACAACTGAAAGGTGGCATGAAGCAGGATGTGCTCAACCCAAAAATGCAGTCGTGCATATATATACAGGGGAACAGATCCTGCACTTGTGGCCCGTTGCTAATGGCGATCCCCAGCAAAAATGCATACGGTGGAGGATGCCCGCAGCATTGATTATACTAACAGGAAAGTTATCAGAAATGAGCGTTTCTTTGAACACTTCACTGCAGAGGACGGCGCTCATTGGTTACTAATGCCTACTGCCTTACTACCAAGGAAAGCACTCATTGGTTAACTTTAGCCCCTTATTCTTTAAATATAGAATGAGTTCCCTATTTTTTGTCGGTTGTTTTCATATTTAATATGTATAGTTTCATGTAAATGCTATAAAAATTGCAATGGTTTTGATTGGCATGGGTTTACTTTTTTCATTTATTTTCTGACTTATTTCTTTAAAATATGTCCCCCAATGGGTCATAAAAGATTTTATTTTATTATCAGGGAAGCAGTAATAAACTACTTTTGTCTTCTCCTCGGGTCTCCAGCTGTCATTGACATCTGCGGATCTGACCTGCTCCTGCTGGAGTTCAGAAAATCCAGTGCTGTGCGGTGTTCTGGTAAGAAGCACAGCTTATCACAATTTTGCCATGAACTCGCCCTGTAACCCATTTATAAAAGTTACCTGATCCCTAGGTGTCTGACACCATTGTTTCTGACTCCTGTGAGCCAACAGCCAACTACACTGGGTCTATCTCAGGAGGCAGCTTTCTAGTAGCTCCTTGCAGCTAAGACCAGAACTTTTTATTTTAAATCATAACAAAACAATACAAGAATTATTTCTAATAAAAGACTTAACCCGGCCAGTCTCCACACAACCCTTCTACATTCATAGTACCCATTCATGCACATCCATACACTATTTACATATAAACATATTTATTTAAATAAATAGGACAAAACTTTTAAAATACAACAATATATACAATATATACAGGACCTATCCTTAACCCTAACTTCTAACCCATCACCCGTCCCCACATAACACACCAAACCGGTCTCCCGCAGAAGTTCAAAGAGGATAACCCCGAGCTTCTCCAGTTCCATAGTTCTTCCCCAGTCGGACTGGGGCTGAACGGTTTGTAATTTTTTTTTTTCTAAACAAATACACATATATATATACATAACCCTCACCCCCCAAAACCCCCCTCCCAATCTGACTAACCCCAAAACATTAAGTCCCTATATAATCAACTTATAAATATACATATCATATAATTCTTAGACAATACATGACACAAAATCCAACTTTTCAGCTATGGTTCAGTGCCTGTAAACCAAACCATCCTGCTTCATCATAAAACAAAACAAAAATCTAATAGTGTCATGCCAGCCCACCACCAGGGCTGAGAGTTACTCGGTTAGTGTACCCTGAAACAAAAGCCCCTTCACAGATGAGAGACTTTAAGGCCACCAAACCTTTCGTTCTAAAGAGAGGGCACTTTATCCAGGTCACCCATGATGCTCCTATATACCGTCTTTACTGGGAGGACTTTACAACCCGTCGACACTAGATATCTTACGCACCAAATGTGATACCTGACCACTGCGCTAACTAGGAATAAAGTGCAACATCCACCCTGTCCACCCAGATCTTTGAACGCACCATATGCCCACTCTGCATAAGATAGGGCAGCCAGCCTAGGCCAGCAGATGTAAATCCCCTCCCTTTAATAGACCTCGAAATTAAAAGGACAGTGAAGCAAGAAATGGTCCATGCTTTCCAGCACAGCACCGCGCTCCTCCCAGGGACAACCCCTTTCCTCAGAGTCTCTACACTTCACATTATCCCTTACATATAGCTTACCATGGAAGCGTCGTTAAGCCACATCCCAAACTTTCAAGGGGATCCTCACCGAATTTAATAAAGTCAACCCGCCGTCTATATCCTGACTTGGGCAATCACTCAAGGCCAACTGAGGCTTGAACAAGGTAGACAGGACCCTAAAATTAAGGGCGAACCTTGACTTGGTCTCTATCTCTCCCCTTCCAAGTACCCATCGCTTTATAATTTTCAGGACCAGGGCAACATAAGCCGGGAGCTATCTCTGCCTTGACGAGCGTACGTCTTTCACACTCCCTCCTGTCTTCCATTCCTGGAAGAAGGGCCAAAACCATTCCCTACAGGAATTTACCCACCAAGGAGCCCTCTAAATCCAGAGGTTTGCAATGTTAGCTTTTAAGAAGGTATTCGTTAGGAATACCACTGGGTTGACCATATCCAACCCACCTAGTCTCCTTGGTCGGTAAGTGACATCTCTCTTGACTAGGTTCAGCATGTTTCCCCATAACATCTGGAAAAAGAGGCTGTAGACCGTTGCCCAGAGAGAGCCTGGCAGGACACAGACAGTGCCCAAGTATAATAGTACCAGGATCAGATAAGCCTTGCACAGGTGAACCCTTTCCCTGAGGGTCAAAGACCAACCTTTCCAGCGGTCCACCTTTTGACTGACATCTTTCAGTCTGCCTTCCCAATTTTTCTGATGATAGTCCTCATCCTTTCCAAAATTGATGCCGAGAACTTTGACAGTTTTCTAAAGACTCTGGAAGACTGCCCTGGAGATCAAAAGCAGGATCTCCTTCTCCCAACCATAGAGTTTCACATTTATCACGGTTGATCCGAGACCCATAAACCTCTGAATAGCGGTCCACTTCTGACATCACCGACCCCACCTCCTCACCAGAAGAGGCAAAAATGGTGACATCATCCGCATACGCTACCACCCTTAAAGACGGCCCCCCCTTGCCCCCACCAGTTCCATTGCCACTCCTGCCAACGGTCCACTATCTACCCTTCTAATGAAGGGATCGATCGTAAACACATACAGCAAGGGGCTTAAGGGACATTCTTAAAGGACACCGGAAGCCACCTCGAAGGGCTGTCCTGACAAACCATTGACCTACAGGAAAACCTCAGCCCCTTTTGTACAAAGCCTTTAGCCAATTCACAAACCTCCCCAGCAGACCGTACCATAAAAGGACAGACCACAGGTACTCATGGTTTACCCGGTCAAAAGGTTTAACCTGATCCAAAGTCAAAAGAAACCCCATCCAAAGGCCCGCCCTGCCTCACTCCACGGCCTCTCGGACACTGAGAACGGCGCTAAAAGTGCTTCGACCGGGAACTGTGCAGTGCTGAGCCCCTGAAAGAAGTCTCGGTGCAAACTTCACCAATCTATTAAAGTATTTTTGCCAGGATCTTTCTGTCCGTATTGAGAAGCGATATGGGTCTCCAATTCTCAATACGGGATGGATCTTTACCCTTTGACAGAATAATCAGGGCTGACTTACCCATTGACTTTGGTAAAGTGCCCGAGTAAAGACACTCATCAAAGACCTCAGTCAATGGAGGAACGAACTGGACCAGATCCCTGTATAGAGGTTAAAAGGCGGAAACCAGGGCACCGCCAGGATAATGTCCAAAGCCAAACTGGTTACTTGGTACTCTGCGTCCACTCCCACTGTCTGTTAAATAAGTTAATAGTTTTAGGCAACTAGCCCACCGTGTCTTAGGCTATGTCTTGTGTCACTTTCATAAAAATATACAAAAATGATAGCAAAACATTTATTTTTCTACCACTGTTGTCCAGCAACCATACATGTAATAGAAGACATAAATAAAACATCTTCAGGAACATTTATACTTCTTTCCACTCTCCACCCATCTTCAGGTTATCTGCTTTCATGTTTTTTTTTGTGATATATGTAATAACATAGTTAAAGGTATTGCCAACTTGTGGGTTTTGTTTTGCATAATAAAAATAGTTATCCTGGAGCTCTGGTTAGGCTAGGTCCACCTGTGTTTGAAGTTCCATCAGTAGTTCACGTCAAAACTGCCTTGCATCGGAATCTCGACTGCTTACAGCTATCAGCCTACAGTAGGGCATGGAGGGAATTGTAGTTTTACAACAGCTGGAGAGCCGGTGTTTGGCAATCCCTGGCCTAGAGCAGTTGTTGATTGTCTAGTCTCTATACAGGCCTTATTCAATTCTGGTTGTTGAGTAAAGTGCCTGTTAGGTGCATTCCCTTCCAGATAATTTGCACTTTTTTCTGTATTCTAGAATCTGTACTTCACGTCACTCCATTGCTGGATCATCTGTTTTAGTGTCTTTTTTTCTGTGAAGGAGAACCAGTATTCACCCAAAAATAAAGTACTGAAAAAAGTTTTCCAGGAAATGAAACAAAAGCTTTTTAAAAATAAAAATAAATATTTCATAAAACACGGTCAGTATTATAACCCCCAGAATAATCATAATCCATAGTTCAGTTGTCCCCCTTCCCTCCTATGCTCAGTGTGCGTTTCCTCCCACACCGAAGCATAGGAGGGAAGGGGGTGGACAGGAATCAGGCCTGAGAACTAGGAAAGAAAAATTAACACCCCTAGTGAAAACCCTAATCAAAATCCTGACTGACTACCAGTATGAACAGACCCCAAAGGTAGGCGAGTTCATACTCAGGAATACCTAGAGACCTATCAATCCCTATAGGACCCTGGTACTAATGGCAGGGATGAGACTACCTGTTCCTCCAAAAGGAAAGACAGGAGTCTCCTTCAGGCCTAATACAAACAATAGGGAAATGCAACACACAGAACCCAAACAAAATACAAAAGGGACAGGAAAGACATAAGGAGCAATGGAAGCACCAGGAACTCAGACGAGATCCAACCACAATCTATTCAAGGGTCCAAACTGAAGCTATAAACCGCACAGTATTGTGAGAGAAGCAACTATAAATAGAGAAGGTTAAATGACCCTACTAGCCACACCTGGGGAAAGAAGGTGTGGCAAGCACCAGAAACAACACAGACGTCATTTGATCCAAACGAAAAACATGTCAGATCAAATCATGTGTTGTCAGTAAAAAAAACAACATAATGTTAAATACAATAAATAATACAAAATGTACAACAAAGTGCAACTTGAAGAAACTTTATTCAAAACTCAGTGAAACTGAAACTGAAACTTTCCAGCAAGTTCAATCATCTCAGATGTCAACAAGGCAATAATTCAATAGGGAAATCCTGGAACTTTACAACTTCTTTTACTTCACTTGTGCTCTCCAGGGACTAACACTTGATGGCAGCACAGTATATAGGAGGGAGTACTGATAACATAACAGTTTGCTCTGTGCTGGTTGAAAATGAGCAGACACCATTTTGGCTATCATCAGAAGATCTTTAGGTCTGGTCAATGAGCAACCAAAGACGTGTTCATCCTCAGGTAAATTTTTAATAGATGAAAATAGTGTGAACATTTAAAAAAAAAGACCTTAGCTTAGGTCTAGATTTTATGTTACTAGAAGAGATTTAGCAGAACAGAATTTCTTATTTACCCCAATGTTTTGTCTGTCCTTATGGATGCTTGTCATAAGATGGCAGGAAACTGCCATCAACATAGCTGAGAATACAGAAGTCAATAAATTAATAATTAAACGGAATACCTGAACTAAGAGGGTTATCACTATGAACATATGTCTTAGCACATATACCATCTTAGAATATAGTGTTACACATGATAGGGTTTGATACACTAGCTCAGCAGACAGTACTATTTATGATAGCCTTAGGCACAGATGAACAGCCTGACAAAATCCCCATATCTGACCTAGTTGGATAGGGCTGTGCACCACCGGAGCCCACTGACTATAATCGGATTGGGCAGGGATTTGGTTGGTTTCTGGCATTAGCACCGGATTTTGGTCGGACAACAAACAGCACATGGACCAGTTTTTAACCAGCAGAAAACCCAAAGCTCATGCCAGAAACCAGCCGGATCCCCACCTGATCCCCTTACAGTCAACTGGGTCTGGCGGTGCCAGGCAGATACTGTAAACTCTGGCAGTCTAATCTTCTGCCAGAACAGCCTGCTGGATAGCTTTACTGCAGGTGTTGTTCAACACATAGTAGTATGCATGATAGGATTATTTACACTAAAAGCTACTTAACTGCTACATGAACTCATAGAGAAAGCCTGTATGTCTGGCTTCCCGATCACTCAAAGAGAACGCCTATATGTCCTGCTTCCTCAATACTCATGGAGAAAGCATATGAGTCCTGCTTCCTCCACCCACTCATAGTAAAATAGTCCTGCTTCTCTGTCCACACAATTAGGCTACATTCACACGACCGTATTTTTTTCCGCGTCTGATCCGCATCCGATCCGCATTTTGCGGAATAAATGGGGACCCATTTATTCCTATGTGTGAATAAAATATGCGGACAACATTCAGTATGTTGTCCGCATCCGTGGTTCCGCATTTATACTCCCCAAAAATATGAAGCATGTCCTATCATTGTCCGCAGAAATCGTTCTGCAGCCCCATGGAAGTGAATGGATCTGCAAGTTGCGGATGACATACGGAAAGGTTTCCGTATGTCATCCGCACTTGCGGATCCGCTTCATATTTTTATTATAATATTTTATTCTCTCCCTTTTTTTTTCCTCATCCGTTTTTGTGGATGACATACGGAAGACACTCTTCAGTATTTTGCGGACATGCGGATCCGTTTTTGGCAGATCCACAAATACATACGGTCGTGTGAATGCAGCCTTAATTGTCAGGTATTCCTGTATAAGTTTGTACAAATGTTCAGCTGTCAATCACTATGGGTGAGCAGAAGAAGTAGGACTCAAAGGCTTTCCCCATGAGTCCTGTCAGCATTTAAACAGTTTTTTACAAGAAAATAATAAATCTAATGATAAAAACTATATACAGTATTTCCCAGTACAGCTGCAAAATGCTCATTTGTCAGGTGACCCATCCGTTACATTACATAGTTACATAGTTAATAAGGTTGAAAAAAACATCAGTCCATCATGTGGAACAGAAAATCATTGTTTGTTGGTAGCACATTAGTAACATAGTACATAAGGCCGAAAAAGACATTTGTCCATCCAGTTCGGCCTGTCATCCTGCAAGTTGATCCAGAGGAAGGCAAAAAACTGTGAGGTAGAAGCCAATTTTCCCACTTAAGGGGAATAAAAATTCTTTCCCAAATCCAATCAGGCAACCAGAATAACTCCCTGGATTAACGACCCTCTCTAGTAGCTATAACCTGTAATATTATTAATATTGTAATATTCCTTTATTGTACTCACCATTACCAACTCCTCGAACAGAGAGCTCCATAGTCTCACTGCTCTTACCGTAAAGAATCCTCTTCTATGTTTGTGTACAAACCTTCTTTCCCAGACACAGAGGATGTCCCCTCATCACAGTGACAGTCCTGGGAATAAATAGATGATGGGAGTGATTTCTGTACTGACCCCTGAAATATTTATACATAGTTATTAGATCTCCCCTCAGTCGTCTTTTTTTCTAAAGTGAATAACCCTAATTTTGATAATCTTTCAGGGTATTGTAGTCCACCTATTCCAGTTATTACTTTAGTTGCCCTCCTCTGAACCCTCTCCAACTCTGCTATGTCTCCCTTGTTCACAGGAGCCCAGAACTGTACACAGTACTCCATGTGTGGTCTGACTAGTGATTTGTAAAGTGGTAGGACTATGTTCTCATCACGGGCATCTATGCCCCTTTTGATGCAACCCATTATGTTATTGGCCTTGGCAGCAGCTGCCTGACACTGGTTTTTGCAGCTTAGTTTGCTGTTTATTAAAATTCCTAGATCATTTTCCATGTCAGTGTTACCGAGGGTTTTACCATTTAGTATGTGACTTGCACTATTCCTTCTCATGTGCATAACTTTACATTTGTCAGTGTTAAACCTCATCTGCCACTTATTTGCCCAAGCCCCCAATCTATCCAGATCCCTATGTAGCAGTATATTGTCCTCTACAGTGTTAATTACTTTACAATGCAAAAATTGATATTTTACTATGCAAGCCTTCTACAAGATCATTAATAAATATATTGAAAAGAATAAGGCCCAGTACTGACCCCTGAGGTACCCCACTAGTGACAGTGACCCAATCTGAGTGTGCACCATTAATAACCACCCTCTGTTTTCTGTCACTCAGCCAGTTACTTACCCACATACAGACATTTTTCCCAGTCCGAGCATTCTCATTTTATATACTAACCTTTTATGTCTGACAGTGTCAAATGCTTTGGAGAAGTCCTGATATACGACATCCATTGATTCGCCGCTGTCAAGTCTAGAACTTACCTCCTCATAGAAACTAATTCAATTAGTTTGGCATGACCGAGCCCTCATGAAGCCATGCTGATATGGTGTTATTTGCTTATTTCCGTTGAGATCCTCTAAGATAGCAATTCTCAGAAAACCTTCAAACAGTTTACCCACAACAGATGTTAAACCTACCGGCCTATAGTTTCCAGACTCTGTTTTTGGACCCTTTTTGAATATTGGAACCACATTTGCTATGCGCCAATCCTGTGGAACATTTCCTGTCAGTATAGAGTCCGCAAATATCAGAAATAAGGGTCTGGCTATGACATTACTGAATTCCCTTAGGATACCGGGGTGTATGCCATCCGGTCCTGGCGATTTGTCTATTTTAATCTTTTTAAGTTGCTGTTGTACTTTTTCCTGGGTCAGACAGGACACTTTTAATGGGGAATTTTTTTTTACATTCAGCATTTCATCTGACAGTTTATTTTCCTGAGTGAATAGATTGGAGAAAAAAATACTTAACAGCTTTGCTTTCTTCTCGTCGCTCTCTGCAACTTCCCCCTCATTACTCTTTAAAAGGCCGACACCTTCAGATTTATACTTTTTAACATTTATATAATTGAAGAACATTTTAGGGTTAGTTTTACTCTCTTTGGCAATTAATCTCTCGGTCTCTAGTTTGGCCACTTTAATTTGTTTTTTAGATGTTCTATTTTTTTCTTTATTGTTTTTCAGTGCTTCCTCGCTAATCTCCTGTTTTAGCGATTTATATGCTTTCTTTTTGTCATTTATTGCTTTCTTTACAGTTCTATT
Source organism: Bufotes viridis (assembly GCA_033119425.1). Classification (NCBI taxonomy): domain Eukaryota; kingdom Metazoa; phylum Chordata; class Amphibia; order Anura; family Bufonidae; genus Bufotes; species Bufotes viridis. Next base: position 61,035,351 of record CM065599.1, on the reverse strand, counting down.
TATCCACATTGGTTTCTTTTTGTTCCTTAACCTTTTATTCCCATATGGTATGTACCTCTCACAATGAGATTTTTGGATGCTTTTAAATATATCCCATTTTGTGGCTGTATTTTTTATTTTTGAGGACTTTGCTTCTTTAAGTTTGGTATTTTTGTTCCTCCCTGTAGAAACTCTCGTTTGAAGGATAATTGGAAGGTAATTACTTTATGGTCACTATTTCCCAGGTGTCCCCCAACCTGTACGTCTGTTGTTTTGTCAGGTCTATTGGTTAATACTAAGTCCAGTATGGCCGTCCCTATAGTCGGGTCCTGGTTCAGTTGGGAAAGGTAATTGTCTTTAGTTATTACCAAGAACCTGTTTCCTTTATGCGATGCACAGCTTTCAGTTTCCCAGTCTATATCTGGGTAGTTGAAGTCCCCATAATAACCACCTCATTATGATTTGCTGCCTTGTCTATCTCGTTTAGTAGTAGATTTTCTGTGGACTCTTAGGTGGTTTATAGTAAACTCCAATTAGTAATTTATTATTGTTTTTGGTCCAATGTATCTCTACCAATAGTGACTCCACATGTTCATGTCCCTCACTTATATCTTCTCGGACTGTGGGCTTTACACAGGACTTTACATAAAGGCAGACCCCTCCCTCTCCAGTTTTGATGATCCTTTCTAAACAGACTGTATCCTTGTACATTAACTAGTTATCATCAAGCCATGTCTCCATTATTCCCACTATGTCATAGTCCTCCTCACACATCACTAATTCCAGTTCCCCAGTTTTGTTAGTCAGGCTTCTGGCATTAGTATACATACAGATAAGAGGTTTATGTATACTTTTAACCCTACACCTTTCCTACTTCCATTCCTCCCCCAGTCCCACTACCTCACCCCGGTCTCTATCTGCACTATCTTCCCTTCCTATTATGTAATTACACTCCCCAGTCACTAGTTTAAACACTCCTCCAACCTTCTAGCCATCTTTCTTCCCAACACAGCTGCCCCTTCCCCACTGAGGTGCAGCCCGTCCCTACGATAGAGAAGTCAGCCCAGTTCTCCAGGAACCCGAACCTCTCCTTCCTGCATCAGTTCTTGAGCCAAATCGCCCTAATCTCCCGCTGCCTTTCTTGTGTGGCTCGTGGTACAAGCAGTATTTCGGAAAATACTACCTTTAAGGGTCCTTGCCCTAAGCTTTTGACCTAAATTTTTAAGGACTCTCCACCTACCTCTAACTTTGTCATTGGTTCCCATATGGACCATGACCGCTGGATCTTCTCCAGTCCCTCCCAGTAATCTGTCAACCCATTGTCCTGCGTAAGCAAAGATGCACTGCCGACAAGTAATGAATTGTATGGAGATGAATAGGAGGATAACTATGACATTAAAGTCTGACTGTGTTGAATAAGGTTAAGCTAGGATGTGTTGTTCCTCAAAAGTTTGAAGACCAGGCTAATGGTAAAGTAGACCTGCTTAGAAGAATGCTAAACCAGTCCTCTTCAGTAAGAATACATAAAAAATAAACCATGGGAACTTTTAACTGTTTTATTTCTTAGCTACCATTCGCTGCCACAGAACATCTAATGGAAGACTCAAATCAAACATTTACAGGAGGATTCGTCCTTCTTAGTCTGTCCAATGTCCCATATCTTCAGGTCATCTGCTTTATTGTGTTCTTGATAATGTATATGTTAACACTGTCGGGGAATGTTCTACTGATCATCGTGGTGAGAACCAACTCAAAGCTCCACACTCCCATGTACTTCTTCTTGACTAATCTCTCCACAATTGACATCTGCTTCTCCTCCACCATTGTGCCCAAAATTTTAATAAATACTCTATCTAAAGACAGAAGTATTTCTCTGGTGGGATGTGCACTTCAAATGTATTTCCACATGGCTTTGGGAGCCACAGAGTGTGTGATTCTTGCTGTCATGGCCTATGATCGATTTGCAGCCATTTGTAGACCATTGCACTACCAAACAATTATTAACAAGAAGATGTGTGCTTGTTTAGCTTCCATGTCATGGGGTGTGGGCTTCGGTAATGCAACTATTCATACACCCCTCACTTTCCAACTACCCTTTTGTAAATCTCATCATGTTAACCATTTCTTCTGTGAAATGCCTCCTTTTTTTACCCTCTCCTGCAAAGATACCCATACCAATGAAACAGTCATGTACGTTGCAGCAATGTTCATTATCATGTATGCTTTCCTTCTGACGTTAATTTCATATATCCAGATCATGTTCACAATCATTAAGATCCGTTCTTCACAGGGAGAGAAAGCCTTTTCTACGTGTGCCTCCCACCTCACTGTTGTGTCTCTGTACTATGGGACTATCATCTTTATGTACCTGAAACCTCGTTCTGCATACTCTCCTGAGATAGGCAAGACCATGTCTATTCTATATACAGCGGTAACTCCAATGTTGAATCCCATCATCTACAGCATGAGAAACAAGGATGTCAAAGACACCATCAAAATTAGACTTTCTAAGAAATTTAACTATTGACTCAAGAAACATGGTTTGGAAAACCAACCAAAGGTTTACTCACTTCCCCTTGATTTTTACCATGCACATGAAATGTATTAACCAATAGTTGGCGTTTTCCTACATGACATTAATATCTCATTAGTGGTGGATCAACTTCTGGAACACATCACAGATCAGGAGAATGGTTTTCAGACACATCACCAATCCTAACCAATTGCACTTATTGGTATATCAACAAGTGAATAGAATTGGGTTGCAGGTCATACACAGCGTGGGGTTTGGTGTAACACTGTATTTTACCTTGAGCTGATGCATAACAAAATTATACCATCAAAAAGTGTGTCAAAGTGTCCAATAGGGTCCAATCTTAAAAATAAAATAAAACGTATATTGTATGGTATACTTTACATCAGTATAGAATTGTGGAGTTGACTACTTTAGACCATATGGGTGTTTACTCAAACCTTCTTAACAAATTTCAAAAGGACATACTGGTAAATGGGGCACTATGGCTATTTTATGAGGGTATGCCCACGAGGAGTTTCACTATATGCTGAACATGCTAAGGTTACTTTCACACTTGCGGCAGAGAATCCGGCAAGCAGTTCCGTTGCCGGAACTGCCTGCCGAATCTGTCAATCTGCATGCAAGCGAAAGCATTTGTAGACGGATCCGGATGCGGATTCGCCTCACAAACGCATTGCAAGAACGGATCTGTCTCTCTGATTGTCATCTGGAGAAACGAATCCGTTATATATTTTTTCACATTTTAAAGGTCTGCGCATGCGCAGAACGGAAGAACGGATCCGGCAATCCAGTATTCCGACAAGTGTTCCAGCATATTGGACGCAGATAAAACCGTAGCATGCTGCCATATTATCTCCATCCAAAAACTGTACAGTGACTGAACTGAAGACATCTTGATGCATCTTGAACGGATTTCTCTCCATTCAGAATGCATTAAGAGAAAACTGAATCATTTTTTTTCCGGTATTGAGCCCCGACGATGTAATTCAATGCCAGAAAATAAAAACACTAGTGTGAAATTACCCTAAAACATACTCACAGCAGAGCTATATAATCGGCTGAAACGATAATGGTCTGTCATTGGTCGGTTAACACAATCATTTATTGGTAAATTTCAATTAATGGACTTTTGGTTGAAATCATCCATTCTGATCAAAGCTCCACACTCCCATCTGTAGACTAATGTTTATGCCCACTTTTAGAGTGTTGTAGACATGGGTAGTGGTTCATATAGGGAAGGATTATACAACCAGCTACTTAGTAGGTAGGAACTACTGTGATACTACTAAATGTAAGGGGGAGGAGTCCTACTCCAGATTTTCAGCTTGAAAGTGTCAGTCAAAGTGACTGCGTGACTCAAATGGGTGGAGTCCAGAGGTCAGGAGCTAGTATTTAGACTCCTGTTCCTGCCATTAGGGCGGTCACTTAGTGGTATGGTTTCTGGTGAGACAAAGCAAATGTGCAGCTGTTCCGGAGATGTGTGGGCGTGTGACAGTGTTTACGCATGACCCATTGTGCTAACTAAGGAAAAGGTAAGAAGCTGGAAACCCAGCCCTTAGAAAAAAAAAATCTGAAGTGGAGTTGTATTGTCAAGCCCTGCTACACCGTACTTTGCAGAAGAAACTTTTGGCTCCAGCGTCCCATCCTGTTACTTTTTTTCTAGGAATGTTTAAAGGGAACCTGGAATTGACTGACATATAGAACTGATTAAATAATCTTTCTGTGCATCCTCCAATCATTCCTAAACTGTCTTTGTGTATGATAAAAACATTTGCATTTATAAAAAAAAAAAAAAAACTTTGAAAATATCTCTGACATTATGACCAGGTACCTTATTGAGTTATCAGGGCATTGTTCTGCCTGAGGGGAGGCATGAGTCATCTCCCCATTCTAGTTCTCCAAGACCTCCTTTCTGCCTCTCCCACACCGGCCCTTTGTTTCTTGGCATCATAAATATTTTGGTGTTTGGGATGTGGTGATGTTTGAGGAATGTCAATCTGGTCTCAAACTGGTCTTATAAAGATGATGAAGTCTTCTCAATGAAGCAGGAATATGCATAGGAATATGCATAGGAATGTAAATAAATTTAGAATTTGTCACAGAAAAAAAAACTTGGGTCTATATCACAATTGGTCTTCTCAGATAAATGATCTTCAGCATATTGCGATGACTATCACAATTGCTCCTTTTTTTTCTACTAGAAGCATAAAACTGAGTCAAGGGACATAGACTGGTTTTTATGTATTCACAAATACAACCACAGTTATTCTAAAAGGTTTGTCAGAAAAAGTATCTTTTGTCACCAGTGTGACTCAGTTTACTAAGATCAGGGTCAAACTTTCCCAACACAGTATCAGAGAATCCTATGGTGGGCTAAGGATTAGAGTGAATAATGAGCATCTTTAAGACATAAAGATGGTCTAGGCTATAGGAAGATTGCCAATACCCTGAAACTGAGAAGCAGCATGGTGGCCAAGACCATACAGCAGTTTAACAAGACAGGTTCCACTCAGAACAGGCCTCTCCATGGTCGACCAAAGAAGTTGAGTGCAAGTACTCAGCTTCATGTTCTGAGGTTGTCTTTTCAAAATAGACGTATGAGTGCTGCCAGCATTGCTGCAGAGGTTAAAGAGGTGGGGGTCAGCCTGTCAGTGTTCAGACCATACACCGCACACTGCATCCAATTGGTCTGCATGGCTGTGGTCCCAGAAGAAAATGATGCATAAGATAGCCCGCAAACAGTTTGTTGAAGAGAAGCAGACTAAGGACATGATTAGTGGAACCATGTCCTGTGATCTGATGAGATAAAGATAAACTTATTTGGTTCAGATGCTGTCAAGCCTGTGTGGTGACAACCTGGTGAGGAATACAAAGACAAGTGTGTCTTGCTTACAGTCAAGCATGGTGGTGAGAGTGTCATAATTTGGGGCTGCATGAGTGCTGCCGGCTGTGGGAAGCTACAGTTCATTGAGGGAACCATGAATGCCAACATGTACTGTGACATACTAAAGCAGAGCATGATCCCCTCCCTTTGGAAACTGGGCAGCAGGGCAGTATTCCAATATGATAATGACGCCAAACACCTCCAAGATGACCACTGCCTTCCTAAAGAAACTGAGGGTAAAGGTAATGGACTGGCCAAGCATGTCTCCAGATCTAAACCCTATTGAGCATATGTGGGGCATCCTCCAACAGAAAGAGGAGGAGCACAAGGTCTCTAACATCCACCAGTGGAAGAGGATTCCAGTGGCAACTCCATGCCCAATAGAGTTAAGGCAGTGCCAGAAAATAATGGTGGCTACATGAAATACTGACACTTTGGGCACAATTTGTCCATTTTCACTTAGGGGTGTACTCACTTTTGTTGCCAGCGGTTTAGACGTTAATGGCTGTGTGTTGAGTTATTTTGTGGATACACCAAATTTACACTGTTACACAGCTGTACACTTTAAATACTTTAAACTGTGTCAAAGTGTCAGATCGTCAGTGTTGTCCCATGAAAAGATATAATAAAATATTTACAAAAATGTGAGGGTGTACTCACTTTTATGAGATACTTTTATATTCGGCCTTATTCAATTCTGGTTGGCGAGTATAGTGTCTGTTAGGTGCGTTCCCTTCCAGATTGCTTGCACTTTTTTCTGTATGATAGGATCTGTAGTTCCACAATTGAATGTTGTTCTAGTCCACTTTGTTTTCTGTGTATTGCGGGATTTGTAGTACCACCACTTTTCTTGCTGCGCTGTTGTATTGGCTGATTTGATGACGAATTCAGATAGGGTCATATCAGTATTGTTCTGTTTCTGTCCACTGTCATTCATCAGCTGTCTACTCATACGCCATACATCTGTAATTTACTTCATTGCTGGATCATATTGTCATTCCAGTAAATTTGTTTTAATTTCTTGTTTTCTGCCAAGGAGAACTAGTATTTTCCCCAAAAAAGGAAATATTAGGCCTCTTTCACACAAAGGGTGCGTTCAGTGAAACTCGCACCATTTTGCAAGCAAGTTCAGTCAGTTTCGTCTGCGATTGCGTTCAGTTATTTAGTTTTTTCCGTGCCGGTGCAATGCGTTTTGATGCGTTTTTCAAGCGCATGATAAAAAACTGTTTACAAACAACATCTCCTAGAAACCATCAGTGAAAAACGCATTGCATCCGCACTTGCTTCCGAAAGCTATGCGTTTTTCACTGAAGCCATATTCACTTCTATTGGGCCAGTGCTGCGTGAAAAACGCAGAATATAGAACATGCTGCATTTTTCACGAAACACAGAGCTGATGCATGAAAAAAACACTCATGTACACAGACCCATTGAAATGAATGGGTCAGGATTCAGTGCGGGTGCTATGCATTCACGTCATGCATTGCACCCGCACGGAAAACTCGCTCGTGTGATAGGGGCCTTAGTTAGGAAAAGTAGTAAAAAAATATATACAAGTCAACAATAAATTGTGTAAAAAAATAATAAACAGCAAAAGGTTTAATATAATAAATAATATAAAATGTACAACAAAGTGCAACTTGAAGAAACTGTATTCAAAATACTATAAAACTGCCAAGCAACTTTAATCATCTCAGATGTCTACAGGGCAATAATTCAATAGGGAAAGCCTGGAATTCTACAACTTCTTTTCCTTCAATTTTGTCCTCCAGGGACTAACAGTTCATGGTAGCACAGTATATAGGAGGGAGCACTGATAACATAATAGATTGTTCTATGCTGGTTGAAAATGAGCAGACACCATTATCAGAAGATCTTCAGGTGTGGTCAATCAACAATCAAAGACATGTTCATACTAAGGTAAATTTTTAATACATGAAAAAAGTGTGAACGTTTTTGAGAAAAGACCTTATCTCAGGACTAGATTTGAATTTACTTGCTGAGATATATGCTGTTTACATCCATTGTATTCTCTGCCATTGAGACTTGACATGAACATGAAACATAGCTGAGAAAACAGAAAGCACAGAAGTCTCGAAGCAAAAGAAATGTTAAAAATAAAGGGAATACAGTAACTAAACTAAGAAGGTTATTACTATAAAGACATAATATAGACCAAACAGCTAAACAACAAAATGAGCACTACTAGATCTGGTTAAATACACCAGTATAGAAGAGAGTATACACCAGTATAGAAGCTTAGCTACACCTTCACAGACAAATATGTGGTACATCAAACAGTATCACACATGATAGTCTTAGATATGTCTTGTTGGCAGCTACGTATCACACACGAGAGACTTTGATATTCCAGCTTAGAACATATTATTACACATGATAGTTTTCAATACAACAGCTCAGCAGACAGTATGATATATGATAGCCTCAGTTACATTGATTCAGCACAAAGTATTACGCTTGATAAGATAATTCATGTTAAAAGCTAGACTGCTAAATGGACTCGAAGAGAAAGAATTAACGTCCAGCTGCCCCATCAATCCTAAACAAAGCTTGTGAGCCATTCTTCCCCTCCCAAACACAGAGAAAGCCTGTAAGTTCTGCTTCCTCCATCCACTCATAGGAAAGTACTATGGGGATCATTGATTAAGACCGGCATTTTAGACGCTGGTCATAATACCCCTTTGTGCTGCTGTTGGCTGCACCTAAGTTATGTTAAGGCGCCGACCTCTACATAACTTCGACGTTTCCACCACCTGTCTAAATGTATGCCAGCTCCCTTGCGTATGTTTAGACCATTTGCTATGCCTAAAACAGCCAGCTGAGCCATCCTTTATGTAGAACATTAAATTATCCTTTGTTGGAAGCACATTGTCTTGTGTAAGCAGAGATATGATGCTGACAAGTAAGAAATTGTCTGCGGATAAATGACCATAGTAACTAGTGTTGAGCAAAGCGAATCATTCGAAGCAGAATTCAGTCTGAGGTTTAGAAAAACTTAAATTTGCAAAGAACCTGAATTTTCTCTCGCTTCGTGGCAATGAATCAGATTTTCCTAAAATGGTTGCACTTGTTAAAAAGTAAAATTAAGACGATCACCCATTATGCCATGTTGCCAGCCAATCCGCAGGTGGCCCTCGCCTGTGATATTACAGCCCTATAAAACTCTCACCCCCCCCCCCCCCCCCGGTGTCTTTGATCAATCCACCATATTTGTTCAACTTGTCTTCACCCTAATAATTTTAAAAGCAAAATACCACTAGGTTCATAATAGGGAGGGATAAATATGGTCAACAATGTTGTAGATCCCTCAATTTTATTGCTTTAAGGAAGGTTTCCCCGCGTCAGTGCTGTGTAACATCACACAGAAGAACAGAGGCTGCTACATACACGCTCTGGCTCCCACAATCCCCACCAGGGGGAGCCAGAGCACACCCAGATGGCCATGGTATCTGAAGGATTAAAAGTCCGCGACCGGCATTACACCCAGTCGCAGACATTAGTGCTGTGTGTAAGCTCTTTAAAACAACAGACACCTGGCAGCCATGTCACCCGCTGCACGTGCCAGTAGGCACCATATAGATTTATTACACACAAAGCATTTATTCATTTTAATGTTGATGGTTATGGTTTCAAACTAATGAAAACCAAAAAGTCAGGATCTCAGAAAATTAGAATATTATGAAAAAGTTCAGTATTGTAGGCTCACAGTCTAATCATCTAATCAACACAAATGTTTTGTAAGCCTTTAAATGGTCCCTCAGTCTAGTTCAGTAGGCTACACAATCATGGGAAAGACTGCTGACTTGACAGTTGTCCAGTAGACAGTCATGGACACCCCTCACAAGGAGGGTAAGCCACAAAAGGTCATTGCTAAAGAAGCTGGCTATTCACAGAGTGCTGTATCCAAACATATTAATGGAACGTTGAGTAAAAGGAAAAAATGTGGTAGAAAAAATTCCACGAGCAACAGGGGATAACTGTAGCCTTGAAAGGATTGTCAAGATAAGGCCCAAGAATTTAGGAGAGATTCACAAGGAGTGGACTACGGCTAAAGTCAGTGCTTCAAGAGCCACCACACCAGACGTATCCAGGACATAGGCTACAACTTTTCAATGATATTCTAATTTATGGAGATGAACCTATATGTATTTTATTATATAGCAATCCAGGAGAATAAGAATTACATTAAAGCCAGACTGTGTCACTATGGTCAAGCCAGGATGTGTTGTTTCTACAAGGTGTTCCTAAAAGGGTTGAAGACCGGATCAACGATGATGTAGACAGTCTGTTCTGAAGAATGGTAAACTCATGCTCTCAATAAGAGTATATAAAAAATAAACCACGGGAACTTTTAACTGTTTTATCTCTTAGCTACCATTCCCCAGCTGAAGTACATCTAATGGAAGACTCAAATAAAACATCTCTAGGAGGATTCGTCCTCCTTGGCCTGTCCAATGTCCCGTATCTTCAGGTCAGCTACTTTATTTTGTTCTTGATAATGTATATGATAACGTTGTCTGCAAATGTTTTACTGATCATCGTGGTGAGGACAAACTCAACGATGCACACTCCCATGTACTTCTTCTTAACTAACCTCTCCATAATTGACATCTGCTTCTCCTCCACTATTGTGCCTAAAATTTTAATAAATACTCTTTCCGAAGACAGAAGTATTTCTCTGGTGGGATGTGCACTTCAAATGTATTTCCACATGGCTTTGGGAGCCACAGAATGTGTAATTCTTGCCGCCATGGCCTATGATCGATTTGCAGCCATTTGTAGACCACTGCACTACCAAACAATTATTAACAAGAAGATGTGTGCTTGCTTAGCCTCCATTTCATGGGGTGTGGGCTTTGGAGGTGCCAGCATTCATACGCCCCTCACTTTCCAACTACCCTTTTGTAAATCCCATAATGTTAACCACTTCTTTTGCGAAATGCCTCCTTTTTTTACTCTCTCCTGCAAAGATACCCATACCAATGAAATAGTTGTGTACATTGCGGCAATGTTCATTATCATGTATTCTTTCCTTCTGACATTAATTTCATATATTCAGATCATCTTTACCATCTTTAAGATCCGTTCTTCACAAGGGAGAGAAAAAGCTTTCTCCACCTGTGCTTCCCACCTCACTGTTGTGTCTCTGTACTATGGGACTACCATCTTCATGTACCTGAAACCTCGTTCTGCTTATTCTCCTGAGATAGGCAAGATCATGTCCATTCTATATACAGTGGTGACTCCAATGTTGAATCCCATCATTTACAGCATTAGAAACAAGGATGTCAAAGACACCATCAAAATTAGGCTTTCTAAGAAATCAAACTATTGATGGCAGATACATAGTTTGGAAACACCAAGCAAATTCAGAAGATTTACTGACTTGCCTTTAGATTTGTATCAAGTGCATAAATTTAATTGACCAACATTATTGCCATTTTTCTACATGTCATTCGTGTCTCTTTAGTGGTAGATCAATCTCTGGAACTCCCAAAGATTATGAGAATAGTTTCAAAACACTGCACCAATCCTAAACAATTGCTGTTCTTGATATATCAACAAGTGAATAGGATTGGGCTGCAGGTTCTACACTGCGTGAGGTTGGGTGTAACACTGTTTTTTATCTAGGGCTGTTGCAGGACAAAATTATATCATCACACAATGCACAATAAATACACCACAATACCCACATAAAGCTCAGTTTTGATAGATTTTTGCTGTCTAGGCATCAGTGCGTCAATAGGGTCCAATCTATAAATAAAAACTTGTAACACATGGTGGTATATTATTTTTTGAACTTGGTACATCTGTATAGAATTGTAGAGTCAACTACGTTATCCCATAGGTTTGCTGACTCATATCTTCTCAACATATTCCAAAAAGACATCCTCGTCAATGGGGCACTATGGCTATGATTTGTGGTTACGTCCCATGGAGTGTCCCGACAATGAGAGTCGCATGGGAGCAGAAGTTGCGAGTGGTCAGGCACGTTGGCATGAGACTGGTGAGAGTGATATTAGTGACCTGCAGACAGTAGTGGATGATGATGTAGCCGATCGCACATGGGAGCTGAGTGAAGAGGGGCTTCATCATCATCATCAGGGGATGAGAGTGGCAGCTTGCACGTGAGACAGCTGCTGAGCCAACAGGGTGCAAGCGTGGCCGTTAGTCCGCAGGCTGGCAGTAGTGTGAAGTCTGTAGCCAAACATGCCCGTGATAGACCGTCTGCTACTCAAGAGCCTACCTGTCTGGAAACAACTAGCAGTGCATGGGTTCAAAGAGGCAGCGGCAAGCAGTAAGTATGCTTTGGTGGGTGTAAAATGCTGTACTCGCTGTGCGAATTTTTCATCAAGTCGCCAGAGGACGTCAGTGTAGCCATGTGTAGAATCTGTAAGCAGAAGGTGAAGTGTGGCCAGGGTGCCTAGGTTGGCACCACGGCCTTCATCAACACATGGAGCGTCATAAATTAAGTGACCTGGGAAAACCGTAGAGCTAATGTTGTGGCATCTCCTACAAGCCCCCAACCCTTTTCCTGCAGTCAAGGCTCCACCAACTCTGCAGAAGTGAGCTGTATTTCCTTCCCATGATCTACTGGTCCTGATGCTCCTCTTCCTACTCCTCATCACTCATTTCATCAGCAAGCATGGCGATTGCAAAAGACAACAGTGCGCATACACTCATCCAATTGTGCAGAAGCTGAACGTGCTCCTGGCCAAGTTGCTGGTACTACAGTCCCTCCCTTTCAATGTGGAAAACTCTGCACATTTCAGAGAACTGATAGCTTGTGCGGAGCCCAGGGAGAGTCCCAAGCTGTCATTACCTCTCCAAATAGGCTACACCAGCCCTGCATACGCATGTTGACCAGAAGGTGGGCCAGTCCTTGAGCCTGTCAGTGTCTGGTACGGTACACGGCAGCACCAACGTGTAGAGCTCTAACTATAGTCAAGGACAATATATGTCCTTTACGGCCCACTGGGTAAATGTGGCTTATGCTCAGGCATACCAGCAACTTGGCCAGGTGACGGTAATACTGCCCCGCGTTCTCAATCTGTTATTCCTGCGCTAATGTCCTCCTCTGCCTCCTCATCCTCAGCCTCCACTCTAAGGACAATTCAGAGTGGTTCTTCAGCATACCACCTATGCAGAGCATGTAGGTGTCACGCTGTTCTGCACATGGCCTGCCTGGGAGAACGGAGTCACACCAGGGAGGAACTGCTCTGTGTCTTTCAAGAAGAAATGGAATTAGAACCATGGTCACTGATAATGGGAAGAACATTGTATTGGAGCTGTGTCAAGGCGGCCTGACGAATTTGCCCTGCATGGCGCACTTCTTTAATCTTGTTGCAAATTCTTCCACCCAACTGCCAGACATCTTAAAAATGGCCAGGAAACTGCATGCACTTCAGCTACTCTTAAACTGAAAAACACACATTCCTTAAGCTGCAAAGGCATAATAGCATTCCCCAACATCGCCTGATATGTGACATTTCCACCCATTGGAACTCCACCTTCCAAATGTTGGACCGACTATATGAGCAGAGAGGAAGGCCATCATTGATTTCATGATAAGGAAGCTCCCGCCCGGCAGTGTGTTATTGTAAACAAAGAGCCCTTGTCCTGCACGATCTAGCGCAGGCCAAGGGAGCGAATCGGAGCATGAGATGCTCCGATGCTAACATCAGGGGGCTGCCTGGGTGAAATTATGGGTATGTCCAGGTTCAACTCTGAACCCGGACAACCCCTTTAGTGGATCATCTCCTCTTTCCAGTGAGTTTGTTTTAGTGTTTTGTTTTCTGCAAAAGGAAAATTGTTATTCAACAAAAAAATAAAGAGAAAAAAAGTTTTCCAAAAAATGAAACAAAAACAAGCCTTTAAAAAGTAACATATTTTATAAAACACAGTCAGTATTTTAATCCCCAGAATCAACATAATCCATAGCACAGTATTAATACAATCAACAATAAATTTAATTTAAAAAAATCAATAAAGAAACATGTTAAATATAATAAATAATACAAAATGTAAAACAAAGTGCAACTTAAAGAAACTTTATTCAAAACACAGTGAAACTGTCAAGCAACTTCAGTCATCTCAGATGCCTACAGGGCAATAATTCAATAGGGAAATTCTGGAACTTTACAACTTCTTTCACTTCACTTGTGTCCTCCAGGGACTAACAGTTCATAGCAGCACAGTATATAGGAGGGAGTACTGATAACGTAACAGTCTGCTCTAAGCTGGTCAAAAATGAACAGACACCCTTTCAGCCATCATCAGAAGATCAATGAGCAACTAAAGACATGTTCATCCTCAGGTAAATTTTTGATACATAAAAGAAGTGAACATTTTTGAGAAAAGACTATTGCTCAGGTTTAGATTTGCTGTTACTCGCACATATATTGGAGAACTGAATTTCTTATTTATCTCCACTGTATTCTGTCATTATTCACACTTGTCATCAGATAGCATAAAACTGCCATCAACATAGCTGAGAAAAAAAGCTAAAAATACTATTACTATAAACATGATGTAGCCCAAACAGCTAAATATCTAAATCAGCTTTGCTACATCTGATTAAATACACCAGTCTAGAAGAAAGTATCACACCTAAGCTTAGATACACCTCCAGTCTTAACTATATATCGCTATGCCATCACTCGTCCTCATGCAGGGCAGTGGTGTGCTGGCAGCAGATCACTATTACAGTGTGATTTGCCGCGGCATCATTGTGATTTCTAAGCATGGCATTTGGAGGCAGTATTAGTCTGCCAGATGATCGCTAATGAGCATTCATAGAAAGCTCATTAGCATATGTCAGTCAAATACATCTTTATGACATATGATAGCCTTAGGCTATTTTCACACATGGGCTAAAGCTATTCGGCAGGTATAGCCTAGAGCTGTGCAACGCTGGAGCCCAATGACTAAAATGCGAACTGGCAGGGATTCGGCAGGTATCCAGCATGAGCACCAAGTTTTTGACAGACAAAAAACAATGCATGCACCAGTTTCTTTTTGCTTAAAACACAGCACTCATGCTGGAAACCAGATGGATCCCATTACAGTCAATGGGGTCTGCCGCTGCATTGTAGTATCTGGCTAGGCTGGATACGGTGAACTCCGGCAGGCTTTTCTTCTGCCGGATAACTCTACTGCAGGTGTAAAACTAGTAGTACGCATGATAGGATTTATTCTAAAACTTAACTGCTACATGGACTCGTAGAAAAAAAACTGTATGTCCGGCTTCCCCATCATTCAAACAGAAAGATTGTGATTCCTGCTTCCCTCACAAACTCAGAGAGAAAGCCTGTGAGTTCTGCATCCCCTGCCCACTCATAGAGAAAGCCTGTGAGTTCTGCATCCCCCGCCCACTCATAGAGAAAGCCTGTACGTTCTGCATCCCCTGCCCACTCATAGACAAAGCTTGTGAGTTCTGTATCCCCTGCGCATTTATAGACAAAGCCTGTGAGTTATGCATCCCCTGCCCACTCATAGAGAAAGCCTGTGAGTCCTGCTTCCCTCACAAATTCAGAGAGAAAGCCTGCAAGTCCTGCTTTGCCTGCCCACTCAGAGGAAATCTGTGAGTTTTGCTTTCCCACCACTCAGAGAGAAAGCCTAAGAGTCCTGCTTCCCCACCACTCACAGAAAATACCTGTAAGTCCTTCTTATCCCAACTACTTAGCAAGAAAGCATATAAGTCCTTCTTCCTCACCACTCATAGAGAAAGTCTGCAGGTCCTGCTTCTCCTGCCCACTCATAGAGAAAGTCTGCAGGTCCTGCTTCTCCTGCCCACTCATAGAGAAAGTCTGCAGGTCCTGCTTCTCCTGCCCACTCATAGAGAAAGTCTGCAGGTCCTGCTTCTCCTGCCCACTCATAGAGAAAGTCTGCAGGTCCTGCTTCTCCTGCCCACTCATAGAGAAAGTCTGCAGGTCCTGCTTCTCCTGCCCACTCATAGAGAAAGTCTGCAGGTCCTGCTTCTCCTGCCCACTCATAGAGAAAGTCTGCAGGTCCTGCTTCTCCTGCCCACTCATAGAGAAAGTCTGCAGGTCCTGCTTCTCCTGCCCACTCATAGAGAAAGTCTGCAGGTCCTGCTTCTCCTACCCACTCATAGAGAAAGCCAATGATTCCTGCTTCTCTCATCAACTCATAGAGAAAGCCAATGAGTCCTTATTCTACCTACTCAGTGAGACAGCCTGTGAGTCCTGCTTCCCCACCACTCATAGAGAAAGCCTGTGAGCAAAACTTTTGGGCCCCTCCCTACCTAAGGCAAACTCTCTTCTATATAACCATCAGCAAGCAGAGTTCATTGGGAAAGGGGGGCTCCTTGGGCACAGTGTTCTCTCTATGATATGCATCAGCAGCAAACAGAGTTTATGGGGGATGTGACCTCAATTCTTTCTCCTGATGCTGCAATACACTAGCCAGTCAGCAGCAGGAGCCTAGCACTGCTAAAAGCTGATTGGTCAGCACGGTGCCCAACGGACAGAGCAAGTGGCACGCTCACCTGGCTACAGACTAATGCTGGCTGCCAGGGTTAGGGTGGGACATGGCCTCCGGTACGTGCACTATGTTTGCAGTGCACACAATGTGTGTAAAAGAAGCAGGGTGGGGGGTCCTGAGCACAGAAGAAGCAGGGCCTGCCCAAGCCCCAGATAGGGACCTGGGACAGAAGATGAGCCATACTGAAGACATTGCAGGGAGCGGGGCATTCCATCCACTCCGCCCACCCCCCTTCCCCCCGCCATGGGCCATGTAGCAGTTGCGTGTTCTGCCGCTATTGGCGGTACTCCACTGCCTGTAAGTCCTGCTTCCTTCACCCACTCATAAGCAGATAGGGCCGTGCACCACCAGAGTATTTTGACAGGGATTTAGCCAGTTTCCAGCATAAGCACCAGGTTTTTGCCAGACAAAAAACAGTGCATGCACCAGTTTTTAACTGGCTTAAACCCAGCACTCATGCTAGAAACCAGCTGGTTCCCCACCAGATCCCATTATAGTCAATATGGTCTGGCGGTGCACGCAACATCCAGCTAGGCTGGACATGGTGAACTCCAATAGGTTTTTCTTCTGTCAGAACACCCTAACTGGATAATCACAGGATACCATCAAATAGGAAATTTGACAATTGGGACAATAATCGTGTATGAACCTTCCTATGAAGGTGCTGCTGATTTCCCGACAATCAAGAAAAAAGCTAATTTGTCAAGTTACCCATTTTTATGTGGAACATAAAATCATTGGTTGTTGGCAGCACATTGCCCTGTGTAATCTGGGATGTGCTGTTAAAAAGTAATAAATTGTATGGGAATGAATGACCGTAGTAACGATCACTTACTACTTCATACAGAGGAAATTATTGCAGCATATAAAAGAAGCTTTACAAGCTGGCAATGATCATGATTTAATTTATTTATTCCCAATGATTGCCCTGTGAATCTAATCATGTAAATGCACCCTTTCAATATATTTGGAAATATTCTATAGAAAGATTTAGGCTGATAACATAAGCATTATGCCTTTATACATCAGTTTTTATTATATAAAATTAAAGGCAGATCAGTATTACATTAAAACCAGGCTGTGCTCAGAATGGTCAGACCAGGATGTGTTGTTCCTATGAGGTGTTCCTCCAAAGGTTGAAATCAGAGCAATGGTCATGTGGGCAGACTACTCTGAAGAATAATAAACCAATGCTCTTCAGTAAGAATCTGTAAAGTAATTTCTATTCACTAAGTATCTGTAAAGAATAAATCAAGGCAACTGGACTTGCTGTAGATTTCTTGAAAATATTTCACTCGTTCTTCCAACAAGCTTTCTCAATTATGAGTGACTTGTAC
Source organism: Bufotes viridis (assembly GCA_033119425.1). Lineage (NCBI taxonomy): Eukaryota > Metazoa > Chordata > Amphibia > Anura > Bufonidae > Bufotes > Bufotes viridis. The sequence goes on along the minus strand of CM065599.1, from coordinate 61,018,091 downwards.
AAGAATTCTATGGGAATAAATATGTAACTGAATCAACATCTGGTAATTAGGTAGTTATACCCAGGTGATAATGACCTCCCAGAAAAAGGTGTCAAGACAGCATTGTAAGTGGCAGACAATAGATTCAAGCTTGGCTTCTCCATTTTTTACATAGATGGCCTCCTTCACACCTCGTTTGTACCAATCGGCCTCCTTATCCAAAACACGTACTTGACTGTCTTCAAAGGTGTGACCTGTTTCTTTTAGATGTAAGTACACGGCTGAATCTTGACCAGAGGTTTTGGCTCTTCTATGCTGTGCCATACGCTGATGCAGTTGTTGTTTTGTTTCGCCGATATACAGTTCTGCGCATTCCTCATTGCACTGGACTGCGTACACAATATTGTCCATCTTGTGTTTAGGCGTTGGGTCTTTTGGGTGAACCAGTTGTTGTCTCAGTGTGTTGCTGGGTTTAAAGCAGACAGGGATGTTATGTTTATTAAAAATCCTTTTGAGTTTCTCAGACGCCCCAGCTACATGTGGGATAACCATATTTTTGCCCCTGTCATGCTTCTCGCCCTCACTGTTAGTCTTGGTGTTCTTTCTTCTCCCTCCTTCTGTTTTGACAAAGGCCCAATCTGGATACCCACAAGTTTTAAGTACCCACCTGAGGTGTTTAAATTCCTTTGCCTTGGCCTCTGTGCTGGTGGGGATTTTCTCTACCCGGTGGTGCAGAGTCTGGATGACTCCCAGTTTGTGGTCTAGGGGATGGTGGGAATCAAATAGCAGGTACTAGTCTGTATTAGGACTATGGAATCAACACCTTTGACCCCATGCTGGGTATAATGACCTAATTACCAGATGTTGATTCAGTTACATATTTATTCCCAGAGAATTCTTGTACAAGTCACTCAGAATTGAGAAAGCTCGTTGGAAGAACGAGTGAAACGTTTTCAGGAAATCTACAGCAAGTCCAGTTGCCTTGATTTATTCTTTACAGATATACCATGACCTGGATAAATGAGAACCTTCACACACATCTTCAGTAAGAATATATAAAAAAGAATTATTGCGAAGACCGGCACTCTATATCTGAGATTACGCAGAAAGTAGCATATATAACTAGTTTAATGCAAGTATATAAAAACACAAAGAAGTCAAATAACGTCAAATAAATTTAAATCAAATAGATGGCCCCCCTAAAATGTGAAAGTATTAGTTATGGGACCAAATACAGTGTAGTCACCTAAACAGAAAAGTACAATGTTATATATAAAATAAAAAGAGATAAGTTGTAGTATTTTACTGGCACTATGGATCAGTTGTCAGTCCGCATCAACGCTGTCTGCACTCGCCTCCGTCCAGTCCGGCCAACACACGGCACTATTTGATGCCATAAAATAAGTATACATTGATTTGCATTGGTTTGCATCACTGTAGGGTATGTTATTGTTTTTTAAAAACAGGTTCGATGTCCCTACAAGACGGCAGAGGAAACCAGAACGGGACATTCAGTGCACACTGTATCCCAACTCACTCCAGGTATGTTCAAAAATATATGATTGTAGCAGCAAGATTCTTTCAGCAAGTGCCATCAATTGTCTGCCATATCCTCAACCCTTTAATGACGAAGGGTCATTGATGCCCCAGTGTCCAGGTCAAAATTTACAAATCTAACATTCCTTTATGTGGTAATAACAGTGGAAAGCTTTTACTTATCCAAGCCATTCTGAGATTGTTTTCTCGTGACACATTGTACTTCATGATAGTCATACATTTAAGTCAATATATTTCAACTTTATTAATGAAAAAATCCCAAATTTACAAAAAAATAGAAAAATTCGCAATTTTCAAAATTTCAATTTCTCTGCTTTTAAAACAGAAAGTGATACCTTATATTATTATTTATCAATTAACATTCCCCATATGTCCACTTTATGTTGGCATGATTTTGTAAATTTAATTTTTTATTTTTTTAGGACGTTAGAAGGCTTAGACGTTTAGAAGCAATTATTAAAATTTTTAAGAACATTTCCAAAAGCCACTTTTTAAGGATCAGTTTAGGTCTGAAGTCAATTTGTGGGGCTTACACAGTGGAAACCCACCATAAATGACCCCATTGTAGAAACTACACCCCTCAAGTTACTCAAAACTGATTTTACAAACTTTGTTAACCCTTTAGGTGTTCCACAATAATTAAAGGAAAATGAAGATGAAATTTCTAAATTTCATTTTTTTGGCAGATTTTCTATTTTAATCCATTTTTTTCTTTAACACATCGAGGGTTAACAGCCAAACAAAACTCAATATTTATTACCCTGATTCTGCAGTTTACAGAAACACCCCACATGTGGTCATAAAGTGCTGTATGGGCACACGGCAGGGTGCAGAAGGAAAGGAGCGCCATATGGTTTTTGGAAGGCAGATTTAGCTGAGCTGGTTTTTAGATGTCATGTCCCATTTGAAGCCCCCCTGATGCACCTTACAGTAGAAACTCACAAAAAGTGACCCCATTTTGGAAACTAGGAGAAAAGGTGCCAGTTTTATTGGTGCTATTTTGGGGTACATATGATTTTTAATTGCTCTATATTACGTTTTTTTGTTAGGCAATGTAACCAAAAAATTTCTGTTTTGGCACCATTTTTATTTTTTACAAGATTCATCTGACAGGGTAGATCATGTACTATTTTTATAGGGCAGGTTGTTATGGCATCAATAATATCAAATATGTCTACTTTCTTTGTTTCAGTTTTACATAATAAAGCATTTTTGGAAAAAGAAGTATGTTTTTGTGTCTCCATTTTCTGAACGCCATTTTTTTATTTTTCTGCCGATCATCTTGTGCAGGGGCTTGTTTTTTGCAAAAAGAGATTAGGTTTTTATTGGTACCATTTTTGGCTGCATAAGATTTTTTGATCATTCATTATTACACCTTTATGGGGCAAGGTGACCAAAAAATTGGTTGTTTTGGAACAGTTTTTATTCATTTATTTTTACAGTGTTCACCTGAGGGTTTTTTGGCACGGTTTTTACTTTATTTTCTTTACAGTGTTTACTTGAGGGGTTAGGTCATGTGACATTTTTATAGAACAGATTGTTACGGATGTGGCAATACCTAATATGTATACTTCTTCTATTTAAGTTTTACACAATAATAACATTTTTGAAACCATAAAAAATATGTTTTAGTCTGAAAGCCATAGCTTTTTTATTTTTTGACCGATTGTTTTAAGTAGCATCTCATTTTTTGCAGGATGAGGTGACGATTTGATTGGTACTCTTTTGGGGGGCATATGCCTTTTTGATCACTTGGTGTTGCAATTTTCGTAGTGTAAGGTGACAAAAAATTGATTTTTTGGCATGGTTTTTACTTTATTTTCTTTACAGTGTTTACCTGAGGGGTTAGGTCATGTGATATTTTTATAGAGCAGTTGTTACGGACGCAGCAATACATAAATATACATATAATATGTATCCTTTTCTTTTATTCCACTTTAACACAATAATAGAATATTTGAAAGAAAAACTGATGTTTTAGTGTCTCCATGTTCTGAGAGCTATAGTTTTTTTTAATTTTTTGAGCGATTTTCTTATGTTGGGTCTCATTTTTTGCGGGATGAGGTGACTGTTTAATTGGTACCATTTTGTTCGACATACGCCTTTTTGATCTCTTGGTGTTGCACTTTTTGTGATGTAAGGTGACAAAAATGGCTTTTTTTGATACAGTTTTTATTTGTTATTTTTTATGGTGTTTATCGGACGGGGTGGATCATGTGATATATTTATAGAGCTGGTCGTGACGACGGGGATTCCTAATATGTGTAGTTTGGTTTTTTTTGTTTGTTTTTTTTATAGGAAAAGGCCATTTATTTTATTATTAATTTACATTTTTAATAATTTTTTTTTTACTTTTATTATTTTCACATTTTTTGTATCAAGTCCCACTTGGATACTTGAAGATCCAGTGGGGCTGATGGCTGTACTATACTTTTCAATGCTCTTGCATTGCAAAGTATAGTACTATTAGGTTCTGGCAACACAGGACGCCTTTGCAAAGCCTCCGGTTTCCATGGCAACCAGCGGGCCGCTGACATCACAGCGCGGCTGCCCCGATGATTGAGAGATGCCTGGTGCGGCAATTGAGGGGTTACAGCAGAGTGTCAGCATACAGCAGATACTCGCTGCTGATTGCGGCGGCTCAGGAACATAGCCGCCGCTATCACATACAGCTGGGGGACTGCATCAGGGGCAGGGGGCACAAATGGGGCCGGACAGGAGGGGGTACGGCAGCATGGAGGGGGCATTGGATGGGGACAGCAGTGCGCAAGGGACTGCCAGGAGGAAAGAGTGCATGGCAGATGAATAGGTTGGAGGCAGGGTGCACAAGGGTTGGGGGGGAATTGATAAACAGATCGCTGTAAGGGGCACAGATGGGGCCCACAGATCAGGGAGCACGGAGCACACACTACCTGATTTCAGGCTCTGATGTGCAGAATGCAGATCAGAGCCTGAAACTGGAATTTTACACTGCAGCGACCCAATTGATTAGTCTGCACAGACTAACCAATCGGATCAATCTCTGGCAAGGGACCACTCTGATTGGTCCCTTGCCGGCATAACTGTACTGTATGCTGTCCCTGACAGCAGCAGTGCAGGGACAGGGGCTTTAATCCAAGCGTTTTGCAGCGCTTGGATTAAAGAGCTGCCATGACGTCTATACATGTGCTCTATGCACGGGGCATGTGCAGATAGGACATATATAGACGTATGGCAGTCGTGAAGGGGTTAATAAGATTAATAACCGTGTGTGAAAAGATACCCCCGCTTTTGTAGGTATGGTTAATCGGAGGTTAAAAGGAACAGTAAAGGATTCTTGTTTAGTATTTCTGCTATTGTCTACATATAGCAATTTAGCAGTTAGAATGGTTGAGGACCAGTACTTACCAATCTTCAGCAGTGATGTCCCACTGTTAACGGGTTTACTGGCCGCTTACCTATCCCGAGTACGCGGAGCTCTAACTCTTGTTATAAGGCTGAAGTAATTGCTTACAGTTAGTGACCCATGTGTTGCCTCCAACTCTCGTCCCACGTGTATGTCGGCTCTGGTGTGTATTTGGATTGAGCAGACAAAGTGCTCCTTGATGTTGGTAATGGAAGCCCTTCCACATTGACAGGGTGTACGGGTATTATCTCATATCATTTATACCAGGCGCGTTTGAAGTCTGTGCCCGACGTCTCAAATCAATGTATACTAAACTTATGGCAACATTATAGTTCTATGTATTGGCCGCATGGGACGGAGGAGAGTGCAGACAGAGTTGATGTGGACTGACATCTGATCCATAGTGCCAGTAAAATAGCATAACTTATCGCTTTTTATTTTATATATAACGTTGTACTTTTCTTTTTAGGTGACTACACTGTATTTGGTCCCATAACTAATAATTTCACATTTTAGGGGCCCATCAAATTTGATTTTAATTTATTTGACGTTATTTGAATTCTTTATGTTTTTATATACTTACTTTAAACTAGTTTTACAGCAAGACACGGAGGCTCCTATTGCTATCTCCTTCTTTACTCTCCACCAATTAGCAGCAAAGAAAAAATAAATTTACATAATTAAGTAACCCAGGTAACAGTCCCGCCCCTTATAGAGTCCATAAAAGGCAGTCCACATAATAACTCTTCCTCTTTCTTTGCTGCTGCCACCACAGATAAGTACCTTCAATTTTTCTCACAGTGTATATCTTCCCACTATACCTTTCCGGCTTAGTTATTTATTTTTGGCTGTATTTTTCCCTGCTATTGTTTTCCCCACAGGTTCGTCCGGTATAGTTTTATTGATGGGGACTCCCTTATGGTCTGGGGCTTGTCCTCCTTACCTCTTACCCCCTAGATTCTTTTTTCCCCGCTGTGCGACGCCTCTTCCTCCATAGAGGCTAAATGCCCGCGCTTTCCCCCTGGGACTCGCCTGCGCGTTCGCTTGCGCCATTACCAGCTGACCGCCTTCCCCCTGCATCTCCTGCGGCCGCTTCGTTTTCTTACCAGCGCTGTCGTGTACCCCCGCGATATCCTTTTGCTCTCTGCTCCCTCCTGTGCTCTCTCCAGCGCTGCCGCGAGTTCTCGCGAGATCTCGGCATCCTCTGTTCTCCCGTGCCACGATCTCGCGAGATTTGTGGCGGCCATCTTACCTACTCATACCGGTTCCTGCGGAGCTCCTCGCGCCCTCGGGGTGATTAACCCCTGCACCGCTGCCCTTTGCCGCCCGTCACCCTTTCTCTGGCTAGGCACCTGTATTCTTGTTTTTTCCCCCCTTCCTCTGTGGTCTAGTTTAGCCGGGTGGGGATCGCATTGTGGCCGTTATTATTACTACATTCATTCCGGTCATGGCCTCCCCCAACCCCCAGTCAGCACCTTCATCCCCTGAGGTGCCTGTTCAGGATGACACTCAGGCCCTGGCCATCCAAAAGTCTGTCTCTGCAGCCATATCTGCGGCCATGGGCTCAATGTCATCTGTTATAGCCCAATCCATTTCAAGGGCCCTTGCTGCCAACTTACCTGACCGACCCATGGGCATACCTGAAGCTCCCATGCCCCACATGAATAACCCTCCCGCGGGAGAGGATACGACTGATGTTAACTTGTCCACCACCGAAAGCGTGCACCGTTCACGCAAGAGCGCCCTTCCGCCCAGGGCTGAAAGGGCTCGTAATTGGAAGTGCGCTAGAGCGCAAACAGAATCCTCCGACTCGGAGGCTGATCCCAACTATGACCCCTACTCTGAGCCATCCGCTCCCTCGGACGAGGAATTGTCGGATTTAGCTGTGGACCCATCTACCTCTGCTCCCTCCACTTCCACCCCTGCAGAGCCTGTAGACCCTTCGGCCCTAGTGGACCCTTCTGGCGATTTATTATTTGACCCGAATAACCTCCATCACCCGCGTTTCGCGGAATGGGCCCCTCTTGAACACGTAGGCTCCTACCTGGAGCGATGGGTCCATCAGCCCCTTTCTAAGGAAACAAGGAGTAAGCTACGGGCTGAGTGCCCAAGACCTAAGATCCCTAACAAGGTATGCGACACTCCGGTGGTCGATCCTAAACTGGCCCAATTTCTAGCCAAAACCGGGTGGAATCCTCGTAAAGGCATGGATGCCTCCCTCCGGGGATGCCAGGACAAATTGTTGGATGCATTTGGGCCTTTAGCTAAAATATTTGAGTTGGCCGAGTCAGCCAAAATTACGGGGTCTCCGATAGATCCGGACGAACTCCGGGGCTGGGTGCAGTGCGCCATTTGTGTAACAGGCAACGCCAACACAGCCCTTGCCATCGAGAGACGCAGGGCGATACTATTTAAAATAGACCCCAAGCTCTCCAACCTGGCCCTCACTGAAGCGGGCAAGGACGCGCAGGGCCTCTTGTTCGGCGACTCCTTCATTAAGGAGCTCGGCCGTTATGTGGGTGCCTTCACGGCATTAGATAAGGCCCAATCTTCGATGAAGCGAGTCTTCCAGGGGCGGTATTCCGCCAGGGCCGGCAGTACAAGGGGCCGTCTGTCCGGCCGCTCCTCCTTCTACGCCCGAGGTTCGGGTAGAGGCTCCTACGCGCAGAGGCAGGGACAATACTCCCAGGACTACAGAGCCTCGTCCTCCTCCTCGTTCTTCCCGTCAAGGGGAAGCAGCTGGAGATCCAGGCCTACCCGTGGTACCCCCTTCACACGAAGGTCCTCCGGTAAGTCGCACCCCTCTTTCAACTTCTTTGGGTCCTTCTGTGGGGGGCAGACTCCGATGTTTTTTCCACAATTGGTCCGAAATCACGTCCGACCCTTGGGTCCTGGAAACGGTTCTGGGGTTCCGCATAGAGTTGATCATCCCGCCCCACCTGGCGGGTCTTTCCTCGCGGCCACCCCCCCCACCCTACACTGTGTTGCCCTCTAGTGGACTCGGAGCTGACCGATCTGCTCCGCAAGGACGCTATAGAACGGGCTCCCCTCGCCCATGGAGGCGTGGTAAGTTCCATCTTTATGGTTCAGAAGAAAGGTGGTCAGATGCGCCCAGTGATAAACCTACGCGCACTAAATTCCATCGTCCGCTACAGGCACTTCAAGATGGAGGGCATCCATCTCCTCAGGGATCTCCTCCTTCCGGGAGATTGGATGGTGAAGCTCGACCTGAAGGATGCCTATTTTACTGTACCCATTGCGGCATCCTCCAGGGACCTGCTTCAGTTCCTGTGGCAAGGGACACTTTGGCGTTTCACCTGCCTTCCGTTTGGGCTCTCTTCAGCTCCTTGGTGCTTCACCAAGCTGCTACGCCCGGTAGTGTCCTGGCTCCACAGTCGGGGGGTGAGACTGATCATCTATCTCGACGACATTCTCATCCTCCACCAAGACAAGGCGACCCTGCTTCTACACTTGCAGTGGTCGACGGACCTCCTTTCCCGTCTGGGCTTCCTCATCAACGGGGAGAAATCTTGTCTTTCTCCCTGTCGGAGGATGGAGTTTCTGGGCTTTGTGGTGGACTCCGTGTCGGAATCCCTCAGCCTCCCTACCACGAAATTACGGTCGATCCGCAAAGAGCTGAGACATGCCCTCGCTCTTCCTCACCTCTCCCTCCGTCATCTGGCGAGGCTCATCGGACTGCTGGCATCGTCGATTCAAGCCGTGTTTCCTGCCCCACTGCATTATCGCGCCCTCCAGAGACTGAAGATCGCTCACCTGAGGGCTGGGGCATCTTTTGCGGACCTGATCACGCTGGACGCGGAGGCCCGGGAGGAAATCTCGTGGTGGCTTTCCAACCTGCAGGCCTCGAACGGCAGGGTCATCTTTGGACTTCAACCCGAGTTCACGGTGGAATCGGACGCGAGCCTTCACGGTTGGGGTGCCCACTGCGAGGGCGTTTCGACAGGGGGGCGCTGGACCCCGGAAGAATCCCGCCTGCACATCAATGCCTTGGAACTCCTGGCGGGCTCTTTCGCAGTCCGCAGCTTCACCAACGGGAGAGCGACCGCCTGCATCCGACTCCGGATGGACAACATCTCGGCGGTCCGGTACATCAACAAACTCGGAGGGACCCAATCCGCGACTCTGGCTCGCCTGGCCAAGGATTTTTGGTTCTTTTGTCTTTCCAAGGACATTATGATCCATGCGGAATATCTTCCGGGGCTCCACAATTCCCGAGCGGACTTCAGCTTCAGGTGCTTCTCGGACGGCAGCGACTGGATGTTGGACCCGGGGATATTCTCGCGGATTGCCGGCGTCTGGGGTCCCTTTACTGTGGACCTTTTCGCTTCCAGGATCAATGCCCAACTGCCTCGCTTCTACAGCTGGCGCCCGGACCCAGAAGCGGAAGCCGTGGACGCGTTCCTCCAGGATTGGTCGACTCCTCGGCCCTATGCCTTCCCTCCTTTCGCCATGATTCCGAGGACCCTGCTGCAGATTCGACGTCACCTGGCCTAATTAGTCCTGATAGTCCCGTTTTGGACGTCCCAATGCTGGTTCCCGACTCTTCTGGAACTTCTGGTGGATGTCCCGTTTTGCCTCTCCCTTCGGACCGACTCTCTCAGGGACCCCTTGGGGTCCCCGCACCCTCTGCTCGTCGACGGCTCCCTCTCCCTCCTGGCCTGCCTGGTATCCGGTCACCCGGGGAGATCGAAGGAGTTTCGGGCGGGACTCGACAGCTCTTGGACAGTGCATGGGCCCCTGGCACTAGGAAGGCCTATCGCGCGGCCTGGAGGTCTTGGGCTGATTGGTGCCTGGAACGGGACCTGGATCCCGTTTCGGCCCCTGTGACGGATCTCCTGCAGTTCCTCACCTCTTTGTTTGAGGTAGGTAAGGCTTATCGTACACTGAATCTCTTCCGATCTGCCATTTCTTCCTCCCACAGAGGCTACGATGGGGTTCCTGCAGGCAAACATCCCCTTGTTTGCCGCCTGCTGCGCTGGTTCCAAGATGTCCCGTCCTCCTCGCCCACGTTTTTCCACGACCTGGGATGTGTCCGTGGTGCTTGCCTTTTTCACTGCCTGGCCGTCCAATGAGGATTTGACATTGCGGCAGCTTTCAGCCAAGCTTTTAACCCTTTTCTGTTTGGTGTCCTGTAAGCGTGTTTCGGACGTCCATGCTTTGGACTTCGACGCTCGCTCTTTTACCTCGACCGGGGTGTCTTTCAATATCTCCAGACGGACCAAAACTAACATCCGTGAGGTCTGTTATCCGTATTTTCCGTCCTCCCCGGCGTTGTGTCCGGTGGCTTGCGTTAAGGAATATGAAGCCCGTACCCGGGTTTTTCGTTCCCCTTCTGTCCCTAATCTGTTCCTGTCTATTGGTCACCCTTTTGGGCCTGTGTCCAGTCCTACTCTGGCGAGGTGGATGAAGTGGGTTCTTTCCTTGGCAGGTATCGACACTTCCATTTTCATGGCTCATTCGGCTCGTGGCGCCGCGGCCACCTCCATGGTGGTGGCAGGAGCGCGGTTGGAGGACGTCCTGCGGTTGGCCGACTGGTCCCGAGCTACTACATTCAGGGAGTATTATTTTCGTCCTCCACCTCATCCTTTTGAGCCTCTCATTACTCAGCTTTGAACTTGCAATAGGAGCCTCCGTGTCTTGCTGTAAAACTGATGATTTTGCTAGTACCATGACGTAAAGTCATAGTTTTATTAAAGACACGGAGGCGAGTATTGCCCGCCCTTACCCGCCCTTTGTGTTGCATTTTTTCTCTCATTGTAATGCATTTGTCTTGTCATGCGGTTTTCTGTATATTGTGGGCTCTGTCCCTAATGTTTCCCGCTTCATGGAATGGTGTTTCTTACCTTTGTTTTCTACTCGCTTAGGTTACTGATTCTCCAGGTTGGCGTCTGGTGGATGTCGGTGTTTGCTGTCCGGATCCCACACCCTGGTTGATGGCTGTTCGGTGATTATGGATCCGGCTTGACGGTCCGGTTGTTTGGAGTGTCCTTTGGATTGGGTCATACCTGGCGACCCTTGTTCTGGTTTTGTTTCTATGGGTTTTACTTCGGCGTCATTTGGTGCCAGTTGTTTTCCAAAGAAAGAGGAAGAGTTATTATGTGGACTGCCTTTTATGGACTCTATAAGGGGCGGGACTGTTACCTGGGTTACTTAATTATGTAAATTTATTTTTCTTTGCTGCTAATTGGTGGAGAGTAAAGAAGGAGATAGCAATACTCACCTCCGTGTCTTTAATAAAACTATGACTTTACGTCATGGTACTAGCAAAATCATCAGTTATATATGCTATTTTCTGTGTGATCTTTGATATAGAGTGCCGATCTTCACAATAATTCTTTTGTATCATTTCTTTGACTGGTGTCAGGCACGACTTACCCTAAACCCTGAATAGGTGAGCCACTCTACCTTTTGCACTATATAAAAAATAAACCATGGAACCTTTTATTTGTTTTTTCTCTTAGCTACCATTCACCAACTAAAGTACATCTAATGGAAGACTTAAATCAAACATCTCCTGAAGCATTCATCCTCCTTGGACTGTCCAATGTCCCCTATCTTCAGGTCATATTCTTTATTCTGTTCTTAATAATGTATATTATAACGTTGTCTGCAAATGTTCTACTGATCATCGTGGTGAGGACCAACTCAACGCTGCATACTCCCATGTACTTCTTCTTGAGTAATCTCTCCACAATTGACATCTTCTTCTCCTCCACCATTGTTCCTAAAATTTTAATAAATACTATATCTAAAGACAGAAGTATTTCTCTGGTGGGATGTGCGCTTCAAATGTATTTCCACATGTCTTTTGGAGCAGCAGAGTGTGTAATTCTTGCCGCCATGGCCTATGATCGATTTGCAGCCATTTGTAGACCATTGCACTACCAAACAATTATTAACAAGAAGATGTGTGCTTGCTTAGCTTCCATGTCATGGGGTTTGGGCTTTGGGAGTGCCAGCATTCATGTGCCCCTCACTTTCCAACTACCCTTTTGTAAATCCCATCATGTTAACCACTTCTTCTGTGAAATGCCTCCTTTTTTTGCCCTCTCCTGCAAAGATACCCGTACAAATGAAATAGTCATGTACGTTGAGGCAATGCTCATTATCATGTATGCTTTCTTTCTGACATTAATTTCATATATTCAGATCATCTTCACCATCTTAAAGATCCGTTCTTCAAAAGGGAGACATAAAGCTTTCTCCACCTGTGCCTCCCACCTCACAGTTGTGTCTCTGTACTATGGGACTACCATCTTCATGTACCTCAAACCTCGTTCTGCTTATTCTCCTGAGATAGGCAAGATCATGTCCATTCTATATACAGTGGTGACTCCAATGTTGAACCCCATCATCTACAGCATGAGAAACACTGATGTCAAAGACACCATCAAAATTAGACTTTCTAAGAAATCAAACTGAAATCAGAAATCAAACTACTGATGGAAGATACATGGTTTGGAAACACCAATCAAAATCTGAAGGTTTGCTCACTTGCCCATAAATTTTTATCAAGCCCATGAATTATATTTACCAACATGGTTGACATTTTTCTACATCATTAATGTCTCATTACTGATGAAACCAATAGCTTTCAGACACATCACCAATCCTAACCAATTGCTGTTCTTGGTATAGCAACAAGTGAATAAGAATGGGTTGCAGGTCATACATAGTGTGGGTTGGTGTAACACTGTATTTTATTGGAGGATAAGCATGACAAAATGATACCATCATACAATGCACAATAAATAAACCACAATACCCACATAAAGCTCAGTTTTGATCGAAGCCTCAAATCTAGACTACTGTAGAGACATCAAGAGACTCCCATCTAAAAAAAAATTTTATAACACATGGTATACTTTTTTTTAACTGGGTACATCTGTATTGAATTGTGAAGTCGACTACTTTGTCCCGTATGGGTGTTTACTCGAACCTTCTCAACATTTTCCAAACGGACATCCTGGTCAATGGTGCACTATGGCTATGTAGGTATGCCCCAAATGGAGTTTCCCAGTGTATATGCTGAGCATAATGTTGAAACAAAAACCACAGCACATCTATATAATAAAGGAAATAAGGAATCTATAGCCTAGAGCCCCAGATATGAGTCCTCAGGTCCTGGGTTTCCAAGCATTAATGTGTCCATGCAAATTAGATTGATGGTTGAACAGCAGTTGAAGAAACATCTAGTGAAAATTCGTTTTGCAGACACAGACATACACACTTTAGTCCATGTTGGCCATTATAGTTGTTCATCCTGGTCATACATGTTCAATAAAACTAGGCGATGGACAAAAAATCTTTTTGGAAACATCTTTGGACTTCTTTCCAAATGATAATAGTCTGCCATTGGTCGGCTAAAATGATCATTCGTTGTTAGATTTCACCCAATGAATGTTTGTTTCAGTATAAATCATCCATTTTAATCAACATTACACTAATAAGTATGGCCATCCTTAAAGTACTTTCACACTTGCGTTAAAGTTTTCCAGTATTGAGTTCTGTCCTAGGGGCTCATTACCTGATCAGTTTTATCCTAATGCATTCTGAATGGAGAACAATCTGTTTAGTATGCATCAGGATGTCTTCAGTTCAGTCACCCTTACGGTATTTGACCGGAGAAAATACCGCTGCATGCTGCGGTATTTTCTCCGTCCAAAATTCCAGAACACTTGAAATGCATTATTCCGGCATTATTTTCTATTAAAATGCATTATTGCCGGATCCAGCACCAAGTGTTCTGGCAAAACAAAACCGGTTTTCCGGTCTGCGCATGTGCAGAACTTTAATAATGAAAAAAATATATAAATACCAGATCCGTTTTTCCGGATGACACCGGAGAGACTGATCCGGTGTTTCAATGCATTTGTTAGATGGATCCGCATCCGGAATCGGTCTACAAATACTTTCCGTTTGCACACGGATTTCCGGATCCGGCAGGCAGTTCCGGCGATGGAACTGCCTGCCGGATCCTCACAACGCAAGTGTGAAAGTACTCTTAATGTGTTGTAGTCTCTGTGATTCATCTTGACACGGGTAGTGCATTTAAATGGGACGGGTTATGCAACCAGCAATTTAGTGGGTAGAAAATACCAATGTAAAACGCAAGGGAGAGGAGCCCTACTCCAGATTTTCAGCTTGTAAGTCACAGTGGCGGTGTGACCCAACTGGGTGGAGTCCAGAGGTCACGTGCTAGTATTTAGACTCCTGTGCCATTAGTGCGGTCACTTGGGGTGGTTTCTGGTGGGACAGAGGAAGTGTGAAGTTCTTCGGGAAATTTCTAGGCTTGTGGCAGTGTAAGTGCATGATCCATTGTGCTGACTAAGGAAAAGCTCATCAGCTGGAACTCTTACCCTAAGAAAGGGAAAAAGTCTGAAATGCAGGGGTGTTGTTAACCCCTGCTACTTTGTAGAGGAAACTTTAGGCTCCATCACTCCCATCCTGTTACTTATGTTCTTGGAATCTTTAAAAGGAACCTGTCATTAGGACTGACAAATATTCTTACTGTGCATCATCTAATGGAAGAAGCTGCATCTGTCATATAAGTGTTGCAGCCCCTTCAAATGTTTGACAAAGATGCTAAGAGTCCCACTGATTTTACATTGATGGCCTATCCTAAGGTCACAGATAATAAATATAGTTGTTCAAGTGCTAGCTATTTTTTTAAAATAAGGGGTCATATTTACTAAACCTGTAGACGGTTTAGGCATAGACAGGTTGCCTAGATCTACACCAATTTATTACTGTGGCACATGATGGAAAATAAATTTGGTTCTAGGCTAGACGCTTCCGTCTAACTCTATACCACCTATTAGTTGGCTTACCTTGAGACCGAATTTTAACCAGAAATGGGGTGCAAAAAGTTGTATCTTAGGCTAGGTGCAAAACCCTTTAATTAAGAAACTTTTTGGCACCATTTTACGCCAAAATGTAGGCGCACGCACATTAGTAAATGTGGACCAATGTACTGTCCTATGTCTATATGACAGTACATTACTGCCTGTGCTTCCAAAATGAACAGTCATCTCTTTGCTATTCCTTATTTATGCCCTAACAAAGAATATTACTAAAAGGCCCTAAAGGCCCTGGGCTCTTATGATTTCCCAATCCACCTCAGCAATCCCGCTGCTTGGGCTGACATGGACAGAACAATGGGACCCCCCTCCCTCAATCACAGTGCAGAAAGATTTCTCCGATCACGGCTATCAGTGGTAGAGACTGAATGTCAATCATGGGTCTTCTAAAGATTAAATATTCTCAATGAGGTAGGAAAATATGTATAAAGAAATGTAAATGACCTTGACCTTGAGAAAGTTCAGTGTACATCATAGGTGATATTCTGAAAATAAATGTTTTTTACCATTTTGCCATCATCATCAAAATTTCCACTCCAATTTCTACTAAAAGCACATAGACTGGTTTCTCTGTATTTACAGCCTAAAAAACACCGTTATTTTAAAGAGTTTGTCAGAAAAAGTACCCTTTGTGACCAGTTTACTAATGTCCAGGGTCAAACTGGCCCAACAAAGTATTATAGAATCCTCTGGTGGGCCCAGGAACTGAATCAAGAATGAGCCCCTTTGGTATAGCAGTAAACAATCTCATTTGGAAGTTACATTGGAGCCAAACCAGAGACTTTGATCTATAAAACACTGTACTGATGAAGGGGGGAAAAACTTAGAACAACTGTTTACAGGTGTGTAGTTCTGGTTCGTGGAAATCCTTAGTTATGTTTTAAGGCTCTTTAATGGGTCAAAATTGACTTACACAGCAGCTACCCATAAGTGCCAGTACAGAGACGGTTTTAGTCCTTCTGGAGGAGAGCTCAGTTTCATTCCTTTTTATTTTCCAGAGAGCAGTTATGAGCAACATTAGTCTCCTTGCTGCTTCATGTACATGTTTTTACACATTTTTTGTGGCTATTACTTTGCAACTGCCTTGCATCTGAATCTGGATTTGGTTATGGCATAGCCTTGCTTGGTTGATTAGGGTGGAGTTGTTGATCGTCTAGTCCAGGGGTACTCAAGTACTTTTTGTAAAGATCCACATACCTGGGTATGCCCCCTCTGAGCAGATATGCCCCCTTAGTGCTCCCTCACTGTAGATATGCCACCTTAATGCCCCTCACAGTAGATATACCCCTTTAGTGTTCTCTCACAGTATATACACCTCTTTAGTGCCCTCTCACAGAAGATACACCCCTTTAGTGCCCCCTAACATTAGATTTGCCCCTTTGGTGCCCTCTCACAGCAAATGCACAAGTTTAGTGCCTCCTCACATTAGATATGCCCCTTTACAGCAGACATGCCCCTTTAATGCCTCTCACAGAAGATATGTCCCATTAATGCCTCCTCACAGTATATATATATATATATATATATATATATGCTCTTAGTGCTCCTTCACGGTAGATATATCCTCTTAGTGTTCCCTTACTGTATGCCCCATTGCCATACATATGTCCCCTTAATGTCCCCTCACAGTAGATAGCTCCTTTTAATGCCCTCTCTCAGTAGATATTCCCCCTCACAGTAGATAGGTCCCCTTAACAGGAGATATGCCCCCTCACAGTAGATATACCCCTTTAGTACCCCCTTAAAGTAGATATGCCCCTTTAGTGCCCCTGACAGTAGATATGCCCCTTTAGTGCCCCACGATAGTGATGCCCTTGCAGTTTTGATAATATAAAAAAGCACTACTTACCTAGCCTCTGCTTCCCAGATCAATGGAGCAAATCATCCTGGAGCTTGCGCTTTCCAGCACAGCAGTCATGATGACATTATTTTATTGCGCCTGATGCTGGGGTCAGAGAGCACTGGCCAGGGAATAGAGGAGCAGGGAGCTGTTGTATTCAACTGTATCTGCTTTCTCATGATGCATATACTTTTTAATGAGGGACATGCAGAAGTCCGGACGACTGTCATTCATGGTCCCTGTTAAGTACCCCTGGTCTGGTCTATTTATATTCAGGCCCTATTGGATTCTGGTTGTTGAGTATAGTGTTTGTTTGGTGCATTCTCTTCCATGTTGTTTGCACATTTTTATTTATTCTAGGATCTGAGGTTCCACCATTAACATAGAAACATAGAAACATAGAATGTGTCGGCAGATAAGAACCATTTGGCCCATCTAGTCTGCCCAATATGCTGAATACTATGGATAGCCCCAGGCCCTATCTTATATGAAGGATGGCCTTATGCCTATCCCATGCATGCTTAAACTCCTTCACTGTATTTGCAGCTACCACTTCTGCAGGAAGGCTATTCCATGCGTCCACTACTCTCTCAGTAAAGTAATTCTTCCTGATATTACTTTTAAACCTTTGCCCCTCTAATTTAAAACTATGTCCTCTTGTAGCAGTTTGTCTTCTTTTAAATATTCTCTCCTCTTTTACCGTGATGATTCCCTTTATGTATTTAAAAGTTTCTATCATATCCCCTCTGTCTCTTCTTACTTCCAAGCTATACATGTTAAGGTCCTTTAACCTTTCCTGGTAAGTTTTGTCCTGCAATCCATGTACTAATTTAGTAGCTCTTCTCTGAACTCTCTCCAAAGTTTCAATATCCTTCTGCAGATATGGTCTCCAGTACTGCACACAATACTCCAAATGAGGTCTCACTAGTGCTCTGTAGAGCGGCACGAGCACCTCCCTCTTTCTACTGTTAATGCCTCTCCCTATACACCCAAGCATTCTGCTGGCATTACCTGCTGCTCTATGACATTGTCTGCCCACCTTTAGGTCGTCTGATATAATGACCCCTAAATCCCTTTCCTCAGATACTGAGGTTAGTACTGTATCACTGATTTTATATTCTGCTCTTGGGTTTTACGCCCCAGGTGCATTATCTTGCACTTATCGACATTAAATTTTAGTTGCCAGATTTTTGACCATTCCTCTAGTTTTCCTAAATCCTTTTCCATTTGGTGTATCCCTCCAGGAACATCAACCCTGTTACAAATCTTTGTGTCATCAGCAAAAAGACACACCTTACCATTGAGGCCTTCTGCAATTTCACTGATAAAGATATTAAACAATATGGGTCCCAGAACAGATCCCTGAGGTACCCCACTGGTAACAATACTATGGTCTGAATATACTCCATTGACTACAACCCTCTGTTTTCTGTCCTTCAGCCACTGCCTAATCCATTCAACAATATGTGAGCTCAAGCTCAAAGACTGCAGTTTATTGATAAGCCTTCTATGTGGGACAGTATCAAATGCCTTACTAAAGTCCAGATAAGCGATGTCTACTGCACCTCCGCCATCTATTATTTTAGTCACCCAATCAAAAAAGTCAATAAGATTAGTTGACATGACATGATCTCCCTGAAGTAAACCCATGCTGTTTTTTATCAAGCAACCCATGGGTTTTTAGATGTTCCACAATCCTCTCCTTGAGTATGGTTTCCATTAATTTCCCCACTATTGATGTCAGGCTTACTGGCCTACAGTTGCCTGATTCCTCTCTACTACCTTTCTTGTGAATTGGCACAACGTTTGCTAATTTCCAATCTTCTGGGACGACACCTGTTACCAGTGATTGGCTAAATAAATCTGTTAATGGATTTGCTAGTACACCTCTAAGCTCTTTTAATAGCTTTGGGTGTATCCCATCAGGCCCCTGTGATTTATTTGTATTAATTTTGGACAGCTGACTTAGAACCTCTTCCTCTGTAAAGACACATGCATCAAAGGATTCATTAGTCTTCCTCCTAACTGAGGTCCTTCTCCTTCATTTTCCTTTGTAAAAACTGAACAGAAGTATTCATTGAGGCAGTCAGCTAGTTCTTTATCCTCTTCCATATACCTTCCTTCTTTTGTTTTTAATTTGGTAATTCCTTGTTTTAATTTCCTTTTTTCATTTATGTATCTGAAGAATGTCTTATCACCTTTTTTCACTGACTGAGCTAATTTCTCTTCTGCCTGAGCTTTAGAAGCTCTTATAACTTGCTTGGCCTCTCTCTGCCTCATCTTATAGATTTCCGGTCATCCTCGTTTTGGGTGTTTTTATACTTGCTAAATGCCATCTTTTTGTTTTTAATGATTTTGGCCACTTCTGCTGAGTACCACAGTGGTCTCTTCCTTTTTGCCTTTACTGACAAGCCTAATGCACTTTTCTGTTGCCTTCAGTAGTGCCAATTTTAAGTAGTTCCATTTCTCTTGGACTCCATTGAAATTGTTCCAGTCTGATAGGGACTCGTATACCACTGATCTCATTTTAGAAAAGTCTGTTTTCCGAAAATCTAAAACTTTTGTTTTTGTGTGGAGTGACTCAGTCACTGTACTTATAGTAAACCTCACTGACTGGTGATCACTGGATCCTAAGCTTTCCCCTACAGTGATATCAGATACCAAATTGCCATTTGTGAACACCAAATCTAAAATGGCCTCCTTCCGGGTTGGCTCCTCAACTACTTGCTGTAGAGATAATCCCAGTAGGGAATTTAGAATGTCTGTACTCCTGGCAGAACTAGCTATTTTGGTTTTCCAGTTTATATCAGGAAGATTAAAGTCTCCCATAATGACAACTTCACCTTTCAATGTCATTTTAGCCATTTCCTCAACTAGTAGATCATCCAATTCTTTGACTTGGCTTGGTGGTCTGTATATGACACCTACACGAGTTACCTTATGATTACCAAGCTGCAACGTAACCCAAACTGACTCTAAATTGGTTTCGCTGGCTTCTATTAGATTTGATTTTATGCTATTTTTCACATATAGGGCCACTCCACCCCCTTTCTTGCCTTCTCTGTCTTTCCTATATAGAGAGAACCCAGGTATTGTTATGTCCCAGTCATTACTTTCATTGAACCATGTCTCAGTAACAGCCACTAAATCTATATTCTCAGATGCCATTACAGACTCAAGTTCGTTGATCTTATTCCCTAAACTGCGAGCATTTGTAGACAAGACTCTCAGCTTGTCATTTCTTATCCTATCAGCTCCTGGCATCTTCTGGCATTGTTTTTCGGGGGCAGCTGAACTGATGGATTGTCTCTTTGTGCCCCCTTTCCTAGTTTAAATGTTCCTTAGCAAAAACTTTGAACTGTTCATTGAGGACATTCGTTCCCTTGAGAGAAAGATGCAAACCATCTTTCTTGTACAGTTCTTTTCCATTCCAGCTAGAGCCAACATGAGCCACAAAGCCAAATCCCTGGTTCAAACACCATTCACCAAGCCATGCATTGAATTCCTTAATACGCAACTGCTTGTCATGCTGACGGTTATGCACAGGCAGAACTGCAGAGAATGAGACAGTCGATGCAATCTCCCGTATATCATTACCAAGTGTGTGAAAATCTTCCTTCACCTTTGAAACTTCATTGCAAGCCAGATCATTTGTCCCAATATGGACAATAACATCCACCTCCTTTTCCATTTTTGCTTGCTTAATAATGTTAAGGATACGTCGTCTGTCCCTGCTGGCAGTAGCACCAGGGAGACATCTCACAAAACCATTTTCATCAAAATTCACACCTCTTATGATAGAATCGCCCACCAATAGTTGCTTACTATTAGTACTCACTATATTCTTTTTGTCTTTGTCAGTAGTCTTGCATACCTTAGGCATAGGAAATGATTGTTCCTCTCCCACTGTGCCTGAGCCATCCTCCATTGAATGTTGTTCCAGTCTAGTGTACTTTCTGTGTAATCTGGGATTTACAAAAAAGTGCAACTTGAAGAAACTTTATTTAAAATACAATAACACTGCCAAGAAACTTTAATTATCTCAGATGTCTAAAAGGCAATAACTCAATAGGGAAATCCTGGAATTCTACAACTTCTTTCACCTCACTTCTGTCCTCCGGGGACTAACAGTTCATGGCAGGCTTGGCAGTACAGTATATAAGAGGGAGCACTGACAACATAATAGATTGTTCTATGCTGGTTGAAAATCAACAGACACCATTTCAGCTATCATCAGAAGATCGCCAGGGTGGTCAGTGAGCAGCCAAAGACATGTTCATACTCAGGTAAATTTTTGATACATGAAATAAGTGTGAATATTTTTGAGAAAAGACCTTATCTCAGATCTAGATTTAAAGTTACTGGCAGAGATATAGCAGAACGAACTTCTTATTTACCCCAATGTAATGTCTGTCATTAATGAGACTTGTCGTAAAATGGCATGAAACTGCCAACAACATACCTGACAAACCATAGAAGTCTCTAAACTAAAATAACAAAATGAGCACTAATAAATCTGGTTAAATACACCAGTATAGAAGATGGTATCACACTTAAGCTTTGATACACTTCTACAGACTTAAATGTATAGTACATCAAACAGTTTTGCACATGATAGGCTTAGTATGTCTTACTGGCAGCTATGTATCATACACAAAAGGCTTAGATATACCAGCCTAAAACTTAAACCAGCTTCGATATACCAGCTCAGTAGATAGTGATAGCCTCATTGACACAGCACAAAGTATTATGCATGATAGGATTACTTATGTTAAAAGCTGCTTAACTGCCACGTGGAATCGAAGGGAAAGCCTCTATGTCCTGCTTCCCCACCAATCATAAACAAAGCATGTGAGCCCTGCTTCCCCTCCCAAACATTAAGAAAGCCTGTGGGTCCTGCTTCCCTCAAGAACTCAGGAAAAGCTTGTAAGTTGTGCTTCCCCACCACTCATACAGAAAGCCTGTGAGTCCTCCTTGGTCAACATTCATAGATAAAGCCTGTGAGTCTTGCTTCCCCACTACTTAAAGAGAAAGCCTGGGAGTCCTATTACCCTTACAAACTCATAAAAACCTGTGAATTTTACTTCCCCTTCATGCTTCAACAGAAAGCCCCTACATCATGCTTCCCCACCACTCATAGAAAAAGACTGTGAGTCCTGCTTCCCCTTCCCACTGATAAAGTCTGTGAGTCCTTCTTTCCCCACTACTCATAAATAAAGCCTGTGAGCAGATCTCATCCTACTCATTCACAAAGACTGAGTCCTTCATTCCCACCAATCATAAAGAAAGTGGTTAAGTCCTGTTTCCCTACCCACTCGAAAAGAAAGCTTATGAGTCCTGCTTCACTACCACTCATAGAGAAAGTGTGCTTCCCTCACTAACTCATAAATTAAGCCTGTGAGTCCATCGTATTCTACCTACTCACTGACTCATGGTGTATGAAAAAATTGGGCTGATAACATGAGCATAATGCCCTCACAAGAACAGAGAAGAAAGAGTAGAGAGTGCTTCACATATCGGCGAAAAAGGATTAAGGTAAGTATAGTATTAGTTTGATATAATTATTGGTAAAAATTATACATTTCTGTGCTGTACTGGCCCCTTCCTCAGATTCAATATCAGCAATTCATGAGGAATCCGAGGAAGGGGCCAGTACAGCCCAGAAACGTATCATTCCATCAATGAATCAAACTAGTACTATACTTACCTTAATCCTTTTTCATCAATACTGACGACGCTCTCTACTCTTCCTTCTCTGTTCCTTCCTACACCGCCCAGCCAGTTATCAGACCGATACAGTACATGGAGCAGCCATGGTGCATGTAACCAGACGCCTTCTCAGAGTGTTGTGCCTCAACCTCCCCAGGTGAGCCCCCACTCTCCTGACACTCTTTGAAAGCCCTTAGTGATACTCCATATGTACTTTTTTTTTTTTCCTTTGTTTGTTATGCCCTTACAGGTGCATTCCAAATAAATCATTGAAAAGTTATTTTTTTCAGTAATTCAATTCAAAAAGTGAAACCCATATATTATATAGACTCATTGCACACAGAGTAATCTATTTCAAGTCTTTATTTATTTTATTGTTGAAGATTATGTCTTACAGCTAATGAAAACTAATGAAAAGTTAGTATCTAAGAAATTATAATACTGTAAAAAAAAGTTCAACAGCGTAAACTCATGGTGTCATACTCTGATCAGCTAAAACACCTGCAAAGCTTTCCTAAGCCTTTAAATGGCCCCTCAGCCAGGTTTAGTAGGCTACACAATCATAGGGAAGACTGCTGACTTGATACTGCTGGTTGTCCTGAAGACAGTCATTGACACCCTCTACAAGGAGGGGAAGGCACAAAAGGTAATTGCTAAAGAAGCTGGCTGTTCACAAAGTGCTGTATCCAAGCATATTAATGAAAAGTTAAGTAGAAGGAAAAAGTGTTGTAGAAAAAGGTATAACCGCAGCCTTGAAAGATTTGTCCAAAAAGTCCATTCAAGAATTTGGGGGAGATTTACAAGGAGTCAACTGCGGCTGGAGTCAGTGTTTCAAGAGCCACCACACACAGAGACATATCCATGACATGGGCAACACTTTTCAAATTCCTTGTGTCAAGCCCCTCAGAAGCGTCTTACCTTGGCTAAGGAGAAAAAGAACTAAACTGTTGCTCAGTGGTGCAAAGGCCTGTTTTCAGATGAAAGTAAATTTTGCACTTCATTTTGGAAATCAAGGTCCCAGAGTCAGAAGAAAGAGTAGAGAGGCACACAATCCAAGTTGCTTGGGGTGAAGTTTCCACAGTCAGGGAAGGTTTGGGGAGCCATGTCTGCTGGTCTAGGTCCACTGTGTTATATCAAGTCCAAAGTCAGCACAGCCATCTACCAGTAAATTTTAGAGCACTTCATGCTTCCCTATGTTCCTAAGCTTTATGGAGATGCTGATTTCATTTTCCAGCAGGACTTGGTATCTGCCCACACTGCCAAAAGTTCCAATACTTGGTTTAATAACCACAGTATCACTGTGCTTGATTGGTCAGCAAATACGTCTCTACATCTAAACCTCATAGGGACATAGAGCCACAATCAAGTATTGAGTGCATAAACTGTAAGTACTTTTCAATAGGCCAACATTTATGTATCCTAAATAATTTTTTAGAATTGGTCTTATATAATTTTCTTATTTTCTGAGATTCTAACTAGGTTTTCATTAGCTGTAAGCCATAAATATCAACATTAAAAGAAATAAACACTTGAAATAGATCACTCTGTGTGTACTGAATTTATAGAATAGATGAATTTCACTTTTTTAACTGAATTAATAAAACATATTAACTTTACAATGATATTCTAATTTATTAAGATGTGCCTGTATATCAGTTTTTACGATATAGAACTACATGATAAGTATTACATTAAAGCCAGACTGTGTTAAGTACGGTCAAGCCAGGATGTGTTGTTCTTACGATGTATTCCTCCAAGGGTTGAAGACCAGATCAATGGCGAGATAGGCAGTCTGTTCTGAAGAATGCTAAACCAGTGCTCTTTAGTAAGAATACAGTGTATACTAAATAAACCACGGGAACTTTTAACAGTTTTATCTCTTAGCTACCATTCACCAGCTGAAGTACATCTAATGGAAGACTCAAATCAAACATCTCTACAAGGATTTGTCCTCCTTGGCCTGTCCAATATCCTGTATCTTCAGGTCATGTGCTTTATTGTGTTCTTAATAATGTATATTATAACGTTGTCTGCAAATTTTCTACTGATCATCGTGGTGAGGACCAACTCAAAGCTCCACACTCCCATGTACTTCTTCTTGACTAATCTTTCCATAATTGACATCTGCTTCTCCTCCACCATTGTGCCTAACATTTTAATAAATACTATATCTAAAGACAGAAGTATTTCTCTAGTGGGATGTGCACTTCAAATGTATTTCCACATGTCTTTCGGAGCAGCAGAGTGTGTCATTCTTGCCGCCATGGCCTATGATCGATTTGCAGCCATTTGTAGACCATTGCACTATCAAACAATTATTAGCAAGAAGATGTGTGCTTGCTTAGCTTCCATGTCATGGGGTTTGGGCTTTGGGGGTGCCAGCATTCATACAACACTCACTTTCCAACTACCCTTTTGTAAATCCCATCATGTTAACCACTTCTTCTGTGAAATGCCTCCTTTTTTTGCCCTCTCCTGCAAAGATACCCGTACAAATGAAATAGTCATGTACGTTGCGGCAATGCTCATTATCATGTATGCTTTCTTTCTGACATTAATTTCATATATTCAGATCATCTTCACCATCATTAAGATCCGTTCTTCAAAAGGGAGACAAAAAGCTTTCTCCACGTGTGCTTCCCACCTCACAGTTGTGTCTCTGTACTATGGGACTACCATCTTTATGTACCTCAAACCTCGTTCTGCTTATTCTCCTGAGATAGGCAAGATCATGTCCATTCTATATACAGCGGTGACTCCAATGTTGAACCCAATCATCTACAGCATGAGAAATAGTGATGTCAAAGACAGCATCAAAATTAGACTTTCTAATAAATCAAACTATTGACACAAAATACAGTACATGGTTTGGAAATACCAAGCATATTCCGAATGTTTACTCACTTGCACCTAGATTTTTATCAAGTGCATTCATTTTATTGACAACATGTTTGACATTTTTCTATATGTCATTAATGTCTCATAAATTAGTGGTGGATCAATCTCTGGAACTCCCAAAGATTCAAATACATCACCAGTCTTAAATAATTGCTGTTCTTGGTCAACAAGTGAATAGGATTGAGTTGCAGGTCATACACAGTGTGAGGTTGGGCGTAATATTGTATTATACCTAGGGCTGATTCAAGACAAAATTATATAATCATACACGTGGTATACTGTTTTTTGAACTTGGTACATCTGTATAGAATTGTATAAACAACTACTTTATCCCATATGGGAGTTTAATCATATCTTCTCAGCATATTCCAAAAAGACATCCTTGTCAGTGGGGCACCATGGCTATGATTTGTGGGTACGTCCCATGGAGTTTCCCTGTGTAAATGCTTAACGTAGTGTTGACACATAATCAAGGTAGAGCTATATAATACTGACATCCATATCCTAGAGTCCCAGATAAGAGTCCACGGGTCCTGGCTTCCCGAGCATTAGACTGTTACAGTCTCAACCTGACAAGGATAGGGAAGACCTCTAGATGGTGGAGGCCCCTAAGCAATTGCTATTGTAAGAGTGTGGAAATGCCTTGTTGTTTCTGTTATTGACGACTGCATTTAATGCTGCATTTTATTGTTTCTGTTAAGTGCATGTAAAGGGGAGACAGGCTATGTACTGTAGCTGGCTGCTTGGTGGGTAGAAAATCCATCGTCATAATTAGTGTTGAACGAATCGAAGTTAAACAAAGGGACTTCGATCCAAATTTCAGGAAAAATTCAATTCGCTACGAATACAAATTTCCTGGTGCTTTGTGGTAACAAATCAATTTTTCCAGAAATGGTTGTAAAAAAAAAAAAAGAAAGAAACATACTCACCTCATCCATTTGCTTGCAGAGAGGCCTATGCCGCCATCTTGATTAAATAAAATGCACCAAATCTTGCATGTACTGATGTGTAACGCTACCATGGTATCACACTGGCTGGGAGCAGTCATCACGCCAGCGCTCGAGATCCGGCGCATCAAGATGGCTGCGACGGCCTCTCCGAGAGCAAATGGATGAGGGAAGTATGATTTTTTAACCCCTGATTAACCTCTGAAAGGCCTCAATGTGAATCTCAGATGGCAAGATCAGTGTTGAGGAGTTCAATGACGGGATGTGGCGCAATCGCTGTTCCTCGTCATTGCACCCGCTACATACAATGGAATGCGATTCGTGACAAAGTAATTTCTTTGTGAACTTCGGCAAAGCAGTCAATCAAATTCTTGATAACTTTGTTCATTTCTAGTTGTAATCATATTTCTAATTGCGCAAGAGAGGAGCCCTACTCCAGATTTTTAGCTTGAGCATGTCACATTGACAGCGTGACCCAACTGGATGGAGTCCAGAGGTCTGGTGCTAGACCCTTGTTTAATGGGGCAGTCATTTGGTGTTGTTTTTGATGAGACCGAGTAAGTGTGCAGCTGTTCGAGAGATGTGTGAGTGTGCAGCAGTGTTCGCTGATGACCCTTAAGGCTGATTGAGGCAAAGGCCGGCCAGCCAGCCTTTAAAAAAAGGGAAAAAACTGAAGTGGTGGGGTGTCATTAAGCCCTTTGTAAAGGAAGCTTTTGCCTCCATCACCCCACATCCTGTTACTCATGAGTTGTGCTAATGCAGACAGGAGACTGTTGTGCTCAATAAATAGACTGTAGGCTGCTGTGTAAAGTAAAGAAATTCTCTGGTTAACAGTTCTGCCTACGCGTGTGAACATCTTGCATCTCTACACTCCCACTCTTTTTGCGTAAAGCTGTGATCCCAAATATCTCTGCTCGGTAACAAATTTTAAAACAAACATGAAATGTTAATATCACCGTCTCCAGATTCCTTGAGGTTTTATATGAATCTAGTAGCTGGTGGTGCGTTCCACTGTGGAGCGTGGCACCGGTGACGTACAACTGGTAGAAGTGCTATTTGGAACCATTATCCCTAGCCAATGCCGATTGAGGCCAGTTTCTCCGACTTTGGCAATGCAGGGCTTGCGTTCCACAGTGGAGCGCATGACCTAAAAATATAGAGCAATATATCTAATAATTGGTGGTGTGTTCCACTGTGGAACGCGGTGCTAATGACGTACTTCCGGTAGCAGTGGCCGGGCAACTAATAGGGAGCGAATAATATGAGGTTGAACACAGAGTTTAGTGTCCACTTCCGGTGGGGAGATTTTATCTTTGTTTGGGGCAGAGATGATTTATGCTGGAATGCAGGAAGGGGAAGTAGGGGGGACTGGTGTGTTCCAATTAGGAGAACACATGGAGCTAATTAAGAACAGGTGCCTGGAAGGGTATTTATTACAAGGGTAAAAACACATAGTTGCACACATCCTATAACTGAGGAGACTATCGTCTATATCATATCAGCATGCATCAGCATTATCTGCTAGAATGCATCAGCATTGTCTGACTTAGCCTTTGATATCTAGGTCCCCTGAAGAGCCAGTTTATTATAGGCACTGGAGAAACGCGTTGGGACTTTTGGAGGTCTGGAACTACAATAGGGTTATTGAACGGACTTAGAGAGTTTAGCCACAGAGTAGTGGGGTGCTACGCTAGTAGGTAGGGAGAGTTAAGGAAGGAATCAAGGACAGGTGACCTGACCCCAACCCTACAACAGGGGACTTCACATCTCTGGTGCTAACTGGAGCCGAAAATTGAATGTTGGATGAACTGCATGGAAGCTGGAAATATCCATCCAACCTGAACCACTACTGAGGTAGAAACATAGAGCAAACTGGGGTAAGGATAGGCTGGATATCTATGTCCCATCTAAGTTCCTAACGTTTATAGTAACCTAAGGTTATTGATAAAAGATCTATACGTGTGTTATAATCAGAGTGAATACTGATAATAATGTGGCGTTGTAATTGGTATTATTTAAAGTTATATTTTAATAAGGGTTTTTTCTACTCAATGACATTTCCTCTTTGTTGTAGGGCAATTAAATGGAAAACTTTTTTTTTTTTCAAACATTTTAGAGCCTAGAGCCAAATGTTGGTAGAGAAAGGTCAGGCTGTAGGATTTAAACTGTCCAATCCTTTTGTTCTTGAAGAGGTACGTCACTTCCAGGGTGTGGATTCTCCGTTCTCCCCATTCACACACAAGCACACTTGGTCGAGACGAGTGGATATTTAAATGGGAGGATCAGGAAAGATAACATTTGTTCGACAAGCGTTCAGCCGACAAGTATCTCATGCGTATGGTCATCCTTTTTGTCTTCGTCAAATCATTTCCACCCGAAGGAGACTGGAAACTTAAAGTGGCCCTGAAAAAAAATAAAAAAAAAACAAATTTTGTAAGCTACAAGTGGGCGCGGACAACAGAAATAGGCGGAACTAGCAATACCACAGTGCAGTACAAAATTTTGCCCTATCACCATACTGAGCCATGGTAGCATACACCTGCACATTGGGATGTGCTGA
This sequence comes from Bufotes viridis, assembly GCA_033119425.1. Classification (NCBI taxonomy): domain Eukaryota; kingdom Metazoa; phylum Chordata; class Amphibia; order Anura; family Bufonidae; genus Bufotes; species Bufotes viridis. The sequence goes on along the minus strand of CM065599.1, from coordinate 60,989,335 downwards.
CTGACCCCCTTTTCTTGCAGTCATACTGAGGATGGTGATACAGCTGAGTTCAGGAAGGCACCTGCGTCTGCTGGCCAGGTTCATTAGTACCTTACACTCCTAGCATTAATTAATGCTGAGAGCCTTAGATCATTATGTACCTTGCCACATGAGGAGGGCTCGGAAGGCCCCCTGGGCATCGTCCCACCAGGAAATTTCCCTGTAGGGTCTATGACCAGTCCGCCTTTGTTTCCAAAAGTAAAAAATACAGTACATGTAATAAGATGCTTTATCTTTTGTCAAAATATTGAGTAAAATTCTTTATTGATATATTTCAATTCTAAATCCCATGAGTATTAGCTAAATTATAATGAAATCCACTAATAGGAAAAGATAAGTTTAGAAATATTTTTCAAAATTACCTTAAAGATAAGAGAAATAAAATAAATCAGAGGTGCCTTGAGATAAAATCTACAGGGAAATCTAATAGAGTTACCAATTCTTCCAATCCAAGTACACAGGGGAGTAATATGTCCTGATAACGCAACCTATGTGTAAGGGAGCCTACCACCATTACAGTCTGCTCTTTGATAGGGGCACTTACTATTGTAGGTTCACCATGAAGCAGTGAAGAATTATAAAAACATTTGGAAATGATTCCAATTATTTAAAGCTGACAAAAGAAATGTCTGCCAGTTTGGCTAAGCAGCAAGCAAATACGTGTTCTCTATAAGTTAAGTTTTTGAAAAATATCAAATCTAGGAACAACATCAAAGAGGTTAAGAGACGGGTCTTCTAAATAGCCTCAAAACTTGGTTAAGATAATATAGAAATATACAAAAACATACATATATGGACCCAATGATATTGTGTGGGTCATTCATGATAGCCTAGAAACACCATCTCAGCTGCTCTAGTCCAAGTAAGTCCTATTTCGGCCTGTTGTCCGATACTTTAATATGAATAATCCATGTTTACACACAGGTTCCATGACCCATGTCAGGGAAACTCATAAAACTATGATGGAATTGTGTTTTTTTCCAAATCCACCCTATTTGGAATTCTTTTCCAGCTTTCTACTGCATCATATGCACGGCACTGCACTGGGAACATGACTGCTGATAGAGGATTCGTCCATTAGTGGTCTCCATTCATTCACACTGGAGTCTGACACAGGGAAACTAGCACATGCCCAACGTAAATAAATGGAGGCCACCAGGAATGGACTGGGAACTTAAAGTGGCCCTGGAAAAAATTCTAACAGTGGCCTTGTTTTGTAGTTGGGTCTAAATTGATGGAAGGCAGGGCCAGCAATACCATATTGGGGAACATTATACCACCCCAACAGAGCCAAATATCACAGTCCATCACAAAATACTGACAGCAGCACAAAATACATCCCCAAAAACTTCCACTGGCCAGCAATGAGGAGGGCCCAGGAGGCCCCCTGGGCATCGGCCTACTGGGAAGCTTTCCTGTAACGTCTATGGCCAATCTGCCCCTGAAGGGCACTGATGGATGGAATCCTTCATTAGTGGCCATGATCCCAGCGCACCGTTGGGACAGTTGACCTGTGTGTAAACATCAATTATTCATATTAAACTATCAGGCACCATTTTTATAGTTTAATAATGCTATTACTATCTGTGTGCATGGGCTGTTACTAGCAGCTCATAATATAAACTGCCCAACCCCTTTACGGATGCCAGATTTTTTCCTTCTCTTTTAATTGTTCCATTCCAAAAGCAGACACGATTTTAGTCTTCCATAAATGTAGCCATACAACAGGCTTCGTTTTTATTCATAGCCTTCCTGAAGCATAACTTTTTCTTTTTCCATTCACATAGCCGTATGAGGGCTTGTTTTTGCTGGACAAGTAAGCTGCACTTTCTAATAGCACCATTAATATTGCATATAATGTAGTGGGAGACTAGAAAATAATTCCAAATGGGGTGGAATTGGAAAAAACACAATTCCATCATAGTTTTATGGGTTATGTTTTTACTGTGTTACCTATGCAGTAAAACTGACCTGTTACCTTAATTCTATAGATAAGTAGGATCACAGTGGTACCCTATTTGTATGTTTTTTCTTGTGTTTTATCACTAAAAAATAAAGAATTAATAATAACAAAACAATAATATTTTCTTTGCAACTTTTTTTTATACTTATATCTATGGAACTGTGTGGTGGCTCATTTTGTCAGTGTATGACTATTTGATTTTTTTCTGTTACCTCGTTTACCATACGGGATAAATATTTTTATGTTTTATTAATTCTGGCTTTTTAGAACATTTATTTTTGGTTTATTTATTTTTAAAATTAGGAAAGGTGGGTAATTAGAATTCTTATATACTTTTTTTATTTAAAAAAACTTTTTAAACTTTTTACACTTTTTAAAAAAATCCCCTAGATAGGGGGCGTGGCTTGGCTGCCGAGTGTGTTGGGCGCCTGAACAAGCAGCTCCTGTACAGCAGCGACTTCTTCCCAGCATACCTGCTTCCTTTCCACCTGGATTTGGCTGGTGGACATCTCAACAGCCTCCCAACGAGATGGAGAGATCAATGCTTTGATAGAGGGAGAATTCAAGATTGCGCCCGGAGCCCCGAACTCACCACAGCTCCGTGCTCATCTCCACTGAACACACCTGCGCCTGCTCCCGGTCCTAATACCTCCCCACTTCCCCCAGAGCCCCTGGATTCTACTCACCTCAATTCTCCCTCATTCCCCTCCTCGCCGGAGGATATCAGAGATGCGGGCCTCGGCCTCTCAAACATCCAAGATGACACCGCAGAAATCACCTCCTCTCCTTCTTCCAGCCCACAGAAATGGAGACCAAGAATAGAGCTGCCTCCTCAAAACCAGGTCAGTCTGGTCTCTCCTCTCCAGAATGCCTCTGGGAAAGATACTTTCTCCAACTTTCCTGTCTCAGATAAACCTGTGTCAGAGGACACATTAAAACAGATGTTGAAAGCATTGAAATCATCCATGCAACATGATCTAGCAGCCATTATTGCCCCTTATCTGCAAAACAGCGCGATGTAGACCAGAGAGTGTCACATATTGAACTCCAAGATGTCTGAATTCTCCTCATCCCAAAATGAGGTTATTTATATGCATAACGAAATGGCAGGAGTTGGATAGTATTAAACTGAAAATGGCGGATCTGGAAGACCGCTCGCGGAGAGATAATATCAAGTTCCGTGGTATCTCAGAAGACGTCTCCAACCCTGAACTGTCTTCCTATATCCAAAAACTATTCCTGACTCTCCTACCACAGCTCCTCCCACCCCCCCGAGGAGCTTATCATTGATCGAGTTCACAGAGTTCCAAAGCCAAAACACCTAGAAACAAAAGAAGCCGTGATGCTGAGCAGCTCGAAAAAGGGGGACCCTCCCTGCCCCCTATCAATCCATCCGGTTGTACATGGATCTCTCAGCGGCCACATTGAAACTTTCTACCTTGATATTTATTTTGGCCTTGGAACCCTTAGCACATCATATCCGCCTCTCCACCGATATTGAAAGTATACGAATAGGTACAAAGTCAAATGTAATTTCCCTTTATGCTAATGACATTATCCTCACAGTCACTAACCCCTCACACTCATTGCGTCACGCATTTTCTATCATCTCACATTTTGGCGGCCTCTCCTACTACAAATGAACTCCTCAAAGCCACAAGCCCTCCCAATCAATATTCCAAGAGCCGAACTGAGACTCCTAAAAAAAACATGTTTCCACTAGATTGGCAATCATCATATCTCCCATACTTGGCAATCAAACTTGCTCATCCATGTTCTCTCGCATACTAACTCAACTATACTTCCCTTCTTTCAACTATGTCGAAGGACTTTGCAAACTTTAACATGCAGGAGGTTTCATGGGTCGGCAGAATAGCCGTGTTCCAGATGATGACTCTGCCTGTTGATCTATATGTTTTGAGCACTACTGATTTCTATTCCTTGAAATAAAATAAATTAAAAAGAAAAGCTGGGCACTCACAGATATTAGGAACCAAAACGAAAACCTTTATTGGTAACAGAAATATAAATGATAAAATATTGACCTTAAATCTGTACTATAGTGGGGAACTAAAGAGAAAAATGCATCCAATTCCCACAAACATATGGCTTTAAACAAAAAGTGCATGTTTAAAGCCATATGTTTGTGGGAATCGGATGCATTTTTCTCTTTAGTTCCCAACTATAGTACAGATTTTAGGTCAATATTTTATCATTTATATTTCTGTTACTATTAAAGGTTTTTGTTTTGGTTCCTAATATCTGTGAGTGCCAAGCTTTTTTTTTTAATTTATGTTTCTGTAGAGTGGGTGACGCTATAAGGCTGTGAGCGCCACCTTTGGTAGTCGGACACTTTGGTGCAACTTCTAATTTAGCTTTAATTTCTGATCCCTGTACCTGACTCATTCTTTAGGGAAGCACAACAAATCCTTAACGCTTACATTTGGATATCCAGTCGTTCTAGAATAGCTCACTTAGTAATGTTTAGAGGGAAACAAGCTGGCGGTGTTGGTCTGCCATCAATCAAAGATTACTTCCATACTATTAGACTTTATTTTCTTAGACAGTGGTGGAACCCGACCTCAGAAAAGTCATGGGCTAAAATTGAATCCCAATTAACACCAGAGGGCTCATTGAAAGATTACCTCTGCTTATCCCTACTAAAACCTGGAATGCTCCCAATTTCATTCCTCCCAAGTTTTCCCCAACCCCAAACTTTTGCCACATATATCAATGTATATCTTTGAAAAACTTATAGGAGATATTGATCTTTCCACCTGGCGTAAATTCAGCCTGGCGTAAATTCAGCCACCCAACTGGTGGAAAATTCAGTAATGATATCTTTTGATCACCTCCGTGAATTCCACCATCTGCCTAATTCTCAATTCCTATCCTACATGAGAGTACGCCACTGCCTCAGCACTCTTCTACCATCCCCCCCCCCCCAAAGAGATATTATTAGGATCCTCCAAAATCCATCCTTTTTCAGACAATATACTACTCATCATTTATACAATAGTATGAACAATAAATCAAAATTTATTAAATCTCCCCCATTATTTAAATAAGAAAGTGACTTGCATCTAACGTTCTCAGAGGAGAGATAGGCTGGGGCAGTCCGCTTTATCGAGTCCACCTTTAAATGTGTCACACATTATGAGGCTAGGATGAAAACTCTGCTTCGGTGGTATTTTACTCCTTATCGGCTAAGCCTAATGTATCCAGGAACTTCAGCTTGTTGCTGGCGGGAGTGTGGAAACACTGGTTCTCTTCTCCACATTATCTGGTCGTGTCCAAAACTTTCCGCTTACTGGTGTTCAACTTTTGACCTGATATTACAAATTACTGGGTGCCAAGTGACCCCATCCCTCCTTAGCACTTTTGTTCCTTTCCATTGACGACTTTCACTATGATTACAGGAGCCTTATAGGACATATTTTACTCAGTGCCAAATTGGTAATTAGACAATGGAAATCAACGAGCCCACCTGCTTTCGCGGAGGTGATCCAAGTCTTATATGCTACGTGTAGATATGAGAAACCTCTCCCTGACTTTGTGATAAATCCGATTCTCAGAGATAAAACATGGTCTCCTTGGATGTTGCATTCTCAATACATTCCATGAGTATCTACTTCACCCTTGATCTTGGCTGTGCTGCTGTGGTGCTCACTTTTAATTTTAATCCTATACCCTTTTCATTGAACGCAAGTTCATTGTCATTCCTGTTATTGCTTAACAACTTGAGTAATTGTTATTTCTTTGAGGCCTACTGAGGGATTTGTGCCTCACCCTCACACTTACACTGTTTTGGTGTTATTGCTGTTCATTATACTTTAATAGATTTCTCGTGCTATAATATCTTTTATTGCACTGTGTTATACGCTTCAACATAAAATGAATAAAAATGATTGTTCATAAATCCCCTAGATAGAGGACTTTAACATGCGATCCAGAGATGAGCGAACCACTTGAGATTTGGTTCGGATTAGGTTTGCCAAATTTTTCAAAAAGTTCAGTTTGGATCCGAATCGACCAAACCAAAGTTGCTCCAAATGCCCTGAAAATCAGTATATAACACCCTCTAATATAGGACTTAGAATTTTTATAAAAACGTATCTCTTAGTTTGTTTTTTATTAATTTCTCATTTTTCCTTTCTTCCTCCCCAAGCTCTGGAACGCAATGACTGCAATAGTAAATCAGTGACGCTGACATACAAGCTATGGGTAAACACACGTTTGACAACGTTAACATATAGCATGTTTAAAAACATCACGCTTTTTCATATTCCAAAGCTTCCAAAAATTGTCCCTTATCAGGGGCAGATGATGTTTAAACACACACAGTGTTATGGGATTAAAAATTTTTTTAAAAAGAATACCAAGTGTCCAAAAATGAAGCCATGACAGTGTCAGAATATCTGCCGATACAATACACACAAGTGTTGAGTGTCAGACAAAAAAGTGGCTCATTATGAACGAGCCTAGAAAAATTCAATATTAGCGGCAGCAGTAGTAGCATAGCATAGTAATGTTGCGCCTTTCCAAAGCCAAGGAAAGCTGCTGCCTACTACTACTACTTCTGGACGGATAGTTGGTGCTGCTATTACTTGGAACGGCTTGTAAATCTGACTTCTGGAAATTAAAGCCAGGGACTTGCAAACTACACTACTAATGTTAATTGACTTTGTAAATACTGCAGTATCGGTGCCACTAACAGATTTGTGACCAATATTTTTTGCTTGTTAAAATATTTAGATTAAAAAAATCTCCTGTGTAAAAGACAACTTGACAAAATGTTAAATTAACCATGTGGAGATGCCCTGACATAGAGTTCGGACTAATATTTAAGGTGTTTTTACTGAGATTTCAAATGCTACATCGATGGTAAAACACATGTTGCACAGTTTGGCACTTATTCCACCCCCCACCACCCCCCAAAAAAATGTAGTTCTGTTAAAATAGGGGAATTAAGTAACACTCTTGCAGGTAGCTGTAACCACACCCCACCTGAGCTCCTCCTCACTCCCTGGCTGACAGCTTTCACTGTCTTTCCCTACACACACAATTCTTCTTCTTGGTAATTTTAGCCTTTCCCTTCACTATCCCTGGCAGAAGAATACACAATTGATTGTGACTTTCGACTGTTCCAGACTCCCTAAGATAATTTTTCAGGCAGTCACTGTAAGACCCATCCACCCTCACTCACAGCTACGTGCCGTTTTACTGGATTCATCCAAAACAAACCTGAAAAAGTTCGGGTTTGTCTACCTGAAAAAGTACTGGTTCTCTCATCTCCAATGCGATCAACTGATCACTTCTCCCATAGACTACATTTACACTTTAACTTTTTGTTTTAAAACTCTTTTTATTGTTTTCTGCAACATCCGCTGCATATCGTAATGATAAACATGACAGTGATAAAAAGGGTGCTTGTTCATTACACCAATAAGCAATCACAACATAAATGTGAACAGTAATACAGTACACTTCAGACCCAACTGGTTGCTGGTTACTATATTTCGAGGGTTATGCTAAGTAAAGTCTAAGAAGTTAACACGTGGTTACTATACCCACGCAGAGGATTTTATCACACTGCCACCAAATAAGTCCGCGTGTGTTCCCAATACCTTGTTGCATCTCCAACACAGTGGACTCGTAGTGGGAAACATGTGATGTAGCCTTTGGGGGGTGTAGTACCATCGGGTTAACACTTTATAACTGTTTTCTTGTAGTTTTACACATCTGGACACCTTAATCGCGGAGAGGAGAGCGTGCTTTCTCTCTAATGAAGAGAGTTGGATTCCCAGTTAATTTTCCCATTGTGCAAAGAAGGGAGGTTCTGATATGGTCTTGGTTGCCAGCAACATTTCATATAGTTTAGAGATCTTCCCTTTGGGCTCTTTACACTGCAAAGCTAATTTCTCGAATGGAGTGTGAGTAATTTGTGCCGGCAAGGGCAACACAGCCTTCCTAATTTGTTGTACACAAAAGGTGATGTGTAGAGGTGAGGCTAACGACATCAGTGGGTGTTTCTGTATCTCTAACAGTGATGGGACATCTCCATCTGTTATAAATACAGATAGCGGAGAAGTGCATCTTTTCAACTGAACCGGAAGAGTCTGGAGAAAGACAGGGATGCCTGGAAAAATAAATCTCTAACCTGCATTAAGACTGGAAAGTTAGGCGTTAGAAGAGAGCGCCAAGTAGAGTCCAACCATGTGCGCAGTGTATACTTGGTGATTGAGCTACAAGTGTCTAAGTGAGACAGAGGGAAGGGGTATCAGCCCTAAATAAAAACGTGCGGAGTGGCATATTCGCCATGTCTTGTTCCACCTGCAGATCTAGTCTAGTGTTATAAAAGCGTAGCCATTCCAGGCACCGAAGACCGACAACTGCCTTATGGTAGAGCTGGAGGTCTGGGATCCCCAGGCCGCCTTTGGTGGGGTGTTGGATCACTTGCTTTAAGGGAAGTCTAGCTTTCTTCCCACTCCATAAAAAGCGCTGAAGGACCATTTGGATTCTTTTAAAGAATACTTTGGGAAGAGGAATCGGCAAGGTTTGAATATAGTATAATGTAGTGGGAAGTAATATAGTTTTAATTAGAGTACGTCGCCCAAACCAGGACACTTTAACTTTTTAAACATAACGGAAATCACTTTTGTGTCATCAGAACCTTTTTTTATTTTTTTGCATTTATGGAGCCGTGTGTGATCGTGTGTTTTGGAATGATCAGTTATAGTTCCGTTGGTATCATTTAGGGCACATATAATTCGACCACTTTTTATTCAAAGTTTTTAAGGCAACACACATGAATAAAAAACAACAATTCTGGAGTCAGTCTATTTTTTATGACATTCCACATGTTGTACAAATAACAAGTTAACTTGATTTTCCGTGTCGGTATGATGACAGCAATACCCAATTTTTATTGTTTTTCAATGTTTTACTTTGCTTCTTTTACAGTATCCACCATGGTGGTTAAAGAGGTTGTCCAAATGTTTAACACTAATGGTCGTTCAGGTGTTGCCACAGCCACTTCCTTGGCCTCTGATGTCATGTTCATTAAACACATGGTCTAGGCACAACTCTGGCCTATTTAATTGAATAGGGCTGAGTTGCGATACTGAGTAAAGCAGCTATCCAATGGACGGTGCTGTGCTTGGTAAGCTGCAAGAAGCCACGCAGCCTCTTCAAACACGTGATCAGGAGTTGGACCTCGACCATTAACATACTGATGACCTATCATGAAGATCATGAAGGCTATCAGTATTAAACAAAATATAGATATTAAACTCACGCCTTCCACTTGTTCGCGCAGCCCGGCTGGTCTTTCTTCCTTTGCTTGAGGACCTGGGAGGCAAAGGACCTTTGGTGACATTACTGTGCTCGTCACATGGTTCATCACCATGGTGATGGACCTTGTGACGAGCGCAGTGAAGAAAGACCAGCCGGGCTGGAACAAGTGGAAGGGGTAAGTTTAATTTTTTATTTTTAACCCCCTCAACCCACATTTTATTAAGTATTCTGTATTAAGAATGCTATTATTTTCCCTTATAACCATGTTATAAGGGAAAATAATACAGTGAATAGACTAGCAACCCTGCGTGAAAATCGCACCGCATCAGCACTTGCTTGCGGATGCTTGTGATTTTCACGCAGACCCATTCATTTCTATGGGGCTTGCGTTGCGTGAAAAAGGCAGAATATAGAGCATGCTGCGATTTTCATGCAGCGCAAAAGTGATGCGGGAAAATCACCGCTCATCTGCACAGCCCCATTGAAATGAATGGGTCCGGATTCAGTGTCGGTGCAATGCGTTCACCTCACGCATTGCACCCGCACAGAAAACTCGCCCATATGAACTCAGCCTTAAATAACCCCTTTATCTAACATGATAACTTTATCATTCATGCTATTTTCACACCTGCGATAATGCTATCTGGCAGGCGGTTCTGGTAGAGTAACAGCCTGCTGAGATTACCATATCCAGCCTAGCCAGATACTGTTGTTAACTGCCAGACCCCTTTGACTATAATGAGATCCAGACAGTTTCCAGAAATGAGCATCAAGTTTTTTTCTGGACAAAACGAAGTGCTCATGCCTGAAACCGTCCGAATTCCCACTGGATTGCATTATAGTCAAAGCGCTCCAGAGGTTAGGATGGATATGGTGAACTCTGACAGGCTGTTTCTCAGCCGACTTTGTTGTATCTTATTAGAAGATAGACCTATTGGTTGATCTGTTGACAAAATTGTGAGGCACTATGTCACTTCATGACACTCCTTGCTAAGCCCCTCCTCTTTCTACTTTGTCTAGTGAGGCACAAAAAGCATCTAAAACACATAGCTAATGAGATGCAAGACATGTATGTCAGGTTCTTTTTGGCCTAAATGTTCTCCAATGGAAAGTGTTTGCTTTCCTTGATCAAGCAAAATCTAATCAAAGGTGAATCAATACAGTGAACAAAAATATACTGAAAACATAACAGTATAGAGATTTAAATATTAGTAACGGATAGACAAATCAGATACAAAATCAGACAGGCCCACCAGAAAACCAGAGATTTTTTGGGATGTGGAAAAAATCCCATGTGATTCGAAGATTATAAAATGTCTGGATAAGGCTATGGTGAGGTAACAGAGCTACCCAACTAACCGACCATGTCTTAGATTGTTTCTCCATCCACTTTCATACAAATATGCCAAAAAATTACCAAATGTCTAAATATTGACATTTTTTGCCACTATTGTCCAGCAACCATAAATTTAATGGAATACTCAAATCAAACATCTAAAGGAATATTCATCCTTCTTGGTCTGTCTATCTTCAGATCATCTGCTTTTTTGTGTTCTTGATGATGTATGTAATAACATTGTCGGGGAACATTCTACTGATAATTGTGGTGACGATCAACTCAAAGTTACAGACTCCCATGTATTTCTTCCTGGGTAACCTCTCTGTTATTGACATCTGTTTCTCTTCCGCCATTGCCCCCAAAATCCTCATAAATACCCTATCCAAGGACAAAAATATTTCTCTATTGGGGTGTGGACTTCAAATGTATTTCTATTTGGCTTTGGGAGCCACCAGAGTGCTTACTACTTGCACTAGAGGGACATCATAAGCAAGATACTGTGCACCTGTTTAGTTGCTGGATCATGGCATTTTTGCTTCCTGACTGCATCCATTCATGTGTTCTTCATATTAGATCTACCTTACTGTAGATCTCACCAACTTAAACACTTCTTCTGTGAGATGCCTACGCTATTTCGATTGTCTTGTAAGGATACTTGGCTTAATGAAATAGCAATGTACATCGCAGCTGTAATTGTAGCGATGTGTTCTTTCTTCTTTACTCTAATTTCATATATCCAGATCATTTCCACCATTTTGAAAATCCGTTCTTCACAAGGAAGACAAAAATTTCTCAACATGTGCCTCCCACCTCACGGTGGTCTCACTCTATTATGGGACTATTATGTTCACATATTTGAAACCTCGATCCACATATTCTCCTGAGACAAACAAGACTGTGTCCATTCTACTGTATCTACAGCAGTCACCCCAATGCTGAATCCCATCATCTACAGAATAAAGGAACATGGATTTTAAAAGCACAATAACAATGAAGCTTATAACGCAGTAATTAAACTAATTAAATAGCTTTTGGTAAATTACCCCCACAATATAAGTCTATGTATGTTTTTGCTTATCTAAAAACTGTATGAATGGTACCTTCACAAAAGAAACCATAAACGATAGAAGAATGAATGTTTTTTAAAAATATTAGTAGACTACTACAAGTATGCAAGCTACAGAGGAATCTCAAAAGGATGTAAGGGCAAGGCGTACAAACCAATAAAAACAAAAAAGGATACAAGGCCAAAAATGAAAGAGGATCTGGCCATGATCACCTGGCTGTAGCCCCTGCTTCCACAAATTATAGTGCTGATTCCTAGGCCAACTGTTCGTGCACATGATTCCCAACAGAGGGTGAACCAGAGCTCTTAAAAATCGCATCTCAGCAGAATCAACACTATTACTGCCTGGCAGAGTTGATTCTGCTAATTGAAATGATGTCTGTGAAAATTCTTTGCAGTATTCCCTACAAAAAATACTTTTATTCTTTATGCAAAATGGGCTTCTGTGCATAGAGGGGCAGGGTATAGCCCCCCTTAGCTCCTCAGCTTTCCAGTATTGGCCTGAACCCTAGGAGAAATAAGTATTTTTCTCTGAAAAGCTCCAATCAATTTTCTCAAAGCAGGTATCATTTTAATCAGCAGGCTCATCCATACAAAGCAGTATGTCTTGTTTAATGGGGTTAAACCTGCTGCCAGTTGATTTTTAAGCTACTTCAAGAACAGTGAAAAGTTTTAAATAGTGTACATTCAAGAGTATTTAAAATTTTAAAAAATGTTCAGGCATAAGGTTTTGACTTACAGGTGACATCATTTCAGGAGACTTTCATATTTCCTTTTCTCCTCTAACCAATGCAGAACGCCATGATGATTTCTTCCAGTCATAATTCACCTCTGTTCAGTTTCCTGCCCACATATCTTTAGTATTTTTCTTTTCTACAATGTCCCTCTTCAACTTATTCTCTACCCTTTACACAACTACATCCTATTGCTACCATCAATGCTTTTCCTGAGAATAGGAAATAGTAATCAAAACTGCAACAAAATTATAGAATTTTCAGCTGGATGGTGACTTCTTTTGGATTGGATGATCAGTGGATGGCAGGTCATTCTTAAGATGAAAATTACATTGATCAGAAGTAGGGCTTGTAATCTAATGCAGACATTTACATACTCACTATGTTCACCATCATGCAAAGCTGTACCCTTGGGTGTTTCGGGAAAACACAATACCCTTAAAAAAACAAGTAAACCAGTCCATCAGTGGCCTCCATTCTAATGGCTACACGTGTGATTAGAAATTAGTTCATGAGTAGAGTCTTGCACATTGACATTAAGTGGATGGCATGGAGTGGCCATGTTCCAGACGGGAGCTTGTGTAGACAGTGAAGAGACTGCACTGAATCAAGGGTTAAGACGTCAAACATGAAGACATTGGTGCTGAGTGTATTAGTAGCCAACATTCTGTTTTTTGGTAGTATGGACCTATGGCTGTAATATGCCCTTGCATAGGGCAGCATAATAAACAGAATTTCCAATCTGCAATCTTTTTAAGGGCCAGAATGGCATAAAAAAGTCATGCATATCTCACAAACATCAGTGGATGACATATTTATACCACTAAATGGCGCTTTAGAATTGTGCTTTCTCATAAACATAGCAACCATATAACTCAGGAGCATTCCCTGTGTTTGATACCTTCCACCACTTGCATATATGTATACCATACATACAAACACTATCATACAAACCTAGTAGTTGCTCACCTGCACATTGAAAAAGTTGAACTCTTTAAATGTGTTATTGTTATTTTTCATTGATGGAGCTGCGTAAGGACTTTTTTTACTGGATGAGTTGTAGTTTTAATGGGGCACATACAACTTTTGGTCACTTTTAATTCCAAATTTTGGGAGACAGGATGGATGAAAATGACAAGTCTGGCATCAAGTTCTTTGGTTACAGTGTTAAAGGGGTTGTGCAGTGGTTAAAGATTGATGACCTATCGTCAGATCAGCAGAGGTCTGACTCCAGTCACCCCTGAAGATCAGCTGTTTGAGGAGGAGGCACTGCTAATGTAAGTGCATCTTCTTCCAAATTACCTGCCTTTTTCCCCTTGATGATGGCTGTGTTTTGTTGGACAAAGTGGGTGTAAAAGGTTGGCATCTCCACTTCTTCCCACACATATGTATTTTGGGTGAGGTCTTCAGCAGTTAGCAGTTGGCAAGTGGCATAAGTAATCTGCATTCTCCTTAGACTTGCTGTTTTTGTACCACAAAGTTATACCTGCAAGATGAGAGGCCCAACTGTACTTCAGGGCTCCCAGCCGAGCTGTGTTCAAATGTGCTAGTGGTTTTTATCTGTGTAGACCATGAATGGCGTTGCTGCAAGGCAGTCTTTGAACTTATTACTAACAGCCCAAACTAAAGCAAGGAACTCCAATTTGAAGAAATTGTAGTGGTCATTCCATTCAGCCCCTTGGAGAGCATATAGGGCAAAGATTATCATCTTTCCTCTTTCATCTTGCATCTGGGACAAGATGATTCCAAGACCCTTCTTTATGGCATGCTATAAATTGAACAAAAATTAGCACCAGGCACCATGTAGAGTAGTATTGTAATGTAAAAACAAGCCTCTATGGCTTTATAAATGGGTTCCTCTCACGTTATGTTGTTGTGGATGGCCCACAACAACCTTAAGTGCTTGTAACAGATCTCGATGGATGTCAACAACTCTGAAGTCTTCATCAAATCATTTCTAACAGTACAAAAAATACAGTACACTGGAGATTGTATCCTTCAATTCAAAAACAACTGTACAGTTATTCATTTGCAATAAAATTCTTATTTTATTTTTAAAAAAATATTGAGTAAAGTAAAGTTCATTAATATTTCTGTAATTTCAATTCTAAATCTTATTATTATTAACTAAATTATAATGAAATCCACTAATAGGAAAAGATAAGTTTAGAATTTGTTTTCAAAGTGACCTTGAAGGTAAAAAAAAAAATATCAGAGGTGCCTTAAGAGAATGAAATCTACAGGGAAATCTAGGATGGATAGCACTTTTTCCAATCCAAGCATGTACACAGGGGACTATTATATCCTGATAACACAAACTATTTATAATGGAGCCTTGAACCATCACAGTTAGCTCTGTGATGTGGGACACGCACTATTGTGAAGCAGTGAAGAAACTTTTGGAAACAATTGCAATTATTTTAACCTGAAATGTCAAAGTTTGGCCAATCAGGAAGAAAACATTTGTTCTCTGTAGGGTAAGTTTTTGAAAAATAAATATATCCGAGAGCATCAAAGAGGTGAAAAAAAACTATCTACTAGTAGAGAGCCTTGGTCAAGTCACTTGCATAAACCAGAATCTTAGCTGTAAGTGTGACTTAGGGCTCATGCACACGGCCATAAATCCACAGATCACGGATCCACAAAACAGAGATCCTGTCTGAGAGTATGCCAACATTTTATTTTTGATTCCTGCAGAAATGTCCAATTTGTGTCGGCCAAATGGACAAGAATGGGACACGTTCTATTTTTTTGTGGGTTTGCGGAATGGACATTCGGAAGCACACAGATGTATTGTCTGCATCTTTCGCAGCCCCACTGAGATGAATGGGTCCACATCCGAACCTCAAAAAACGCGGAACAAATGCGGACCAAGACTGCGTCTGTGCGCATGAGCCCTTTAAAGATAACATAGAAATATATAAAAATTCTAAAACATATGGACCCAATTATAATGTGTGGGACTTTCCGTGCTTCCTTCGTCATTGTGGCCAGGTGAGCGCAGCTACTTCTTTCTTCTCCTGTAAGACACAGTGCATTAACCAGTGTATATTACTAGTTTCACATGTGCTAGTAAGAGTAATAAGCATCATTAACCCCTTCAGGACCGGGTGATTTTCTGTTTTTGCATTTTCATTTTTACTTCCTGCTTTCTCTGAACTATAAGTTTTTGTCTTTTTTTGTTCACATAGCCATATGAGGGCTTGTTTTCTTTTCCGGATCCGGACAAGTTGTGCTTTTCTAATGGCACCATTTAACATTGCATATGGGAAGGATGCACAAAAAAAAAACAATTGTGCCACAGTTTTGTGGGTTTCCCTTTTAATGCCATCCATATGCTGTAAAACTGACCTGTTCCCTTCACAGCAATACCACATTTGTATGGTTTCCCTTGCCTTTTAATACTTGAAAAGAAATTAAAACTTTAGAAAATGTATTTTTGTCTTTGTATTGCCATATTCTGATCCCCAAAACTTTTTTTGATTTATGCCTATGGAGCTCATTTTTGCAGCAGTTTTTAGTGATATCCTTTTGGAATATGTATGACTTTTTATGACTTAGACGACAGAAAACAGCAAATCAGCCATTTAGATTTATTTTTTTGTTACAGGTGTTTTGGGGTGCGGTGATGCTAATGATTATTTTTTGTTTATTTATAATATAGGGAAATCATGGTGATTTGAATTTTTATATATTTTTTGTATTTCTAAAAGCTTTTTTTTTTTAATTTTTAAGTCCCCCTATTGCAGTTTATGGAACATCCATTATGTTCCTATGGAGCCTACCACAGAGAGAGCCCCATAGGAACTTCACTATGACAGGCCTCGGAGCATTTAGAAGGCCTGAGCCAACCATAGCAACCAAGAGGCTAGCCCCTAACTTGATGTAAACATGGAAGAGCCTGCAACTCAAAATTGTTTTATTCCCCTCAAATATCTGATTAGCAGAGATACTAAGAGTCGCACTTCACACTGATTTAATATTGATGACCTATCCTAAGATCCACCTGTGTTGAAGGCTCTGTTTGGAGCTTACATCAAAAATTGAAGATAACTATGTCTAACCTTTTTTTTGTCTTACTTTTACTTTTAACTATTTATAAATAAGGGGGCAGATTTACTAACCTGTAAAAGGTCTAAACATATACAGGTTGTCTAGACCTGCACCAACTTTATTATAGTGTCTCATGCTGTATGATAAATTTGGTACTGGGCTGAACAATTTTATCTAACTCTATACCATCTAACTATATATTAGTTGGCTTACCTTGAGACTGAATTTTAATCAGAAATGTAGTGCAAAATGTTGCATCTTAGGCCATGCCACTTTCCCATGAGGCCACACCTCTTGCAGGTAAGCCACTTTTTGGCACAATTTATGCCAACATCTAGGTGCACTCACATTAGTAAATTTGGGCCAAAATACTGTAATGTCTATATGACAGTACATTAGTGCTTGTGCTTGCAAATTCACAGGCGTCTGCTCACTGAAAACTGCAACAAGCTGTGTACATAGCATTTCCTGGTAATAACGTGGAATCCCTTTCGAAAGGAGGAAAACATTCCCTTATTTTGTTTTGACAGTAAAGTTCTATAAGCATGGCTATCTAGTAATCATTAGACTGCTTCATGTGAATAGCACACCTGCCTGTATGTAGGAAAAAAAGCACACAGCTGGCCATTTTGGCCAGCGCGCCCGACGAGCCAGTTTTTTCCGGCTCCGTTCCCCACTGAGTTGATTGCGTATCATGACCAGTGTCATCATCATCATCCTCCTGCTCCTCCACCACAGAATCCTCCTTCAGTGGCAGCTTCGCATCCTCAACCTCCTCCTTCATTGGACTTTCTGCTTGTGAGTCCCCAACAGCTACAGGGTGGAAAGCAGGATGCGTCAGCTGTTCTTCTTCTGCCATCATCCCTTGTTGCATCAGCATGATTGTCTGTTCTAAGATAAATATGAGAGGAATGATATTGTTTATGCTGCAGTTGTCCCTAATGACAAATTTTGTGGCCTCTATGAAGGGGTCAGTATGTGACAGGTGTCTCTGAAGAGCTGCCAACGCCTGACCTTGAAACAACACATGCTTTCTGCTGAAGTGGGCTGATACATGACAAAATCATTCACTGCCTTACCCTGCTCATATAGGCGTTCCACCATATGCAAAGTGTAATTCCAGTAAGTTGGAACATTGCCGATCAAGCGATGTAACAGAGGACTGTTCTGTCGCTGCAAGTCCAGGAGAGCGTCCCTTGCATCATAACTACCTGAAGCGCAAGTACAGTCTCTTGGACCAAGCCAGGGCACTTTTTTAAAAAGCGGTGCACACAACTAGCCATTGTCGCTGACCATCTTGCCTGGTCTAAGTTGGCGAGAATATAGCTGCTGGGATCCTGGGATCTTTGCTGTTTGATGCACTGTAGCAAGTGATCAACTGTGTTGTTACTCTCGCCCTGGCCAATTACCTCTAACACTGCATGGCAACGCTTCACTTTACACATGTGATAGGAGCAAAGAGGAGTGGGAGCGATGCTCTGCCCTTTAGGTGAATGGAAGGATGCCCATAGAGGAGGAAGTGGAGTAGGTGGATAAACGACTGTTGTTGGAATCAGACCACCACAAACATGGAGGTTTTAATAGGTCTTGCTGGTTTTGTTGCTGTGGTGCTGCCTCCCGGTGAAAAACATTCACCCAGTGGGCCGCAAAAGACATGTACTGTTGCTGCCCATAACAGCTGCTCCACCATGGTGTGCTCCTTGCTGTAAAGCCAGAATTGCAAGGAGTGGCCAGCGTTCTCTGCCACATGACAGTACAAGGCAGGGGTGGCTTTTTTGGAGAAATAATGGCAGCTAGGTTTGTTCCAAAGAGGCTGACCACAGGGCATCAGCTCCCTAAAAGCTGCAGACTACTAAGTGGTAAAGCAGTGACTGCACCATAAGCAACTTGGCTAGGTGGGAGTTAAGCATGCGGACCAGCGGATTGCTGGGCATGGAGAGTTGTTTCCTGGCCACACATTCCATTATTGATGACTGATGATTGGCCTAAGCTGAAGAAACAGTAAGTGATGATGGATAAGTATGACAAGACACTGTACTGCATGTGGATGCAGCTTAGCCGCAAAATAGACTAGGAGAAGGAGGACACTTTTGTTGCACTAGCTGTTGGGCACTTTTTTTCACAGTAAATGGTGATGCGGCATCATATGCTGCAATAGAGCCATGGTGCAAAATTATGTATTTGAATGCCCACAACTTATTTTAATCCAGCAGATCTTGCAAATGGCAATGCTTTTGTCTTCTGGCTGTATGGAAAAAACTGCCAGATGGAAGATACTGGCACAGACCTAGTGGCGACCAAACTTGGTTAGGTCTCGTACATTTTGGGCCTGTGCAGTATCAGCAGCATCACCAGTTCCTAAGCAGTACAGTCTTTTGGGAGGTTTTGGCCGTATGTTGCCTCTACCCTTTTTTGGTACTGCTGCCATCACCCTCCTCCTCAACACCCTGATCTGGCTCCCAGGTCCTGTCCAACACATAGTCATTCACAGAGTCTTAACCCTCCTCACCACTTTTCTCAGACTGTTATATATCATAGTGAGTTCCTCGGCTTCCCTTTCAATTCTCTGCTCTGTATTTACCTCAACTGTCACCATCACTACCACTTGCCCTACTGCCACCAACGTGGCTATGGGTGCCACTACTAGCAGAACTAACACAGCTGTGCATTGGACTCCCGTCCCCCTGTCCCCTCCCCCTGGCAGTCCAAGAAACTGTTCTCACACAACTCATCAACAGGAAGTATCTCTTGACTATCTCCTGTAAGGGTCCTTTCACACTTGCGTTTTTCTTTTCCGGCATAGAGTTCCGTCCTCGGCGCTCTATGCCGGAAAAATCCTGATCAGGATCATCCCCATGCATTCTGAATGGAGAGAAATCCGTTCAGGATGCATCAGGATGTCTTCAGATCAGGACCGGAATGTTTTTTGGACGCAGCAAATACCGTAGCATGATGCGCTTTTTGCTCCGTCCAAAAATCCGGAACACTTGCCGCAAGGCCGGATCCGGAATTAATGCCCATTGAAAGGCATTAATCCGGATCCGGCCTTAAGCTAAACGTCGTTTCGGCGCATCGCCGGATCCGACGTTTAGCTTTTTCTCAATGGTTACCATGGCAGTCAGGACGCTGGTTGCCATGGTAAAGTGTAGTGGGGAGCGGGGGAGCAGTTTACTTACCATCTGTGCGGCTCCCGGGGCGCTCCAGAGTGACGTCAGGGTGCCCTACACGCATGGATCATGTGATTGCATGGATCAGGTGATCCATGCGCATGGGGCGCTCTGATGTCATTCTGGAGCGCCCCGGAGCCGCACGGACTGTAAGTATACCGCTCCCCCGCTCCCCACTACTACTATGGCAACCAGGACTTTAATAGCGTCCTGGCTGCCATAGTAACCTAAAAGCATTTCGAAGACTGATCAGGATCCTGATCAGTCTTCTAATGCTTTCAGGCGACTTGCGTTCTGACGGATCCGGCGGGACGGAAGTGCCTGCCGGATCCTCAGAACGCAAGTGTGAAAGAGGCCTAATGCGTGGTGGTGTTTTGTTGCCTCTTCTTAGGAAAAAAGTAGGCCCCCCTCTAGAAGAGGGCAATAATGACAGAGAGGATGCCGGAAGAGGAGCAGGAAGAATGCTTTGACTCCTGGCTCCAAGACACACTGAGGAAGGGGTATTATTCACCCCGAAACGCGTCTGGTCAGACCCCCCGATTATCAACTTACCTCCGGAGGAAATTTACAGAGCGTACCATCCCAGAAGTGCCCACATCGCTCTGAATCCCCAGGACACCACGTGATATGTGAACTTGATGGGAGCGTCTGAAAAAGCAAAAGAGCCAGCGTTCACAAGCTCCACTAGCGTGGTAAGAATTGGGAAACCTGATCGAGGAGCATACAGAGGCACGGAAGATTCGGGTAAGGTCGCTCCATGAGTATATAGCGCTAACTTTTGAGGTGCACCCTACATCCAGCGGGACGCCGCTGATTACATTTCCTTACACAGAGACCCCTGCATTTCTGCCGAGTGCATATCTGTGATTTGTTCAATTATATCGAGGAGGATCCGGAGTATTGATAAGAGACAATAGTGTCCAGATATACAAGCAATATTGACTCCAATGTAGTTCTTAACTGTCTGGACATTAATAGCGCTTCACTCATTAACCTTAATGCTGCGTGCTGCTACTATCGATGCTGCTAGGGATTTGCTGCTATCAGAACAAGCACTGTTATTATAGGGAAGTATTATGATTGTTATATTTATGTGATCTCCGCATACAACACTTGGCTGTTTTATTTTTATTTTATTGTCTATTTTTATACCGACATATCGGCTGTCTTATTATTTTAGAGGTGATCATTTATACTAATTTCTATTAAAGTTTGATTCCAGTTTTCCATCAGAGTGCTCGGTCCTTTTTTATACTTTACTGATTTTGCATGTGGTAGTAGGTGGAACTACCTGACTTGAGCACCTGAACAGACTAATTGCAATCCTGTGCATCATAAAACAAAACAATATTATCTCTTCTTATAATGTACCTATGCATCACCTATTCTCTTTATATAATCTCCCTATTATATCCCTCCCTATCACCTATTCTCTTCCTACAATCTTCTTATACTGTCCCTTCTATGGAGTAGTTATTTTTCAGGTACAAAGCAATTAAGTAGGCTGACACATAGACACAGACACAATGCGGTATCTATGGAGATCTGAAAGACCCCTCCCAAATATCTATATTATTATACCTTTATGATAATGGGAGTAACTAAGTGTTTCTGGGCAGTTCCAATACTTTATAATCAACGTGAAGCATTACATAATTGCACGTGATAACAGATTGTCAATAATTTGTACTTTCAGAAATAGGTAAATGGTTATTTGACAGATTCTGGGACATATTTGGACACGTATATCAAAAAAACATTTCCCTGAATTACTGAGAACATAGATAGATATCAGCTCACATCACATATTTCTCAGCCTCCTCCAACCTAGGTCATTGTGTCTCAAGTTGGATGAAATACGCAAGTCATTGCAGAATTACAGATGTGTCAGCATCATTACAGAAGGCCTTCAGAATATGTTATAAGGCCTAGAAATTATGAACAGTGGAATAAATAACTTCACAGTGGATATACTTTTTAGAGAAATAAGCTTTATCTATATGAATATATGCATAATATAATCATTCCTACTATAGAGAATTTCTGACAATGACCCTATTACTCTCACATTACTCCCCTCTTTTTATCATTATTCCACTTAGGATCATGTAGTTTCCTTGCCAAATAATATTTATGTTTACTTGGCCACGTTCCTGTCCAGAAAAGCTTATTTTAATCTCTTGACTAGGTACTTCTCCCACGTCCATCAGAGTAACCTGTCTTTCTTTCCAACCATCCTCTTGCTTGTCATAATTATACCAGGTACCTACCCTTGTAGAATTATTCACCTGCCACCAAGGATATTTTATCCATCCAGTTACAGGTAATGTTAAAGCTGTTTCCTTATGAGGTGATTCTAGTGTCAACTGAGGTATATCCCAGCAAGGTAAATCTAATAGCTCCTTCTCTGAAAGGGGTTTAGCAATATATGGCATGGAATTGGTAGTAATTGGTGAATGACTGCAAATCCAACAGTCAGATACATTTCTCATATTGGTAACTATTTTATGGTACTTGATAAACTTATTTTCCAATTCACTACTATCTTCATCATATGCCCCAAAAGTGTAGTGGACTACAATACTTATGAACAAATACTTTCCCAAAATCATGGCTTTATCAGCTTCTTGCAGTGGGAGGCGTGGATCCAAGTTGGTTTCCCTCCATCTTCACAGAGGTTGTTGTAGTCAGCTGGACTTGGAATGGACCATCAAATCGAGGTTCTAATGCTTTCCTTATGTGTCTTTTCACAGTGACCCAGTCTCCAGGATTTAAAGAATGAGTGCCTTCCAGTGAAGAGGGATCTGGAATAGAACTGAGAACACGATTATGAACCTGTCGTAATCTCCTGTGCAAGACTCCTACATATTGTGTCAAGTCTGAATGAATGGTCTGGAGCTGCTGAGGGAAATACAGTCCCGTCTTTGGCGCAGTGCCAAAAAGTATCTCAAAGGGACTTAATTGTGTTTTCCTATGATGGGTTATTCTAACTGTATACAATGCTATTGGTAAACACTCTGTCCATTGCTTACCAGTCTCGGCCATTGCTTTCTGGATTTTTAGCTTTAAAGTTCCATTCGAGCGTTCTACCTTTCCGTTGCTTTGAGGCCTATGAGGTGTGTGAAATGCCTGATCTATGCCTAGAGAGTGAAGTATCTCTTGTAAAACCTCTGAAGTGAAATCAGTTCCACTATCACTTTCAATCACTTCTGGAACTCCAAATCTACACACCACCTCAGACTAAATTTTCTTGGCTACTTTTTTTGCATTAGCTTTGGCTGTAGGCCAACCTGAAAAGAGGTCCGCACATACCAGAACATACTCATATGTGCCTACCTTTGGAAATTGAATAAAGTCAATCTGCAGTTGCTGAAAAGGGTATAGTGGCTTTTGAGTGCACCTGGGGGGCACCTTGACAGTCATTCCTATGTTATGGCAAGCACAGACCATGCCCCCTTGGACATACTTAGTAGTGTTGGGTGGGAATATTCGAATGGTTCATCTTCAAAATAAAGGAAAATGTTTAATGTAATAAAAAATACAAAATGTACAACAAAGAGCACATTTGATGAAACTTTATTGAAAACACAATGAAACTTTCCAGCAACTTCAATTATCTTAGATGTCTACAGGGCAATAATTCAATATGGAAATCCTGGAACATTACAACTTCTTTCACTACACTTGTGTCCTTCAGTCTATGGCAGCACAGTACATAGAAAGGAGCACTGACAACAGTTTGCAATGTGCAGTCTTAAATATATGGTACATTCAACAGTATCACACATGATAGGCTTAGATATGTCTTGTTGGCAGCTAAGTATAATACACAAAAGGCTTAGAAATACCAGCTAAGAAAATATTACTACACATGATAGTATTGAATACAACAGCTCAGCAGACAGTATGATATATGATAGGCTCAGTTGCAATGATTCAGCACAATGTGATATTACAGAAATTAATGTAAAAATAACATGACATGCTTATGCTGCAAGCCAACAAAATTACGGCAATACCAGATTTCTATATTTTTTTTTCTTTACTACTTTTAAGAAAACTTTGACAGAAAACTAAATTTTCTTTGCATCGCAATTTTCTAACAGCTATAACCTTTTTATATTTCTGTCTACAGAGCTGTAGGATGGTTTGCTTTTTGTGGAACTAACTGTATTTTGTATTGGTACCGTTTGTAGGGTCTGTATGAGTTTTTGATTGCTGTTATTCAATTTTTTGGGGAGGAGACAAAGTGACTAAAAATGGCAAATTGTGTACTTTCTTTTTTTTTTTCAGAGCCTATTGGATTCTGACACTCTGCCTGCTGAGCTATGCCTCGTTGCATGGCTTTTTAGACAGTTAACCATGACAAGCCTGGGAGCCTTCAGTAGGCCCCATGCTTTTATGATAACCAATCAGAACCCTATGATTTCACTGCAGGCCCTACTTCTGCCTAACCCCACAGGTACCTGCTATTGACCACAACATCCGAGGGGTTAAATTACCAGTTTCTGTATAATCTCTGATCCCGGTCATTGTGGCTGGGTGCTGGCTGTATTACACAGCCAATACCCACCATGTATGGAGCGGGCTCCGTGCAGCAGCCCAATCCATACAACTCCTTACACGTTATTATGCACATGATAATGCATGAAGGGGTTAAGGATGCAGCATTTTATTTTATTTTTTTCATTGTTATTCATGTCATACATTTTTCATTGGGCATAGCCCTATGAGGAGCCTGTTTCTTGCAGGATATTTTTCTTCTAAAGGGCCATGTCATGGTACATGTACCCTTTGATGTGCTGCATTAACAAAGGGTTACCTTTATTTTGTGGGTATGCATGATTAAAGACTTACCAAATTTATAGAATGTTATGTTTAGCTACTTTTATACATTAATACTACTTTTTAAAAAAATAAATAATTTTTTGTGTCATCGTAATATTTTTTTTTCATTCATGGAGCTGTGGGAGGGCTGGCTTTTGAAAGATCAGTTGTACTTTCCATTATTATTATTTTGGGAGTGACTTTTTAAAATTTTTATTCCATTTGTTATGAGATGAACAAAAAAAAAATCTGGAGTTGGTTTGTTATTTTATGGCATTCAACATGTGGTACAAAAAAAAAGTTAACTTTTACTACTTTTGCACAATACAAAAATACAATAGCTCAAAAACCTAGAACAGCCTTATATTTTCATAAGCGTAGCCGCGTGAGAGCTCGTTTTTTTAGGTCGAGATGTAGATATTGGTACCATTTGGAGTACATATCACTTTTTGATTGTTTTTGCATTTAGTTTTTTTGAGAGCTTGGATGACCCAAATACAGCAATTTTTGCATTGAGTTTTTAACTTTTGTTTTTACAGTGTCCACCATGCTGGTTAAAGGTGTTTTCCCAGTGTTGAACACTGATTGTCTATCCTCAAGATGCGTCATCAGTATCTGGTCGGTGGGAGTCCAACTCCCAGCACCCCTGCTGCTTAGATGTGTTAAGAGACCACAGAGCTCCATGGCCTCTTTCTAGGCCTGTGATACCACATTAATGACATTGCATAAGCACTGCTCAGTCCTATTCAAGTAAATGGGGCTGCTTCAAAGTACCAAACACAACTGCTATCCAATGGACGGCGCTGTGCTTGGTAAGCTGCAGAAGGTGCTCACTAGATTGCCGCAATCTCTTCAAACTTGTGATCATCGGGGTTCCAGGATTCGTCTCCCACCGATTACATACTGGGGACCTATCCCGAGGATAAATCATCTTCAGTATTAAACACTCAAAGAACCCTTTTAAATAACATGATAACTTTATCATTCAAAATGTTTTGGAAATGGGGATACCAATTTATATAGTCTTTTATTGTTTTTGTTCCATTGTTTTGTGCAATATTTATTAGTCCCATAAGGGGACTTAAACATGTGACCCTTTGATTGCCAATATACCATATGCCATAATACACTGTACTACATATATATTGCAGTGTGTTATGCCTCTAGTAAGGCCTAAGAGGCTTCCGTAGATGACAGACCCCAAGGTCATTGTTAGGCCTCCAATAGTCAAAGAAAGCCGTCAGCACCCTGTTGTTTCTGACAGAGGAAGATTTTGTCCTCTGTCTAACCTCAGTGGTTGCTATTGATTATGGTATGTAAGATTATACTTATGTCTGAAGTAAAATGGGGTTAAAATGAAATAGAAAAAAATTCAAAAATGTTATTTCATTTTATAATAATTTTCAGAATGTATCTAAGCTAGGGTTCCAATCATAGCCTCCCTCTTTTGGCCTTTTTATTTTCACTTTTTCAATCTCTGCTCTATTCTTTTTGATAAAAGAGAAAATACAGGGTAGATTTAAAAATACTTGGACCAGGCTAAAGATGTGCCATATGCTATACTTTGGTTTATCTTGCTAGAGGATAGACATGATAAACCTATTGGTTGACTTACATTCTGCCAAAATTGTGGTGCACTACTGATGCAAGTTGTCACATCTTGACAATACTTGTTTAAGCCATGCCCCATTCTCTCCTGTCTAAGTGAGGCACAAAAGCATCAAAAATGCATAATTAGTGAGGTATAAGACATGTATGACAGTTTTTTCGCACAAACTGAGTTGAACTCTGGCACATTTAGCTTAGTAAATGTGCTTTTGAGTGAAATGAGAAGTCCGCTAAATTTTTTGCTTTCCTTGATCAAGGAAGGTCTCATACAGATCACTATGGTGGACAACTATATACTGATATATAGGCTATATACTGACATATATAAAGATTTCAAATATAATAAAGTTGCCCTATAGCGGAGAGATATAGGTCCAAAGTTAGACTGGCCAACTAGAGGACCAAAGATTGTTCCAGTGGGCCCAGAGTGTGAAATGAAAATCCAAAGCCAGCCATACACATTAGATGTTGTTAGATGAACAATTATGCAATCGTCAGCTTTCTGTCCAATACCCAATACACATGCTCGCGTGCACAGTGTGCTGAACGGAAAGAAGTCAAAAGTATCGAGCTGTTGAACTCCAACTTTCCAGGAAAAGTTGGTAGGCCCGGATTCTTAGTTAGGACCTAATTTCCCTACTTCATACATAAATAGTCTATGACCAATGATCCTCAGCATGTTTTTGTGATGTGGAAGAAACCCTATGTGAATAGGAGAACATACGTTTGTATGATTAAGGCTATGGTTAAATTTGATTGATGGCCCAAGGATTGTCAAATATACATAAAAAAAATAGCATGTCTCTTAATAATGATTTTTTGTCATTATTATTCAGCAACATAAATTTAATGGAAGATTCAAATCAAACATCTTCAGGAAGATTCATCCTCCTTGGTCTGACTAATGTCCTGTATCTTCAGATCTTCTGCTTTCTTGTGTTCTTGGGGATGTATGTAATAACATTGTCAGGGAACATTCTACTGATCATTGTGGTGAGGATCAACTCAAAGCTACAGACCCCCATGTACTTCTTCCTGAGTAACCTCTCTATTATTGACATCTGCTTCTCTTCCACCATTGTCCCCCAAATCCTCATAAACACTTTATCCAAGGACAGAAGTATTTCTCTATTGGGCTGTGGACTTCAAATGTATTTCCATTTGGCGTTGGGAGCCACAGAGTGCATAGTCCTTGCCATCATGGCTTATGACAGATTTGTAGCCATTTGTAAGCCTTTGCACTATAGGAACATCATGAGCAAGACAGTGTGCTCCTTTTTAGCAGCTGGATCGTGGAGTGTTTGCTTTATGAACTCAGCTATTCATGTGGTCCTCACCTTTCATCTGCCTTATTGCAGATCCCACCAAGTCAACCACTTCTTCTGTGAGATGCCTCCATTCTTTCGATTGTCTTGCAAGGACACTTGGCTTAATGAAATAGCAATGTACATCTCAGCTGGGATTATAGCCATGTGTTCTTTCTTCTTGACTCTAACTTCATATATTCAGATTATTTCCACAATTTTGAAGATCCGTTCTTCACAAGGAAGACAAAAGGCTTTCTCGACATGCGCCTCCCACCTTACGGTGGTGTCTCTCTATTTTGGGACTATTATGTTCATGTATCTGAGACCCCGCTCCACATATTCTCCTGAGATAGACAAGACCGTGTCCATTCTATATACAGCAGTGACTCCAATGTTGAACCCCATCATCTACAGCATGAGGAACAAGGATGTTAAAAGAACAATAAGAATGAAGCTTATTAGGCAGGTATTAAACCAATAAAATCGCTTTTGGTAACTTATCCCAAAGGATCAGTCTATGTATGTTTTCAACTATCAAAAACTGTATAAAAGGTGCCATCATAAAAGCAACCAAATATGACAGAAGATTGAATGCTTTTGAAAGCATTAGTAGGCTACTACTTGGATAAACAGTATCCAAGCTACAGAGGAATCTCAACAGAATCACAGGGCCCCTTTAAAACCATATAAACAAAAAAAGGACATCAAGCCCAAAATGTACTCTGTCATATCCTCCTGTAGCAGCCACTCCATAGATTCTGGTGCTGTTTTTTTTTTCCTAGGTCACTCGTTCCCACATAGTAGTACGAGTGGTTTCTGTTCCTGACATGTTATTGAGTGTGATTCTCAACAGGAGGTGAACCAGAGTTCTTAAAATCATACATGCAGGAACAACCCTATTAAATTATGCATATTGCATGGTATGGTTGACCCTACTCCAGGTCTAGCTGCTGCTGTTGAGTAGTTTCTTCACTATGCGGGTGAAGAAAGCTGCTCATCAGCAACTGTAGACTCAGGTCAGTCACTTGCGACTAAGTCAAAGACCGAGTCAACCAATCAGGAACCGCTGTGTTGCTGGTCAAGACACGACCGCTAGCTGACATGTGGACTTGAGGCCTCGGGAAGAAACCCCTGCTGCCACGCTGCCTTACTCTGCTGCGACTTAAGGCTTTTCAGCATAGCACTTGCACCCCGATAACTAATTGCTGGAATGAGAGAGCTGTATTATGAGACTGACTGGATCCCCAAGTATTGTGTTGCTGCATTCTGAAATCTATAACTTTTTTTATTTTTCATTGATGGCTGTACTTTTATGGAAGTGCATACAACTTTATGGTCACTTTTAAGTCCACTTTTGAGAGACAGGACAGACAAAGAAACTGCAATTCAGGCACAATAAGTTTTTTTTGTCTTTTTTGGTTACAGTGTTAACTATTCAGGGTAAAAAAAAAAATGAGCTTTATCGTTATAGTAATTATGGTTGCAGCAATACAAATTTTTTGCACTTTTTTATTTTTTATAATATTGACATATTAAAGCATTTTTACAGGAAAATGTTTGTGTTTTTTTTTCTCCTTTTTTTTTATTTTGTAACATTGTTTAACTTTTTATAGTCCCACTAGGGGACTTGACTATGATTACATGATAGCTGATGCTATATGTTGCAATACTTCTGTAATGTATGAATACAGTGAGTACAGCTTTGGAGTATAGTACAGGATGTAACTCAGGATCAGTACAGGATAAGTAATGTATGTACACAGTGACTGCACCAGCAGAATAGTGAGTGCAGCTCTGGAGTATAATACAGGATGTAACTCGGGATCAGTACAGGATAAGTAATGTATGTACACAGTGACTGCACCAGCAGAATAGTGAGTGCAGCTCTGGAGTATAATACAGGATGTAACTCAGGATCAGTACAGGATAAGTAATGTATGTACACAGTGACTGCACCAGCAGAATAGTGAGTGCAGCTCTGGAGTATAATACAGGATGTAACTCAGGATCAGTACAGGATAAGTAATGTATGTACACAGTGACTGCACCAGCAGAATAGTGAGTGCAGCTCTGGAGTATAATACAGGATGTAACTCAGGATCAGTACAGGATAAGTAATGTATGTACACAGTGACTCCACCAGCAGAATAGTGAGTGCAGCTCTGGAGTATAATACAGGATGTAACTCAGGATCAGTACAGGATAAGTAATGTATGTACACAGTGACTGCACCAGCAGAATAGTGAGTGCAGCTCTGGAGTATAATACAGGATGTAACTCAGGATCAGTACAGGATAAGTAATGTATGTACACAGTGACTGCACCAGCAGAATAGTGAGTGCAGCTCTGGAGTATAATACAGGATGTAACTCAGGATCAGTACAGGATAAGTAATGTATGTATACAGTGACTGCACCAGCAGAATAGTGAGTGCAGCTCTGGAGTATAGTACAGGATGTAACTCAGGATCAGTACAGGATAAGTAATGTATGTACACAGTGACTGCACCAGCAGAATAGTGAGTGCAGCTCTGGAGTATAATACAGGATGTAACTCAGGATCAGTACAGGATAAGTAATGTATGTACACAGTGACTGCACCAGCAGAATAGTGAGTGCAGCTCTGGAGTATAATACAGGATGTAACTCAGGATCAGTACAGGATAAGTAATGTATGTACACAGTGACTCCACCAGCAGAATAGTGAGTGCAGCTCTGGAGTATAATACAGGATGTAACTCAGGATCAGTACAGGATAAGTAATGTATGTACACAGTGACTGCACCAGCAGAATAGTGAGTGCAGCTCTGGAGTATAATACAGGATGTAACTCAGGATCAGTACAGGATAAGTAATGTATGTACACAGTGACTGCACCAGCAGAATAGTGAGTGCAGCTCTGGAGTATAATACAGGATGTAACTCAGGATCAGTACAGGATAAGTAATGTATGTACACAGTGACTGCACCAGCAGAATAGTGAGTGCAGCTCTGGAGTATAATACAGGATGTAACTCAGGATCAGTACAGGATAAGTAATGTATGTACACAGTGACTGCACCAGCAGAATAGTGAGTGCAGCTCTGGAGTATAATACAGGATGTAACTCAGGATCAGTACAGGATAAGTAATGTATGTACACAGTGACTGCACCAGCAGAATAGTGAGTGCAGCTCTGGAGTATAATACAGGATGTAACTCAGGATCAGTACAGATAAGTAATGTATGTACACAGTGACTGCACCA
The DNA here is from genome assembly GCA_033119425.1 of Bufotes viridis. Classification (NCBI taxonomy): domain Eukaryota; kingdom Metazoa; phylum Chordata; class Amphibia; order Anura; family Bufonidae; genus Bufotes; species Bufotes viridis. Next base: position 60,958,691 of record CM065599.1, on the reverse strand, counting down.
GCAGAATAGTGAGTGCAGCTCTGGAGTATAATACAGGATGTAACTCAGGATCAGTACAGGATAAGTAATGTATGTACACAGTGACTGCACCAGCAGAATAGTGAGTGCAGCTCTGGAGTATAATACAGGATGTAACTCAGGATCAGTACAGGATAAGTAATGTATGTACACAGTGACTCCACCAGCAGAATAGTGAGTGCAGCTCTGGAGTATAATACAGGATGTAACTCAGGATCAGTACAGGATAAGTAATGTATGTACACAGTGACTGCACCAGCAGAATAGTGAGTGCAGCTCTGGAGTATAATACAGGATGTAACTCAGGATCAGTACAGGATAAGTAATGTATGTACACAGTGACTGCACCAGCAGAATAGTGAGTGCAGCTCTGGAGTATAATACAGGATGTAACTCAGGATCAGTACAGGATAAGTAATGTATGTACACAGTGACTGCACCAGCAGAATAGTGAGTGCAGCTCTGGAGTATAATACAGGATGTAACTCAGGATCAGTACAGGATAAGTAATGTATGTACACAGTGACTGCACCAGCAGAATAGTGAGTGCAGCTCTGGAGTATAATACAGGATGTAACTCAGGATCAGTACAGGATAAGTAATGTATGTACACAGTGACTGCACCTGCAGAATAGTGAGTGCAGCTCTGGAGTATAATACAGGATGTAACTCCGGATCAGTACAGGATAAGTAATGTATGTACACAGTGACTCCACCAGCAGAATAGTGAGTGCAGCTCTGGAGTATAATACAGGATGTAACTCAGGATCAGTACAGGATAAGTAATGTATGTACACAGTGACTGCACCAGCAGAATAGTGAGTGCAGCTCTGGAGTATAATACAGGATGTAACTCAGGATCAGTACAGGATAAGTAATGTATGTACATAGTGACTGCACCAGCAGAATAGTGAGTGCAGCTCTGGAGTATAATACAGGATGTAACTCAGGATCAGTACAGGATAAGTAATGTATGTACACAGTGACTGCACCAGCAGAATAGTGAGTGCAGCTCTGGAGTATAATACAGGATGTAACTCAGGATCAGTACAGGATCAGTAATGTATGTACACAGTGACTCCACCAGCAGAATAGTGAATGCAGCTCTGGAGTATAATACAGGATGTAACTCAGGATCAGTACAGGATCAGTAATGTATGTACACAGTGACTGTACCAGCAGAATAGTGAGTGCAGCTCTGGAGTATAATACAGGATGTAACTCAGGATCAGTACAGGATAAGTAATGTATGTACACAGTGACTGCACCAGCAGAATAGTGAGTGCAGCTCTGGAGTGTAATACAGGATGTAACTTAGGATCAGTAGACGATAAGTAATGTATGTACACAGTGACTGCACTAGCAGAATAGTGAGTGCAATACTGGATGTAATTCAGGATCAGTACAGGAGAAGTAATGTAATATGTATATAGTGACTGCACCAGCAGAATAGTGAGTGCAGCTCTGAAGTATAATACAGGATGTAACTCAGGATCAGTACAGGATAAGTAATGTAATGTACACAGTGACTGCACCAGCAGAATAGTGAGTGCAGCTCTGGAGTATAATACAGGATGTAACTCAGGATCAGTACAGGATAAATAATGTATGTACACAGTGACTGCACCAGCAGAATAGTGAGTGCAGCTCTGGAGTATAATACAGGATGTAACTCAGGATCAGTACAGGATAAGTAATGTATGTACATAGTGACTCCACCAGCAGAATAGTGAGTACAGCTCTGGAGTATAATACAGGATGTAACTCAGGATCAGTACAGGATAAGTAATGTGTGTACACAGTGACTCCACCAGCAGAATAGTGAGTGCAGCTCTGGAGTATAATACAGGATGTAACTCAGGATCAGTACAGGATAAGTAATGTATGTACACAGTGACTGCACCAGCAGAATAGTGAGTGCAGCTCTGGAGTATAATACAGGATGTAACTCAGGATCAGTACAGGATAAGTAATGTATGTACACAGTGACTCCACCAGCAGAATAGTGAGCACAGCTATGGAGTATAATACAGGATGTAACTCAGGATTAGTACAGGATAGGTAATAGATGTACACAGTGACTGCACCAGCAGAATAGTGAGTGCAGCTCTGGAGCATTGGAATTTTTGGTCAGCGTAAAGGCCCTTCAAAAGAACGCTGATCAACTTTCTATATTGCCGATTGTCCCTTGCTTGCGGCTGGGTATTAGCAAGTATAAAACCAGCCTCAGCCATCACCATAAATTAAAACACTTCAGTTGAAAAGAATAATTAAAGTAAAATTTCATAATTTGAAGATAGCAGTAGTAATGTCTTAGAGACTCCAAGGAATAAAGTGTTCTGCAACGAGGACCTTTAATTAACTTAACTAAAGAACAGTGGGTTTGACGTGATGACGTAGGGAGGAGCTGCGTCGCGCCTCCCCCCTTTCCTCCTACCTGCCACACTGAGCACCGGCTTCCTCGTGTGACGGAGCTGCTCTGAAGTGCCAGAGGTGCTGCCTGCGGGCTAGACAAGCTGATGGCAGGTGGAGGTGTTGCTCTTCTAGGTCAGCTCTCCCTGGACTTGTGATGTGCCGGGCTTCCTCTGGTCCTTCCTGGTCCTCCTTACTCCGCTCTTTGCAAGTCCCAAAGGGTTGGCCTCGTGTTCCTTCTGCCTGCTTCTGCCTCCAGGCTCCCTCCTGCCTTTCAATTTTCATCCACCTTTTCTATGAACTCCACACCCCCCTCCGTCATTTTTCTGCCGGCTACGAGGCATATGTATGTTTCTATCTCTCTATAGTCCGTCCTGGTTGTGGTGCTTTCGACCCTGTCATCGGATCTGTGTTGGGGTTGATTTGGACGAACTGTTGCTGACTTTCAGCCTAGTATAAGAAGATTGGTGAGAACTGCTTATATTGGGACTATTTTTTCTTTTTGTTTTTTCTTTTTTTTCTTTTAGTTTTCCCCCCCTCTTCTTGCTCCTTAACTCCACACGGAGAAGCAGGATATAACTGAATTAGAGGGGGAAAACTCCCTTGATCAAGATCGAAAATAGGTTTTGGCAAGCCCTTAGGTGGTGACAAGTTGGAGTAAGGGGGCGTAAGGGAGACGGGAAGGAAAAGTGGGGAAAAAAAGAGAAAAAGAAAAGAGAGAAAAGGGAAAAAAATGGCCCCTAAGCAAAATAGGCGTTCATCGGACCATTTGTCCTTAAAAATGGGACAAAAGCCATTAGAATAAGCAAGAATTGATCAGTATTTAAAATCCCCAAATGTAATCACAAGGGCAGGACAAAACGGGATGCTTGACTCAGATATTAAAAAAAATCTGGATCTAAAGTGAAAGAAGTACTGGATGATTACCCTCAGGATGAGGGGGCGGAGAAGGAAGATTTAAATGACCTGTCTATTATGGAATCCTCCCCACTAAAAGAAATCTTGGCTGCAGTAGAAAAAAAATGGAGAATTAATACAGAACATCTTGGCGCAGTTTGGGGCAATTTAGATAGACGGGGCCCTGATAAGGGACAATGTCACAAAGATAAGGGACAGAGTTACAATTATAGAAAATCTGTGGGGGCCCTGGAGAATGAAGCTAATATATCTAAATCTGAAATTTCCATGTTGAAGATGGATGTTAACACTTAAAAAAAAAAGCTGATGGATTTGGAGGACAGGTCGAGGAGATGCAATGTGAGAATTTTGGGTTTACCCAATGTGAGATTTCCCAACTTTATAAATTGTTATGGGAAGCACTATTTAATAATATATACGCTCCCCTGGACAAAGGACTTGGGGAGTGGATTGTTCAATGATTCAACTCGGTGATTGGGAAAATATATTGGCTAATTTAAGATTAGTGTCTCACAATTGTCCACGGAGTGATTCACCTGGGGCCGATTATCTACATATGTTCTGGTCCGGTAGAGAATGAATAGAATATTGGAGGGCAATTAAAAACTGTATTACCCAAAAACTGAAAGCAGTGATTTCATTTACGGTACAATGTTGGATACTAGGTGATCTTTCACAGGTTAATTGTTATAAGTATAAATAGATTCTCTCAATTAAAATAATGTTTTTGGCGAGACTCTTGATTACACAAGCCTGGTTCTCACAAAATATTCCTAGTGTGTATACATGGCTAAATTTGGTTAATACGATTAGGAGATATGAAAATATTTTATATAAGCAAAGAAATACTAAGGAGAGATGGAATAGGATATGGGGGATTTGGAAGTTTTAAGCTTCCCTGCCTCCACCCCATCGTTATCCCTTCTACGTCCTTGTTGATGGAGGGGATAGGAGACGCATCGCAATGGGGAGGAAGGGGAGGGGGAAAGTTGTGGGGTAAGGGTAAAATGGGAAAAAAAGAAGGAAAGTAATAATGCTGATGAGTAACTTTTGTATGGAAATAATAGTTTTTTTTTTTTCTTCTAATAAAAATTTAGAAATTAAAAAACAAAAAAGGAAGAACACCAGCAAGACAGTACGAGAGCATATAAAGAGGTAGGATTAAATTTGGGTGATTTTGTTGTGGCCATTGCTGCAGACACCCCACAGAACCTGTGATGATTATTGTAATAGGGAGACCTCAACCATGGAAGATTGTGCTTATATGTAAGTACAAAGAATTATATGCATTGTTTAATCTGATAGATAGATAGATAGATAGATAGATAGATAGATAGATAGATATCGTTTTTGTCCTATAAGATGCACCTAGATTTTAGAGGTGGAAAATAAAAAAAATGTATTTTATATATTTTTATATATCAGACCTCAGATCAAACCCCTCAATGTTAATCAGACTTTGGATCAGAGCTCCCAATGTTAAACAGACCTCAGCTCACAGCCCCAATCAGACCCCTAATATTAATCAGAGCTCAGAACAGACCCCCCATGTTAGGATACACAAACGTATTTTCTTTCCGTATCCATTCTGTTTTATTTTGCAGAACCATTCATTTCAATGGGTCCGCAAAAAAAAGACAGTAGTTACTCTGTGTGCATTCCATTTCCATATGTCCGTATTTCTGTTCCACAAAAAGATAGAACATGTCCTATTATTGTCCGCATTATGGACAAGGATAGGACTGTTCTATTAGGGGCCAGCTGTTCAATTCCGCAAAATATGGAATGCACACGGACGTCATCTGTATTTTTTGCGGACCGCAAAATATATATAATCGTGTGCATGACTCCTTATTAGACCTCAGTTCAGACCCCCAATCAGACCTCAGATCCGACCCCCCATGTTAATCAGGCCTCAGATTAGTGCCCGAATGTTAATTAGATCTCAGCTCAGACCCCCAAACCTCAGCTCAGACCCCCCACGTGAACTGTGTCCTTCTATGCTTCTTCCTTCTTGCTAAGTTTCTGCACATTTATCTGTTATATCTGAACTGTGTTCTGTAATCTGTCCGGTGGATTTTACATATTCTTTGCCTGTTTGTCCGTAGTCTGGTTTAATTGCCTTGGATTTGCTTCTGTCATGCCAGTTCTCTGCCTGGTTCGGTCTATGATCTTGCTTGTGCGTCCAGTGCCTTGCAGTATTTTGAGAGGTTGTGTCAGCTGCCAACTACATGGATACTGTTCCAAGAGGTAATGGCTTGGTGGCTCCCCTGCAGTGAAGTTGAGATCGCTGTATAGGGGTTAAAACCAGGGGACCAACAGGACAATGACCTCATGTCTAGCTCAGTCAGACTGGTCAGTTTGCACAGTGGTTCCACAACCATTGTCCATAACAGGTGCTTCTTTGGTCTTAAGAACAAGGATTTTCTGCCTTAGGAATCCTACTGAAGTACATATTGGTTAACAGAATTAATAGTTCATATTTGTGTTTGGGTTGTAAAAATATCCCATAAAATGTGCCATATTACCCTTCTCAGAGACACCTACAATAAAGGTTTTAGCCCAAAGTAGAATTGTACCATACATCTTTCCCCCCCTTTTTTTTTTATACATCTCTTTATTGGGCATATTCAATCAAAACAATTTACAAGTTCTCAAAAACATATTATTCAATACAGAATTTTGAATAGATCAATTTCGTCATGTACAAAATTCACATAATATAATGCAGAAGAGCAGTCGGCACTCCGTTAGATAATCGGTGGTGCGCGCGTCAGGGTCGGCGTTCCACGTGCACAATAGTAGAGAGAAGACCGGCACTCACCTCTTGATGCTAAAGTGGTGTCTTTATTGTAGCCCCATGGAGGACATAAGGTGACGCGTTTCGGCTCAAGTGAGCCTTTGTCAAACTTACACAAGAATAAACAAAAGTAACTTTAAATAAGCCGCTCCGTGTGACGTCACCGGAAGTGACGTGCGGTTGTCACAGAGATGGCTGTAAACATGGACATAAGCGTGAGGAGCATAAACAAATAGTGGCGGAACATATGTGAATGTTGCGATCACAATTCACACTAGAAGTAGTATTGGAGGTAATACATTGTAACAATCAAGTAACGCTATTAGCGATAAACAAAAGTAAGAACATTAATAGATTCATAGATTCATAAGATTATACCCAGAGCGATACAAGGGCAGGCGAACCCCAAGTATGGACCGGACATCATCAGCTTTTCTGAAAATAAAAGTACAAAGTAATATAAGTGAAGGTATGGAAACAAATATCTCAGGTAATTATAAAAAAGCATTTAATTCTGAAAGGGATTTTTAACCTTGCTATTAAATATATATTATATCAGGCACTGCCACTTGTTACAAGACAGGTCATTCCCTCAGAAGACACATCCCCCGGAGGTTAATTCCTGTATGCGAGCCCACCCCAGCAGACATTGAGATTACAATACATGACACACAGTTATCACTTGGAAATACAATGGACAGCAGGATCCTCATGTACATGAGAGCAACCTGTAACGACTTTAACTTGTTAGCATCTAGACTACCATTGTAATATGTAAAATACCCTTTCATGTATTGTATATGGCAGATACCAGTATTGTTTACTGACTTCCCTAAATTAACCTGTCATCTGCTGAACTCAAGTTGGTACTCCCACCCCCAATGTCCTATAAATACATGTACTATGAAATAAAGACTTCAGATTGTAACTGTCTCAGGTTGAGCTCTGACTTTTACTATCTCCCAGCTGGAGGAAAAGCTATTCACTGAAGGGGAAAATATACCGGTGGAGGTCTGATGCCTCATTGTATGACCATCTCATAACCGCCTCAAATTGGAAAGAGCTATCAGTTTGGTGTCAGAAGGTGGGATTCGCCATAAACAGTATCGGGTAAGTGATTCTATATTTTTTTTTATGTATTATTACTACCCTATACTGTGAGAGCGGATTATTTGAACCCGGTGAGCGCTTCTGTGCGCCTCCCAGGAATCTGATATTCCTAAAACAAAAAAAAAAAAGGGGTCTGGAGTCCCCAAATCTTAAAACAGTGCTGTGTGCAGTGAATAGTTTTTCCTAAAACCATGTATATTGCTGTATAATTGCTTAAGCATTTCTTAGTCGTTATAAGATTGAAATTTACTGTATAAATTGTGTATAGACTGCGTATAGATGGTATGCGAGTTCATGCTGAAATTGAAGGTATAAATTTGGCCATCCAGGATAGTGTAAGATCAAACATAAATTCAGGAGTAATCATGAGCCTGAATTAGAAGACATAGGATGCAAATACCCCCCCAGAATAGTTAAAAAATCAACTATAAATTCAGGAGCAGTCATGAGCCTGGATTAGAAGAAATAGGATGGAAAACATATAAACTGATAAGCATAAGGTTTGTCAGTAAGTATTTGCACTAAACACAAACATAATTATTCTTAGCTAAACCTTCAAATTCAGCTGATCTCACTGTATATTTTTAGCTAAATAAAATGGGCAATTCTTATGGTAAGAAGAATCCCAGAAAGAAATTAAATATTAAGTTTAGAACTAAGATCATGTTCCTAAGTCTGCTGCAAGTCATTCTATGGTGAAAGCTAATCTTCCATTTTGGCTTTGCATTACCATTTTTCATTAACAATATGGAAAATTTTGTGAAGAATGCCTGCTTAGTTTAAGAAGAATATGGGACTTATATTCCAGCCATACAGATAACAGGACAAGGCTTAGGGAGTAAAGATGTGACTGTTATGATAATTGTGTGTAATTAATTGTCTCTGTGTTTCTTTTCAGGAGCCACTAAAGGCGGCTTAGTCAAGCTGGCTAAACACTAATGTTTTGTTGTGTTCACAGGTTTTATATCAGTTTAAAAAGGTTTTCATAGTCACCACGTGGTATCATGAGCTCAATAACTAGTAATTGTTTGCAAACAATGAAATAACAGTCAGGCATGTGTTGGTTAAAACAGTCATGTATACTGTACCTTTGTGATGTGGAAGTATTTTTGTTCCCACATAACCTTTTGTGTTTTAGGTGTGAATATCATCTGCTCCTTTAATGAAACTCACAGGAAGAGGTCTTTGTTCACACACCAGAACAAAACTTGGGTTGGCAGGTGGTGGTAGTATATGTCTGTCTATCTGTCTGTCCGTGTGCGATGTGTTAATGGCCAGCAGAATATTTTTATATGATTTTTTTATTTTATTTTATTTTATTTTTCTCTTTCTACCTGTACATTTTTGTTGTAAGTATTTTGTTTGTTTTTATATATAGAGACCTACTGCTTGGATATTCACTAAACTTAAAAGGTTTTTTTTCAGTGTGGGTAATCTCCCAAATGTGTATTTAGCATACCGTTGGATAGGAAGACGCAGCTACTGATGGCGTTTGTCTTCAAAGGCCATCAAATGACCTGGTGCAGATTGCCACAAGGTCTAATTGATGTACCTGCAGTTTACTCCACAGCTCTCCAGAAAGTCCTTGTAAACTGGCATCCGCAGCATGGTTTGCGAAACCATAGCTGCTGTGTTAGCTCAAGACCATGGAGGACGGTTGAGGACTGTGACATATATATCCAAACTACCCTCAGTCACTGTACAGGGCATGCCACCATGTCTCAGGACTTTGGCAGCATGTGCAATGGCTGTAGAATTAACAAGCTCGATCACACTGGGACATGATACCACACTGTACATGTCACACTCTGTCCTACACCTTATAGGAAAAAATCTGTCCACACAACACGATTGACTGCCCACAAGATAAGATCTCAGAACAACATGAATGTGCAGAACACATTCACATAGCCACCAGCCCCCACCCCACCCTACAAAGTGTTCCTTTTCCTGATGCAGAGGATGTTTTTGTAGATGGCTCCTGCACCCGACCAGATGATCAAACGTTTCATGCTGGTTATGCAGTTGTACAATTGCCCGATAGAGTTCTTGAGGCCATGCCAGCCACTGTCTCATCAGCACAAGCTGCAGAGTTATTCACACTTGCTAGAGCTTGCAAAATTATGGCTGGCAGGCGAGTAAATGTGTACATAGATTCTAAATTCCCATTTTCGGTGTGTCATAATTTTGGAGTAAAATGGCAGCATAGAGGGTTCACTACAGAGACAGTCAAGCAAAAGCAGCCTCCTGTGTCACACAAAATTGCGCAACCAAGGTCTAACATCAGCAGACATCGTTTATTGGGAGCTTCAAGGGTTGACCAGAGTCGCTAGCGGTCTATGGTCAAAGGAGGAGTAGTAGAGTAGAAATTCCCAAAATAGCACCCCCACCCCAAATACATGGTTTGGGACTGATTGGAAAATAAAAGCAGTGATTATGGTGATACTTCGCTTTCGTTTCATTGTCAACAGGTGCACCAACCTACCCATTCAAGCCTGGAGGCAGAGTCCTGATGAAGTCTCTCCATAAGTTGAAGTCGCTCGACCCACCCTATGGAACCCCTGTGACAGTCCAGGCCAGGACCAGAACTAAAGTGTCAACTGACAACTATCCTACATGGATGCATCCCAATTGAAGGAAGCCTCACCTCTGCCTGAATGACCAGAATCAGACGAGTCCCAATCATTATGAAGAAGCAAGCTTCAGTGCTCTGTACAATGCCAATGTACACCCCTACCCCTGGAAGACCTCACATCTGTGCAGCAATGGCATCCTTTGTAGCAGACACAATGCTAGCAGCCACTGTTTGGCTAGTGGCAAGGTGTGCCCACCACTCTGAGAAGCTACCCTCGATATGCCCCTCATCACCCCAGGAAGCAAGAGACATTCACATCTCCACTCTGCGATTGATGCCAAGCCTAGTAGACACAAAGGACGCATGGTGCTACTCTCAGAACAACACTGATTATTTTATGTTTTGTGTTCTTTCTTACTTTTCTTTCTTCTTTCTTTTCCACTATGCAGGGGATTTTTTTCCTACTGTGCGCCAATTACACAGAAGGTTTTTTCAAATCTCCTTCATAGTTATTTCAACTTTCCTTTCTCTTTTTCCCCTTGTCCACTATGCAAGATATTTTTTTCCTACTATGCGCCAATTGCACAAGAAGTTTTTTTTTTATCTCCTTTATGATTTGTACTTTTGTTTCATATGTTATGTACATATACACACAAGGTCTCTAGCCCGAGGAGGACACACAGTGCAGCTCTCAGAATAGAAAGTGATCCCGTTCTTTTTGTATAAAAAGTTGGGATCAATGGTTGGATTGAAAGGGATTTTTAACCTTGCTATTAAATATATATTATATCAGGCACTGCCACTTGTTACAAGACAGGTCATTTCCTCAAAGAACACATCCCCGGAGGTTAATTCCTGTATGCGAGCCCACCCCAGCAGACATTGAGATTACAATACATGACACACAGTTATCACTTGGAAATACAATGGACAGCAGGAACCTCAGGTACATGAGAGCAACCTGTAACGACTTTAACTTGTTAGCATCTAGACTACCATTGTAATATGTAAAATACCCTTTCATGTATTGTATATGGCAGATACCAGTATTGTTTACTGACTTCCCTAAATTAACCTGTCATCTGCTGAACTCAAGTTGGTACTCCCACCCCCAATGTCCTATAAATACATGTACTATGAAATAAAGACTTCAGATTGTAACTGTCTCAGGTTGAGCTCTGACTTTTACTATCTCCCAGCTGGAGGAAAAGCTATTCACTGAAGGGGAAAATATACCGGTGGAGGTCTGATGCCTCATTGTATGACCATCTCATAACCGCCTCAAATTGGAAAGAGCTATCAAATTCATACTCTCTATTGAGGCCAGATGGTTCCAAGGTCTGTAACCTATGGATCCAAAAGGCCTCCCGTTTCTTGAGTAGCTGGATCCTATCGCCTCCCCTGCGTGGAGGTGATACCTGTTCGATAATTTGAAACCGTAATTGAGATATATTATGGCGGCAGCGGTCAAAGTGGAATGGTATAGGTAGGAGTACATTTTGTTTCCTGATAGTAGATTTGTGTTTGGAGAATCTATCCTTCATTCTCATTGAAGTCTCTCCTACATATAGCAATCCACAGGGGCATTTTAGGATGTACACAACAAAACTGCTGTCACAAGTGAAAAAATTGGTTATGGGAAATCTTTCTCCGGATCTTGGGTGTACAAAATATTCCCCTTTGATGACGCTGGAGCAATGTGTGCAATGTAGGCAAGGATATGTGCCTTTTCTCGGGGTGGAGAGGGTCATTTGTCTCAGTGATGCCCTGCTGCTGCCAATGTCTGCCCTGATGATGAGGTCCCTGATATTTTTAGATCTTTTGTAGCAGACCATAGGTAAGCTCTGGAATTCGATTACCGTGGGATATGCCTGTTTTATTATGCCCCAATGTTTGTTAAGGATATTCCTAAATTTGTTGATCCAGGGATGGTATTTTACCACAAAGGGAATACGGGTTTGTTTCGTAGGTTTTGGCTGTGTAGATGTAGGGGTTGAATTGTACATTTTGTCACATTCTTTTTTTAACATTGGTAGTGGATAACCTCTGGACTGAAATTTGTGAGACATCTCTAGGATCCTTTTTTCTTTAGTGCTATTGTCACTGACTAGCCTGTCTACCCGTTGGAATTGGGAATATGGAATGGATCTTTTAGTGGCAGGAGGATGGTTGCTTGAAAAATGGAGAAGGCTGTTGCGATCAGTCTCTTTGACATAAAGGTCGGTTTGTAATTTATTTGTCTCATCTTTTATGACCCAAGTGTCAAGAAAACTGATTTTGGTCTCATCCCAGTGTATGGTGAACTGAAGTTCTTGCCGCCATATGGAGTTCAAATAGGATGCAAAATCCAAAAGTGTTTGTACAAAATTCACATTCACAAAACGTACACGTTTCCAGAAAACAATAAACCTCAGTACATTTGAGAATTGCCGTGTGCCCTTTAACTTTTTTACATTTTCTTATCCCCCCTAAACGCCCCACCCTAACTATCCCAGTTTCCTAAAACATAACCCCCCCCTACCCAACATCCCTTGACTGCTAAACCTGATTCATTTTAGTGGATTATCACTGGATCAATATCTACTAGGAGGTCAACCATAGTAACCTGCTCCATGGATCGGCCTCTTTAGATTTCCAATCTACCTAACGTTCCTCCTATTTGCGCCTCTAGATACCATTTTGTTTGTACAAAAGGGGACATTAACTCCTTAATTTCCAAATCTGAAAGAGACTTTTCAATGAACAGTTTCCATTTTTTGACAAACCTCCCTATTGAACGCTCCCTATAACGCTCCATTTCCAGCCTCTCCATCAGTAACATGTATTTGATAATACCCAAAACTTCATCCCATGTAGGAACGTCCTTCTGAAGCCAGTTACGCAGTATTGCCTTCTTAACTGACATAAGTACTATATGTACCCCCTTTGTGGCTACTCCGGTACTAACATCCCCTGTCTGGTCTATGGGGACAAACTGGAAAATACATTGAACTGGGTCCCTTGCTACTTTTATTCCCCAAGTATTTTCAATATAAACCCTCGCCTCATCCCATAGGGGGGTCAGATTGGGACAGGACCAAAGCCCATGTAGAAGATTTGCCCTCGGCTGTGAGCATTTCGGGCAATGTCCCAGATAATGGGCAGGTGCATTCCTGTATGACAGATCAAAAGCATAGGTAGCTTTATGTAGGATACGAAGTTGCGTTTCTCGCCACTGTTCATTGTAAATGGCCTTGCGGATATACTCAAATCCCTCCCTCATACGTTTGGCCAGTCCCTGTGACTCCAAATCCCTCTCCCATGATGAAAAGGCTGAATCAACTACCCCTATCATTTGAGTGTTGTGAATCCCTCGGTACAAAACAGACAAGGAAGTCATGGCCTCTGTCCTACCAATCAGCATCTCAAACCATGCCAACCTGTCTGGATCACCCATTTTTTCCGATTGTGCCTTGCGGTAGGATCGGAGCTGGGAATAAGGAAGAAAATGGGAAGAGGGCAAGTCAAATTTAGATCTAAAATCTTCCCATGTAAGTAGGTTTTGATTAGTTCCATCTAATATGTCACCCAATGTTTTAATTCCCTTATCTTTCCAGGATGCATACAATTTGTTGTCTCTACCCTGAGGGAAAGCTGGCAGTCCCCATAAAGCCATACGAGGCGTGATATAAATAGGTAACCTATATAACCTTCTCACCGCCTTCCATGCCATCAGAGTATCTCTTAGTAATATAGATTGTTTGACCTGCTGTGGGATGTCTTTCCACCGCGTGTGTAGCAAGGCCGCTAGGTCCCATGGTCTAGCCAGTTCTCTTTCCAAGGGACCTCCCTCCCACTTAAGCATGGTGAGTTTTACATAAGATATTCGTGGACGTTTGCCCTTCCAAAGAAAGGAAGTGAATGCCGATTGCAGTCTACAGATGTCTGTGTGTTTGAGGAGAAGCGGGATAGTTTGTAAGGGGTACAATAATTTCGGAAAACTAGACATTTTTAGCAATCCCGCCCTTCCATGCAGAGACAAGGGCAGCGCCTTCCACTTCTCAGTTTCCTCAATTATTTTTCGGAATAAGGGCGGATAATTTAACGAATATAGGGAAGATGGCTGTCTTAATACCGAGATACACCAGGAAGTCATTTCTAACTTCCACTCTATAATTGCCCCCCACATCTCGAGTCGGGTGACGGAGAAACAATATCTGGCTTTTAGCAATATTGATTTTATAACCCGTGACTTCCCCAAAATGGAGCAGGGTTTCCAAGATGTGAGTGATTTGGGTGGTTGGGGATCCAGAAAAGATAAGCAAATCATCAGCAAAACAAGCCAATTTGAGTTCCTTACCGCCCACTTTAATCCCATCATATATGTTTGATTGTAGCAATAGTTGGGCCAGTGGCTCCAGTGCTATGTTGAATAGCAAAGGAGACAATGGACACCCTTGCCTCGTACCTTTCCTTAAATTTATCCTAGTGGATAGGAAGCCCGGTATATAAACCTTTCCCCTGAAGACGCCAGTTTATCTGGTGAAACATGTTGGGGGACAGAATCTGTTGGTTTTAGCTCTGCTCGAGTTGCTAAACACTGAGTAGGAAACAGTAGGAAACAGTTATTTACTTTAGGGTGTATGTTCACAGCACCGAGTACCCTGCAGGATTAGTCAGGCAGGTAGTTATACACTGATTGCAAACTTGTGGGAAGGTTAGGAGGGTAGTGCACACCCTCCGTTACCACTAGCAACCTGTGCGATAGCAGTGTGCAAATTCGAGCAGTAGTTTTAACAAGTGTGTCAAAACTCACAAACATTTTTAGAGAACTACTAATAAAAGTGAAGTTTTACTGATTTAAATATTAAGGGTAAAAGTGGTGAATTGAGCTCAATTGAGCAAAGTTTTTTTGTTTTTTTTGGTATATAAACCTTGGCACATGGGTCCTGATAGATCGCAGTTAAGTAGTTACAGAAAGTGCGCCTTACCCCCATGGTTGCTAGAACCTCATGTAACCAAGCCCAGCTGACATTGTCAAAAGCCTTTTCGGCATCTATCGCCAAAAAGGCCGGGTTATCCCTCCCATCACCCTTCTTATGTTAGTTACCGCTGAGCGCCCCTTCATAAATCCCACTTGATGGGGTCCTATAAGGTCAGGTAACAACAATGCCAGCCTGTTGGCCAGAAGTTTGGAAAGAATTTTTATATCTTGATTTATCAAGGAGATAGGTCTATAAGACCCCGGTTGGCTCAAATCCTTCCCCTGTTTAGGTATCACCTTGATGTACGCCATTTTACTCGAAGGTGGTAATCCCTTCCCATTCAGGATCGAATTAAAAAGCACTGTCAAGGTGGGCACTATTTCTCCTTGCAGCCCCTTGTAAAATTCTGCCGGAAAGCCGTCCGGGCCTGGCGCTTTGCCATCTGCTAGGCTTCTAATCGTGGTTCTGACTTCTTCTTCACCTATCACATTATTTAATACCGACAGGGATTCAGGTGAAAGGGATGGTGGCTTAACTCTACTCAACAGATTTTTGGCCTTATCAGGAACATATGGGTCTTGGTCGTATAGTGTTCTAAAATAATCCCCCAATATTTCCACTACTTCATTCGGTTGGGTGCGCAAGGTACCCTTGTCATCCTTTAGTGGATGGTAGCAAGGTTGTTCCCGAAAGGGCCTTGTCAAGTTCGCTAATAACTTGCCCATCTTATTACCATAACGGAACAGTTCCGCCTTCTTCCTATCTCCAAACCATTTTGCTCTGTGTTCTAAATGGTAATCAAAATTGTGTTTCGCCGTCACCCATAAAGTTTTTATTAAGGCCTGATGGGTCTTGAAGAAAAGCTGTATAAGCATCTCTCAGAGCTGCTGTGGCTTCATCATACTTTCTCTTGGCCTCCCTCTTCTTGCCAATAACATAGTTTATTATACGGCCTCTAAGGACAGACTTCGCTGCATCCCAAAATATCTGGGGGTTGTCACTATGAGATTCGTTGTCAGTGGTATATTCCCACCACCACCCCTTTATCCTGTCTTGAAAGTCTTCATCTTTAAGTAGATGATACGGCATACGCCATATGTAATCCGTTCCCTTGGGACCTAACTCCTGTAACGTCAGAACGACTGGGGCGTGGTCAGATATGATCATGTCCAAGATATCTATCTGTTGAACCCTGGCCAGTAGTCCCGCGGTTACCATGACATGATCTATACGAGACCAAGAGGACTGGGCGTGTGAAAAATGGGTATATTCCCTCCCAGCTGGGTTGTGATGTCTCCAAACGTCTATCAATCCTGTAGACCTTAAAAAGGGCGTGAGAGTATGAGGTCCCTTGGGGTTCGGGTGTTGTCGTGCGCTCTGATGCCGCCTGTCCTCCCTCTCATCCAGTACCCTATTGCAATCTCCTGCTACCATCATAGGTCCTCCCCCCTCCTGCAGTATAAGGGATTCGATAGTACAATAGAAGTTAGTTTGCGATGAGTTTGGGGCATATATATTATAGATAGTCAAAGGACCTATAGGTAAATCTAGGACCAATTTTAGAAACCTCCCTTCCCTATCCGTTACCGTGGATGTCACTGTACAGTGTAAATTTTTATGTAGTAGCACAATCACTCCCGCTCTCCTCCCCTGAGATGAGGATCCAAAGACTTGCCCCACCCACAGCTTACGCAATCTCCAGAAGTCTCCTTCCTCCAGATGCGTCTCCTGGAGAAGAGCCACATCAATCTTCTGCTTCTGCAGATGTCTCAGGACATTTGTGCGTTTGTACTGGGAACGCAAACCCTTTACATTCCAGGTTGCAATTCTCATGGGGGTTCACAAAAGTACCTCTTCTCCAGAGGCGCAGCTCCCCAGATTGAGTACCTCCCATGTAGCTGTTTAGTTAAGTGCATTGAAATTATACAAAGTCGTGTTAGCAGTCTTGAAACCTTCCCCCCCCCCCTCGCAAACCAAACACAAACAGAATAAACTTGGGTAAACAGAATACCATTCACTTCTGGACTTCACTTTTTTCGCACCCGGACGGGCCCCACTTTCTATAACACCCGTCCCAAGTGTAAGAGGGCGCAAGGTGCCGTCATGGACGGAAGATACGTGTCACCGAGGTTCCTGGCCTCGGTGAGGTGAGAGCCGGGTTTTATGTGTCAGCAGCAGCTAGTGCTGCTTGACATTGATAGTTAGTTTGGCTGCAAAGCCAATCCGGGCCGGCTTTTACTGGGAGTAGGCAAAGAGTTGGGTGGGTGCCTACTCCCCACGCTCCAGGCCGGACTTTACGGGGCTTTTTAAAGGCAGCCACATCAGCAGGTGTGGCTGTGATTATCCTGGAGCTGCTGCTAGTGTTGTGTTGCTCTCTGGGCTGGAAGGATGAGCCCAGCAAGGAGTCGTGCAGTCATCCTGGAAGCCTGAAGGTGGATTATCCTGCGGCTGGGCCGACCGCCAGGTGCTGACAGCGCACCTAAACATCTCACAGGTGATTGAACCTGGTTTTGGACTCTTTGGTTTTGCTTTTTGTGTTTGCTGAGTGTGAATTAACACCAAGAGACTGTTTATCGTTTATTGTGTGCAAGTGTGAATAAAACACTGTTTATTGCACTTTCTGGACTTCTTGTTTTGCCTCTGTACTGCACCCGCACTGCTATCTACCAGAGCGACTCCCCACATTTGGTGTCGGATGCGGGCATGCGCAGTGAGGCTGGCGTAACGCCGAAGTTTTCCAAAGTGAATGTCATATGTCAAGCCGGCAAGGTTGCAACACGTGAACTCTGACAAGATGGAGGCAGTTGTAAAGGCTCTCGTGGAGGCCAATTTACAGCAGCGGGAGGCCAACAAGCAGCAGCAGGAGACAAACCAGCTGCTGTTGCAACATGTAATGGCTTTGCAAGCGACTGGAGCCTCTCACCGTGCCCATGATGCCCGGAAGCGGTCCGTGCAGCAATTCCCAAGATGACCCCGAGGATGATGCCGAGACCTACCTGGCAGTCTTCGAAAAAGTGGCCGTGAGGAGAAGCTGCCCCGTGACCAGTGGGCTGAGGTGGTCGCTCCGTTCCTGGCTTCCGGACCCCAGCAGGTGTTTTTCGACTTGTCGGACGACCAAGCGGCCGATTATGACACTGTGAAAGGAGAGATCCTAGCCAGACTGGGGGTGAGCGTGCTGGTCGCGCTCAAAGAGTCCACCAGTGGGACTTTAAAACGACTGAACCTGCTAGGCCGCAGTACTACGATCTGCTGCACAGGCTGCAAAAGTGGCTGCAGCCTGATCTACTAAGTCCCACTGCCATGCTGGATCGACTGTTGGCGGACATCTTTTGGAGGGCCCTGCCTTATCCCCTCCAGCACTGGGTCGGCCAGGCGTCTCCGGTAAGTGCCCTGGAGATGGTCGACCTGGTAGAGCGTTACGAGGCCACCAGAAACCTGCAGGGGAGTCTTGCTGGGAAGGGGCCAGTCAAACCCGGAGGCCTCCACCCCAGTTCCGACGACCGGCGACAGAGAGACCTGCACGGAATGTATCCCCTGCGGATCCGCCTCCCGTGGTATGCTGGAGGTGTCAGGAGCCAGGCCACATCAGGGCCGACTGTCCGCATCAGGGTGAGCCGATGGATGTGAACTACGGGTATCGCCACTCCTGTATGCACGGAAGCTGTGTGCAACTGGCACCCGTGAGGGGCAGGACAATAACCACCTGTGTCAGGTAGAGGTGGGAGATTCTCTGGCGGTGGCCCTGCTGGACTCCGGGAGTTTAGTCTCCCTGGTAGAGCTGCCCTAATACGGCCTGCGGAGTATACCGGCCGTAAAGTCGGAGTCCTATGCATCCACGGAGACTTAAAAGACTACCCCACTGCATTAGTGACTTTGTCCACAGCTGCTGGTAAGTGGACCCACGAGGTGGCTGTCGCTACCAAACTCCCACATGAACTGATACTTGGGAGGGACTTCCCGGTTTCCCGAGCGCTGTGGCCGGCTATAAAGGTGTCTGATGGGCCCGAGACAGGGGTAACCCTAGTAGAGTGGCCTGATACCACTGGAAGGCCAGAACCCTGGGAGCCCGAATCTGAAGGGCCAGCGGTAGGGGTGACCACTGCTCCAGCGGTAGAGGGAGACAACCCCACTGAGTGTAATGGTGGGAGACACGGAGGACTTGCCCCGGGACCTGAGTTGGCAGACCTCAATGTCTCCGGGGAAAATTTTGGGACCGCACAACACCGGGACCAAACCCTAACCAGGGCCTGGGAAAGTGTTGTAATGATTGACGGTAAACCCCAGAAACCTGGGGCTGAATTAATGTTTCCACGATTTATTATTCTTCAGGATATGTTGTATCGGGTGAACCAAATCCGAGGTGAGCCAGTTGAACAGTTGGTGGTGCCCACCGCATATCGCAAGCTTGTTATGGAGCTTGCCCACCAACATGTTCTTGGGGACACATGGGGTGGCAGAAAACGCAGGACCGCGTACTGCAGCGATTTTACTGGCCTGGTTTGTTTAAGGAAGTAGAGGAGTTCTGTAAGTCCTGTCCGACCTGTCAGGTAAATAGCCCCCAGCCACATTACAGAAGTCCCTGGTCCCTCTCCCAATAATTGAGGTCCCATTCGAGCGTATTGCCATGGATCTGAGTCGGACCCGTACCAGAAGTCTGCTAGGGGTCACCAACATATCCTGGTGATTCTGGACTATGCTACTCGATATCCAGAGGCGGTGCCTCTTCGACACACATCGGCTAGGCTCATAGCAAAGGAGTTAATGGAGATGTTTACCCGGGTGGGCCTACCTAAGGAGGTTCTGACGGACCAAGGGACCCCTTTTATGTCTAAGATTATGAGGGAATTATGTAAACTGTTGCATATAAAGCAATTGCGGACGTCTGTTTACCATCCATAAGCGGACTGGCCTTGTGGAAAGATTTAACCAAACTTTAAAAAATATGCTAAAAGGGTGGTGTCCCGAGATGGGAAGGACTGGGATCTGCTTCTGCCCTATCTCATGTTTGCAGTGCGAGAAGTGCCCCAGGCCTCTACTGGGTTCTCACCCTTCGAACTGCTTTATGGCAGACGCCCACGGGGCCTGTTGGACATCGCTAAGGAAGCGTGGGAACAACAGCCCGTCCCCCACAAAGCGTAATTGAATATGTTACCCAGATGCAGGAACGTATGGAGAGGGTGTTACCGCTGGTCCGGGAGCATATGGAGGCAGCACAACAGGCCCAAAGTAGAGTCTATAATCGTCAGGCTCGGAGTGCGAGACTTTAATCCCGGAGACCGAGTTTTAGTTCTGGTACCCACCCTTGACAGCAAATTTCTAGCTAGGTGGCAGGGGCCCTATGAAGTGCTCGAGAAAGTGGGGAAGTAAATTACAAGGTGCACCAGCCAGGGCGGCGGAAGCCGGAGCAGGTGTATCATGTGAATTTGCTGAAGCCATGGAAGGATAGGAACTCGTCCAGCGATGACAGTCCCCGGCCAGGGCTTCTAGGTGAGAAGGATCCAGCCCCTTACCTCGAAGTCCGGGAAGCAGCAGCCACCGTAAAAATTTCAGATAGCCTATCCTCCAAACAGGTCCAGGAAGTTAAGGAGTTCATTAGTCGGAACACGGATGTGTTCTCGGACCTCCTGGGCGCACATCCCTAATCCAGCATGACATTATCACTGAGCCTCAGGCCAAAGTCCGGTTAAAGCCGTATCGGGTACCCGAGGCTCGGCGACAAGCCATTGTGAAGGAAGTGCAGCTGATGCTCCAGTTAGGTGTCATCGAGGAGTCAAAAAGTGATTGGGCCAGTCCGATAGTCTTAATACCCAAGCCGGACGGGACATTGAGGTTCTGTAACGATTTCCACAAGCTGAATGAGGTGTCCAAGTTTGGCGCATATCCCATGCCGAGGGTGGATGAGCTCATTGAAAAATTGGGCCAAGCCAGGTATTTTTCTGTCTTGGACCTCACTAAAGGGTACTGGCAGGTACCCTTAACGGAGAGCTGCCAAGGAAAAAACTGCTTTTATCACACCGGAGGGTTGTATCAGTACAAGGTATTACCCTTTGGTCTACATGGCGCCCCCGCCACGTTTCAAAGGCTTATGGATATTGTGCTTCGTCCACATCGGCCAGTGCGCCTCAGCGTATCTGGATGATATCATTATCCATAGCACCGACTGGGAGAGTCACCTACCGAAGGTACAGGCCGTAGTGGACTCCCTTAGGAAAGCTGGCTTAACTGCTAACCCAAAAAGTGTGTGATAGGGTTAGAAGAGACCAAATACCTAGGGTATGTCATTGGGCGGGGGTGGTCAAACCTCAGGTAAACAAAATTGAGGCAATTAAGAATTGGCCCCGACCTGTCACTACGCGGCAAGTAAAATCATTCCTGGGCATGGTGGGATACTACATGAGGTTTATTCCCAACTTCGCTACAATTGCTGCTCCATTGACAAGCCTTTTAAAGGGACGCAGGTCAGTGTCGATCCAGTGGAATGAGCAGGCGGATAAGGCTTTCTCTGCTCTGAAGTCGGCCCTGTGTGGGTCCCCGGTTTTGGTGACGCCCGACTTCAAGAGAGAGTTTGTGGTACAGACCGATGCCTCTGAAGTGGGCCTCGGGGCTGTACTCTCTCAGGAAATCAATGGGGAGGAGCATCCCGTGGTTTTCCTGAGTCGCAAACTCACCCCAGCCGAAACCAGGTACAGTATAGTGGAGAGAGAGTGCCTGGCCATCAAGTGGGCACTAGAGTCTCTCCGCTATTATCTGCTAGGGAGAAAGTTCCGTCTGGTGACCGACCATTCCCCTCTAAAGTGGATGTGCCAGGCGAAAGACAGGAATGCTCGGGTCACCAGATGGTTCTTGTCCCTGCAGAACTTCAAGTTCACAGTGGAACACAGGGCAGGCCGCTTGCAAGGAAATGCGGATGCACTGTCTCGAGTACAGTGTTTGGCGTGTGTTCACCCTGTCGGGAGTTGAACAAAGGGGGAGGTATGTAAGAGGGCGCAAGGTGCCGTCATGGACGGAAGATACGTGTCACCGAGGTTCCTGGCCTCGGTGAGGTGAAGCCGGGTTTTATGTGTCAGCAGCAGCTAGTGCTGCTTGACATTGATAGTTAGTTTGGCTGCAAAGCCAATCCGGGCCGGCTTTTACTGGGAGTAGGCAAAGAGTTGGGTGGGTGCCTACTCCCCACGGTCCAGGCCGGACTTTACGGGGCTTTTTAAAGGCAGCCACATCAGCAGGTGTGGCTGTGATTATCCTGGAGCTGCTGCTAGTGTTGTGTTGCTCTCTGGGCTGGAAGGATGAGCCCAGCAAGGAGTCGTGCAGTCATCCTGGAAGCCTGAAGGTGGATTATCCTGCGGCTGGGCCGACCGCCAGGTGCGAACGCGCACCTAAACATCTCACAGGTGATTGAACCTGGTTTTGGACTCTTTGGTTTTGCTTTTTTGTGTTTGCTGAGTGTGAATTAACACCAAGAGACTGTTTATCGTTTATTGTGTGCAAGTGTGAATAAAACACTGTTTATTGCACTTTCTGGACTTCTTGTTTTGCCTCTGTACTGCACCCGCACTGCTATCTACCAGAGCGACTCCCCACACAAGAAACATTTATACTACACAAACTCCCTGCTCCGGGTTATCCACCAGCCGCCCAATCAGATTGGTCAGGGAGACGGGGAGGGACGCCCAAATTGGCAGTCCCTGCAGGAGCGTATACGCCTCAGGGGCAGGCAGATACAAAAGTAAATAACTTTTTTTTTTTTTTTTTTTTAAACCTTTATATAAAAATACATAATGGTTATGGAAAAACCTCGCCTCCCGGGGCTTGCTGTAGATCCCAACTACGATGCCGTTCCCTCCCCACCTCGAAACCACATACTAGAATGCAGTCCCAATCATCTCACGTGGCGTGGCAGGGCCTCTGCAGTTCCTCAGTCCCAGTCTTGGCTGTGTCCCGGTGATAGTTGACCTCTGGAGTTCGGCAAATTTCCCACTGATCTCGGGGTACCACGAACCCCCGCCGTCATCCCACGCCGTCCCCTTCCAGAAGACGGGACTCGGCCATTAGGGGAGCCTTGTGTGGACAGAAGATCCTCTTCCAGGTCAAGTGCTTCAAGGGCTTCTTTTGGGCTAAGGAAAGTTTCCTTGGGACCATCTGGCCGGAAGACCCGTAGTGTGGCTGGGTATACCAGGGCAAATCTAGTTTTCTTTCTGACCAAGGAAGAGCAGATATTGGAGAATGCTCTCCTTCATCGTGTGACTTCCGCAGAGTAGTCACTAAACAATAATGTCTTATTATTCCGCACTATAAGCGATTGGGTCAGCTTTCGATACTTTCTCAAGATGGCTTCTTTCGCCGTGTAATTCAGGTATTTCACAATGACCGCTCTTGGTCTGGTAGGGATCATGCTATGATCCTGGTGCACTGCAGGTCCCAGTCTGTGGGCTCGCTCTACAATAAATTCGCCCTGCAAACCCAGCGCTTGAGGAATTTCTTGAGCACATAACTGCGCCAGCTGGTTAGGGAGAATAGTTTCCGCCAGGCCCACGATCCTAAGATTATTCCGCCGTGAGCGGTTTTCAAGGTCGTCCACTTTATCTTTTAAGTATTGGTTGGAGTGCAATATATCCTTAATTTGCTCTGCCCAGTTCCTCCTCCACTATTTCCAGCCTTTGTTCCAGCTCGTTTATCTGGGTGGTGTGTTTGCCCACCTCCGTCTGTAACTGCTGCAGGGTAGAAGCAACTGTCGCCTCTAATGAGGCCGTGATGTCCGGGGCAAGCAGCTTGGCCACCTCTATGGCCATTTCTTTATATGAAAATTGCTGTGGTACCTCAAAAGATACTGGGGTGACCCCGTTGTCCTGATCAGCCGACTCTTGCTCCTTCTGACGTGGCGGCGGCTGCGATGCTGAGCGCGTGAGACGACTCGATTTGTCAGGAGCGGTCGCCATCTTTGTGCAGGGCCTCTTCTCGCTCGTTGCGGGAGCGCCTGGGACTGAGAAACGGAGCCGCACCGCTGCAGGTATTTGTCCATGAGCGTTCACTGGTACTTATAGCCGGTGGATGAGGAACAGATTTGTCCCGATACGTGCAGCTTCTCTGTTTAGGCAGATGGCGGGTCCCGGAGCTTCACTCTGCTGCGGCTTCACATGGTGCGCGCTGGAACCGGAAGTCCTTTCCCCTTTTTGCATGTAATTTGCCAACCTCCTGTCACATGACTAAGATGCGGGTCCAGCTAAGACCATTTAAAGATTGCATACTGGAAACCACACACAGTCAGATCCTGGAAATACACCTAGCTGTAGGTCTGGGCAACTTTCAGCTGTTCTCCCAGCATGGATACCTCACCAATGTAATTAGTATGCAACTCATTATTGTATTCCCATTTTATTTCTGTGCTGTTTGATTATCTGTTTGTGCTTTTTGTCCCTTTTTGTACATATTAAATCTTGAATGTGTCATTCCTTGCTGCTCTAACTGTATCCACACCCTGTTAGAGGTGTGGCCGGTGTGTTAGAGGTTTGCCTGTCATATGCTAGAACGCAGTGTATTCCTGTGAGCGCTGTGTGTCTGTACTAGATCGTTCTGTCGGCCATATTGACAGATGGTGGCGGCATTGTGTGTGGATGTCTGATGTGTCTGGGGGTCACTTAACTCCTTGGTAGCCTCATGTGTTAGGTGGCTGTGGAAGTGGAGTTCCCCTTAAAGTCACAGTGTATCCAGTGTGATCCCTTATTTCCTGTCAAGTTGCATGTGTGCCTAATCATCAGAGATAGATAGATAGATAGATAGATAGATAGATAGATAGATAGATAGATAGACATCTTTTTAGGCAGGTTTATCACATGCTTGATGAAGAAAAGCCAAAAAATGGCAATATAAAAAATACCACAAAATAGTAGTTTTATGTATTGATAGGGTGAATTTATATCCCAGGGCACATAGCTCTATGAATATGTTTAACTGTCATCTTTTCCCCATTACAGGTACATCTTGATAAGTGTAATGAAACAGCTCAACCGCACAACTGTGAGGTCATTCATCCTTCTTGGTCTGTCCACCATCCCCCATCTTCAGGCAATCTACTTCCTGCTATTCTTCATTATATATATCATCACACTGTCAGGAAATGTCCTATTAATCGTGGTGGTAAGACTCAGCAGCTGCCTGCACACCCCTATGTACTTCTTCCTCCCCAACCTCTCATTTGTGGACATCTGTTTCTCTCTTCCACCATCGTGCCAAAACTTCTCGTGAATACACTGTCTCAAGACAAAAGCATTTCCTTCTTGGGATGTGCCTGCCAGATGTTTTTCTCCTTAGATTTAGGAGCCACGGCATGTGTATTATTGGCTGTAATGGCCTACGATGGATATGCCACTATCTGCAACCCCTTACGATATCTTATTATCATGAACAAGACCTTTTGCTGTTATCTGGTTGCTGGATTGCAATTCCATTTATTGCAATTGGTTTTGCAATCAGTAGCTTTCAGTTGCCCTTCTGCAAGTCCCATTATGGCAGCCTTTTCTTTAGCGAGATGCCACCACTCTTCAAGATCTCCTGCCGAGACACCTTCTTCAATGAGGTGGCCGTGTACATTGCAGGAGGATTAATTGCACAATGTTCCTTTATGTTGACTATAGTTTCTTATCTTCACATCATCTCCACCATCTTGAAGATCCGTTCCACCAAAGGAAGGTACAAAGCATTCTCCACATGTGCTTCATACCTAACTGTGGTTTCTCTTTATTATAGAACCATTATATTCATGTAATTACGTCCACGGCATAGTTACTCACCAGATCGGGACCAAGCCAACTCTATGCTCGATACAGTGTTGACTCCAATGTTAAATCCCATCATCTACAGTATAAGAAATAAGGATGTCACCACAGCCCAAAACATAAATTTTCAAGGAAAGCTAATCAATGATCAAATATTGTCCTGTCAATATGAAACATACCTGGAAGAATGTCGAGGAGTAGCATATCTTTATGGCACCTACAAAATAGTTTCAGGGTTTGTAGCTGAGAATATGGTGACAAACATTTAACACCTATAAACCCAGGTATTTTAGGTGTACATCAATGTGTGGATATGGGGTGGAATCTCAAAAGTGCCTCAAAGGATCTCCTTGTACATTTTCCACTTAGAAGGTATCGGGACTCTCAGATGTCTTATACTTTGAATAGGCCACCGTTTAAAGTGAAGGTTCATTTTTGAAGCTTTGCGTGTCAGAGCTGAGACCCCCACTGATCCATAAAACAGAGGGACAGCAGACAATGGCCAAGTAATGTGCGTCTTCAGCTGTGATCAACTCTCCTAGTTAGTTGAAGATATGCTCACAGAAGTCTATGAGCCTTCAGCTAAAGAATAGAGCCAAACACCCAGAGAGTCCCAGCACTTGGCTGAGCAATTTTGTCCTTTCATTTTAGTGATCAGTGGGGGATACGCCACAAATGCTGACCCCTAAACTGCCATCCAAATATAAAATAGATTAAGAAAAAGCAGTGCCATAATGTAAGTTATTGGATTCTCTGTGACTCACTGTAATGTTTTTTGAAATTCCTTATTTAGTCCCCTTAAACCCCTAAAGATCTGGTCTTTTTTGGCCTTATTTATTTAAGGAATGTTTTTGTGGGGCTAATTATTCTTTCTTTAGTAACAATTTTGGGCACATATATGCTATTAATTAAAGCGATCCCTTGGTTCACAATAAAAATTTCACAAATGACTGTTGCCCTGTACATTGGTTCTGTCGATTCACGGTCCACTTTTCATTTATCTACAATGGTCACCAGTTTCTTAGAGTACTCCATGCAATTGTGCTCTGGTACCCAGAGACATTCCCAACCACTCTTAAATAGGGAGATGAGAGCAGGGGAGAGTGTCTCAGACTAGCAAAACACAGTGTGCATAGAGTAGTCTGAGAAACCGGTGGCCATTATACAAAAATGAAGAAGGTACTGGGAAAAGGAAGAACCTCAGGACGAAGATTAAAAAAGAGGGTGCCAGGTATTTTAATTATGTATTACGCAGTTGTTGTGAAATAGTGGCACTGGTGACAATCCAATATGGTTGATCTAGTCATGTCTCTGTATATTTGAATGTCTTTTACACTCTTTTAAGTGTAACTTTGCATTACCACTTATAAAATATTTCAAAGCGATTTTGGATGGTCCTCTCAATGAGGTTTTACTGTATAACACCATATTGCAAGGTTAATCACTCCTTGGAGTAATAGATACTTGTTATGGTAGTACTCTGTGTCCACCGCTGTCCCGTTATCTAAGAAGGGTGTCACGTCTCTCACTTAGCCTCTGTTCGCCAGACTCCTGTGTTTCACACTGCAGGTCACGGTCAGTTTGCAAGGTCTATACCTGTGTGTGTGAGTTAGACTTTTACCTGCAACATTGCAGAAGTTAATGATAGCATTGAGAGACTCGAAGTCCACGAAGTGGACTTCAATCCAAATTTCAGGGAAAATTTGATTTGCCGCAAAGCCAAATTTCGCGCTGTATCTTCAATGAAGATGGCGGCGGCAGGTCCGTTGTGAGCAAATGGATGAGGTAAGTATGATTAAATGTTTTAAAAAATTTTATTTTACACTCTGTTATCACTGACAGATGCCGCGATCAGCGTCGAACACGGCATCTGAGCGGTACAATGATGGAGAGCAGTGAAATTGCTAATTACTAAGAAATGCTTTTCGTGACAAAGTAATTAGTCACAAAGCAAATTTTTGGGTAAAATTTTAAAAGCAGCCGAACCAAATTCTTGAATACTTTGCTCATCTCTAGTTAATGACCTTTCTGATTCTATGTTCAGCTACTTGACTTATGAGCTCATCAGCCTTCATATTTAGCTGTTCTGACCTCACTTCCATGCCTGTGCAATCCAATTGATCTTGTTAGGTCTCTCTAGCTAGCTAGAGTATGTAAAAGAGCTATTATCCATTTGTCTGCCTGTGTACAGACCTCAGCTTGGAGTACTGACTGTCTGCCATCTGACTTGACTTATGCCTGTTCATCATTCTAATCCTGTGCTGCCTTCACTGACCTTTTGATTCGCAGATTCGCACGACCTCTGCCTGCGCCTGACCTCAGCCTGCTATTGACTGTGAGTTTGCCTGTTCTCTCGATGCTACACAACAATGTCTCTAATACCTGTGGGTGAGCAGCCAACCACAACAGGGTTATTTCAAGAGGCAGTAGCCTGACAGATCCCCTGCAGCAAAATCTAGATCTCTGTATAGGGGTTAAAGGGTAAAAACCAGCAGACCATTAATCGTGGTGGTAAGACTCAGCAGCCACCTGCACACCTCTATGTACTTCTTCCTCCCCAACCTCTCATTTGTGGACATCTGTTTCTCTTCCACTGTTGTGCCCAAAATTCTTGTGACTCTATTGTAGCAAGACAAAAGCATTTCCTTCTTGGGATGTGCCTCCCAGATGTTTTTCTCCTTAGATTTAGGAGCCACCCTTAGATCTAGCCCACAGTCAAACCGGTTGGTTGGTGTAGTGGTTCCACAATTATTGTTCATAACAGTTTCAACAGGCCATTTGATCCAGCTGGACAAACCCAGAAAGGCCTGCCTGAGGTGCTTAAAGAACTGCATCACCAGTGTGATAACTAGGACCAACTTCTGTACTATTCAAACATTATTTCTGATTGTCTGGGTAACATGTCTTCCCATCTGAATGCTTTGACTTTTATCACAGCATCAGCTACACCTCCACCTCAAGTCTTGCTAGCAAAAGGTTCTAGATTCTTGACATTTCTAGGGCTCCAAGCAAAGTTATGTTAAGGGACCCTAATCCTTAGGACATCTATACAGTTGAACGTTGTGTCCGGGGCCGATTCAAGCTTTCTGCTGCCTGAGGTGAAAATTTAAATGGTGCCCTCATGCCTGTACCAAATTCTAAATTCAACGACTCCCCCAGCCCTATTGCTTAAAACATATTTGAATAACACATTACATTCAGCACTACATACTTGTTATATGCAGGGATGTCTCCTCTAGTGAAGAAGTTCTGTTTCCTTATCTTCTTCATGTGAACCAGACCACCATGGTGAATTATTTCAGCCATTTCTCATCTCTGCAGAGTATGCCACACAGACAACAAGGTACTGGAAAAACTGCTTGGTCAATCCAACAGACTTGTATTGAAACTTTATACAAGTCTATGACAGACTGAAATTGCAACATTGTTTCTATTTAGACTGTGATTCTCCACAATACCCCTACCACTAGAAGGTTTTATCTCAGTTAAGAATTGAAGAGAAGTGACAGCTCCTAGTTGTCTGCAGATAAGGACCAGTATTCAATAGGAGAAACTCTGCCAGACTGCATAATTAACCAGAAGAACACACTGAGATTGGGACACTGGGTCACCAGCCTTTTAACCAGGGAGCCAGCTGGACGACCAAGTCACAGACCGTGGGCCACCAGCCCTCTAGCCAGGGTACCATCCTGAGGCCTGAGGAAGGATGCAGCTCTGGTTGTGGTGCTGTCTAACTTGCCTGGTGGGGCCCTCTGCAGGTAAGGGCCCTATGTAATTGAGTGGTTTTACTGATAGCAAAGACTGTCGATGGCTACCTCGATGCTAAGATGGAGATCCCAAACTGTGTTGTGGCCTTCTTAACCAGTGCATTATTCATTTTGAATTAAAACCACATCTGTTTCCTTCTGGTCGTGCTAAGGGGGCCTTTGTCCTTTATATATAGCGAAAAGCACCAGCCTTTATGCACTCCCATGATCCCGGCCACCAGAGAGGATGACGCTTTTTCCTATAGCGTGCAAGCACAAACACCACTGATGGATTGCAGAGTGGTCATAACCATGGAAACAAGCGGTGTATAATGTGATGGAAAAATGAATCCAGCCAGCAAAGGAGGCAATATGGATATTAACAATACATTAGTAAGTGGCTTGTATTAACTTCCTCTACATGATAAATTAAACTTACTGAAGTGAGACAACGCCTTTAAGCCCAAAGGCAGACACTGGGTTTAATCCACCAACATTCTATCTAACCAACATTTTTACACCACAATTTGAGACTTTTCATACAATAAAAGTAACATCTATCTGTCTGGAAACCTAACAAATCACAGTGGCCATTTGTGGCATTCATGGGCCAATTCTTTGGACCATTGAAGAAGATTGTTATTGCCATGTCCCTACAGGCAAGTAAAGAACGTAAGCCTTATTGCATTGTTAGAAGACCCAACTAGGCTTGAAGATCCTCCAATTCTCCAAGGACAGGCCATAACTATCCTGATCCTAGAAAACCACTTTAACTAAAGTTTTAACTTTTTCAACTGAATTTGGTCTGCATTTGTCTTCTTTTAAAGAGGAAACACTCGAGAAACCCCATGTTATAAGGTAATAAATATCAGGCCCAATAACAGAATCCTGAAAAGCTAAAGTATTTATTTGGGGATGCTCATCACGTTCATGTCATTAGCTGCCTAATAATAAAACACTAACGATTCTCCTTCCAGTAACTGTCTCACTGATTGCTGATGTGAACAATAACAACTACTTCATATTTTCCTGTACAATGAAAGGGAAATTTCTTTTAAAATATCTCCATATCATTCTTAACATGAGGCGAGACGAGGAATTAGGGAAGTTCCCTACAATTTTACGAAAGGGGAATCTAACACAACCAGTAACGATGATTGTGCAAATAAGAAGATTTCTCCTTTGTGGATTCTCAGGAAGTAAAACCATTCACTTTCAAAGTCTATCTGTGAGAATTCCTTCACCTCCCCTTAACTTCAGGAAGTTAAGTGGAGCTGTTTGATGAGAACACTGAAGAAAACCTCCCATCTTTAATAACAATAATCTAAATTTATATACCACCATATTCTTCAGTGCTTTACAAATCAGGGGGAACATGTACAAATCAAAATGGACATCACAGGATTACAGGCTAATATACAACTGAAACACTAGGAACAAAGGCTCTGTTCGCAAGAGCTTACTATCTTTAGGGCAACGCGGGTGAGACAAAAAAATAAAATTGATTGTTTTATAAAGTGTTCCAGCCATCTTTGTACCAAATAGAGTAGACGTAGCTGCATAAGCTAATGCGCTGAGTGTGAGGATTAGTGTTGGATGATGGTGTTCAGTTTGGAAGAATGAAAAAGGTGTGGGTAAACAGGGAAGAGTCAGTTTAGAAAACATGATAAGACACGGTTAAAGCCAATGAATTTGGGAATTAAACTGATTGACTGGGGCAGATCAGTCCAGAGAGTACGCTACTCACAAAAAGTTATGGATATTTGGCTTTCGGGTGAAATTTATGGAAAGCGTAAAAAGTTCCCGCTCCAGTGATATTATATCATGAAAGTCGGGCATTTAAGTCCAAGCAGCAATGGTGATTTCATCATCTCAAACAATTTCTTGAAACAAAAGCCAACACCAGTGGTCGGTATACCCCCACAAAAGTGTCAGTGTCTTCATAATTTGTCTTGTGGCCTTGAGCATCAATTACAGCTTGACAACGACATCTCTTGCTGTTCACAAGTCGACTTATTGTCTGCTGAGGCATGGCATCCCACTCTTCTTGAAGGGCAGCCCTTAGGTCATTGAGGTTCTGGGGTACAGAGTTACGAGCCTCTACAGGGCGTCTCAGGTAATCCCATAGGTTTTCAATAGGATTCAGGTCTGGAGAAAGTGCAGGCCACTCCGTTTGAGGTCCCCCAGTCTCCATCAGCTGTTCCCTAATGAGGCGACATCAATGAGCTGGAGCATTGTCCTCCATGAAGATGAAACTCGGCCTGTGTTGTTCATGCAGAGGCACAATGAGTGGATTAATGATGTTATTCAAGTAATATGGGCTTGTCACTGTACCATTCACAAGGAGTAAGGCAGTTCTGTATTGACTAGACACACCTGTTTACAATGTAACACCACCACCAAAGACTCATCTGGTGGCAACAGTCGCTGATGGCTAGTGGCTCTTCTTGTCATCTCCAACATCGTTGGCGACCATAATTTCTGCTCGGCATGAATTGACTTTCACCAGTAAACAGCACTGAGGGCCACTGGTCCCTCATCCACCATAGATACTCCCTGGTCCATGCAAGATGATGATGTCTGAGCCTGGTGGTGTGGTCAGGTACCCTTGCAGGTCGTCAAGCACACAAACCACGCTGTTGTAAATGGTTTTGAATGTTCTCATGTGACACTTGGGTGTCTCTCACCTCCCTTAAATACGCCTGTGTGTGGCATTCATCATCCGGTTCCGCAGGGCACTATTTAAAATGAAGCGGTCATCAGAGTGGATGTGGCCAAAGGACGTGCCCTTCTATGCCTTTTTGTGACTCTTCCAGTCTCTCTGTATCTCTGATACAACCTGCTGATGACACTCTGTGACACTCTAAGCTGAGTGGCCACTTCCATCTGAGAATATCCTGCTTGAAGCCTCACAGTTGCAAGGTACTGTTGATCAATTGTTAGGTGTTGTCTTGGTCTCATACTGTCAAAATGCGAATAACATGATAAGGAGGACTGTTTAAATACCAATTCAAATTGAACCAAGAAATTTATTGGGAGATTCGTGGATCAAACACCTCTTGTGAATTTTACCGTTAAGCTCCTTGTTAGAGAGCTTTGTGGGTGAAAACTTTGGACTGTATTCTGTGGCAGATGGGCGACCAGTGAAGTAATACAAGCTAGAGGCATCAATGTAGCGGTTGGAAAGAAAGATGAGCATGGCTCCTACATTTAAGACAGAATGATGAGGGGAGTGTTTAGAGAGG
Source organism: Bufotes viridis (assembly GCA_033119425.1). Lineage (NCBI taxonomy): Eukaryota > Metazoa > Chordata > Amphibia > Anura > Bufonidae > Bufotes > Bufotes viridis. The sequence continues at coordinate 60,926,134 of CM065599.1, read as the reverse complement.
AGAAGACTGATCAATGAGTTACAGTAGTTAAGAAGAGAATAAATCAAAGCAACAACCAGTGTTTTGCCGGTTTCTACCATGAGATAGGTGGATTCTGGAGATGTTCTTCAGTTGCAGACGACATGTAAATGCCATTGATTGAATATGGGATTCAAAGGAAAGATCTGAGCCAAACATAACCCCAAGACAGCAGCCATGCTGTCCAGGAGTTATGTTAGTATAACAGACTGAAATTTCTAATGGATAAAATGCGCTAGCATGTGATTTTCTCCATAAACGTTTGGCACACCTACAGCACCACTGAAGAAAACATGTTTCAGGCACGTGCCAGGGAGCTGTTTCATCCAGGGTGGTTTTGAGTGTTTAGTTGTAATTATTGGCAGCCAGATCTGGACAGGAGAAGAAGGAGATTGGGACCAGTGATAACTATAGGGGGTCAATAATTTGCTGGGAGTTAATAGCATGTAGGTCTCTATATATGTGAAAGGTAGGATTGTCATGAGAAGAATGAGATATCTTTACAGTAAAGAAAAGAAGACTGAGCCAAAAAGCAGGAAGGATGAGTTGATACAGTCAGAAACTGGGCAGAGGCAGAAGACTAGATCAAGTGTATTAGCACCTTTGTGTGTGGCAGAGGAAGTAAGTTGTGAGAGCCCAAGAAAGGAGGTTATAGAAAGAAAGTGAGATTTCGAAGAGGAGAATAGATCATCATTGGGGAAAAATTACCCATAATAAGAGTTTGTAATTCATTCAATAGAAACAGAGGACACTAAGCCTCAAAATGATCTAGGAACAGTTAGGGTTGACCCTGGAGGACAATAGACAACAGTGGGGAGAATGGATGGAAGAGTATGATGGTGTGAACCTCAAAAGAGGGAAATGTGAGTGAGGGTACAGGATGAATAACCTAAATTGACATTGTAGAAAAATAAGCATGCCGACTCCTCTACCATGCCTGTCATCAGGTCTAGGGGTATGAGAAAAGTGTAGGCCACCCTAAGATAGAGCAGCAGGTGAGGTAGTGTCAGACAGAATGTTGAAGTCAAGTTTCTGTGAGGGCCAGCAAGTTGAGAGATTTTAAAAGGAAGTAGTCATGGATAATGGGCAGTTTGTTGCACAAAGACCAAGAGTTCCAGAGAGCACAGTAAAAGGGGCAGGCAAAGATGCATGGCAAATGTTAATCAGATTCCCAGGGACTATCTGTGTGGCTGGTGAGAATCTGAAATTATTAGAAGGTGGGCCCAGATTTGGTGAGAAGTCGCCTGGAGCTAGTAGCAGGAGAATAGAAATATAGCAGATGGTTGAATGATTTGTGAGTGTGTTTTTTGTGCTGTATCATGGAAAAAGATGGGTCATGGCAGGGTGGAAGTTGTGGGTGGGTTTGAAGGTAAACAATAGCAACAAAGAAAACAGAAGCAGTTAGGAAGGTGAGACAATACTGCAACATACCTGAGCTTTGAACAACTTTATGTACCCGGGCATTGCATCCCTGCCTCCTGCCCTATCTAACTGCCACGATTAACTACTGGGAAAGGTGGGAATTTGACTTGTGCCTACCGCTCCATCTTTAAAAAAATGTAAAGAGCGACAACACCAGCAATGAGCAATTTTTTTAACATTAAGCATTAACTGTGACTGTGTCCCTTTGTGACCCCCATGCAATACCACCTTAGTGCTCCCCAGACAGTAGTGATGCCCCTTTAGTGCCTTGACATAAATCCCGTTTATGCCCAATCTCAATAATGTTGCTCCTTAGTGCCCCCAAAAGAAGAGTTAAACAGAAAAGGCTTTGAAGACAGTAATGATGTCACCTTAGTGCCCAAAACTGTAAAAATGCCCACTTAATGCCCCCTCATAATAGTTTTGTCTCTTAGTGTCCTCAAAGGTAAAGATGCCCTCAGACAGTAATGATGCTTCCTTAGTGCCCCTGACACAGTATGATGCCTCCATTTGTACCTCCCACACATTATTATGTACCCTTAGCATCCCCCACGTATTATGATGAGTAGGGAATAACCTTTCAGAGCCCCACAGTTGAATAACTGACATTTTGTCATTTTGGAGCAGCCCAGCATTGGTGAAACCTTATGGGGATATTGCATTCTTGCAGTCAAGGGTGATTGGGCAACCATGAGGACTAGAGCCCTCCTCATGTTTGCTGGCAAAGTACATAACCATTTGATGCTCTGAGTATTAATGCTAGGGGCATCAAGTACTTATAAACCTGGCCAGCAGTATTTGATGATGCACTCTGGTATTTAGTTTTGCTGGCGTGGTATTTTAGGCTGAACTAGGGTATTGCTGGACCCGCCTACTTCTGTTGTAGCTGACTACTTGTGGCTTGTGTTGGCCCTGCCTACTTGTATTGCTTGACCTTCTGTCAATTTGCACTCGCCTACAACTTGGGGCCACTTTTACATTTCTTTTCCAGGGCCACTTTAAGTTCCTGCATGAGAGGTAGTGGTTTAGCAACTACAAGAACCCATTGAGGTGCAGAGAAACATCCAACTCACTGGTGCAACCCAACAGTGGCATATAGGTAGGGCACGCTGTGGCAGGAAGACTCATAGCCGGACAGTAGGGGGATCAAAAGCCAGCAGTCACACAACCTGATTCTGGTGGAAACTCAGGCATATTTTAAGACCCCAGTTTAAGGACCACTCAGAAATTGTCTTGCCACTGATTGTTCAGCCACAAAGGTCTGCATCATTCAAGAGCCAAGCCACCTTAAATTGTGAATTGGGGCACTATAGCTGCTATTCATGTGACCAGTAGCACTGGTCTTCATCATTTTCCTGATACAAAAAAAAAAAATACCATATTAAGATAGATAACACACTTTAGTTGATAAAATAACATTGGACTTGATGACAAGGATAATTGCAGTAAACTCTCGTCATCTTCAGATAGTGGTTGTGATGCCGTAGAGACTCCAATTACAAGGAATAAGGGATTTCTAATTGACCTGGGAAGATCTAAACCCACTAAACAGCACCAACCAAATACACCAATCAGTACGATAGTGTATAAAAAGGACAAAAATCACATTGATGATTTTATTGTGGCCATTGCTGCAGACATTGCACAGTCCCTGTGATGATTATTGCAATATGGAGACCTCATCCATGGAAGACTCAGAGGAATAAAGAAGATTGTGCTTATATGTAAGTACAAAGAATGACGTGCATGGTTTAATCAGATAGATAGATAGATAGATAGATAGATAGATTAAAACAAAATAGCAGCAGGACTTTCAGTACAAGAGAATCTGAGTGCAATCCCTCCTAAACAGCACTCCTAACTAAAGTGATAGGGCGGTGGACCTGCTTTATTCAGCCCACATAAAGTTTCAGCCCAACACAATGAGGCTTTTCTCAAGTACTTGAGAAAGGCCTCATTGTGTTGGGCTGAAACATTGCATGGGGGATTAAAGCGGGTCCACCGCCCTTTTATGGTAGATAGATAGATAGATAGATAGATAGATAATCTAATAATCCAACGCCTGTAAGTAGAGACAGTCACGGACAGTGAGGCTTGACCTAGAACACAGCCCGCATTCCCTACCTACTTACAGTATAAGCCCTAGGTAGCAAGACCGCAACTGGTCGACAGCCACTGTGCTACTTATGTGCAGAGACAGATAAACGGGGCAGAACCAGATAGACAACGCTGTACCAAATGAGAGACAGAGAGTTGTCAGAAGATAAGCCGGGGTCAGAGGAACCAGCAATAGAATAGGCACAGAAACCAGGAATGTAGCTAGTGAGTCAGAGACTATTACTGGCAATGATGTATGGCCAGGAATTTGACTTGTGCCTACCGCTACATCTTTGAAAAATGTAAAGAGCGACAACACCAGCAATGAGCAATTTTTTTTACATTAAGCATTAACTGTCAAATAGAGCACTGAGTCCCAGGACCAGTACCTGATAGGTCATGACTCGGCACTCCATTTATCAGAACACTAGCACACATGAATAGAGCAGCTGAGCAATCAGCCCACTACTAGTCTCCTCCAGCAAATACCTGCTGTGGGGAGATACAGAGCATTGCATTCTATTGCTAGGGATGTTGTCCCATTACCAGGGAGCGTGGCTTACCACTACGCCAAAGCTGGAGATCACACCTCTGGAGCCAGTACAGGTGAGTTTGTGACAGACAGATTGTCACCGTGGAATAAAATTCCACAGCGTTCCCAAAAAAAATCTGCAGTGCTGTCCTTAATAGTGATGAGCAGCATAGGCAATATTCGTTTTCGCAATATTTTGCAAATTTTTGGAATAATAATCGCCATAAATTCACAAATTCTAGAATTTGTGATTTTCAGTCATTATTTTCTTGATTGCGAAAATCGGAAATTTAATATGAGTGTATTGCGCGCGCAATACAGGCGTGGGTAATTTTTCAAGCTGCTAGACACTAATCCCTATCACAGCACAGTAATTCCTATCACACTACCTAACACCCTGCACTGGAACCTATCAGCTACACTATCTCACTACTAACCTACACTGTCTATCTCCCACTAACTATCTGTTATATATATATGAGCTAACTATCTAATGTAATTGGATAAGGATCCAGATGACTCAGCAAAGCACAGAGCACAGCCATGACACTGCTGTCTCTCTCAGAACTGCAAAAAACTGCAGAAAATGGCTGCTGGGGAAGTTCTTATATAGTAAAGGGTAGGCAACTTTCTAGGGATGTTGCTAAGCTCAGACAAAGACATTGCAGCCTTCTCATTGGCCCACAAGAAAAAATCAGTAGTACTGAAGAAAAAAAATCTAGAATATTCGCTATTATGAAGATATAGCACTATATTTTAGTTCTTCACGAATTCTCCAAGTGCCGATATTCGGGATAAAAATTCGTGATTAGAATATTCGCGATCAACACTAGTCCTAAATTCACCAGTGCTACCCTTTAAGTCCTCTTAGGGTACTTTCACACTTGCGTTGGTGCGGATCCGTCTGTTTATTTGCATAGACGGATCCGCACCTATAATGCAAACGTTTGTATCCGTTCGGAACGGATCCGTTTGCATTAGTTTTAAAGAAAAATGACAAAGTCCAAAACGGATCCGTTTTGAATTACATTGAAAGTTAATGGGGAACGGATCCGTTTTCAAATGCACCATATTGTGTCACTGACAACGGATCCGTCCCCATTGACTTACATTGTAATTCAAAACGGATCCGTTAGGCTCCGCCTCTTCAGACGGACACCAAAATGCTGCATGCTGCGTTTTAGTGTCCGCCTCCAAAACAGAATAGAAGCGGAACAGAGCCTAACTGATGCATTCTGAAGGGATCCTTATCCATTCAGAATGCATTGGGGCTGAACTGATCCGTTTTTGGCCGTTTGTGAGAGCCCTGAAACGGATATCACTAACGGAATCCAAAACACCAGTGTGAAAGTAGCCTTACTGGGACTTTTCTCAAGCAGTACCAAAAGTCCCAGTGAGAGGACTGAAATTCTGCACTGGGGACTAAAGGACACTATTACTGAATTATAATTTTTTGGGAATGATTTGTTTATATTATCTGTCACAAACTTCAACCTCCAACTTTTTCTTTGGAGGTTTGATCATGTCCTTAGCCAAAGACACACCATTTAAAAAATATTTTTCGGTGCTCTTATATCCTGTAGATATGAGATAGATAGGAGATAGATAGATAGATAGATAGATAGATAATACATAGATAGCCCCAGTAATCATACACCTACCCTGTGATCATGTATAATGGGACAGCTTAAACTATTTCCATGATGGCAGTATGAGCGGGATGGTAAAGTTAGCATGTGCTGTAATGGCTGCCATTAGATGCCAGAATAGCAGAATATTTCGCAGAATATTTCCTTCCTAATTAGCTGGTTAGAAGCATTGTAAATTAGCAGAATCTCATCACGGCCCCCAAAATGCGATTTACCGTATATTTCTGCCCTCAAAAGTGGAAAAATGGATATCCCCTAAGAGAAACAGTAAGTTCCCAGTCAGAATTGGAAAAAACTTCTGCTTGATTGCAAAAGGAAGAGAAAGAAGGGGATATTAAAGAGACGTGTGACTCGCCCCTGCCTCTGGAGAGCTGGGGATTTTTCTCTGAGAAGGGCCACTGATCCTAAATTCAGAAACATCTAAAAGGGTCAGTCACACTTGTGTATGTACATAAAAGAGGTTCTCAGCGATGGAAATACTTGAGATATTTTGTAAAAAGGGCATTCCTTTATTTCCTGTCATTCTATCCATTGAAGAACAATACAACCAGGCTGGATGGCTGATAGCAGCGAACACTAGAAGATTTTCTACTGCGAAACCATGGATCATCCACACATATTTAAAGGCGATGCCCAAGATAAGGAAAAAGGAGATGCTTTTCTTCTAGAAATATCATCATGGGCTGTGTCAGGTGCCTCATTTATCTGTCAATGTGGAGCAACTTTTCATTCTAAAAATAACATGTTTATGTAAAAATATCAATTTTTTAAATCCTGCTATGTTCCAGTTTTTATACAAATAGGACAAACACTTTAAGCTGACATCCAGTTGTTTACTGCATATCACTTGTAAGCTTTGCCGTGTAGACAGGGGCAGAGTCAGCAGAGCCATCTCATTAATATTTAATATGTGATAATGACAGATGTATGGTACAGCTGAGAGCCCAGATATGACAGGATAGTAACATTATAGATTACTTACACCTATAAGGCTCTGCATATAGCTCCCCTGCCACTCTCTGGTCACTATGGGAGGGCTTGTTCTCAATCTCTTCCATAGACTGTTTTAGGGTGCTGTCCCACATAGTTGGCGAGCCACGGCTCTGTGCCAATTGTACGTGCTAACTTGTTGATGTTTGTTAAAGGGGTTGGTATAAGTCACGAAAATAAGTTTTTATGGTGCATACCATTATCTGTTGGAGTCCTGGGCAAGTAGAAGCTTCTTGGAAAAATCACATTGGCTGGTCCCTCTCCTGGCTTGATTGGTGTCCAGCTCATACGCAGTACACAGAAGAGACCGAAGACACCTTGTATTACTGTGCATGCGCCATAAGCTACTGGGAGTGGCCTGCAGGATGTTCATCAAACCAGAAGAACCAGCTCCCTCCCCCCATGACTCCTGACAAGATTTGAAATACAATATTCAAACATATTTTTCCTGACTACTTTCACACTTGCGTTGCTGGATTCTGGCAGGCAGTTCCGTCGCCGGAACTGCCTGCCGGATCTGGCAATCTGTATGCAAACGGATCACAAATGCCTTGCAATACCGGATCCGTCTCTCCGGTTGTCATCCGGAAAAACGGATCCGGTATTTATCTTTTTCACATTTTTAAAGGTCTGCGCATGTGCAGACCAGAAGACCAGATCTCTAAATGCGGTAATTTTAATGCCGGATCCAGCACTAATACATTTCAATGTAAATTCATTCCGGATCCGGCATTGCAACAAGTGTTCCAGAATTTTGGACGGAGAAAATACCGCAGCATGCTGCAGTATTTTCTCCGGCCAAAAAACGTAAAAGTGACTGAACTGATGCATCCTGATGCTCTCCATTCAGAATGCATTAGGATTAAACTGATCAGTCCTTTTCCGGTATTGAGCACCTAGGACAGAACTCAATACGGGAAAAGAATAACTCTAGGGTGAAAGTACCCTTATGCCAATATAGTCAGAATATAAAGGTCAAAACGGTTCAGGTGCTGGTTTGTAAAATATAACATCAAGCAACTCTGCGCAGGTAACTAATGCCAGATAATACAATCTTCTGGATTATGAAATGTCGACTTAAAGGAGTATAAATTATTTTCCAGTTAAAAGCCAAAAAATAAAAAAAAATTATAATGTGCTCATGAAAGGAACAGGCACAATGAAGCTCAAAACTGCCAAAACTGAAACAGAATGCCTGCCAAACCAAACATTGCTCAATACTGTAAACTTTGGGACATTTTATTTACGTCTCTGAATAGTAACATCCAACCACAGTCTTAAAAATCACAAGTCCTGCACATAGAGATGTACAGCTGAGCTAGGCAGTTTCTGGATACCACAGTCCTACAAGTTCTAACAGTGCCAGCACACTGCACTGTGATAGAGGACGTTAAAGGGGTAGCAGGAGACTAAAATGAAGACGATAGATAGATAGATAGATAGATAGATAGATAGATAGATAGGAGATAGGATAGATATGAGATAGAGAGAGAGATAGATAGATAGATAGATAGATAGATAGATAGATAGATAGATAGAAACATGAGTGTAGTAAACCTTCACCAACTCACCTAACTGATGGTCCATCATCCATAAAAATTCCACCTAGGATAGCCATATGGTCCATTGTGGTTTACTTTTATTGAGTCCCACATAGGAGGTTCCAGAAATAATTCTATGCAGGGACTGGAAATGGACAAAGAGGATTTCCCGGGCACACATCTCTAAGTGACATCTTTTCCCCATTACAGGCACATCTTGATAAGTGTAATGGAACAGCTCAACCGCACAACTGTGAAGTCATTCATCCTTCTTGGTCTGTCCACCATCCCCCATCTTCAGGCAATCTACTTCCTGCTATTCTTCATTATATATATCATCACACTGTCAGGAAATGTCCTATTAATCGTGGTGGTAAGACTCAGCAGCCACCTGCACACCCCTATGTACTTCTTCCTCACCAACCTCTCATTCATTGACATCTGTTTCTCCTCCACCATCGTGCCAAAACTTCTCGTGAATACACTGTCTCAAGACAAAAGCATTTCCTTCATAGGATGCGCCTCCCAGATGTATTTCTCCTTGGCATTGGGAGCTACAGAATGTATAACGCTGGCAATGATGGCCTACGACAGATATGTGGCCATCTGCAACCCCTTACGATACCAGATCATCATGAATAAGAAGCTATGTGTATGCTTGGCGGCTTTTTCCTGGATTGTGAGCTTTCTAAATGCCGTCATCCATGCTGCCTTCACCTTCCAGTTGCCCTACTGCAAGTCCCACCACGTCAGCCACTTCTTCTGTGAGATGCCACCACTCTTTAAGCTTTCCTGCCAAGACACCTTCTTTAATGAGGTGGCCGTGTACATCTCAGGAGGAATAATTGCACTTTGCTCCTTTTTATTGACTATAGTTTCATATTTTCGCATCATCACCACCATCTTGAAGATCCGTTCCACCAATGGGAGGTACAAGGCATTCTCTACCTGTGCTTCACACCTAACTGTGGTTTCTCTTTACTACGGAACCATTATGTTCATGTACTTACGTCCCCGGAACAGTTACTCACCGGATCGGGACCGAGCCATCGCTATACTCTACACAGTGGTGACTCCAATGTTAAATCCTATCATCTACAGTATACGAAATAAGGATGTCAAAGGAACCATAAAGCAAAAGTTCTCCAGGATAGTGAATGAGTGATCAAATATTGTCCACATGAATGCCACACCTGGAGAAATTTTGAGGAGTGATGAAATTCTATGGTGACTACAAAATATTCTCTTGGGCTGTGGTGAGGATTATGGGGCCAAACATTTAGTGCATAGAAGCTCGGTATTGTAGTTGAAGGTCAGGGTTGGGACTTGGGACAATGTAGGTATGTACTAGTTAGTATTTTCGTTGGTTCTTGCATCAGTCCTAAAGAGTTACTCCCATCTTTAGCATTTAAGCCACAAGCTATGTCATAAATGGCTGCTAGGCTCAGGTCCTACCTCTGGAACTGCCGCTTATCAGGAGCATGAGGGTCCAGTAATCCAGTCAGCTACAGATTCATGGACACCAATTAGTCTATTGGAGAAGCTTCCATTGAAGTCTATACAGGAATGGCTATTTCGTTGCTTTTCAGCAAACTCAGCATGTGGACATCGTATTGGCGCAAAACCACGACCCGAATTATTGAATCAACAATATTTATTCATTTATTCATTGTCCATGAATAAATATTGTTGATTCAATAATTCGGGTCGTGGTTTTGCGCCAATACGATGTCCACATGCTGAGTTTGCTGAAAAGCAACGAAATAGCCATTCCTGTATACTTTAAGTAACCCGAGACGGCGACCTAGCCAGTCACCTAAAGGGATCTTCGGACACACCAGGCAGCAACCCCTCCCATTACCACATCTCTCTTCAGGGAATCGCCACCACAAGGCATTACCTATATGCCCGCCAGGTGAGCCTAACTGCCTCGGCCACAGAAAAAAGGCCCTATTCTATTAATACGTTTTTCACCCTATGAGCGCCTCTCTTGTTTCCTTGGCTATATTCCATTGAAGTCTATGGCAGTGATGGGATAGATCTTAGGGCTGCTTACTTGGCTCCTTCCATAGACTGAGATCATCAATGAACTTTATGGAGCCTTGAGTGTCAACAAATTGGCACACAGTGGTCATCGGACTCCAATTTTCCCAGTAGTGGAGAATTTCAGAGGTCAGACCTATGAACACCATTTTATCATTGCCATGGAAGGTAGCTCATCCATAGAACTGAATGAGACTGACCTTCAATACCAGACACTGACTATGGATAGGAGAGCTGCTGTTTCAGGGAAAATCTGTTTTTGGTTGCAATGGCCATCTTTTAAGGGGAGAACAGGAAGTAGGAACAGCCATATTGGTTGTCACTTTTTGATTTCTCCCCATTGGAAAATGTATTGGATTATATAAATGTAAAGACCAATAAACTTTATTTAAATTTTTTGTGCCGAGCCATCATCATTATATTCCGAATAAACAAAATGCTCAGACCTTGTGAAGTTTCAGTAAGTGTTTTTTAAGTTCCTTGTTTTGCTTCCTTTAAGAAGTAGATAGTTCTAAATGTTAAATTTTTTTATTATAACCCTAGTCATAATCATAGATATATGTGAAAAGACGGCAATCATACACAACACTTCCCGTTCTCTTCTCTACTTCATCTTTACAGATATGTTACACAAATGAATTTTGGAATCAGAAGTTAGAGTATGGTCTGATGCCTGATCAATGGGGTCCGGTATGGGGTCAGGGGTCTGAATAATGGCATCTGGTCTGGGGTATCATTATTGGGGTTCGGTCTGCGATATGAATTATGAGGCTTGGTCAGGGGTCTTCAAATTGGCCAGGCCTGCAGAGGAGCCAGAAGTTAGGAGAGTTGAGTTTAGAGTCTGAAATTCAGGATCTGAGGTATGAGTTATGGGGTTTAGTCTAGGGCAGTGATGGGCAACGTCCGGCTCTCCAGCTGTTGCAGAACTACAACTCCCAGCATGCAAAGCCTGTCTATAGCTATCAGCCTACTGCAGGGCATGGTGGGAGTTGTAGTTTAGCAACAGCTGGAGAGCCGCACGTTGCCCATCACTGGTCTAGGGTATGAAGTGTTGTCTTGGGTCCAGTATGGCGTGGCAATTATGGTGTCTGGTCTGGAGTCTGAATATTAGCATCTGGTCTTGGGTATGCCATGAGGTCTATTAATGGTGTTTGAATTAAGGGGCCTGGTCGTTGGTCTGCATATTGGGGTCTGGATACTGAGGGCTGGTCAGGGTTCTGAATTTTTAAGGTTTTAGAATCATCCCGGCTTTATAAAAACTGTAAATTTAAAGGGGTCATCCTACAAAAATATTTTACCATATTTTTTGACCAGCACCTGGATCAGAAAACTTTTCTAATTGCATGTAATAAAAAATTCAGTTTAGCCACTGAACTATTTAATGAAACATATCTGTATAGCGCCACCTGCTGTTTGCTCTTTTTCTAATTTCTCTGCCCTGCTCACTGAGATGGAATCTTGTGCTCAGTTTCATCCTTCAACTGCAACCATCTCCAGTAGAAAGGACACACCCCTGAGAAAGGACATGCCCCTAAGCTGCCAACTTTATAGAAATCTAGCAGAGCAATGGGAGCAACGAATGGGGAGATCTTTGGATCCATGTAAGGTACAGGGCTGTTTGTACGTTTGTTAGAAAGAGGTTGTCATGTACTTTATGATTAGATTTTTACATTAATCATGAGATAACCCCTTTAACCCTTTCCCGAACTCCTCATGTAAATTTACGTAAGCAGTGGAGTATTTAATAATGGCGCCTGCTCATAGCTGCCGGGTGCCTGCTGTTTTAAACACCTGGGACTAACGTATGCGATCGACAATAACGTCGATCGCATACATTTAACACCTTACAGTAGAAAGGTGTGAAAATGCCCTTATTATTAACATATAAAAATATTTATCCCATACGGTGAAACCGGAAAAAAAAAAAAGTTAAAATGGCCGATTCCGCATTTTTTGGATGCTTCACCTCCCACAAAAATTTGAACAAAAAGTGATCATAGACACCACAGAATGATATCAATGAAAGGTACAGATCACCTGCAAAAAAGGAGCCCCCACACAGCTCCATACACATAAAACTATAAAAGTTATGGGGGTCAGAATACGGCAATGCAAAAAAAATGTGTTCTTTCTAAAGTTTTACTTTTTTTTTTCAGTATCAAAATGTAAGAAAAACGATACGTATGTGGTATTGTTGTAATCATACTGATCTGGAGAATAAAAGTAACAAGTCAGTTTTACCACAAAGGAAATGGTGTTAAAGAAATAACCTATAAAACTGTGGCGGAATAGTGTTTTTTTTTTTTTTTTTTAAACAAAACTCTTCCTTGGGTCCCACCACATTGTATGCAACTATAAATGGTGCCATTAGAAAGTGCATCTTGTCCCGTCAAAAAAACAAGCTATGTGAATGAAAAAATAAAAAAGTTATGGCTTTGGGGGGGGGGACTGGGAGTAAAAAATTAAAAAAAGGAAATCCCCCTCTCTTGAAAGGGTTAAGAACAAATGACATCTGAGATCACGGCTGAAGGGAATCTCCTCCTTCTATAAAGTCCACACAGTAATGTCCCCCCTAGTATTACAGGAAATATTGGTAAAAAAAAAAGTATAAGCCGCCAAACTCCACCCTAGGGCAAGCCGCGCTTCAGGAAATCTCGCCCATTAATAAACCATGCCCAGTGAAAGACAGAGAGCGCAGTTTCTACAAGAGGCAGAGGCTGACAGTCAGAGATTTCCTGCACAGAGCAGACGTCGTGAGGGCTGCGATATCCAGCAAGAGACATGAGACTTCTGTCCCACTTACAACTTCACAGCCAAATGTTCCACCTCTTTCTAGTGTCCCTGGTTCTCCAGGTCTCCACGGGTAAGATTATATGTGTATTTACTGACGGCTATCAATTACTGACGAGTGTCCTGATTTCAATTACATCATTACTTTTCTAATATACTAATTGTTAGGACTGCTATTCTTTACTGACTGCTATAAATTACTGACAGCATGCAATTAATGAACACGATCCATAACTGATACTCTTTACTGACTGCTATAAATTACTGATGGTACGCAATTAATGAACACGATCCATAACTGATACTCTTTACTGACTGCTATAAATTACTGACGGTACGCAATTAATAACTACGATCCGTAACTGATACTCTTTACTGACTGCTATAAATTACTGATGGTACGCAATTAATGAACACAATCCATAACTGATACTCTTTACTGACTGCTATAAATTACTGATAGTACGCAATTAATGAACACGATCCATAACTGATACTCTTTACTGACTGCTATAAATTACTGATGGTACGCAATTAATAACCACGATCCGTAACTGATACTCTTTACTGACTGCTATAAATTACTGATGGTACGCAATTAATAACCACGATCCGTAACTGATACTCTTTACTGACTGCTATAAATTACTGATCGTACGCAATTAATGAACACAATCCATAACTGATACTCTTTACTGACTGCTATAAATTACTGATGGTACGCAATTAATGACCTCGATCCATAACTGATACTCTTTACTGACTGCTATAAATTACTGATGGTACGCAATAAATAACCACGATCCATAACTGATACTCTTTACTGACTGCTATAAATTACTGATGGTACACAATTAATGACCACGATCCATAACTGATACTCTTTACTGACTGCTATAAATTACTGATGGTACACATATAATGACCACGATCCATAACTGATTCTCTTTACTGACTGCTATAAATTACTGATGGTACACAATTAATGACCACGATCCGTAACTGATACTCTTTACTGACTGCTATAAATTACTGACGGTACGCAATTAATAATCACGATCCGTAACTGATACTCTTTACTGACTGCTATAAATTACTGATGGTACGCAATTAATGAACACAATCCATAACTGATACTCTTTACTGACTGCTATAAATTACTGATGGTACGCAATTAATGAACACAATCCATAACTGATACTCTTTACTGACTGCTATAAATTACTGACGGTACGCAATTAATGAACACAATCCATAACTGATACTCTTTACTGACTGCTATAAATTACTGATGGTACACAATTAATAACCACGATCCATAACTGATACTCTTTACTGACTGCTATAAATTACTGATGGTACACATATAATGACCACGATCCATAACTGATTCTCTTTACTGACTGCTATAAATTACTGATGGTACACAATTAATGACCACGATCCATAACTGATACTCTTTACTGACTGCTATAAATTACTGACGGTACGCAATTAATGACCACGATCCATAACTGATACTCTTTACTGGCTGCTATCAATTGATGGCTTGTATTCTAATGGTGCCAAATTTACTTCACTGTTACCATTTACTGAATGCTATCATATGATGAACCCTATCCTTTACTAACGTTTACCATTTGCTGACAGCTATCCTTTACAGCTGAGCTGCTATGACCGCGTTGTTCTGTGGACTCTCTAACTCTCTAGTGAGGGGCATACGCATTCTGCAATGGAGGTCTCAGGGGTTGGACCCCCCCCATTCACACATAGGTCATGTAAATATCCCTGATCAGTCCTGGTAGGACTGTGCGGTAGTTACACCCTTGATGGGAGGCTACAAGACACTGACAATCTTCTGTATTTTGGTTGGTTGGTAGTTTTTGGGACTCCCATAGAAGTCAACAGAGGGAGCAGCGCTTGCGCTGTCACCTTCTTAGTCACAGTAGGTGTGTCACCATGGTCGCTAGGCCTCATTTTGGAGACAAAGAAGTCCCAGATATGGAACTCAGACATAGATGCCTAATGGGAATACCCCTTAAAGTCTCACATTACAGCTCTGCTTTCTCTGATTAGCTGCTGTGTAGAAGCACAAGCCCACCATGATGTCAGTAGAACGCCAGGGCATGTGGTATGATTCATACTAGATCAGGGACTTCTGCATTTCTGAATGACTGAAGCCATGTGGAGAACGGCGCCATCCTGTGCAGTTCTCAGTTCCATCTTTTAGCCAGATCAATGGAGGGGGGGGGGGGCACATTTTTCTGATTCCAGCTACCAGGAGTGATGATTGTATCTCAAGATCCTGTATCAATGCTATTCATATGCAGACCTTGGTTACGACACAGATCCACTCTCTAGATACAGTGATGTGCCTAGCACAGGTGGGTGAGGGTTGACAGAAAAGATGAAAATGCCCCTTTTTTGGTGCCAGGTCCTAGGGCAGGTGGGCTAGATAATTGTCCCTCCCGTAACTCTTGACACAATCCCTCAGTCACTTGTTTGCTAACACTGCATCTTCTTTGGATGGGGGCATACACAGATATCATAGGGCCCCCATGGCAAAACAGTAAGATGTTTGACGGATTTCCAAGTTTTTTTTGGGAGGAGTTTTTTTTTATAAAAGCCCCCACATTCCCTGACTTCTATAGAGAAACTTCCTGCAGCCATCACTAGAGGGAGCTCAGTTACCATTCAACTCAAGGGCCGCTGTAAAAGTCCCACTTTAAAAAAATAAAGTAATACACGTAGTAACGGTTAGTAATATATGCAACCTTTTCAAAGTTTTTGGACATTTTCTCATTTCTTGCAGTGAGTTGTGAAGAACCGACTACGGCACCTGACTATCCAACCCTAGGTAATGGCAATCATCCTTCAATAATCGCTGACCAATAGCAGGAAGTATCACTATGTTCTTGGGTCCCTCCACACACACCCTTGAGCTATTCATGAGAATTAAATAAATGGAAACAATTCTTTCTGCCACCACTAGAGGTCACTTGGGAGTTGCAGAGTAAGCTCCCTCTAGTGGTGGCTGCAGGTAAACAGAATTTTTCATAACTATGTTTTCATAGCTATGTTTTCAGGGCGCCTCTGGATCCTTTATAAAATGTTGTGCCTATTTAAGTTAAAATATTAAATTCTTGTCTTAAAATGGGGCAGTCTATGTAATGGGGGAGAGGTTGTCACTATGGGTATCCACATGTTGGACACTTCCCTTTAAAAAGCTTGCATTTGCCTCTGTGACATGCATTTCTCTTAAAATAGCAATTATGGGGGCTGTTTTTGAACACTCTGTTACTCAGTTACTCCTCCTGGAAATGGACAAAACCATTCCTCTTGTTAATCTATTATGTTTCTACACAGTCAGCACTGATCCCGTAATATCAAAGTGTGGTGGAACACAACACTCTGACATCAAGTTATTCAGACATTTTTAGGAGGACAAACAGGGGAACAGCACAATGCAGTATTCTTACATGAATTATAACATAGGAAAAGGGGAAAGCAGCAATGACATGAAACGGTTCTTCAAATTAAGCTGAAAGCTTGCAGAATCTTCCATCACTTGCAGTACCTCATTTGACCAGTACTATAGGCAACTTTTTCCATAGTTATTAATAAAACAGCTCCCCCACCCCCCAGTTTTAAATTTGTTCTATTTCTGAAAATAAGCCTTTGGATTGGGGGGTGGTCCAGAAGTAGGGAGCAAAGCATGGACTGGCAGAAAGTGAGTGCACTGGAAAGGGGCTGAATGTTATGCGTATGGACATATTTCCAATACACGGCGCCCCATGTGGTTATTTGTGGTATGACAATTAAATGTATTCATTTTATGTTTATCATTTTGCTTCTAGATTACTCTGAGTTTGAAGTGTTACATCGTGTAAGTTATGTATTTTATTTACATCTCTACATTTTTAGACTTTGTCACATTGTCGATATGGTTGAAGGGGGTGACCATGATGCAGAGTACATGATAGAAAGTAAAGAAGGGGAGTGCAGCAATGGGTCTGGTGGTACCAGACTCCCCACATCACATCCTTAGGCACTAGGTGGGGTCATCATGAAGGTCTGGTCTCCTCATATGGGGCAAGTACACCTCCTAGGCCTCCTCAGTGCCACCCACAACCTCTGCACCCCTCTAATTACACCCCTGCTTACCTAGCACTGAGGTTTACCAGATCACCACGAGAAGTAGGAGCCGTTTTGGCCTTAAAAGGGGTTTTCCCATCTCAGACAATGGGACCCGCACCTACAATGAGAACGGAGCGGGGAAATGAACGGAGGGCGCAAAGCGCATGCACAGCCGCCCTCCGTTCATTTCTATGGGGCCACTGGGCACTGGCTCGGCTATTTCCGTCAGCCCCATAGAAATGAATTGGAGCTGTTGAGTTTATAAAGCAAATGCTTTGTGTATAAGAAAGGATCAAAGGAAAAAACTGTCAAGAGTATTTTGATCCGAGGGGGACGACATATAAACCCCTCAAAAAGAGTTCAACAGAGAACCTAATTATTTTGTGCAATCAGTAAAACAGAGACAAGCGTCTATGCAAAAATATAAATAATTTAGAAGATCAAAATGATTAGAACAATGTGAAACCAAACTCTGCCACTAGATGGTGCTGACACACCACAAATTTACCAACACTCTCTAATATCAAAATTCAACACCAAAAACGTGAAATAATATGCAAATTCTGCTTATAAACTTGAGAGCTACGCCATCTATTTGATTATGTACAGAAATCCAACAATTTATGGCAATAAAATCTACAAATTATTAGCTTGGTATAGACTATGGAATAAATATTCCAATCAGAGAGTTTCTACAATATTATCTCCTTATTTAGTTACATGCATCGTAACTAAAATCAGAGACAAGATTGATGTGGCAACTACCGCTATATGTCCGCAAATAGGCGGATATCTGATTAAATGTCAAGCTAATTAATCTATCTCAATACTACAGTCTATAAAGAGTCATACATTACCCAAAATACTTGTGCAGAGCCTTAAGGGAAGACAGCTCTCCAGGATGTTTAATAATCAGGACTTCCTCCAGGGGTCTCCCTCTGCTTCTTTGTCCCCTTAGCCTCCCTGTTTTTTTTCTCCTCCTTTTTTTCCTTAGTATATGATTTTTTAACCAAAAACTTAGCAGAAGAACACACCCTCCTGGCTTGGAGTTTTGCAATCATGTCAGATAGGCGTGTACATATGATAATGACTTATGTCATCATGGCATTACCTAGAATGCAACTGCTATTGGTGTAACATTACCTACTCATATCTAGGTGGCACTATTGTGTAAGCTATTAGCATAATGCCATTAAGGGTTATCTTAAACATGCCTGACATCTCCTACAGTACACACACCTGACATCTGGAAGACTCATATTAGAGCTGAAGGACAAACTTTTGATATGTAAACCAACTATAATATGCACTCTGAGGAACATCTAGACGCTTCTCACGTGGTGGAATGCATGTTCAGATAAAGAATACAATAAGGTCTCTACTAAACACAGGTGTTGTGTATCTTCTAACTGGTTAATTATATAATGGATTGTTACAATAACACTAGTTTCTTTAAACGGAGTCTCAGTAGCTGAAACTCATGATTAAACTCTTTTAAAATTTTAATTATAAACAAGCATTGATCTTAAAGGCAATGACTATCCATAATGACCAAAAAAGGCATATAACGGGTTATAACTATGAAAAGGCATAACAGAGCACGGGCCGCGCATGTGCGATGCGCTCCCATATACTTCTATGGGAGCAGCGAGGAGCAGCGCTTGGTGGTGGACGGACCCCGGGAAATCCGGGCTACTCCAGCCACAGTGCTCCCCTCTTCGTTCTCGTGGGACCCGCACCAATCAGACAATAGAGGCATATCCTAGCGATATGCCCCCATTGTCTGAGATGGGAATACCCCTTTAACCTCTGCACCCAGTATAGGAACATTAAAAATGTTGTTACTAGCTTTGTGTTTTAGTTGCTCAATCTGAAAAATCCTGCCTGGCATTAACATAATATATCTGCCATTTTTTCTCCTTCTCTGCAGTATGAGTATGAGTGGATATATTACCACAATGAAGTAAGTATGTTACTGGTGATTTCCAAGGATATTTTAAAGACACTGAGATTTATCGAGAAATGAGTATCCAGCTGAAAAAGACATTAGGGAGGAGCACTGTGAGCCAAACATTGTTGTGAGAAACCACCCAATGATGCTGATTGGCTAAGAGCAGCAGACAATGCCCCACCCAAATCTCCTTTTCAGCTGGATCCCGAGCACTAGAAGCAAGAATTCACAGAGGGGTATAGCTTGCATGTAGGGGTATAACCTGACATAAGGACTTTTTGTTTTTATTGCTGGGATTGCTATAGTCTAAATCAACATAAAAATTCCAGTCTTAGGGTACTTTCACACTTGCGTTTTTCTTTTCCGGCATAGATTCTGTCATAGGGGCTCTATACCGGAAAAAATTGATCAGTTTTATCCCCATGCATTCTGAATGGAGAGAAATCTGTTCAGGGTGTCTTCAGTTCAGTCTTTTTGAAATTTCAGGACTGAGATAATACCGCAGCATCCTGCGGCTTTATCTCTGGCCAAAATTCCGGAACACATTTTTTCCCATTGAAATGTATTAGTGCTGGATCCGGCATTCAAAATACTGCAGTGGTGGGCTCCAGCAGACAATGGGGTACCATACAAAGGCACCATATGGTAGCACACTGAGTAGGTGCATCTGTTTCCTTTCAGCTATATAGTGCCTGAAGAAGGGTGCCAATACACCTGAAACGTTGCCAAATTAGTGTGCATTTCATACATTGGCAGTGTGCAATATCTAATAAAAACACCACAAATTACATCAAATTCCTTCAAGCGCTGTCTCTACTTCTCCACTACGACATTAGCATCTACAGTAGAAGGGATCTTAGGATCACTAACAGATCATTGAGTGCTGACAAAATGAAAAACCTTATATTTGTGTCTAATTTTCCAACAGACAGAACAGGATTCTCATCCAGCCGGTGTAAGTATATAACTTGTTCTGTATATTACCTGTTCAGAGTGTCCCACTTCCAGGACCTCCAGTGATCAGATGTTAGGCCAAGTTCACAATTCAGTTATTTCTATCATTTATTGGGAGCCAAAACCAGGAATGGGTCAAAAGCACAGAGCAGGTGCAAATCTTTCCCTTATACCTGATCTCTGAGTAGGCTTCACTACTGGTTTTGGCTCACAATAACTGATGAAAATAACTGACCAAATAACTGAAGTGTGAACTTACCTGTAGAGGAACCTGCAAACTAATAAATTTCTTTGCAGCACCCTCAAGGCGGAAATTAGGTATTACAGAGTACCTTGGGAAATCAATCAGCAAGCCATGTAATGCACAGACATGTCGGATCCTCCATAGGGACATATACTCTTTATGGTTGCCCTCCAC
Source organism: Bufotes viridis (assembly GCA_033119425.1). Classification (NCBI taxonomy): domain Eukaryota; kingdom Metazoa; phylum Chordata; class Amphibia; order Anura; family Bufonidae; genus Bufotes; species Bufotes viridis. Next base: position 60,905,592 of record CM065599.1, on the reverse strand, counting down.
TCCAGCTAACAGTTGAGGTTCCTGAATGGGGCAAATCATTCTGGATCAAACTACCCATAAGCACCACAAGGATTCATCCTCTATTGGTGGCCATTTTGGAGTGCAACAAGGGGGGGTCACAGGACACACAACATATTTAAAGTGTACCGTTCAGATAATAAGTGGGTTAAAATGGGGCAGACCAATAAATGTCAGAATCATAAACTTTTTGCCAAGATTGACGTCTTTCAGGCTCTTACACAAAGCCAGTGAATGATCAAATATCGGTGGCCATGTAACATTGCAGGTGGATGGCAACAATAAAACAAAGGTGATGCATTTTGCAATTGTTCATGACACAACAAAAGGTGTCACCAGCAAACAACCTGAATGTCAACATCTATATGTGAACAATCCCTAGAAACAATATTAAGTTATCGGGGACAACCACAGCAATGCAAAGCAGTAAATACTCTTCTATAGGTTACAGTTCCACAGTCCTTACTGCAGGTGCCATGTTAGCATACCTGATTTTTATTTATTATTTTATTGCATAATGGCTGTGCTTCTTTGTACAATCACAACTGTGAAGGAACATGTCTATTTTGGGTTTCCCTGATGCCTCTTTCAGCCATATTGTTGCCTGTTTTAGCTGCACAGCTAGATGCATTTCACTTAGAAGCAGTGATCTGTCAGCACTTTACTGCTGTGACATAAATTCCATCTTTACTTCCGGCTATGTTGGTTTTCAGCTCCAGAGCTTACATAAGTGATAAGGAATGGGAGATCTCACTTACAGAAAGGCAAGGCGTTCCTGTGACCTTTAGAAGCAGTGCAGGAGCAGTTTATATCAGGCTCACAATCTCAGCTAGCTCTGACGCGCCAGCCATCTTCTGAGTCTTCATTACTGGGGACGGGTCTTGCCTTACAACAGGCAGTGGACTGCAAATTAGGAGGAAGTGAGACCCCCTAGTGGCTATGACTTTACAGCTTTTTTTCAGGTGGATGCAGGTGTATTTTTTGAATGAAGTGATTTAGAAATTTGCTACTCAAACTGTTCTCTATTAAATTAAATTGTGTGACAGTACAGTGACTCTTTCATGACTTGGACTCACTCTGGGTTTCAATTCAGTGCGTGCAATCAGGGGCGTAGCTATAGGGGGTGCAGAGGTAGCAGTCGCTACCGGGCCCAGGAACCTGAGGGGGCCCAAAAACCCTTGTGCCACATAAGAAGACACCAGTTTTATAGAAAGGGCATATTGGTCAAATTACACTTCTAGCTGGAGGTAAGGGGTAAGTCAAGAATTTGACATGGTGGGGGGGGGGGGGGGGTGGTCATTTTTCAATTTTTGCCTCAGCATGAAGGTAATGTCCTTTCCTGCCCCTGGCCACAATGTACAGGGGGGCCCAAGCTGAATTCTTGCACCAGGGCCCATGGGCCTTTAGCTACGCCCCTGCGTGCAATGATATTACGCTATTTTTAAGCAATGACCCTTTTTGGCCCAGTATATACTACAAGAAAATTTAGACTAGCACACTCATGGTCACGGGTGCATATCTATAAAGCAAGCATACAGAGAACTAATAAAAGCATGGCTGCACAACATTTCACATGCAAACAATAGAACTGAGAAATGGGGAGCATTCTAAATTAAAGTGGTATTGTACCTACTATAAATGAAAAAATAGAAGCTATTTGCGAACATTTTTGATCAAACGTGTGTCAGGCCTGTATTGCTATGTTTTTGGCGGTGCTAAAGCGTCACAAGACTCTCATCAGCCCTCCGGCTGAGAACTTACACGTCAGGAGGCCGCTATATGGAGCCAGTGTTCAGCCTTTGTCCAATTTCTGAACACAGTCCTCCATACCTGTTCATTTCCAGTCAGCAGCATAGCTTTAAATTCCCCTTTTTGTTGTTGCTGTTGTAACGCTTGTAGGGAACATATAGTCCAATTGACAATGCGACTCACGTTAGTATCCACCCCAAGGGTGGCTGAGGCACTCGCATTTATTAAATCAAGCAAATCAATATATCTATTGAACACAGTAATAGCTTTATTCAGATTAAGGCTTAACAATATATTCCTCATGCTTTATCATGGATGAATCATAGAGTAAGAATCAATACATTACCGGATATTGCATCATCACTCCATATCGGGGGACCAGCAATCGTCAGGAGGCAGCGCATACACTAGTCATCACACGGCTCGTCAGCAGTGGTGGAGTCCCAACTACATGATGCCTGTTCTCCCCTTAAGTATAAGTGGATCGCATATCCCTAGCCCATGATTGCCTGGCTTGTCGCCACCCTCTCATGAACAGGACTAGTTATGTTTAAGTACTGTTTGTGCGCGCTGTCTATTACGCGCATTGAACAATATGCCTATATAAGCATTTCACGCGCTAGTTATACACAGTAGCTTTTCTAAAGGGGTATGGCATTCTCTCAACCTATCTGCAAGCCTTTGAGATGATTCATGCCTCGTGATCATTTCATGGTCACAGCTTGAATAACATATTTGTATGAACGCCAGTAACCTAATGTTCTCTGCAATGGTTTACTATGAGATGGCCGTCATTACCCTATATTAGGCTTCCATATGGTATCACTTACCTACTTCAGCCATTCTCTCACTCACATCAGATTCGTATCACAGGCCCATCTACAAGGCGTCATGGTGGCTTCCACAGATGGGTACCTAACACTAAAAAACCGCCTCTCCTGGACTTACCTAAGCCTACAATATCCGGGCAGTGTAGGAACCAGCTACATTAATACTCTGCTCAGAAGCCCCAGGCAGATGAGCCTTGCTTAGTCTAAAAGAGGCCGCTACCCTCAATATATACTACAAGAAAATTTAGACTAGCTCATTCATGGTCACAGGTGCATATCATCAAAAATTATCAAAAATGTACGCAGAAAGCTTCTATGTTTTCATTTATAGTAGGTATAATACCACTTTAATTTAGAATGATCCCCATTTCTCAGTTCTTTTGTTTGCATGTGAAATGTTGTGCAACCATGCTTTTATTAGTTCCCTTTTTTGCCCAGAACATATATCTAAATATTCTCAATCAAATAGCGTAAGCTATAAGTTCCTTTTTATCCAAATAAAACATCCAAAAAAAGGAACAAGATGTGTGATTATTTATAAAAAAGGCCATCAAAGAGCATTAGTGTTTTCTTTTCTGTTTTCCTTTATATCCTACGTGGCGGCGCTTAGACTTGCTTTTATGTAAGAGCAATAAGATGTGTTATTTTTAACACTGTCCTTGCTCCTATATACCAAGTATCAATTTGTCTTTTTTATTACTTATTTACTTTATACATAGAATGTTGTCCTCTGGTTTCAGGGAAAGAATTGCTTGTTTGTAACAACTGTATCTATCATGGCCAAAAATATAAAAGCAACTCTTTCAGTTTTGCTCCCGTTTTGCATGAGCTGAACTCAAAGATCTGAAACATTTTCTACATACACAAAAGACCCATTACTCTCAAATATTGGTCACAAATCTGTCTAAATCTGTGATAGTGAGCACGTCTCCTTTGCCGAGATAATCCATCCCACCTCACCGGTGTGGCATATCAAGGTGCTGATTAGACAGCATGAATATTGCACAGGTGTGCCTTAGACTGCTCACAATAAGAGGCCACTCTGAAATGTGCAGTTTGATCACACAGCGCAATGCCACAGATGTCGCAACGTTTGAGGGAGCGTGCAGTTGGCTTGCTGGCTGCAGGAATGTCTACCAGAGCTGTTGCCCCTGCAATGAATGTTCATTTCTCTACCATAAGCCGCCTCCAAAGGCCTTTCAGAGAATTTGGCAGTACATCCAACCGGCCTCACAACCGCAGACTACGTGTAACCACACCAGCCCAGAACCTCCACATCCAGCATGTTCACCCCCATGATCGTTTGCGACCAGCCGCCTGGACAGCTGCAGCACAACAATTGGTTTGCATAACCAAAGAATTTCTGCACAAACTGTCAGAAACCGTCTCAGGGAAGCTCATCTGCATGCTCGTCATCCTCATCGGGGTCTGGACCTGATTGCATTTCGTTGTCGTAACCGACTTGAGTGGGCAAATGCTCACATTCGGTGGGGTCTGGCACGTTGGAGAGGCGTTCTGTTCAATGGTGAGTCCCGGTTTACACTGTTCAGGGCAGATGGCAGACAGTGTGTGTGGCGTAGAGTGGGTGAACATTTTGCTGACGTCAACGTTGTGGAGATCGAGTGGCCCATGGTGGCGGTGGGGTTATGGTATGGGCAGGCGTATGTTATGGATAACGAACACATGTGCATTTTATTGATGGCATTTTGAATGCACAGAGATACCGTGACGAGATCCTGAGCCATTGTTGTGTCATTCATCCACGACCACCACCTCATGTTGCAGCATGATAATGCACGGTCCCATATTGCAAGGATCTGTACACAATTCCTCGAAGCTGAAAACATCCCAGTTCCTGCATGGCCAGCATACTCACCGGACATGTCACCCATTGAGCATGTTTGGGATGCTCTTGATCAGCGTATACGACAGCGCGTTCCAGTTCCTGCCAATATTCGTCAACTTTGCACAACTATTGAAGAGAGTGGATCAACGTTCCACAGGCCACAATCAACAACCTCATCAACTCTATGCGACGGAGATGTGTTCCTCTGCATGAGGCAAATGGTGGCCACACCAGATACTGACTGGTTTTCTGACTCACCCCCCAGTAAGGCAAAACTGTGCACATTTCAGAGTGGCCTTTTATTGTGAGCAGTCTAAGGCACACCTGTGCAATATTCATGCTGTCTAATCAGCACCTTGATATGTCACACCTGTGAGGTGGGATGGATTATCTCGGCAAAGGAGAAGTGCTCACTAACACAGATTTAGACAGATTTGTGAACAATATTTGAGAGTAATGTTTTTTTTTGTGTATGTAGAAAATGTTTCAGATCTTTGAGTTCAGCTCATGCAAAATGGGAGCAAAACCGAAAGTGTTGCCTTTATATTTTTGGTCAGTGTAAATAGAAACATTCAACTATCCCTTACTACCAGTTACTACACAACTACTAGATATTTTTCCTGTACGGGATCTCATGTCTTTCGATTTTCCTAGGGGGACGTCTGTAGTACGGCTCCCTAGTTTAACCACCAATGCTCTTTTCTAAAAACTAACTAGTGCTCCCCAGACATGTTTCGCCACTATTGTGGTGTCTTCAGGGGTTTGGAGCAACTTAGAAAACACTAATGGTTTTTAGAGTCACGTAAGGCTTTTTTGTAAATAATCACAAATATTGTTCCTTTTTTGGGATGTTTTATTTGGATAAAAATAAAAGTGATATTTTTAAACAAAAAAATGAACAAGCCAAAAACAGAACTTATAGCTTACGCTTTTTGATTGAGAATGATATCACGTTGTTCTCATCTTGCAATCCAACACAGGTTGGGGTCTGGCTCTGTAATGTGACTTCAGCTTGCAGCCTTTTGCCCAGTTCATTCTCTGTGAATTGTGCAGGACACACTTCGTGGCTAGCTTTCCATACCGAGGTCAGTAGACACGTCTGTTTTTGCTATTTCCCAGTCCAGAACACACAATATATTCTCTGTCTACTACAATGTAGGATCTACACCTCCCCCAGCCATCTCCTGAACTTCGATTCCACCTTCCTTTCGCTGACACACAGCATCTAGACAATGTGGCAGGTTCTGCATGCTGGATGAATGCAGCTTCTCTGGGAATTACAGCAATACACATTAGATGAATGTCTTATGAACATTCATGGGAATGTCAGGGTAAAGAAAGGTCAGGAATGATGGATTTCTGCAGCAGATAAACCACTGCCGGGGGTATCTCCTTATTGGGTACACATGGATGCTTGACAAAGCTGAAAGTTGGAAGGAATAGCTGTCTGTTGAATGAGGAGGTATGCCCGCCATTAAACTAGTGGCCCAAGAACATGGGTCCACATCACAGCCCACGTCAAAATATATAGGTGCAGTAGTCATTATATGATAGAGATTGATGTGATTTGCTATGATTGACTTGAATCCACTTTGCCCTTGTATACACTATTGTAGCTGTAGTCTATATAGTGCACATAGTTATTTCTTATACATTAATTTGTTTGCCTTTTTCTACAGAACTCGGCATCATCCACCTATTTCAGCTTCTTTAACATCGCAGCTCTCCTTCTTTTCTACCTCATCTGCCATGTTCTGCACCATGATCTTCTTGGATCTACAAGGTAAATCCATTTGCTATCTGCTTTTTGCCTGGGGAACATTCAAAGGGGTAACATTCAGCTGCGCCTGGCTTATATGTCTGATGAATGTGACATCACTGGCCTAGGAAAAGACTGCAGTGCTCACCGGCCTCTCCAAACGCTAATCGTGGGGGTACCAGATGTCGGACCCCACCTGGCCTGAGGACTGCTGCTGTCCGCCAGGTAGGGTAGTCTGCAAGGCTACTGTCTAAAGCCAAGCAAGTATCATGAACATGCCTTATTTAGTAGAATAGACTACATGCATGATACATGCTGGCCATCAGATGTGTGCCTACCAAAGGGAAGTAGCGCTGATCAGGCGAATGCAATTGAAAGTCTGGTTGTATAGTAATACTAGTACCATAAATTAAGAATTATTTATCAGTTTTCTAATGAGCTCTTCCATGCTTTTGTTTCCAGCGTTGGCAGAAGACGAGTACATGAAGGCGAGGAAGCGAGAGAGATTTGACAACACCAGGATTTGCCACCAAAGTTCCTATTTTCTAATTCTATGATTTTGGGATGACTATACAACAACTTCTAAATGTATGAAACAGTAATGGGCTACCGACTGTAGCTTGGTACATGGGTGGCAGAGCTACTATTCTCCACTTGCTTCGATCTACACTTCATCTAGTACTGTTATCTAGGGACTCAAGTTTCAAAGATGACGTCTTTCAGCAGTGACCAGATCGGAGAACACCTTCGGGCCATCTTCTAGTACAATCTCATTATACATGTCCAATAAGTAGCTCCATCTGGTGTACACATACTACACACAGAGTTGGAATAATACACCCCGCAGCGCCTAATAGTGCCACACAGTGGCGAAATAATAATAATGTTAAAGTATTAATGTGTCAAATAGCCAATCAGATGTGAATGTACCTGGAATTTTGCTTTGATGTGGGTTTTTAGAACCCCAAATAATGGTGAGGAAGGCATGGAATATAATAAGATTTAAAAAAATGAATTCCACTGTTCTGGCCCCAATGGTCCATCAGTTCAGCAATGACATGCCTGACCACCCCACAAGTCCAATGTAGCCAATCACTTGCTTTAGCAGTCACCTAGGCTAGTTGGCTTTGACATTACTGCTGCACCAATCTCTCCGCAATGCAGACTGCCAGGAGCATCAGGGGTCTGATAAGGTGAACAAGGTTCCTTTTTTATTTTATAACATTTCTGGCCTTTCCCACAATTTGTAAGATCCTAGGAAACTCCTTTTTCCAAAAAGGACGATGGAGTTCCCTTTGCGGCCACCAGATGGAGCACCACTACATAAAAGTGATACATGTGATGTGTGCTGAATTTATTCAATGCATATGATAAGGTGAGCTTATTGTAGGCTTGGAAATTGATAGAATCCATTTTCTGCAGTATTATTTCTGTACATAAAGGTTTTTTTTAAAGACAAGCACTGCGCTGCCTGCAAATAAATTGCGGAGCGAGGGTACGGACACGGTCAGGTTTCATGATGCATTTTTGGAAGCCAAAACCAAGAGTGAACATGAAAAAAAAGAGATATTCACATGGGTCCTTTATACTTTTTCTCCTTTTATGACCCACTCCTTATTTTGACTTCCAAAACTGCATCAGGAAACCTGACCGTGTGTCCGTACCCTATGAAGCCCATGTGGACAGGGGTAATTTGTAATATTATCCCCATAAAGAAGCAATCTGCTTGTAAAAGGTACTTCTTAGATGCACATTATGGTGTATCTAACCTCGATGACAACTATAGTGGAGGTTAAAGTCAGAAAATTGTCCCAGTGGGAGTCAAAAGGCACCAGAAAGGTACAGCAACAGAAACTATGATGTTGTAAAACAAAATTTTGGTAGAATGCTGCTGCCACCTGGTGGTCAAATTAGATAATGTAATAAAACCTATTTGGATTTTTGACCTTTGTGATCCAAAAAGAAACAAAGGAAATATAGTAAAATACTTCATGAATAATTCTGCCTATGTTCATTTATTTTCATTTGTATTTTTTAGACGAAATGGCACATAAAAAAAATATATATAAAATAGGCCACTAAGCCTTTTCACCTCTCTGATTCTGGCGGATCGGCTTTAGGCCCCTTGCACACGACCGTATGGCTTTTTCAGTATTTTGCGGTCCGCAAAGAACGGATCCGCAAAAAATACAGATGACATTGAAACCATTCATTTCAGTGGGTTCGCAAAAAAAAACCCAGAAGGTACTCCATATGCCTTCCGTTTCTGTATTTCCGTTCCGTTCAAAGATAGAACATGTCCTATTATTGTCCGCATCACAGACAAGGATAGTACTGTTCTATCAGGGGCCAGCAGTTCTGTTCTGCAAAAAATGGAATGCACACGGATGTCATCCATTTTTTTTGCGGACCGCAAAACCATACGGTCGTGTGAAATAGGCAGAATACATTTACGAAGCTAAGCCCATGCTGTTAGCAGTGGGTTTTAGCTGTAACATACAGCTGACATCCTGCTGTAACGGTTGTTTAACCTCTACACGCCACGGACAGTTGCGACACCTATGTGACATGGCAGCCACAGGGCCAGAACTGGAATCTTACTAACCCTATCAGACCCTTTCAGAGGCATAACAAATGATCAAGCAATCACGTGGTCCAGTCCCTTAGTGGGACCAAAAGAAAAAAGTTGAATAAAATGTTTAAAGAGCACCTGTCAGCTGGATCAACTCTATTAAAATAGGGCAGGGTTAATCCTGCTGATTAAAATTATGCCTGCCTTGTGAAAATCTGTTGGGGCATTCCTGACAAAAAAATAAGTTGAAGGGGTTATCCTATGATTAATGTAAAAAATGAAAATCAGACATCTTATAGTACATAACAGTCTATTTCTAACAAAGCTAGAACCAGCCCTGTACCTCACATGGATCCAGAGATCTCCACATTCATTGCTCTTCTAGATTTATATCAAGCTGCCAGCTCAGGGGAGTGTCTTTTCTGCTACTGCTAAGGGAGTGTGTCCATGCTCTCCCTATCACAGCTTAGGAGGCGTGTGCATGCTCTCCCTATCACAGCTTAGGAGGCGTGTGCATGCTCTCCCTATCACAGCTCAGGAGGTGTGCCCATGCTCTTCCTATCACAGCTTAGGAGGTGTGTCCATGCTCTCCCTATCACAGCTTAGGAGGCGTGTGCATGCTCTCCCTATCACAGCTCAGAAGGTGTGCCCATGCTCTTCCTATCACAGCTCAGGAGGTGTGTCCATGCTCTACCTATCACAGCTCAGGAGGTGTGTCCATGCTCTCCCTATCACAGCTTAGGAGGCGTGTGCATGCTCTCCCTATCACAGCTCAGAAGGTGTGCCCATGCTCTTCCTATCACAGCTCAGGAGGTGTGTCCATGCTCTCCCAATAACAGCTCAGGAGGTGTGTCCATGCTCTTCCTATCACAGCTCAGGAGGTGTCCATGCTGACCCTATCACAGCTCAGTAAGTGTGTCCATGCTCTTCCTATCACAGCTCAGGAGGTGTGTCCATGCTCTCCCTATCACAGCTCAGGAGGTGTGTCCATGCTCTCCCTATCACAGCTCAGGAGGTGTGTCCATGCTCTCCCTATCACAGCTCAGGAGGTGTGTCCATGCTCTCCCTATCACAGCTCAGGAGGTGTGTCCATGCTCTCCCTATCACAGCTCAGGAGGTGTGTCCATGCTCTCCCTATCACAGCTCAGGAGGTGTGTCCATGCTCTCCCAATCACAACTCAGGAGGTGTGTCCATGCTCTCCCAATCACAGCTCAAGAGGTGTGTCCATGCTCTCCCTATCACAACTCAGGAGGTGTCTATGCTGCCCTTATCACAGCTCATTTCGGCCATTGAAGGATGAAACTGAGCATGTGCGGCCTTCTCAGTGAGCACATCAGAGAAAAAAGAAAAAAAAATAGCAGGTGGCGCTATTTAACTCATTATTCAAATCTGGACCTCTCTGGTGGCTGGGACTGTGGGAGTGCACATAGGCCGGTGATTTTTCATACAGTGTGAACGCACGGCCACCACTGCTGATTTGCAGGGTGGTCGTAACTGTGAAAATGAGCAGTGTATAATGTAATGGGAAAATGAACCCAGCCAACAAAGGAAGCGATAAGGACATTCACAATACATTAGTAAGTGCCTTGTAGTAACTTTCTCTACTCCAACCGATTTTCACATGACAGGTGTGATAAATAGAGGCCTACTTTGTAGTTTCTATTGTCTGTATATGATTTTATGCTAATATAGTGTGATCTTGTCTATATTATCTGTTGTGTAGTTTTGATTACTATGTCGAGGATTCTATATCTGTTCCCTCACAGTAGGATACTGACCCTGACAGTGCTAGGCCTTAAAGGTGCCAATGAGTCTGCCATGGAATATACATCCCGTTTGATAATCCAATTAGACTCAAGGCTACAAGTTGAGTCAGCGTGGCAGTGAAGATTCCTGGTGTAACCAAATTAGCAATACGTCTGGCATACTGAGCTTGGGACCAGTGCTACAGGGGGCAAGAATACACATTCCTTTGTGTCATCCAATTAGCACCTGACAGATAGAAACTGGGTCTTTTAGAAATGCTAAACGAGATGCATCAAGCTGCTATAAGGAAAATGCAGACACGGCGGCCCCTTCCCAGCATGCCTACAGGATCTTTGAGATTAGGAGTGAATGTATTGTAAACTGTAACTCATCCCTGATCGGATCTACATTTTCATAACTTTAATAATCGCATGTGGTACAATGTGGGCATGCTTACCCATTTAATAAGGTACTATCCTTCGGAACATAATAAAATAATCCTTTAATAATCCCACCATGGGGAAATTTACAGTGTTACAGCAGCACAGAAAATACAAAAACGCCAAAATGAAGGCATTTCAGTAGATTACAGATAAAAAAATGTAAAAAATAAGGGGTATAGATATCTCAGTTTATAGAATTCAGTCTTTGGATGGAATGATATCCACAGGAACCCGTAGGAGATGAGTGCAGTCTATCTCTGCTTGGGTCTGTGTTGGTTGTACAGCCTAACAGCAGCAGGGAGGAATGACTTTCAATAGCATTTCTTCTCACACTTGGGGTGAAGCACTGACGGTACTGCCCAATGCTATCACCGACTCATGCATGGGATGGGAGTTATTCTCCAGCATGGACAGTATCCTTCTCTCACCTACCACCTGCACTGGTTCCCCAGGATGGAGCTGGCATTTCTAATCAGTTTGTCAAGTCTCTTTCTCTCCCTGGTTGAGATGCTGCTGCCCCAGCAGGCCACCTCGAAGAAGATGGCTGATGCCACCACAGAGCTAAAAAAGGCCCTAAGTGCTCTCCGCACTCTAAAAACTCTCACCCTCATAAGCAGGTAAACCCTGCTGTGGCCCTTTCTGTACAGTGCGTTCATTTTATCTGCCCAGTCCTGCTTAGCGTTGACTATCTCAATGTCCATACCCTGGATGTCCACTGGTTTAGGAGGATGTCTGTGCTTTTGGGAGTCCACAACCATCTCTTTAGTCTTCCCAGCATTGACCGTAATGTGGTTCTGCTGGCACCAATCCAAAAATTTCCAGGTCAGTTCTCTGTATTCCATGTCAGCCTGGTCTGTGATGAGGCCTACTATTGCTGAGTCTTCAGAGAACTTCTGTAAGAAATAGCTAGATGAGTTGTACCCGAAGTCTGCAGTGTTCAGCGTGAAGAGGAAAGGAACAAGAACTGTACCACGAGGTGCCCTGTACTACAGATCACCGTGTCTGACATATATGATACTTGGTATCTGAACGATTGGCATGATGCAATATCAATTATGACAACAGGCTTCTGCCCGTATTTCTGTCAGAGCAGTTCAAACTTTAAAAATATAACTTTAATGGTTTGCTTTGTAGCCTTAAATAAGCCCAGTTACTCTGGTTTTAAAGCGTAAGTGTGGATTTTGTTACCATGTGTATGCTTATAGGTGTGGCTAAGGCTACTGCGTGTCTGCAAGAAAACAAGGCGACGTTGGGGTTCCTTTCAAAGTTGCAGTTATCCCTGTTGCTTTTGCACCTTTTTCTACCAGCCTTTTCCCGTCCACTGAACTTTCCATTAATATGCTTGGATACAGCACTCTGTGAACAGCCAGCTTCTTTATCAATGACCTTTTGAGGCTAACCCTCCTCGTGGAGGGTGTCAATGACTGTCTTCTGGACAACTGTCAAGTCTGCAGTCTTCCCCTACTGAACTAGAATGAGGTACCATTTAAGGGCTTAGAAAACCTTTACAACTTTTTTGCGTTAATTCACTGATTAGAGTGTGACACCATGAGTCTACAATAAATTCAAATTTTCTGAGATACTGAATTTTGGGTTTTCATTGGCTGTAATCCATAATCATCAGGCTGTTTCAGATGTTAGCCTGATGTTAGCATCGCAGCATTTCATTTTGGGGCTCTTTTGTTTACAATAACACACTGCTAGGCGGGAGATTCCGCCCGGCAGTGTGTTCGGTAACGTCAACAGCTCTGATGGGTGGGCTTTGGCGCTGCCCTAGCCGTTTTACAGGCTAGGGCGGCGCTAAAGCCCGCCCATCAGTGCCGGTGACGTCACCCCCATGCAGCCCCATGGAGAGCCCGGTTCGTCACCAAAACTCCAGAAAATGCCTTTGCCCTGCACGTTTTAGCATAGGGCAAAGGAGAGCATCGGAGCATGAACTGCTCTGATGCTCAAGTCAGGGGGGCTGCCTGGGTGAAAATGGAGGTATGTAAGAAATAAACACATGAAATAGACTACTCTGTGTATAATAAATCTATACGAGTTTCATTTTTTTAATTGAATTACTGAAATAATTTAACTTTCAGTTATATTCTACTTTATTGAGATGCAGCTGTATATTTCCGGCCACTGATAATATTCGACCGGTTTCGTTTTGAAGCTTCTTGAGAGATATCTTCAGTGACCATACAGCAATGGAAAACTTTTACTAAACCGCTCCTCCCATCTTCACACACAGAGTATCACATTAAAGTCTCATGTACACAACCGTTGTTTTTTTTTTGCATCCGATCCGCATATTTTGCAGATCGGATGCGGACCCATTCACTTCAACAGGGCCGCAGCACCATGTGCTGTCTGCATCCGTACGTCCGTTCCACAGCCCCCCAAAAAAACTGAACCTTCTATTCTTGTCCGTATTACAGAGGGACAGACGGTTCATTCTGTAGAACGATGCACACTGCAAAAACAGCTACACCCGTGTGCATGAGCCCTTACCCTTTCAGGTATCCTGAACTTCATATAAAACAATTCAAATCTAAATCAATATTTAATCCATTAGGCAACAGAGTATTTTAGTTTGTACATAAACTACAGTAATTTTCTTATCTGACAATTTTTTAAACAGTCCCTCCTTTCAAAATATTTTAACCATGTAGATTCCAATCATCTTTAACCCCCCAGATTTTTATTGTGTGCCTCACAAAAGTGTGCAGAAACACTGTGGAGGAAATGTATCACTCCCGCCGGGGAAAAAATTGACTTTTTCATTGCAATTTCGACATTTTTTAGTCACAAATCGCATTCTTAGGCCGCCCTCACCAGTTTCTGAAAAAGCGTGAGGTGTGGGCAGTGCCATTGGCCTCAGCTCATTTATCATTATCTATGCCAGAAACTGGTGTAAATAATGACTGAAGTCCAAATTTTTAGTTTGGCTCAAGGAAGCTTTTTGAAGCTTCCAATTAATTTCAGAGGGACATTGAGAGCAGATTGTGCCCTATAATAGGGCATGCTGCTTCTTTTTTCTGTGTGGTAAAAAAAAGGCCAAGTGATGCTTTTTATTAAAATTAATGGGAGGCTATTTTGAGGTGGAAAAAGCTCTGTGTGAACTGGACCTACATACTTTTTTTCTTTTTTATGGATGGAGGGAGGAGGGGTAGGATTTTTTTGGGGGGGGAAATATTGTGTAATTGTGTAACATATCTTATGATATGTTCTCAAATTTGTATGAAACTGTATGGATTGTATCTGTATGTTACCGTTTTAAGACAAAGCAATAAAGAAAGAAGATATAAAGGAAAAGATCTTGAAACTTTTCCAGTAGTATATTTTAATCAAACTGTATGAGCCCAACATCCACAAAAAGGCCACCACATACAGATGTGTCCTACACTAGATAGACTCACCTGTCTCTTGGGCCTAGACCATGAAATAGGATTCCATTTACCCAACATAGTCATATGATTTATATCGCTAAGGAATCCACACAACACATTCCTTAAGAGGATACACCAACACTAGCCACCAACACAACCAAAATTAGCTAATTACATAAGTACTGTAGATAAGTCACATAGACAGGACACTGAAGAGGAACAACTACCTTTCATATGGAGCTAAGGTCAGGGGAATAACAAGAGGGGGTGAAGTCATCCGGGTTCCTGGAGCCTTTAAAGGGGTTGTCCCAAAAACACATACAAAATGCCAGCATTAAAGTGGTTTCCAGAACTTAAACATTGATTGTCATCAATGTCAGGTCAGTGGAGGTCCAACACCTAGCTTCTTCATCTTTCAGCTGTTTTTGGCAGCCGTAGTGACATAAACTATAAAGTGTACAAAGCACAGCTCTGTTACCATTGTAGAGGTCATACATGTGTACTGCAGCTGATCTCCCACATCCCACAACAGACCCTTCTGCTTCCACTCCATACACTGTATAGTTTCCAGCACCATGGCTGCCCAAAAAAGCTGACTGGAGGGGGTGCTCGGTGTTGGACCCCACAATTAGATATTGATGCTCTATTCTCTGGATAGGTCATGAATATCTGCAGCCTGGAGATCCCTCTTAAGTGAGTTGTCCAGGATTTTACTGTTGATGGTCTATCCTCAAGACAGACGATGATTTGCCAAGGTCAGAGAGGTGTTTTGCAGTAGCTACTCAACTGCTCCCTTTGAAGTGAATGCTGCAGTTACTCTGTCTACTGTATAATGGACAGAGCTGTATAGTCCCGGCGACAAAGCTACCCCAAAACAACTGATCAAATCAGTGTGTGAAAGCCCTGACGATTAGATAAAGATAGAGAGGGAATTAAAAGTAAAATACTGTAAATCTTAAATGGCTGTCTAATTTTTCTGATTTTGTCTGTCTATGTTTAAAGGGCATCTGTCAGCAGATTTGTACCTATGAAACTGGCTGACCTGTTGTATGTGCGCTTGGCAGATGAAGGCATCTGGGATGTTCTCATGTTTACTGGTATATGTGCCTGCATTCCGTAGAAAAAAATATGTTTTAACATATGTAAATGAGCATCTAGGAGTAATGGTGGTGTTGCCATTATTCCTACCATACTGAACTTGTGCCAGATACTGAAGCCCAAAAATCCCATGAGCGAGAAGCTCATTTTTCTAATTTTAGGGGGAAAATATTCCTTTCCGACTCCAATCAGGCAATCAGAATAACTCTCTGGATCAACTACCCTTCTCCAAAATTCAAGAAACTATTGCCTGTAATATTATTATACTTAAAAAAAGGCATCCAGGTCTACTTTAAACTCTTTTAGTGAGTTCACCATCACCACTTCCTCTGGCAAAGCATTTCATAATCTCACTGCTCTTACAGTAAAGAATCCCCTTCCATGTTGATGGATAAACCTTCTTTCCTATAAACATTGAGGATGTCCCCTTGCCACAGCTACAGTCCTGGGTATACTGTAAATGGCTGATTTGATAATCTTTCTGGGTACTAGAGATGTCCCGAACTATTTGCCGGCGAACATAGCTTGTTTGCGTTCACCGCGGCGGGCGAACATATGTGATGTTCGGTCCGCCCCCTATACATCATCATTGAGCAAACTTTGACCCTGTACCTCACAGTCAGCAGACACATTCCAGCCAATCAGCACCCTCCCTCCCACACCTTACCACCTCCTATAAAAAGGGCAGCCATTTTAGATTTAGTCTGAAGCTGCATGTTAGTGAGAGTAGGGAGACTGCAGCTGCTGCTGTGCTGATGATTCTGAATTCATAGGGAAAGCGTTAGCTAGGCCAGTGTTCTGTGTTCACAGACTCATCTGCTGTAAGGACAGCGTCACAGCACCCCAAAAAGCCTTTTTAGGGCTGCTACATTAGTCTGCTTTTATTTTATTTTTCTCCATATATATATTGCAGTTGCCTGGCCTGGCCATGTGTGAGGAGCTGCAGGCCCACAGACTGTAGTGTGCCCACTGCCAGTGCCCACCACTCATCCCGTGTGGCACAGGATTTTGCATCAAAAAAAGGCATTTAATTTTTACCCTTTAATCTAAGGTTAGTTGCCTGCCAGTGTGTGTCAGGCTGACTTCCACTGACTGTAGTGTGCCCACTGCCAGTGCCCATCACTCATACCGGGTGGCACAGGACTTTGCATAAAAAAGGCATTTCATTTTTACCCTTTAATCTAAGGTTAGTTGCCTGCCAGTGTGTGTCAGGCTGACTTCCACTGACTGTAGTGTGCCCACTGCCAGTGCCCACCACTCATACCGGGTGGCACAGGACTTTGCATAAAAAAGGCATTAAATTTTTACCCTTTAATCTAAGGTTAGTTGCCTGCCAGTGTGTGTCAGGCGAACTTCCACTGACTGTAGTGTGCCCACTGCCAGTGCCCACCACTCATACTGGGTGGCACAGTAGCTTGCTGATAAATAAGGCATCTCATTTTTACACTTTAATCTAATTTCAGTTGCCTGCCTGCCTGCTGCCAGTGTGTGTGTCAGGCCCACTTCCGCTGACTGTAGTGTGCCCACTGCCAGTGCCCACCACTCATACCGTGTGGCACAGGATTTTGCATAAAAAAAGGCATTTAATTTTTACCCTTTAATCTAAGGTTAGTTGCCTGCCAGTGTGTGTCAGGCCGACTTCCACTGACTGTGGTGTGCCCACTGCCAGTGCCCACCAGTGCCACCACTCATACCGGGTGGCACAGGACTTTGCATAAAAAAGGCATTTAATTTTTACCCTTTAATCTAAGGTTAGTTGCCTGCCAGTGTGTGCCAGGCCCACAGACTGTAGTTTGCCCTCTGCCAGTGCTGCCCATCAATCATACCGTGTGGCACAGGACTTTGCCTAAAATAAGGCACTTTATCTGTACACTTTAATCTAATTTCAGTTGCCTGCCTGCTAGTGTGTGTGTGTGTGTCAGGCCCACAGACTGTAGTGTGCCCTCTGCTAGTGCCCAACACTCATACCGGGTGGCACAGTACCTAGCACGCGTAGTACCACTTATCTAAAATCCATTTAATACACGTCCTGATAGGGGACATAACAGGGATTAAACTGATGAGAATAGTACTACAGAAAATACCACTCATATGGGGTGTGACAGTAAATTGCACGGCGCAGACGCAGTGACCGTGGATTAAAACAAAGGGGAGGGAGCCAGCGTTTTTTTAATTCAATTCACCTTTCGGGGATCCTTGGTGTTGTACGTGGCTGGGTGGAGGAAGAAACCTTCAATGACATCACCGGGACGTGGCTAGCTTGGTATCCAACCTTGTGCAAATGGGGAGTTTGCGGTTGTGCAAATGGACTGTTTGCGGTTGTTTGCGGTGCATTAAAAGGGGAGTTTGGTCTGTCAATGTACCTGATCGATACAACATCATACCTGATCGTATACACACACTAGATGTTTTAAACCACGTTGTTCAAAAAAGTTTAGGATTGTTAGGTGATTTATGCTTTTTATGGATTAAAACCCAACTCTGCGTCAACTATGTAATTTTCCATGGGAGTTTTGCCATGGATCCCCCTTCGGCATGCCACAGTCCAGGTGTTAGTCCCCTTGAAACAACTTTTCCATCACTACTGTGGCTAGAAAGAGTCCATGTGAGTTTTCAAATTCACTTGCCTATTGAAGTCTATGGCGGTTCGCCCGGTTCGCCTGTTCGCGAACATTTGAAGAAATTTGGGTTCGCCGTTCGCGAACGGTAAATTTTATGTTTGCGACATCTCTATAGGTCATTTACTACAAGTATTACTTCAGTTGCCCTCCTCTGAACCCTCTCCAGCTCTGTTATGTCTGTCCTGTACACAGGAGTCCAGAAATGTACACAATACTCCATTTGTGGTCCATGTGCGAGCTAAAGGCCTGGGCTTGGGACATTTTGAGCCTGTGCCCACATTATCAGTACCATTACCTGTTCCCGAGTTGACCACAATGGAAGCAATTCTGGCCCTGACAGTCATTTTGGAGGTTTTGGCGATACATTGCCTCAATTATCTATTGCCACTGCAGCCACCACTCTTCTCCTCTGATGTCTCCTCAGAACTCCCGGGTACTGTCCAACACACATCTTCGTCATAGTCCTCACTCTCCCCACCTCTTTTATCACACTGTGATATCTCGTGGTGTCCTCTTTGGCCATATCCTGAATCCCTGCTCTGCATTTGTCCAGGGTGCCACTGTCACTACCACTGCCCCTACTGCCACTAACATGGCTTCAAATGGCATTGCCACTACCACGAATACAGCATGGGGTCCCCCATCTCCCCTTGAACCTCCCCCTCATGGCAGTCAAACAGCGAGACTCTCTTGCAATAAAGCATGGTGGAATTTTGTTGGATCTTAGGAAAAAAGAAGGCACCCCACTAGAAGGAGTCAGTTAAGACAGAGAGGATGCCACTAAAAGGCTTCCCTGGGTCTGCAAGGAGGAGGAGAAAGGGGAATGCTGTGACCGCTGGCTCCAAAGCATGGTGTCAGACTCAGAAGTGACTTTCAAGTCATCCTGCTGTGACTGAGATGAGTGAGCCATCTAGTGCACAATCTTATCCTCTTTCTCCTCTACAATAATGTTGCACCTTTCTGAAGCCAGATAGAACTGTGGCCTTCTACTAGTTCTGGCAGGATAGCTGGTGCTGCTACTCCCCACATTCATGCTCATGCTCTGGAAGGACAAAGCCTGAGTATTTCGTTTTGAACGTTTCTGTATTTCAGGCATTGTATTATGAGGCCTAATAAAAACTCATTATTTTCATAACTAAAAAGTAATGGGTTTGGTATACAGTCACACAAATTATGGAACGGTTATAGCAAAATTGCATTTTCTATACTTTAAGGACAGAGGTTTATTCAAATGTCCTTACCCTTCTACAAACACACTGAACAATGTTATTGTCAATTTTGGAACACTTTGGGAATATTGCAGTATTAGTGTTGGTAAGATTTATGCCTACTGTGTTATTTGTGTTTAAAAAACACAGATTCAAAAAAGACCCCTAAGACACACGTTTCAAACTTATAACATGATCATTCCTCCACCACAACCAATATGATGCAGGAAAGGCAAGTAACTAATTTCTGTCCACTGTGTTATTTATGTTAAAAAAAATCTAAATGTTCTAAAAAGACCTTTCTTTACTGTTAAAAGACACTTTGTAAACTTGTAAGGTGATTATTTCCTCCTCTACCACAAATACAATGATGGAGGAAAGGCCAGGAAGAATACTCTCTACTGTGTTAAATGTGTTTAAAAACACATGTTGAAAAAGGTCTTTCTTTGTTGTTAAGACACATGTTACAAACGTGTTATGTGTCTATTTCCCCAATTACTAGGCTGAAGCAATTTTTAATTGCAGCACAAGACATATACAAGATTCGGAACAGAGAAACACACGGGAACTCCCTCAAGAATTTACTTCACAAGCGATTACAAGTGTGGTGGAACAAGACATCTATGTAACAGTATGTACTGAAAGACTTAATACATCGGAGGCTAAGGGTCCAAGTGTTCCTCTATTATGGCTTAGAGACAAATGAGATGGGTGTCAAATGGGAAGAGGCTTGTAATAATTGTTCAATGACTCAACAATGCATGAGCTAGATGAAGAGATTACAGTAATAGACAATTGGAGCAGTTGATGAATACAGCAGATTCATCAACTATTTAAAACTAAAACTGAAGAGGAATATAAAGTGTGGAACAGATCAAGGAACAAAAATCTGCACCAGTTCTCTGGAATGCTCTACCCCAGGAAATTAGGTTAAAGTGTAACCATCATGTTTTCATAAAAAAATCAATTTTAGCATATCTCACTGCTGCAGCAGCATTATGCATAAAGCAATATTTAGTTTCTCCACATACCACTGTTTTCCTTGAGTTTTTCCCTTAGTTACGGCTGTTTAAACATTTACAATATGAGGACATTCTCAAGATGGCTGCTCTGCCAGTTCTCTGAGGCCAAAACTGCTTTCCCTCACTTCATATACACACTTGCTGTAGCCAGCAGCTCTCTGCCATCCAATCAGATTGGATTACTGAGAGACACGCCTCCTCACTCTGAAGCCTAATGCAGGCATGCAGTGTGGAGGACCGCCCCTCCGTCTTCCTGTCTTCTTAGCTGGAGACAGTCAAGCCACAGCAACTGTCTTTTAAGGGAGCAGTGGAAAGGGACAGGAGACATTAATGAAAGCTGTTATTATAAGGTAATTGCAGATCTTTTGACAATCATTGACAGACTTAGGGCCCATTCATTTTACTATTGTTCTGTTGGCCTTGGTGGACAGTAATTATAGATTTATTATTGTTGATATTGGGGCCTATGGAAGCACAGCAGAAGCCCGCATCTTCTGTTCTTCTAGAATGGGTGATCGGCTTCGCACCAACCAACTTGCCTTGCCAGAGCCCAGACGACTACCCTGTTCTTCTGCTTTATCCGCTCCATTTGTAATCGTGGCAGATAAAGGGTTTGCATTATCTCCACATGTAATGCGAGCTTTTCCTAGACGCGATTTGGATGAGCGAAAGCCCTTATTCAATTATTGTCTGTCTCGTGCACGTCGATATGTTGAATGTGCTTTCGGAACACTGTCCAATAAATGGAGAGTGTTCATTTCATCCTTGCAAATGAGTCCGCGAAATGCCACCCTGGTGATACAGGCATATGTGATTTTACACAACTTTACCAGGATCTTCCGAACCTGAAGTGGCCTCTTTTCCGACAACCACATCTGTTGGATTAGACCATAATCAGCATGGAAGACCTGGATCTGCTGAACTAGGAGTTGAAGAACTCTTTGCTGATTACTTCATTAGTACAGAGGGTGCATTATCATGGCAGCTGAACATCATTCATGGTACTCTTAGATAAATACTGGGTTATGGTTATCTAAATTAATTTAAATTTTTAGTTAGTTAGTTCCCATATTGTTAGATTAGATTAGGGACACGCAAGAGAAGGAGGACCCTTGAAGTGGGCTTGCGAGCTAAGGTATTTTTTAAAAAACATTACATTTTTCATTTAATGTTTTTTTTTTAATACTGACTAATACCTCATTAGAACCCACTTTTTTTTTATTACAGGTGCCAACATAGCAATACCAATATAGTATATCATCCATGTACTTTATCATTTAGCTATAATAGCCTGCCTACATTAAATGTGCTAGTTAAGCTGTTCATAGTGCGCCCTGTGCTGATAGAAGGCAGGAAAAGTCCAAAGGCATATTGGTACACCATAGACTTTTTTCCCGGGCGTGGGTGACCACAGAGTGGGCTCTGAGTGCCACCTCTGGCACCCGTGCCATAGGTTTGCCACCACTGTGCTATTCTAACACATGGTGATATACCTTTTTTAAATATACCTTTTTTGAAAGCAAAACATACAATGTTTTTTGGTAATCCAATTTTTTTTTATATAACAGAAAAAAAGAAATAAATCATAAGTCATAAAGCTCCCGAGTGTATGAATACTGGTGAGAAGAGGAGGTAGTGGGCTGCGGGAAGACCCGTGTAGCACTGTGACCTTGGAGTGGAGAAATGGGAGGAGGAAATGAATGATGCATCGAAGACATTGGAGGCTGATGCAATTGTGGCCTCATGCACAAGACCGTTGTTTGATTCCGTGTCCGTTGAGCCGTTTTTCGTGCTTTTCTGCGGACCCATTGGTTTTCAATGGGTCAGTGGAAAACTCGTCAAATGCACTGTTTGTCCTCTGCGTCCGTGGTCTGTGATTACTGTCCATCAAAAAAATATAACCTGTCCTATTCTTGTCTGCGAAAAACGGTTCGTGGACCCATTCAAGTCAATGGGACTGTGAAAAAATTCGGAGGCACATCTGACTGTCATCCACGTCCGTGACCTGCATATATATTCCATTATCCTGGGTGGAGATATTAAAATTACACTTCTTTTTTCCTTCCTTTTTTTCTGGCGGACCACGGAAACACAACGGAACCAAAAACGGACACGGATCACGGAACAACGGAACCCCATTTTGCGGACTGCTAAAAACAACTGTCGTGTGCATGAGGCCTGTTTCTGAGCATCATTGAGGAAGTCATAGTTGGCATAGTTGGGCCAGCAAATATCTCTAGAACAGCTGTCAAGGAAGCCACGCACACATGCTGTCTGGATCTGGGTACCCTTTGTAAGAAAGACCCCAGGCCCAGCATAATGCAATCCTCTTGAGTTTCAGGCTTGTTTCGGCTTAAATACTTAAGAACCTAACTATCAATCAGGTCTCGAGTACTTGTACCCGAAACAGGCAGAGGAGGATCCTTTTTATGTTTTCAACCCCTTGTGGTAATGTCTGCCTGTGGATCCGGGACCTCGGGTGTTGTCATCTCTGGCGGTGGTGTCACAACCAGTGGCGGAGTGTGGGCTGGAGATGAGGGCTCCTGTGGTGACATCATTAGAGTGCTTTCTGCAGACTGCTGGCTTGCTGCAGGCTCATCTGCGAGGCTGTCGACGGTCCTTTATAAGAGAATAAAAATAATAGAAAAATATTTGTGGATTGGCAATTAGTAAATGCATAATTCCAAAAATTGACAATATTCCAATTTACGGTCTCCGCTCAAATATCGGCTTCAAAAATTGTAGTTGCTGTGTGTAGAGATGGGGCTTCTTTTTCTTTCCACCGCTATCGCCACTTTTGCCTTTACGGCTGTTTGTTTGTGCTGGAATTGATCCTGGCAGGAATGCCATCGGGTCTTGAGATTTTTCACTGTGATTTATATAAAAAAATATTTAAAAATGTGTTTTTTTGCGAAATAAAAAAAAAAGGTGATGTCAGTTTAATCTAGTGTACATGCATTTTTCAAACTTCTCAGAGCATGCTGCACAAGCTACATACTACATGCATGTACATTAGATTACAATTACATCATGCTTGTGCACTCTGAAAATAACTGCAGGATGCTCTGAGAAGTTTGCACACTACTCATAGACTTGTATGGGTCCACGGAACGTTTTCTGCGGACAGGTATAGGACAAAGAGGTTTATAGAAATAAATGGATCTTGCATACCTTTCGCAAAATTGCGGAACGGGTGCGGATCCGTTCATACCGTCGTGTGAATAGTCATGTCATGGCTGCAAGTTTTGGCACCCCTGAGATGTTTTGTTATACATGTTTATTGGAACACACAAAAAAATACTGAAATTGAACATAATTTCACACAAAACTCCAAAAATGGGCCAGACAAAATTTTTGGCACCTTTTCAAAATTGTGGGTAAGCAACTCTGTTTCAAGCATGTGATGCTCATTCAAACTCACCAGTGGCAAGGAACAGGTGTGGTCAATATAAAAATTACACTTGAAACTAGATAAAATGTGGGGGAAGTTGACTCAATCTTTGCATTGTGTTTCTCTGTGTGCCAATCTAAGCACGGAGATCAGAAAGAGGAGAACAGAACTGCCTGAGAGAACCAATGGTGGAAAAATATCAACAATCTCAAGGTTACAAGTCCATCTACAGAGATCTTGATGTTCCTTTGTCAACAGTGCGCAACATAATCAAGAAATTTACAACCCATGGCACTGTAGCTAATCTCCCTGGACATGGACGGAAGAGAAAAATTCATAGAAGGTTGCAACACAGGATAGTCCGGATGGTGGATAAGCAGCCCCAATCAAGTTCCAAAAAATTCAAGCTGTCCTGCAGGCTCAGGGAGCATCAGTGTCAGCATGAACTATCTGTCCACATTTTAATTAAATGAAACGCTATGGCAGGAGACTAGACTGCAGTTTGCCAAAATGTACGCGGGTAAGACAAAATACCTCAGGGAAAACATCTTGTGGACAGATGAGACCAAGATAGAGGTTTTTGGTAAAGCACATCATTCTGTTTACCGAAAACAGAATGAGGCCTACAAAGAAAAGAACACAGTACCTACAGTCAAACATGGTGGAGGTTCAAAGATGTTTTGGGGTTGTTTTGCTGCCCCTGGCACTGGATACCTTTACTGTGTGCAAGGCATTATGAAATCTAAGGATTACCAAAGGATTTTTGGGTCGGGCCCTGTTTTAGAAAGTTGGGTTCGCGTCCTAGCTCATGGGTCTTCCGGCAGTATAATGACCCCAGACATACTTCAAGAAGCACTCAGAAATGGATGGAAACAAAACGCCGGAGAGTTCTGAAGTGGCCAGCAATAAGTCCAGATCTAAATCCCATTGAACACCTGTGGATAGATCTTAAAATTGCTGTTGGGAGAAGGCACCCTTTAAATATGAAAGACCTGGAGCAGTTTGCAAAAAAAAGAGTGATCCAAAATTCCAGTTGAGAGGTGTAAGAATCTTGTTGATGCTTATAGGAAGCAATTTATTTTATTTATTTTTTCCAAAGGGTGTGCAACCAAATATTAAGTTGAGGGTGGCAGTAAATTTTTCTGGCCCATTTTTGGAGTTTGGCGGGAAATTAAATCATTTTTGGCTTTTTTGTGTCGTTCCACATAAATAAGAGTTATTGCAATAATTTTATGGGAGAAATACTTCATTTTCTGGAAAAATGTCAGGGATGTCAACACTTGCGGCCATGACTGTGTAGTCCATTTATAATTTCCTGAACATGATCCTCCACCAAAGTCTCCACCGCACCCATGCACCCAAAAGCACTACAGATGTTGTCTGGTGACAGGCTCATGCAGCATTACATCTACTCCCCTATTTTGCCAAGATGGCTGGACAATTGTACAAAACAAGCACTTTTACCTTTTGTGTCACTTCTATCTCCTCATAGATTGAAAGCTCTTGCGAGCAGGGTCCTCATTCCTCTTGTTCTAATTATTGACTTGTCTGTTGCTATGTTATTTATGACTGTTTGTACATGAACCACTGAACTGTACAGCGCGCCAGAATATGTTGGCGCTAAATAAATAAAGATTATTTTTATTAAATGTATTTTAAAGAAAGCTGTGGAACAGAAAGAAACAGATGTAATACCTTACAGTAGAGAATCCAACAATTGCAACTTTTTATATGCTACCTAAAGTCCATAAGAACTACAAGGTTCCGCCAGGTCGCCAAATTGTCTCTGGCATTAACAATATGTGTGAGCCAATTTGTAAATTGATTTACCATTTACTGAGTCCGATGGTTTAACGTTTGCCCTCTTATGTAAAAGATACAGTATTTATACTGAGAATACAACTGGTATACATTTGAAAGATGACATGATCTTGGTGATATGTGACATGGAGTCAATTTATAAATCTATTCGCCATGAAGATGGCATAGAAACGGCACTCCATTTCATTAGGACACCATCACTGGATAGTGAGTTTGGAACATTCATTCTGGAGTTACTAGATTTTGCATTACGTCTTAATTTCTTCATTTACAGGGAATCCTATCAACAGCTCCAAGGCACGCCAATGCGAGCGTCTTGTCAGCCCTCGTATGTGAATCTGCTCCTGGGGCTGTGGGAAAGAAGGATTTTCTTTACTGAGCCAGTAAATTTGATTGAGAAAGTGCAACTGTGGAGTCGTTACATCGATGACATCCTCATGATTCAGCAGGGGACAATGGATGAGCTTAGGAAATGTGTGATTCAATGTTAGGAACAAATTCAACATGAAGTTGACGTATAAAGCAGGAAGAAGCAACATGGACTTTTTAGATGTTCTTTTACAGGTAACCAGAATGGCTTCACTAAGACTGAAATCTTCCAGAAGACTACATTGGTAAATGATCTCCTGCATGCAAAATCATCTTACCCTTAAAAACACATTAAAAGCATTCCTACTGGACAATTTGTATATGTGAAACACACCTGCTCGAGGGAAAGGGATTTTGAGGTACGAGCTAGAGATTTGTAGAATAGATTCAAGAATAGAGGATATAGGAATGCACTGATACAGAGGGGCAGATGAGAAAAAATACAAAATGTGAGAAACTGCTATAACCATAAATGAAAGATAAAAAAATGGATAAGATAGTAAGATTCATTGCCTCCTATAATTCAGGACATCAGGAGGTAATGAAGGTTCTAAATAAAAAATTGAATATCCTCGGTTTGGATGGAGTTCTTAAACAATATCTACCGATATATCCATCTTTTACGTATAGACGAACAAGAAATTTGTGAGACATTCTGGAATTTGAGAGACCTTCTTGTTTGGAGACCCGAAAAAGGGCCCTAGATCGGGCAATTGTGCGGCCTGTCCCAAAATAGAAAGAACTACGTCTTTTATTGATGGGAGTGGCCAAGGAATATCCAATTCCCCATGGAAGTGGTGTATGTGACCAGCTTTCCATGTAATCGCTGCAAAAGAAGAGGAAAACATCACGACTTTGAAAATGATTCTAAGTCACTTTGAAATGTACCATGACTGTGACTGATTTTTATTTAGGGTAATAGGGATAGATCGGATAAATAATAGGGGTGGTAATTGGAGAAAAGTACTTGCCAAGAAGGAAGCCATATGGATTTTCCAACTGGGCACAGTTACTCCAAGTGGCCTTAATGAGGGATTAAGTTTGCCCCTTTTCTGTGAGGGTGGGAGGTTTAGAATGTTTGAGCTCGGTTTGTTCTCTGTTTTTCAGATGGCATGTTATTTTTTCTTTTTAATTACCGATATGTTCGCATCCTGACATTTTAATCATTAATTTCGTATTTTTTTCTTATGTTTCTTTTCCTCTTTGTTTTTTCTTTTTAGACTTATTAAGGGACACAGAATACCTGAAGCACTTTTTAGTATGAAGAACATTTGAGACTTCTTTGCACATATTTAGTATAAAATGATATAAGACTGGGTTTACAATTACTATAGCAGTGATATGTAACTTTCTCATCTTATATATTTTTATATTTACATTGGGTGGATTATTCATTTATTTATTCAATCATGGTTATGAAATGAGTATTCGGAATATGGTTTCCAATTATGCTGTATCACATTTTGTGTTCTGCCATGTGTTTTTACTGTGTTGCACTTGAACTTTTTCACTTTTGTCCTCATATTATATTACAGTAATGTAAAGTGCTGATTTAAGAGTTTATATATTTTTTATGAATGTTATATATATTGATTTGAATCACACAAAGAGTTTCTGTAGGTGCCATATTGGTTAGAGTATTTTGGGGAAGGCCTGTGTTCCAGTTTGAAAGGCAGGTGTTCCTACACATTGCAGAACATTGTTTTCTAACGCGCATGTAAAGATACACCGATGTGCGTTCCAGCTTGGAGCGCACATCATGACGGACTATGGTACATTCATGCAATTTGCTTAGGAGAATGATCCTTATATATAGCAAAAAGATTGTCTTCGTGGCATACGCAGAGCAGTTCGGAGCTCATGTCATGACGCACTACGTCATATCTATGCGATTGGCCCAGTAAGATGACCTGTTGACATAATCTTCCAGCCCATATGGCACGGACACTTTAGCAGCTTTATGAGAGGGGGTTGTCACATATTTTTAATTGCCTAAAAGTCAGTGGTATAAATAAGATAGGGGCCAGTGAAGGGATTATTCCCTGAAAAGCAAAATGGTGTAATTTGTGTTTAATTTCACTGGGGTTAAAAAAGCATTATTGCCATAAAAAGCTTTTGGTATAATGCAAGACGACTTAAGGATGAGCGAGCCTGTTGAGATTCGGTTTGGTTCAGGTTTGCCGAAATTTTCTAAAAGTTCGGTTCAGACCAAACCAAAGTGGCTCCAATTGCCCTGAAAAATGATATATAACATCTTCCAGTCTCCTAGGACTCAGAATTTTGTTATTTCTTTTTGTTAACTTTAATAATTTTTTCTATTTCCCTCTCCCCTTACCAAGCTCTTAAACGCAATGATGGCAATAGTACCGGTAAATGATGTCTAAATAACGCTGACATACATAGCTATGGGTAAACGCAGATTTGACAGCGTTAACAAACCGTGTTTAAAAACACATTTAAAAAAAATATTATCCAGTGTAAAACACAAGTTGACAAACTACTATGCAATTATTTCTCTCCACCCTCCCCCACCACACCAACACTTGAAGTGCCTGGAGATGCACCAACACAGATTTCAGCATACTTTTTCACGTTACCACTATGCAGATTCGGAATAAAGCTTTAGCTAGTGTAAAACACAAGTTGTCAACCTACTATATTTCTGATTTCCCAAACTTCAACCCCAAAAATATTAAATTTGAACTGTGTTGAGATGCACCAACATGGATTTATGCCTAATATTCACGTTATCACTCACAGAAATTATCGTCCGCTACCTTGCTTACTGTAAGACGCGTATGTGCTATTTTTTGCAAACTTCAACAACAAATAAAATAAAATTTGAATTGTGTGGAGAGGAAACAACAAGGATTTTTGCCTAGAACTGTATGTGAAGTCACCACTCACTGACATTATCCTACCCTGCGTACTGTAAGACATTTTTCCAAACTTCAACCAAACAATTTAATTTGAACTGTGTGGAGATGAAACAACACAGATTTTTGCCTAGTATGTCAAGTTATCACTCACTGATGTTATCCTCCGCCACCCTGTGTATTGTACGACATGTATATGCTGTTTTTCAAAACTTCAACCAAACAATTAAATTTGAACCGTGTGGAGATACCCACACAAAGATTTTGGCCTGTGTCACCTTACCACTCAATGATGTTAACTGTCTGCTACCCTGCATATTGTAAGACGGGTATATGCTGTTTTTCAAAACTTAAACCAAAAAAAATTACATTTGAATTGTGTGGAGATTAAACAACACAGCTTTTTGACTAGTATGTTATGTCACCACTCACAGATGTTATCCCTCTGCTACTCTGTGCATTGTAAGACATATATGCTGTTTTTTAAAAACTTTAAACAATGACTGTGTGGAGCTAAAGCAACACAGATTTTGGTCTAGTATGTCAAGTTATCACTTACTGATGTTATTCTCCACTATCTGTATATTTTAAGTCACGCATATGCTGTTTTTCAAAACTTCAACCAAAAAATAAAAATAAAATTTGAACTGTGTGGAGATGAAACTAAACAGATTTTGGCCAAGTATGTCAACACTCACAGAAGCTATCCACCTCTAACCTGTGCATTGTAAGACACGTATATGCCATTTTTCAAAACTTTAACAAAAAAAAATTTAAGCATGACTGTGTGGAGATGAAACAACTCAGATATTGGACTAGTATGTCAAGTTTTCACTCACTGATGTTATTGTCCTCTCTGCAGGGTATTGTAAGACACGTATATGCTGTTCTTCAGAACTTCAACCAAAATAAATTCATTTGAACTGTGTGGAGAAACACACAAACAGCTTTCGGCCTAGTATGTCACGTTACCACTCACTGATGTTAATAGTCCATTACCCTGCGTATTGTAAGACACAGGTATGCTTATTTTTCCAAACTTTCAACAGAAAAAATATATTAAATTTGAACTATGTGGACGTGAAACATGGATTTTTGACTCACAAATGTTATCCTCTGCTATCCTGCTAGGGTGAGGTTCTGCAGCAAATGTATTATTAAGCAGCCCCTCGCTCCCTCAAGCTTTCCTTGATCAAAGTCCTTAGTATTCTACACAATTAGTTCTTTCTATTATCTGTTACACTAGAATAGATGCATGCTTCTGACTCTGTATATTAAGTTTGTTTTCTGTCAGACATTGTATACACCTATCCACCATGATTAACAGCTCAAAACAGAATGATGTTCTGCTCAGGCACCTTCCTGCCTGCTACACCACTGATTGGCAGATCTAGGCTGTCTGTCAGCCTGTGAGCCAATCGGGGCAAGGCCTCCCCCCAAGTTCCTCCCAGGGTCATATGAGCATCTTTCTTTTTACTTCATTTTTTTTCGCCAACAGGTGCAGGAAAATGACACTGTTCACCATTTTGCTGGATTCATCCAAAGTGAACCTAAAAAGCTTTGGGTTCATTTGGAGGATTAATTTTTGTGCAGCTCATAACAAAACTGATTTGTTACGAGTCAATTTGCTCATCCTTACAACAGATATTAAACTAACTGACCTATAGTTTCCGGGCTCAGTTTTTGACCAATTTTTTAATACTGCAACCATATTTGCTAACAGCCAGTACAGTGGAACAGGCCCTGTCATTATAGAGTCAGTAAATATCAAAAATACGTGTCTCTATTACAATGCTTAACCCTCAAGGCGGTGTATGCCATCTGGACTGGGTGATTTGTCTATTTTTAACTTTTTAAGATGCTGCTGCACTTTTTCCTGGGTCAGACGTACCACATTTATTGAGAAGTTTACTTTGACACTCTGCAATGTATCTTGCATTACATTTTCTCACAGTGAACACAGTGGCGAAAAAAATTATTCAATAAATTATCATTTTCCACATCATCATCTACAACTCCCCCCTCATCACTATTTAAGGGGCCCACTTTTTTCAGGTTTAATTTTTTTGCTGTTTATATATTCTGAGAAAATTTTAGGGCTAGTATTACTTTCTTTGGCAATGAGCATCTGTCTCTAGGATATTTTTTTTTTTATTATAGTTATTTAGTACATCTTCGCAACCTTCCTGTTGTAGTAATTTAAATGTTTTTGTTTTGCTTCCTCTATGTTTCTATTTATCTAAAAATTTTTTGCTACTCAAGTCACAGTGAAAATGTAGAATGCTTTTAAAAATATCACAGTTTGTGCTTTCATTAGTGAGGCTAATAACCTCTCTAAGCTGATCAAATTTTGCTTTCTTAAATTTAGTGACAGGACAGCTTGCAGGCAGGGTTTTCGTGGATGCAAGAACAAGGCAGGCAGGAATTAAGGCACAGGCAGGGCAGACAGAAGAGAACTTAAATATGGACTTGAACTGAATGCTAAACTGTCAGGTCAGGAACACAGGCAGGATGGGTATATAGCAGGATTACTGAAGCACTAAGGGGCACATTTATTAAGACTGGCGTTTTAGACGTCGGGCTTAGTAACCCTTATATCGAGCGGTGGATCCGCCGGAGTTACGTAGAGGTGCAGGCTTCTTCATAACTTGGGTGGATCCCCCGCCACTACTAAATGTAAGACAGCTCCCTTCCTGTGTTACATTTAGACCTTTTTCTACACCTGAAACAGGCGTAGAAAATGGTAAATGAGACGGCCTGCCCATGTCACGCACACTAATTTTTTAGACCTGGCAAGAGCGGGGAGAAGTTGCACGCAGATTGCCTCCTCAGACTTTCCTACTTCTAGTTCACCAATTTTATTGGTCAGGTTTCTGGCAGTAGTAGACCTATAATATATACAAGTTTTTGGACAGGTCACTAGCTGCACTATCTTCCCATCCTATAATGCAATTACGTCTCCACAGTTCCTAGTTTAACCCCTTAAGGACCCTGGGATTTTCTATTTTTGCGTTTTTGTTTTTCACTCCCCGCTTTCCCATAGTCCTTTTTTATTTTTTCATTCACATAGCCTTATGAGGGCTTATTTTTTGCGGGACAAGTTAGTTGTACTTTCTAATGGCACCATTTACGCTTGCATACCATGTAGTAGGAAGCTGGAAAAAATTCCAAATGGGGTAGAATTGGGAAAAAAACGCAATTCTGATAAAGGTTTTTATTTTTTTTACGCTGTACACTATGCGGTAAAATTGACCTGTTATCTTCATTCTCCAGGTCAGTATGGTTACAACAATACCACACTTGTATAGTTTTTCTTGCGTTTTAATACTGGGAAAAAAAATGAAAAGCTTTGAGGAAAAATCATATTGTGTGTGAGGGCTCATTTTTTTGTGGGACGAATTGTTATTTTCAGTGATATGAATGTGGTGTGTGCGACTTTTTGATCACTTTTTATTAAAAAATTATTGGGGAATTGAAGTGACAAAAACTGGCAAATTGGCTGTTTTTATTTTTTTTCCTGCTAACGCTATTTGCCGTATGCCATAAATATTGTTATATTTTAATAGTATGGGCATTTTCACACGCGACGATGCCCATGATTTATTTTTTTATTAGTTAAGTCTTTTTATTTCAAGGAAAGGGGGGGTGATTTGAACTTTTAGGTTTTTTATTTTTTTTATATTTGTAAAAACTTTTTTTTAAGTCGCCTTGGGTGTAAATAACTGGCAATAATTCGATTGCCCATAGTAATCAGTGATGGCGAATTAACCCTGAAGCCTGCTTGAGGCTTCGGTCTATTAGCGCAAGGTAATAGGTTCCTCGATCTCAGCCGGGGAACGCTGTTACCGGACCAACTTCCGATTCCGGTCTGCGCAGATGCCGTGGTCACATTTGACCACGGCATCTGAACGGTAAGATGTATGCTATCAGCCTTATTTAAAATAGCCGAAACCCCGCGGCTAAGACGACCGCTGCACGTGCGAGCGGGCGCCATGTTTAGGGACCAGAACCTTCAAGACATCTTCCCCATTGTGGTGCAGCCCATTTCTACGACAGAGCCTGCAGTCGACAGATACATTGGTCTAGTTCTCCAGGGATCTAAATCCCTCCTTCCTACACCAGTGCTTGAACCACTTGTTTACCTTCCTAAACTCCCATTGCTTTTCTTGTGCAGTTCGTGGAAAGGGTCGTTTAACCCCTGAGATGCAGCGGTCAATAGCGACCACAGGATCTTAAGTTGTTTAGAGGGAGGGGGCTCTCTCTGTATCCCATCGGCACCCAACGAAATGCCGATGGATTGGAATGAAGCCCCAGGCCTGACTACAGCATATCCGGAAGACTGACAGCATAATACACTGCACTGCATAAACAATACGGTGTCTTTGTTGCCAGAATTGCTGTTTTTTGCTTATTCTCCACCAAAAAAACGAAAAAAAAAGTGATTCAAAAGTGTTATGTACTGCAAAATGATACCAATCAAAACTATAAGTCATCCTGCAAAAAGCAAGCCTTCATATAGCTCCTTAGAATAAAATTTAAAAAGTTATGGGTCTCAGGATGCAGTTTTCTTTTTTGTGCAAAAGCAGCAAAACATAATAAAACTTTATACGTTATCGCTGTAATTGTACTAGCCCAGAGGATAAAGTTATCATGCTATTTATGCTGAAGAATGAACTCTGCAAGATTTAGGGTTCATGCACACAAACGTGTGTGGCCTGGACCAAATTAGCGGTCTGCAGTGCACGGGCACTGGCCACCATTTACGGATGCTGACCCATTTACTTGAATGTGAATGATATGCAATAGACTGTCCACACTGCAAAAAAAAAAATAATATAGGACATATCCTATATTTTTGCGGTGTGGAAGCTCGGACTAAGGATAGGTCATTAGTATTAAAATGTGGGAAAATCCTGGCTATAGTGCAAAACGCTGCTCTAAGAACCAGAACCGTTAAAGTTCATTCATAGAACAGGAGTGTCGTCAGAAAATACGGCGGGTGACCATAAGAGTCAATTCACACAGTGGATCTTTTTGCAAGCAAATCTGAGGTGTGATTGCCTTATCATACATGTTCTGTGTTTGGGGACATTCCCTATCCATGCTGTATCTATGGCCAGGGACGTAGCTAACGGCTCATGGGCCCTGGTGCAAGAGTTCAGCTTGGGCCCCCCTTCCCTCAGTGCTTTGTGTGTCTTCTTATACGGCACAAGGGTCTTTGGGCCCCCTCAGGCTCCTGGGCCCGGTAGCGACTGCTACCTCTGCACCCCCTATAGCTACGCCCATGTCTATGGCGGCAATAGATGGTTTCTCTTTGAGAATCAGTTTTCACACCTGACAAGTTTCTGTGAGGGAAAAAATACCACTAAAATGGTTTCCGCAACATTTCACACCTCATTCGTTTGCACAAATGGCATGAACGCTTCCTAAAAATTTTGAATTTATTGAAAAAAATGTGTAAACTTCGAACAATCCCATAACTTTCATTAAATTCTCTGTTTGTGGAGCCACTGGCAAATTATCTCTACCATGAAGGACGGCTTTGCCCTGCCCTTTGAATTTCCCCTCTCTAAGCACTATGAAGCAGCGTCTGCCTCTCAGTATGGTTCCCTGACCTAAAATAGGGCGCGAAAGCGTCGAAAACACAAAGACGCGACGCATGGGTCAAACGGCAGCGGTTAATCCCTCCGACTGACGTACGACGCAGCCAATCGCAATTAACTGCGCTCACGCTTCCAGCCAATAGGCGTCGTCGACAGGCGGAATCCCGCGCTTCTTTTTCGAATGACACCCGCCTGGACCAATGGCGAGGCAGACGTCGCCTCAGCCGTCCAATGGGCTATGACGATGGGCGTTGCCTAGCTGAGGGGATGCCTGCACCGTGTAATGGAGTCTCAGTTGGTGAGCGGCCATTGAGAGGGAAGGGAGCCCTGCTGAGAGGGGTCAGGGGGGCCTGGAACGGAGCTCCGTCTGCCGCTTTACCGCTGGTTTTCCTCACGGTTTCCGTTTTTCGTCGGCCGTGAGTTGACTTTCCCGCTTATAAAGTAGTTTTTTTTTTATTTTTCGACGTGACCCTTCGCTGAAGGTTGGACCGGGAAAATGGAGATGAAGAAGCGCATCACCCTGGAGTTGAGGAACAGATCCCCGGCGGAGGTGAGCACACCTGAGGTGCTATACAGGGCAGCTTTAGCTCATGTTATTATTATTGTTTTATTTTATTTTTTTAAATCCGGGGTTTCCCTCCCAGGTTGTCAGGGCTGTCTTGGTCGGAGGAGCCGCTCTCCACCTGCCTGCTCGGGCTAAAGTTTTCATGTGGTGGTGATGGAGGGAGTGCAGAGGCTGGGGCCCCTGGGGGATGTCGGCGTGAAATAGTCTAAGTGTGGCCCCTGGACCCCCAATGGATAGAATACTGCGTTATTTAACCGTGTGTGAATATACACCTATTTATCTGTTACGTTTCCCCATTTATCTAAATTTCTACATAATCGCTTTGCGCCCTCGTGCAACCTGCGCCCTTCTGCAACTTTGCATCTTAACTACTTTCACGCCCCGTATGAGTCAAGTATGGTTTTTCAGGAGGTCTTTGGGGCCACCATACCTCCAAATGTGGCCCTAATTATAGGCGATAGTAACACGTGTGCCTAATGAGGTGACTGGGCTCCGTCTGTTTATCCTGGCATGTGGCGCCTGTGCCCCCCTCCTCCCCTGTGTGTTCGGCCATGATGGAGGAGCGATGTCGAGGAAGATGCCGTTGCTGTAAGTTTTGGGTTGACCTTGCACACCCCTAATGCCGGCTCCCCTTTTGCAGCCTGTATGTATGTGCCTATACCGGCCTCGTGTATACAGTGCTGACCCGGTACCCATAGGCTGTATATGACGGTGTGCGTCCTGTATGTATGTGCCTATACCGGCCTCGTGTATACGGTACTGACCCGGTACCCATAGGCTGTAAATGACGGTGTGCGTCCTGTATGTATGTGCCTATACCGGCCTCGTGTATACAGTGCTGACCCGGTACCCATAGGCTGTATATGACGGTGTGCGTCCTGTATGTATGTGCCTATACCGGCCTCGTGTATACGGTACTGACCCGGTACCCATAGGCTGTATATGACGGTGTGCGTCCTGTATGTATGTGCCTATACCGGCCTCGTGTATACAGTGCTGACCCGGTACCCATAGGCTGTATATGACGGTGTGCGTCCTGTATGTATGTGCCTATACCGGCCTCGTGTATACAGTACGGACCCGGTACCCATAGGCTGTATATGACGGTGTGCGTCCTGTATGTATGTGCCTATACCGGCCACGTGTATACGGTACTGACCCGGTACCCATAGGCTGTATATGACTGTGTGCGTCCTGTATGTATGTGCCTATACCGGCCTACGTGTATACGGTACTGACCCGGTACCCATAGGCTGTATATGACGGTGTGCGTCCTGTATGTATGTGCCTATACCGGCCTCGTGTATACGGTACTGACCCGGTACCCATAGGCTGTATATGACGGTGTGCGTCCTGTATGTATGTGCCTATACCGGCCTCGTGTATACGGTACTGACCCGGTACCCATAGGCTGTATATGACGGTGTGCGTCCTGTATGTATGTGCCTATACCGGCCTCGTGTATACGGTACTGACCCGGTACCCATAGGCTGTATATGACTGTGTGCGTCCTGTAAGTGATATCTTAAAGGGGTTTTCCGAGCGTTTTAATAGGTCATCGGTATTTGATCGTTGAGGTCTGGTTCCTGGCACCCCCTACCAAAAACGACTATATTGCTGCTCGGCTCCATTCACTTGAACAGGATTGAGCGGCGCCATGTGACGTCACCGGCCTAGGAAGAGGCCGCAGTGCTCTTCAGGCGGGGGTGCCGGGAGTAGTACCCCCACCATTCAGGTATTGATGATCTATCCTGAGGGTAGGTCATCAGTATTAACCACTTGGGCAACGCCTTTAAAGAGGACCTGCATCTGGGACATCTATTCCTATGACTGTACGGTGGTGTTCCTCTATTATTCCTACTAGAAGCTTATAAATGAGTCGGCAGTAGCTAGGCGATGCCTGTTCCCGCTGCGCAGTGTAAGGCCTCATGAACACAACCATATGTGGGTACCGCCCTATAACATCCGCCTCTTCTGCAGGATCATTTACGTCAATGGGTCCTGTGGCAAAGTATAGGACGCGTTCCATCTCTTCGTGGCACGGACGTACGGATGCAGAAAGCTCACGCATCATCCATATGTCCGTTCTGCAAAAAGATAGACTATGCCCTCAAAATGCAGACCACGGTCCCATTGAAGCCAGCGGGTCCGCAAAATCCGTGACTGGGCATATGAGGCCTTTACAGGGACAAGCCACCCACTGGCAATTCATTCATAAACTTCTAGTAGGAATAATAGAGTGGCAATAGTCATGAGAATAGATGCTCCAGAATGGTTACAAGGGGGGTGGAAGTCGTTAATAAACCGGACATGTCAGGAGAGTTTTTCTATACAGACCACAACCGTAATGTGGTGAGGGCCCTGCCTATGGTGGTGGGTCTGACCTCGTCACCTGGGGGCAGTAGGGGTGCAGGCTTCGGTGGACTGAATCTTAAAGGGGCAGTCTGACACCCACAGCACAGACATGCAGATCGATGGGGGTCCTACGCACATTGAAGTTAAGGAGGCTGAGGGCGATACCAGCAAACCTCAGCCATCGGCCATGACCCTGTGATTTATTTTATTTTTTTCGCCCTCTCAGAATAGTGGGATGAAATGGCGCGGGTGCTGTCAATGTTCTCCAGACACTGGTCCAAATCTGATTTTCGGACGCTGACTACCAGATTTACTAAGAGGCATGCTCCTCTTAGATTGTCAGCATGCAGCTGTGGCCAAGTCCTCACCTTGTGCACCTTGGATGTAAATGGTGAATGTGGTCTGAGTTTTGGCTTGTCCTTGGAGTCAGGACACTCAGGCCTCTTGCACATGACGTGCCTGCAAAAAAACGGAACCGCAAGAAAGATGGATGATATCCCTGTGCATTCTGTTTTTAATAGGACGTGTTCTATCTTTGAACGGAGATGGAAGGCATGCGGATCCATTGAAATGAATGGTTCCGTATACGGTCCATATATGGAGCTAAAAAAACGGAACTTAAACTGGGGGGTAAGAAACGTTGGTGTGTAAGAGGCCTCACTGCTATGTGATTATGTGGTGCCACCTCTGCCCCTCCAGCCCGTGAGGACCTCTTGTTCCAGGAAGCCACAGGTTGCAGACCTCCATGCCGTCCCACGGGGATGTTCCTCCTTGCACTAGTGTTGCTTTATCTTGTATGGGAGCGCAGGGTGAAGTATTTGCTGTGTTTTCCTGGTGGGCTATTAGTCGGGCTTGTGCCAGAAAATGGGGGCTCTGGATTTTAGAGGACCACCTTTTAATTGCTTTAGGGAAGATCGGAGTAAGTGCATGAATACGTTAGACAGGTTTTTCCGGAGATCTCCTCTACCCCGCTCCACAGGATAGGAGACGCTCATCGGCCCACCAGTCTCTAGTGCTATAGCTATTTCGGGGGCTTGAAAGGATGAGTAGATCCTGAACCTTGAAAACCCATTGCCTAATAAAAAAGTTATATATCTGTGCGAACAAGCCTTAACGGAGTTCTCTGGGTTTTTTAGGAAATCATCCTTTTTGTGCTTTGAAGGGGATATAGTTAGGGTAGGCACACATGCAGGTGGGACCCGAGCGTCCTGTGTGACTGCCACCCTTCCTCGGGGCAGGGGTTTCTTAAAAAGCCTGGAGGACTCCTTTACACAGGATTTTCCAGCTTTACTTTACTGGTTCCCATCGCTCGGTTCCAGCCTCCTTGGTGGTGCCGTTCAGTGACACTTGTAGCTGAAAGTCCCAAGTGGAGACCCCCTTTAATTATAGCACCACCCTTTAAATTCCATGCGTGCCATCTAAAGTGACTAGCACGTCAGTATTACAAAGTATTTCCCTTTCGCTTCCTCGGCGGCAGCTCACCGGTGTAATGGCCCCTGGCAGATAAGGCAGCGCAGTTCACTTACAGGCTGGGGCTGGCTGTGAGGTGCACACCCAGAGCTGCGGTTATATCAGTGTCTGCTCAGACGCCCCCTCTGTCAGGGATCTACGCCCCTTCTGGCCCGCCGTCAGCTTATGTTTGGTATGACTAGACAGAATCGGACTTGCTCATTAGCCTTCCTCAGCTGCTGCTGAACTATAACTCGTGGCAGCATGCTGGGAGCTGTAGTCCTCCAGCATTTGGTTTAGCAGCACTTGCTAATTAGGCTTGGCTGCAGGAAATATTTAATACTTTTTTTTTATTGTTTTATGCTTATTCTGTCGTCACAAATGGTGACATAGAGTGAAAAATGAACATTTTTGCATTGGAAATAGCAGGATTTTAGGACTCTAGTCTGTGTCCTGGAACGACCACATCCCTGAGAATTGGGGTCAATGTGCGGAGCAGCTACAGGGGATAGGTGCTGTCCGTTCAGATGGATGACATAGGACCCTTGTGGGTTTGGTCCTCCACCACCTACGGGGGCTGCATCATGCACCACTGGGAATGGAGAGGAGGCCGAGCATGCACCGCGCTCTATTCACTGCTATGGGATTTCTGAGCATAGCCCTGTAGCAGTGGATGGACAGGGACAGGCCTGCGTGTTCCCAGCCGCATGTGGACAGACTTAATCACACAGCGTTCTTTTTGTATGTGGATTTCCACATTGAAAACCACGTGGATTATTTCCACAAAGGGCGTGTCCTTTCTGGCGTGATTTCCGTTGGAAGCTCCTCATTCACAATGCAGTCCTCTTGGAACGTCACGCACCTTATTCTCAGACCTCATTTAGAGTGTTTATCGCGCTTTTATTTCTATTAATTACTTTTTGTCAGCACCTGAAGAAGGGTGGTTCTGCTGCCGTTGTCTCCATGTGAGGGGATTTCTTCAGCCCTCGCTGATCTTTCTTGAGGCGGTGTCCTCGTGCCCCCCTTTGTTAGACAGCTGCTGTCTGATCATCTTGCAGCCCCCGCCTGCTGTCGGCGTCGTCCAGCATGAGTGTCTTGTAGCTCTCGGCAGATGTCAGGATGTAGGTCACTTGATACAAAACGCGTCTCCTTCCTGGAACGCCTTTAGTTTTCAGGAGGTGGTGCCTGCGATCTCACGGTCACAGATCCACCGAGCGCAGTTCTCGTTACCAGCTGAAGTTCATGCTGCTCCAGTAATGACGGGTGGAGTTTAACGAGCGGCCGCCTCGGACGGAAACAGAGATGTTTCAGCATCAAGTAGGGAATTCAGCGCGCCTCCAACCTTCAGACATGACGGCTGGTATACTGGGCTGACGTTGATGGCATAGCGAGACGGATGAGGGGTCCTGCTTCTGTCCCCAGGACGGGACTCTGATGTGAAGGAGGCGCTGTCCATACTCTGCCCCAGCAAGGGCGCTCTGTTATTTATGTAACTCCTATGGCGGTGAATGAAGGGTGGCTGCGCATGCAGAGTCTGCCAGAACAGAAGCTCATTTGGGGTCATAAAGGGGGTCCCAAGCGGCGGACCTGCCTTTACGATGCTTATATGTCCTAACAGGCCTTCGTTGATGTGAATGACCCCTATTAACCAGAATGGCCCTTCCTCTGGAGGACCCGGGGGTATGACATGGTAACTAGCCAACCTCTTGTGATGAGTAGATGGGGTCCCCGGAGATCAGCTCAATCACAGGCCTCAGATTTAGTAATATCTCGTTTCTCATTCTCGGCACTATCTCCTTTCTTTTCTCCGTAGGTGTCAGAGCTGGTTCTAGACAACTGCCGGTCAAGTGATGGGGAGATTGAAGGCTTAAGCGATAGCTTTAAGGAGCTGGAATTTCTCAGTATGGCGAACGTAGAACTCTCTTCTCTGGCAAAACTCCCACAGTTGACGAAACTCCGAAAAGTAAGTGAAGAGGCGTGTTCTCTTTGCGGTATTGCCTGTATGGCGGCAGTGGCTCTGCTACTTCTGTACATCACCAGGAAACCTCTCAGTAAGAGTGCCACCCGTCCACACCACCTGACAGCTGTGGGCTTCTGTTAGCCGTTTTACTACTGCCTGCCATTTGCAGTTGTGTCCGTGAGCCCTTACATGGGCATGTACAGCAATGGCTTATCATTGGGGTTTCCTCTAGATTTGTGATTGATACCCCAATCTTTCTAAACCCTTGTTTATCCAGGTGCAGGGACTCATCTCAGTGTGAGCCTGCACTTGGTGCTGTAGCTCGGCTTCATGTAGCTATCCTAAGGGTACTTTCTCATTAGCGGCAGGGGAGTCCATTAGGCTGTTTCGGCGGGTGAACAGCCTGTCGGATCCGTCTTGCCGCTAGTTCACGTGTGCCCACGGACTGCTGCTGCGTCCCCATTGACTATAATTGAGTTGAGACCTCCGGACTGAAAGTACGACATGCAGTACTTTTAGTCCGGAACTCCGCCCCTGTCCCCATTATAGTCAAGAACGGATACGCATCACCTGACGGACTCCCCTGGCGCTAGTGTGAAAATAGCTGAAGCGTGCGCTGTCAGTTTTGTCACATGTAATCCCCTATCAGACTATTATACCACTTAGTGCATGTTGGATCTGGACATGCCCAACCCTGGTTCTATCTTCTCCCCGAATGCTGGTGGGACAGTCACGCTGCCCTCACACACATTGTGTATTGTATGGACAGAGAGGAGTTTTCATATTCAGTTTTTTTTTATAAATGCATTTCATATAATTAAATTTTTTTTATCCCCTTTTAGTTGGAGCTCAGCGATAACAGTATCTCTGGAGGGCTGGAAGTATTAGCGGAAAGGTGTCCTAATCTCACTTACCTGAACCTGAGTGGTAACAAGATTAAGGATTTGAGCACAGTGGAAGCCCTTGTAAGTATGCTGCCATAGCGAGTCCTGACTGATCACCCATAGGGATCTAGAAGGCTGAAAGTTTAGGTCATTAGATCTGCAGTTTTGCAGTCATAGTGCATATATAATAAATGTCAGTCCGTTGATATTCCAGTGGACTAGTCTGCCACGTTACTGCAGGCACTTGCTTATCTGCTTGAAGCACTTTGGTAAGTGACCATAGACCTTTCCACTGTAGACAGTGCTGCTGCCTATTAGACATCATGTGGTGTCTGTCCAAAGAGAAGCACGGCATGCTTCCCTGCTCCTCGCTCGTCTGTTCTATCTCCCTGGCTCCACCTTATGTCTTCGATTCCTGCGTGGACGGTCACGTGTGCCATTGCAGCCATTGACTTGACTGGCGGTGACGTGTTCCCCATGTAGGAGCCAAAGCACATTGAAAAGTCAGGGGGATGTATTCAAGCAGCGAGGAGCAGGTAAGTATGCTTCTCTTCACAGGTCCTGGTGGGGGTGGGAAGTCTTACAATTGAAGAGAATCCTTTTAAATAAACTTGACATTAGTTGTAGACCTTTTTGGATAAAAACACTATTTTTTCCTGCTTTGCCTTTTACTTGCCTTTTTCTAA
The DNA here is from genome assembly GCA_033119425.1 of Bufotes viridis. Classification (NCBI taxonomy): domain Eukaryota; kingdom Metazoa; phylum Chordata; class Amphibia; order Anura; family Bufonidae; genus Bufotes; species Bufotes viridis. The sequence continues at coordinate 60,863,346 of CM065599.1, read as the reverse complement.
TGAATTTTTTTGTTCCTTGCAGACAAACTTAAAAAATCTGAAGAGTTTGGACCTCTTCAACTGCGAAATTACCAACCTAGAAGATTACAGAGACAACATATTCCGGAAACTTCCACAGATCACATACCTGGATGGGTTTGATCAGGAAGATAACGAAGCCCCTGACTCTGAAGAGGATGACGATGAAGGTTTGTAGTCGTCCTCACCACTGTGTGTATATCGCTAATAGCTATATTCTATACCACTGCTTGGGCTCCATTATAAAAGAGAAAACGGTTGGGTCTTGAACCCTTCGTCTCCTCTATTCAGGTCTGGTTTAAAAAAAAAAATTAATTAAACCTGATAATTTCTGCAAACTTTGAGTTGCTTTACAGCATATGTGCAGGAGCTTTACTGCCAAACTATGCGAGTAGAGCCTCGTCCCCTCATCTCAGGATTGGGGTTTAGCACAGTGTGCCTTCACTTACTTGAAACTTTGCACTTTGTTTTGCAGAATGTGAGGACTACGAGTATCCAGAGGATGAGGATGATGAAGCTGGCCCTCCCGGAGAGTTTGAAGAGGAAGATGAGGAGGAAGGGGAGTCTGATTTAGGAGAAGAGGAGGAAGAAGTGGGTCTCTCATACTTGATGAAAGAAGAAATACATGTACGTTGTGCTTTGCTCTGTGACTACCGGAAACGTGGTATATAAAACTGTCAATCCTTGTTGGGATACTTTCACACTAGCATTTAAAGTTTTCTGTTATTGAGTTCCATCCTAGGGGCTCAATACTGGAAAAAACGCTTCAGTTTTGTCCTAATGTGTTCTGAATGGAAAGCAATCCATTTGTGATGCATCAGGATGTCTTCAGTTCATTCACTTTTACGGTATTTAGGGATCTGGCATTATTTTCCGTTGAAATGTATTAATGCAGGATCCGGTACCAAGTGTTTCATGCGCAGACCATTAAAAATGTGAAAAGGATTAATACCTGATTCGTTTTTCCGGAGAGACGGATCCGGTATTTCAATGCATTTGTGGGACTGATCTGGAAACAAATGGTATTCGTTTACACACAGATTTCCGGATCCGGCAGCGGAACTGCCTACCGTATTCCTCTAACGCTAGAGTGAAAGTACCCTTAATGGATCCCCCTATTCTGACAATGATGTGGTATGCAACTAGTTGCTGATTGTATTGTGTTCCTTCTGCCTAGGATGAAGAAGATGACGACGATTATGTTGAAGATGGTGGGGAAGGAGAGGAGGAAGAGGATGACGATGAAGGTAATTGTTTGGCCTACACTGGACTTGGGGCGGTGTAGACTAGTAAGAATGTACCAGGGGCTGGAGGGGAATAAATAATGAAGGGGTTTCCTAGCTTCAGCCTAAAAATGTCCTTTATGCTGGGTATTGACGTATATACACACACCGATCAGCTATAACATTAGGACCGACTGACAGATGTGCCTAACATTGCTTATCTCGTCACAATGGCGGCAGTCAGTTCTTAAAGTTGATGTTTTGGTACCAGGAAAAATGGGAAAGCGTAAGGATCTGAGCGACTTGAGCAACTTTGACAAGGGCCAGATTGTGATGGCGATGCGACTGGGGGAGAGCATCTCCAAAACGGCGGGTCTTGTGGGGTGTACCCGGTATGCAGTGGTTAGTACCTTCCAAAACTGGTCCGAGGAAGCCCAACCTGGGAAGCGGCGACAGCTGATCGGTGTGTGTATATAGATTTCATATGTATATCTTTATATTGGGTATATATTCCATTTGTTTCAACCCTTATTTATTTTTTTCTCTTTGCAGAAGAGGAGGAAGCAGTCGAACAGGGGGAGAAAAGAAAACGGGATGCAGAAGACGAAGGGGAGGAGGACGAGGATTGAGGCCGTATTTGTGGGAGGCTAGGACCAGTCTCTTTTCTGAGCCCCGGGGTTGATGCTAGAATGATAATGCAGACCTGTATGTCTCTACATGTACAATAGATGTCCCTACAGAATTTAACATGTAACTTTTTTATAGGAAAAGGTGTGGTTTTGAGATTTTTGTGCCCTTTTTATCATTCCAAATAAAACATGAGGATCCTTTTTAATAGCAATCTTATCTAGAAACTTCCTTCAGACCCCCCCCTTTGTCATGCAGTGTGTCCCAGAGAGCTCTCCGGTAGGGAAGGAAGGGGTTATCCGTTAGTGTTCAGATGTGGAGTGATTTCCCCCCTCCCCCCGTATTTTTGTTTTTTGACATAAGGAAAAATTTGAGGCCCATTGAAAGCATAGTCTAGCGCAGCGATGGCCAACCTGCGGCTCTCCAGCTATTGTAAAACTAAAACTCCAACCATGCCCTGCTGTAGGCTGATGGCTGTATCCAGACTGGCCATGCTGGGAGTTGTAGTTTTGCCACAGCTGTAGAGCCGCGGTTTGCCCATCCCTGGTCTAGCGGTAACTGCAGCCTAAATATGCGCCAAATCCATTTTAGATAGTTTTAGGCTTGCTAGATGCGAGGCCTGGCCAGTTACTCCAGTGGACGGGTATCTGGTAATGGATTGCTCCTGCCTGCTGTGTGAAGTGATGCATCCTGGGAAAACCTATTAATGAATTGCAAATTTCCCATACCGAAAAACGCTGTTCTGCGTGCTCAGAGAAGGGTGTCTTTTAGGGAAGACGTTTTATGTAAGAGCTGGGAAAGGGGCTTATCAATAAGGACAATCATTGCTTTTTATAACCATGAAAGACGCCTCTCCTTTGACTGGATAAATCAGTGGACAGAAAGGTCTGATGAGCCGTAACATGACTTAAAAGGAGTCTGTCCGCCTTTCTGAGCAGGCTAAATGGTTGACTGGGGAACAGGAGCGACTGGAATAAACTTCATATTCTCACTGCTCCTGATAAAAAAAAAAAAATCACCAGTGCTGTCAGTTTAGCAAGATCAAAGGTGCTCACAGACTCCCATTAAAGGTTTTAGAGCCGAGACCCCTACTGATGGTTAGAACTAGGGGAGAGAAGCGCTCCTATATCACACGCTCTTCTCGTTGCAGAGAACCGAGTAGAGATGGGCCCATAGACGTTTACTGAGCCCATTTCGTGCAGCGAGGAGAGGGCATGATAAGCGAGCGCTTCCCTCTGTTCTAGCGATCGGTAGTGGTCTCCGCGCTCGGACATCAAAAGTCTCCCTTTCAAATGAGCATTAGGCCGAAATCATGGACAGAACGTCCAATCCGTCTGCAGCCGCCTTTACCCTCTAAATCAGGCATGCTCAACCTGCGGCCCTCCAGCTGTTGTAAAACTAACTCCCACGATGCCCTTCTGCAGGATGACAGCTATAGGCTGTCAGGGAATGATGGGAGTTGTAGTTTTGCAACAGCTGGAGAGCCGCAGGTTGAGCATGCCTGCTCTAAATGAAAGGCTATATTCGCCTTCAACTTTTTGCATGAAAAAGGTCTTTGATTTCTCTACAGCTCCAATGCTGACTGTCACCATGGTAACAGACTACGTACTATGTAGTCTGATCCTGCATTTCATGTTCTCGCCCATCTGTCCTCTGCTTCCTACATAAAGTAGGGGACAAGTGGAAGAGTATGAGTACCCCGAACAAGGTGGGAGTAGAACCACTGATAAGGCTTAGAGACAAAAAAAGAGAAATTGCCAGTAACGTCATTCCCCGTGAAGAGCCTGGACGGCAGATCCCCTGACCACACAGCGCTCCGGGAAAGTGGGTCATAGCTTTGACGGCCTACCCCCTTTGTTAGTGCTAGGATTCGCATAGTTGCCATAAGCTTAGACCTTGTGTATCCTCCGTCATAAACGCGACATATACCAGACCCCTCCGTAACGTATATGGTTACACGTCAGCCACTTCTACGCATCATGACATCAGCCTTTTCAGATAAGTTACGTTTTTTTATTTTTTGTGCAGATATATAAGGGTGGGTTTTATATTTACAGAGGGGATTTGTCCTATTTGAAATACTCTTTTATGGCAGTATGTATATAGTGTGATCAGTTACTTTTGAATTCTCTTAAATGTGCGACTTTGTTTTTGAATAAAGCCATAACAGTGTTACCTGGTCTGAGCTCGTAGTCCTTTCTGCCTGCACCGCACAAGCCGCCAGCGTTCAGCCATACACACAGGGGGGTTAGCCATCAGACCTACAAGCTTTCTAACAAAGCTGGAACCAGCCCTGAACCTCACATAGATCCCGAGATATCCACATTCAGTGCTCCAACAGCTCAGGGGCGTGTCCTTTCTGCTGCAGCTCTCTCTCCCTTTCACAGCTCAGGAGACAGTGGAAAGATAACAATGCTCTATCCTCAGGTCATCAGTATCACATTGGTGGGGGCCAGCACCTCTACTAGAAAGTGTTTAACATTGAAGGCCTTCTTTAGGTCTCGTCCACATGATTGTAAGTCATTTACGGACAGTCTGTTTTATCCATTGACTTCAAATGGGTCTGGGGTCCACATATGCTTGTACTTTCTACATCCGTTGTGCAAAAAAATAGGAGATGTTCCCAAAACGTGCACTTGTTGACGTGCATGGGTCAGCAAAATAAATGTGGCCGCACATGGACCACACCAAACTGAGGATAATCTTTGATCAGCTGGTGTCTAAGGGCTTGTTGTTGGGAGGGAGCATTCCTGGTAATCGCCTGCTCGCTAGCGGAGGAGACCGCTGCTATTCCATGCAATAATCCCCTCCACGGTATTGGGCGGAGCGACTTAAGATCAGTGGTGGTCCTACTGCTGGGACCCCCCTCGCAGCTCATCTGAAATGAGAGCAGCCGATTTATGCTTCACTATCTACAAAACTCCCATAGAAATGAATGGTGCAACCTATCTTAGGGGGTACGGGGCCCCATCCTTGTGATCAGATAACTCGGCCAATGACAAACCTCGGATCAGTTTTATTTATCCTTTCGCCTTATGACAGCACCCATGGAGAGAGACCACCTCCTAGCCCAGGACAGGAGACAGGAACCAGGAAAAAACACCCCATAAAAGGGGCTCCACCTTCTATCACTCCAGTTCTGTTTCCTGTCCTTGGGACAGGAGGGATCAGGAAAGACGTGTGCACGAGCTGCGGGAGCCCCGTGTATGATGGTGAGGAGGGCTTACCCGTACGGCGTAAGTCTCCACTGGGAGCCGCCGGAAGTCTGGGCCTCTTTCATCCTCCTCCTGCCAGGCTTCTCCTCAGTATGGGGGAATGGTACTGTGATTACTATCCCCTGTGCCGCGGGCCTCTGCGGCCGTGCTGTACGCCCGGCCGCGCTCTTCCGGGTCACGTGCGCCTGTGTTGTGACGCACTTCCGGTGCAGCGACTGGAGCGGCCGGAAGGGGAGGAGTCGGCATGTGCGCGCCATATGAAATGCCCAGCCAGCTCATCCTGCCGGCCGGAGAAGCTCAGGCAGGAGTCTCCATTGAGCCTGGTGGCGTGTGAACCATGGAGCAACCCCAGCGCACTGATGCCGCAGAACCTGGCACTGAAACGCCGGTATTTGGTGGGGTAAGAGGGGTAATCCCCTGTGGTTTTTTTCTGATACAGCGGCCAGCTTATGGGTTATCTTTATGTTTAGGTTCCCAAAGAGGTTAAGAAGAGCTCAAGCTCTAGAAGTAGGAGTTGTGCCCTTTGTAAAAGAAGTTGTCATCCGACTGGGTTAAGCCCGCCTGTCGTTCCTGTCTCAACAAGCTTCTGGAGGAAGAAGCCCCTCTCTCATGGGCAGCATTAAGCGCTTGATTCAAGAGGAGGTTAAGGAGTCTGTCAGTGGACTATTGAAATCTCGTCCTAGTTCTTCTGCTACACCTACCACATCTCACCCTCCCTCTAGTGACAGTGAGGTTTTAGAGGAAGAAGGGGAATGTGGGTCATCAGGGAACTCTTCTGATGAGGAGGCAGGCGGGAGGCCACTTTTTCAACCAGAGAATGTCAATTCCCTCTTGAAGATGGTGCGGGCTACCATGGGGCTTGAGGATCCCAAACAACCGTTATCACTAAGGGATTCCATGTTTGAGGGTTTAGGCCCAAAGAGGAAGAGGGTCTTCGATATACATGAGAACATTCAGGCAGCTATTAAGCGCGAGTGGGATAAGCCTGATAGAAAATTTTTTATCCCTTCTGCTGTTAAAAGGATGTACCCCTTTGATGAAGGGGCCTCAGCTTCCTGGGATAGGGCCCCAAAACTTGATGCTCCAGTAGCAAAGATGGCAAAAAAGTCAGCCCTTCCCTTTTATGATGGGGGATCATTGAAGGACCCCATGGATAGAAGAGCTGACATCTACTTAAAGAAATGTTGGGAAGCTTCAGCCGCATCCTTTAAGCCTGCAATTGCTGCCACCACAGTAGCCAGGTCTCTAAAAGCCTGGATGAGGGAGTTAGAGGAACACATTAGAGGAGGGTCCCCTAGAGAGCAATTGTTAACCTCTTTTTCTGCCTTTTATAGCGGATTAGATTTTTTGGCAGATGCTTCGGCAGACTCCCTCAGATTAGCAGCAAGATCTTCGGCACTTTCCAACTCAGCCCGTAGGGCCGTTTGGCTTAAAAGTTGGAACGGGGATGTCGCCTCTAAAGCCAAACTGTGTGGCATCCCTTGCCAAGGGGAATTCCTGTTTGGACCAGTGTTAGATGACCTTCTTGTGAAGGCATCTGACAACAAGAAAGGTTTTCCATCCACTAGTCAGCCCCCAGGAAGCCCTTTAGGCGCAGATCCAATAGAGATTCGTTTAGAGGAAGAAATAAGTCTAGTCAGTTTTCTGACGGTAGCCGCAGGTCCAAAGGGTTTCTTTTTCCCGTCCAGAGGCCTCAAAAAGAGTTCCCAATGACATCATGCCTCCGGTTGGAGGTCGTCTGTCACTGTTTTTCCACAGTGGCAGAGAATCTCCAACAGTCCCTGGGTGTTGTCAGTGATTCAGCAGGGTTTAAAACTAAAATTTCTGAGCCAGCCAGCAGAAAGATTTGTGGTGACGGATTTCCGAACGGATCCCCAGAGAAAGACAGCCATCATATCCGAAGTCTTCTCTCTAATACAGAAAAAGGTGCTGGTTCCTGTTCACAAAGCGGAACAGACAAGGGGATTCTACTCGACTCTGTTTCTAGTGAAGAAACCCAACGGGTCCTTCCGTACCATAATAAATTTGAAATGTCTCAATCGCTATCTGGTGTACGAGAAATTTCGAATGGAGACCTTAAGGTCTGCAATGAATCATCTTTTCCCAGGTTGTTTTATGGCCACGGTAGACCTAAGAGATGCATACTATCATGTGCCCATCCACCCCTCCATCAAAAATTCCTCAGGGTGGCAGTTCGCATGGGGGACAAGATTATTCATGCCCAGTTTCAGGCCCTTCCCTTTGGGTTGTCACAGGCCCCAAGGGTCTTCACGAAGATAGTGGCAGAAATGATGGCCCATGTGAGGGAGAAGGAAGTTCTCATTATTCCTTATTTAGACGACTTCCTTCTTATAGCCAAAAGTCACCTTACGTTGGAGGCCCAGATTACCTGGTTCAGGGAGGTCCTTCAGAATCTGGGGTGGGAGCTGAACGAAGAGAAATCCAATCTTCTTCCAAATCAGAGATGCAAGTTTCTAGGCATGAATCTGGACTCCCTATCTCAGAGGTGTCTGCTCCCTGCTCACAAGGCTCAGCAGCTTGGGTTAGAAATTCAACACCTATTAGTCTCCCGAAAGGTCTCTTTAAGAAAAGCCATGTCTGTGCTCGGTCAGATGACGGCTGCCATCCCAGGGGTGAGATGGGCTCAGTTCCACTCGAGACAGTTGCAGCTCCAGATTCTGGAAGTTTGGGACAAATCCCCCTTCTCCTTGGATCTGGAGTTTCTGCTTTCCCCTCGGACCATTCACTCCCTGGTATGGTGGTTGGATCTTGCGAACCTTCAGGGGGGAGTTCCCTGGAAGAAAGAAGCCCCCTTAGCGTTAACTACAGACGCCAGTCCCTATGGGTGGGGTGCTCATCTGGAAGGTCACCTTTTTCAGGGAACTTGGGACACAGAGACAGGGACCCAATCTCAGAATTTCAGAGAATTAAAAGCCATCAGTTTAGCTCTGTCCCGGGGTATCCCCTTCCTAAAGAACAAGGATGTGGTGGTCTATTCCGACAATGTGACGGCGGTTGCCTACATCAATCGGCAGGGGGGCACCAGAGCTCCCAGTCTCATGAGTTTGTCCAGTCAGATTTTCAGGTTGGCGGAGGTTTCTCTCTCTTCTCTTTCTGCAGTTCATTTAAAGGGAACAGAGAATACAAAAGCAGATTACCTAAGTCGCCACCATCTCAGCCAGAGCGAGTGGTCCCTGGATCAGGGAGTTTTCAATATGATAGTGAACCTTTGGGGTCTTCCAGTAGTAGATCTCTTTGCCAACGGAAAGAACAGGAAGGTGAAGGAATTCTTTCCCTGTCCCCGGGGATCATCCGAAGGCGCTGGATGCATTAGCCCAACCATGGGAATCGGGCCTCCTCTACGCCTTTCCCCTCTGAAGCTACTCCCAAGGGTCCTCAAAGAAAATCAAGTCGGATCAGGCTACTGTCATAGTCATAGCTCCCTTCTGGCCCAGGAGGGTTTGGTTCTCGGAGCTCAGGCTAATGTCAATAGCAGATCCATGGGTTCTGCCAGTATTCCCGGGTCTCCTGTCCCAGGGCCCAATATTACATCCGGAGGTGAAATCCCTTCATCTGACTGCCTGGCTTTTGAGAGGGAAATTTTAAGGAAAAAGGGCTCTCTGACAGAGTGATCTCTACCCTTTTAGCGAGTCGTAAGAAGGTTACTTCAGAAATCTACTTAAGGGTTTGGGGGCCTTCTGTCGCTTCGCTGGGGGTCCGGTAGACGTGCTAGAACCCCGAAGGTTCCCTTGTCTTAGACTTTCTCCAGGAAGGATGGAATAAGGGGCTCAGGCCCAGTACTCTAAAGGTACAGATTTCAGCCCTCAGTGCCTTTTTGAGTTTAGGTTGGCAACGCATCCATGGGTCAAAAGATTTATTACTGCAGTTTCTAAGCTCGCCCGATTTCTAGAAATGTCCTGCCCCCTGGGACTTGAACCTAGTTTTGTCTGCCCTTACGTCTGAACCCTTTGAGCCAATTAGTGAGATTTCGTTAAATTTGCTCTCCTGTAAGTTAGCCTTTCTGTTAGCCATAACATCAGCCAGGAGGGTTGGTGAGTTAGCGGCCTTTTCCATTGATCAGCCGTACCTTAGGATCCTGGAAGATAGAGTTATTATTATGCCCGATCCTGCCTTCCTTCCCAAGGTGTCATCCAGTTTTCATAGGTCCCAGGAGGTGGTGCTTCCTTCTTTTTCCCTTCTCCTAAGACCAAGGCGGAGTCCGATTTTCACTGTCTGGACGTCAGACGGTGTCTCATACAGTACCTTCAGGTCACCAAACCTTGGAGGTCCTCCTCCAGGCTGTTGCTTTGTTTTCAGGGCTCTAGGAAGGGAGCTGCCGCTTCTCCTCAATCCATTGCCAGATGGATCAGGCAGGCTATTGGGCGGGCCTATGTTGCTAAGGATGAGCTTCCTCCCTCGGGGTTCGGGCGCATTCTACCAGATCAGTGTCTACATCTTGGGCAGCCAGGGCCTCAGCCTCTTTAGAGCAGATCTGTAGGGCAGCCACGTGGAGTTCCCCTCATACCTTTTTCAAACATTATAGGCTCCGGTTTCCGTCAGATGAGGGTTTGGATTTCGGCCGAAAGATCCTCTCGGCTGTTGTCCCTCCCTAAATATTTCTCGCTTATATCTCCATGGGTGCTGTCATAAGGCGAAAGGATAAAATCTAGATTACTTACCGGTAATCTTTTTCTTTGAGCCTATGACAGCACTCCAGCTAACTCCCCAAAAAAAAAAAAAAAAAAAAATGTGTGGGATAGGGTTTTGTATGTGTATCTGTTCTGTTCTTAGTTCTTGGAAAAGGACTGGAGTGATAGAAGGTGGAGCCCCTTTTATGGGGTGTTTTTTCCTGGTTCCTGTTTCCTGTCCTGGGCTAGGAGGTGGTCTCTTTCCATGGGTGCTGTCATAGGCTCAAAGAAAAAAGATTACCGGTAAGTAATCTAGATTTTCTGGTTGGAAGGCAACGGACTGCAGCATCAGACCTCTGCTCCATTTGTAATAAGCCCTGACAAGTCACTTAGGAGACGGCTACGCCTGATTGAGGATGAGCCGCCTGGTTACCCAGTGGAATGATTAGTTGGTTTCATTTTTTTTTTTTTTCTAGATTTTCTTGTTCTTATTCAAATATCACTGATGCCATTGGGTAGCTCCTGCTGTTGTGGCAGGCTGTGCATGCCTCCAACTAGTGACGCCCAACTGGACGTTCACTGCAAACTGCTAGCAATTCTGCAACATCCTGCTGAAAGTTACCAATGAATTGCGAGCAGATCCAGTTGGGGGTGTGTCCCTGTACAGTTAAACACTAGCACTAAAACTAGATAAGGGGTTCCTATGCTCTCTTATATAATACTTGCTCTCCCTCACACCCCCGATGCCTCTATCTCTGCTGCCCTTGCACTCTGCTGAGGCACAGGTCTGCACCATATGTTAATTACACAAAATGCTCGGAGAACCCCTTTAAGGCCCTTTGCACATGACTGTATGCACTCCGAGACATACGGTCCTGGAGGGGCATGCATCGTGGGCACGGGACCGCACAGCATCATAGATTACTATGATGCTGTGGACGTTGGGCCGCCCACAAGACTATTGTCCTGCAGGACAATAGTCTCGCGAGCGGCCCGATGGACACTGCATCATAGTAACACATGATGCTGTATGCTCCTGTGCCCACGATGTATGTCGCTCTGCAACATATGCCCTCTAAGGGCTCCGTTCTCATATTGTGGACTGCAAATGGCGGAATTTCAATATTCAGGTAGTTTATGCTGTGGGTTGACTTGAATAGGTCTGCGATCTGCAAGAGACTGCCAAAGAAAGGACAACGGAAACACTAGGCTGCATTCGCACGTCCGTGGAACACGGACCGTGTGATATCGGACTGGCACCCTGCTTAGTGCAGGAGCGCACGGCGTCATTCGTTGCTATGATGCCGTGCGCTTCCTGCTGCTGCACTGTAATACACTCCTATGATCTATAAGAGTGTATTACTGTACTGTGGCGGCAGCAGGAATCGCACAGCGTCATAGGGACCAATGACGCCGTGCGCTCCTGCTCTAACCAGGGTGCCAGTCCGGTATCACACGGTCCGTGTTCCACGGACGTGCGAATGCAGCCTAGTGTTTCCGTGGACTGTTGGTTATCTGCCAGACCCAATGCAAATATCCACTGAGTGTGTAATTCTGCCTGTTTGCGGCTGCCACTAGAGGGCGCACCAGATATGAGCTAAGGTCGTTCTTCTATATAGAAGCAGGTAGCTCATTGGCTCCCTCTAGTGGTGCAGTCTGTGGATCCAGTGGGATCTGCAGATCACCTTCTGTCTGTGCTGAGCTGTAGATTCCATATGCCAATAATTATACTGTTTTTACAAAGGCTTCAAGGTTCGGTTGTGTAACAGTCCCATTGTAATGGTAGTTTTGGCTAATGCACAAACATGGGAGAGGAAGGTGGCTTGCCATTTTAATTTTTACCGCACTGCTTACATAACCGAAACTTTCTGCGGGCCTCAAGAACCGCGCGTGCGGCCGGAGCACATGTGAATGAATCCGCCGCTTGTATTAAGTTCTCAAGCGGCGTCTTTCTTTCACAGTACAGCCAGCAGCAGCGGGAACGCCTTTTAGACCAGCCGCGCTGTCACGTGACCGTAACCATTTTCCGCAGTCCAGCCAATCAGACTTGAGTTCCGCCCAGAAGGTAAAATTGACACGTCGCTCGTCCAATCAGGAGCGCTGCACTGCAGGCGGGAAATTTGAACCATGGGCGGGAAAGGGGCTGTGGAGAAAGTGCTGCTGTGTGCGCGTGCGGCTGGAGGTGTAATGGCGGCTGCGGGGGTGTGTGAGGGAAGACACAGCAGCCGTGTATTAACATAACTGTGTCGTCCGCACGGACGCGGTTTCTGTGACTTTTCCAGTCAGGAGTGCTTCCTGTATGGCTCTCAGGTGATTCATATGAGACTGGTGCAAATAATGGCTGTTCTAATGTCAGTGAGCACAGTCCTGCACCTTACATAGCTGCACACTCTCATGGCAGGGAGGGATAAGCGGCACTCAGACATTTCTGGCGCCGCTTATCCAAGAGTAAACCAAAATCCTGTCAAAGATTGATGTTTTATGGCCAGCTTACAGGGAAAGACCTCGTCCTGAAAATGACGGCGTGCGGCCCTCTGTTCCCTGTGTCAGCAGGGCTACACGGCGACTTGTGACGTAAAATTGAAACTAGCGATAGTAAATGTGGTCGGCGATTTCCAGCAGAGATCCAAAAGTGCATGACTGTCATTAGCAGCGCCACATTGGTGGCCTATAAGTGTATGTTCACACGTGACGGATACGTTGTCGCAGATTTTGGTGCGTTGTAATGTAGCGGAAAAGCGGATGAGAGTTTAAGAAACTTAATCCACGCGTCGCATTAAAAGAAACGCAGTGTAAGGCCACATGCGCACAACCATATGCATTTTCAGGTCCGCAAAATACCGATGCTGTACGTGCCGCATCCACATTTTTTGTGTACCCATTGACTTCAATGGGCCCACCACAGTCTGGATTTTGCCGCCAAGTATAAGGCATGTTCTTTCTTTTTGCATAACGGATGCGGAAAGCACACATTAACCATATGTCCGTTCTCCTAAAAAAGATGGTATATGTCCACGAAAAGCCGACCGCTGATCCATAAAAGTTATTGGCTCGGCCAAAAAATGCGGAAGGCACACGGAACGCATCCGTATTTTGCGGACCGCAATAATGGTACAGTTGTGTGTATGAGGCCTTGGGGTATGGTCACGCAGAGTTTTTCCAGTGTGGATTTTGGCACGGATTCTGCAAAAATGGTTGCAAGTCATCTCCATTGAGTTAACCCCTTAGTGACCACCCATATGTGTTTATTACGGCGGTCACTAAGGCTGGGCCGCCGTAAAAAAGCGCTCACATGAGAGCCGCGGCCCTCCTCTAGCAGCCCGGACCGGCTTGCTGCATGTAAAGTGCTGACAGAGGGAGCGGACTCCCTCTGTCTCCCATCGGCACCCCGCAAATGTGATCGCTGGGTGCCGATGTGTGTGAAGGCTGGCAGGGGGTCTGATGTAGGCCCCAGGGCAGCCTTCAGTAATTTCCAGCAGGCTGCGCCTCTCTGGCACAGCCTGCTGGTCAATGTTAGAATAGCACTGCCATTAAAATGCAATGCACAAAAGGGATAGTGCATTGCATATTAAAAGCAATCAAAATACTGTCTGTTATAGCCCCCTTGTGGGACTATTAAGTGGTAAAAAAAAAAAGAAGAAAAAAAACACATTTAAATAAAAAAATTCCATTCAAAAATTACGCTTTTTTTCATCGAAAATACGCTTTTCAATGAAAAAAAAACAAAAACTCCCCCATGTGTTTGGTATATCCGCATCCGTAATGACCCGGACTACATAAATATCACATAAATTATCCCCTACTGTGAACGCCGAAAAAAAAAAAAAAAAGACAGAATTGCTAATTTATTCTTAGTTGCCACAGAAAAAAACGTAATAACAAGCGATCAAAAAGCGCCATTGACTCCAAAATGATACCGATGAAAAATACAAGTCGTCCCGCAAAAATCAAGCCCTCACACAACTGCATAGAAAGAAAAATAAAAGTTATGGGTCTTGGGATGCGGCAATGCAAAAAAAAAATTTCGCTTTTTTTAAAAAAAAAAGGGGTTTTATTGCAGAAAAGTAGCAAAACCTAAAAATAAATTATATGTCTTTGGTATCACTGTAATCATACTGACCCAGAGAATACAGATATTATGTTATTTATACCGAAAAATGAACGCCGTAAAATTCATAACGTAAAAACCCAGTGGAAATGAGCCCCTAGGAGCAACAGGGGCGTTACCATTACACCTAGAGGCTCTGCTTTCTGTGCAACTGCTGCACCTCTCCACGTTGATTGACAGGACAGACAGTGTAAATGTCATCTAACCTGGTCCTGTCAATCAAACTGCGGAAGGGGGGGGGCAGGTGCACAGAGAGCTGAGCCTCTAGGTGTAATGGTAACGCCCCCATTGCTCCTAGAGGCTCATTTACATATAATGAAACATAATTTTTCTCAGAAATGTGGGCACACATGAACATGGGGCCAACACAGATGCCTTCAGCTGCCAAGTGCACATGTAACAGGTCAGCCGATGTCATAGGGACAAATCTGCTGACAGATGCCCTTTAAAGGGTGAAACCGCTTGTTAATTTATATGGTGCTTTTTATTTTTTTTACGGTTTTAAAAACCGTGCAGTGGAAAAAAAGAAGTGATATCTCCATTCCTGAGGCAAAATCCGTGTCCGGAGTTTCCAATGAAATAGATAGAATGTAAAAATCTGGGTTGGAATAAAATCCACGAGGATTCCGCGTCCGTTTTTTCAGCTCTGTGTGAACATGTCCTAAAGTGCGGGTTTGACATCGGCACCATGTAAATTTACACTGCTGATTTCATCACCGCAATAGATGCATGTGATACCGGCGGATCCGCAGCAGCACTGTCAGTCACATACCCATAGGCCAGACACACACCAGCGAGTGTCAGAGTGAGGGCCCGTCCTGAACACTGATTTATAATGCTGGGGGACCTGAGAGTTCTGGAATCCACTGAATTACACCGACCTAATGCTGTCAGTGTAATTCAGTGGAAACCAGAACTCTAAGGCCTCTTTCACACGAGCGTGTCCGGATTAGGTCCGGATGCGTTGCGGATGCGTTCAGTGAAAACTGAGCGTTTTCACAGGCAAAGCCATTGAGTTTTGCCTGCGATTGCGTTCAGTTGTTCAGTTTTTTCCGCGCGGGTGCAATGCGTTTTGATGCGTTTTTCACGCGCGTGATAAAAAACTGAAGGTTTACAAACAACATCACCTAGCAACCATCAGTGAAAAGCGCAACGCACCCGCACTCTGCTTGCCGGATGCAATACGTTTTCACGCAGCCCCATTCACTTCTATGGGGCTAGGGCTGCGTGAAAACGCAGAATATAGAACATGCTGCGATTTTCACGCAACGCACAAGTGATGCGTGAAAAACGCTCATGTACACAGACCCATTGAAATGAATGGGTCAGGATTCAGTGCAGGGTGCAATGCGTTCATATCACGCATTGCACCCAGCAAATCTCGCCCGTGTGAAAGGGGCCTAAGGCCTCTTTCAGACGGGCGCTGCGTGATGCGTTGCGGGAATTGCCGCGATTTTTCCTGCGAGTGCAAAGCGCTGTCATGCGTTTTGCACGCGGGAGAAAAATCGGCACTTTGTACCCAGACCCAAACCTGCACTTCTTCACAGAAGTGCATGTTTGGAGTCAGAAATTATCCCGCTGGTATTATTTCACATTATAACATAGTTATAATGTAAAATAATACCCTTGGCCATCTCCCTAATGTTGAACCCGGTGCAGAATGGGTTAAAAATAATAAACTAATCATAACTTACCTGGTCCATTTGATCGCGAAGCCCGGCCTCCTCTCCGTTAGCTTGAAAGATGTAAAGGACCTGTAATGATGTCACAGCATCACATGGCCCAATCACCTGCTCCATCACTATGGTGATGGAGCATGTGATGGTCCATGTGACCATGTGACATCATCCAAGGTCATAAGCACTATCCACAGCCTGAGGATAGTGATTAAGGACCTTGGATGATGTCACATGGTCACATGGACCAATCACATGCTCCATCACCATAGTGATGGAGCAGTGATTGAGCCATGTGTGACGTCATCACAGGTCCTTTAGATCATCGATGCTGCAGGGAAGAGAGGACAGATCGCGACTACGCGATCAAGTGGCTAAGGTAAGTTAACTTTATTATTTTAACCCTTCCTCATCATTTAACAATGCATTCTTTATTAAGAATGCTATTATTTCCCTTATAACCATGTTATAAGGGAAATAATAGAGATTGGCTCCGTTGCTAAGCAACAATGCGGGAAAATCGCAACGCATCCGCGCCTGGTTGCGGATGCTTGCGATTTTCCGCATCCCCATTCACTTCTATGGGGCCTGCGTTGCGTGAAAACGCAGAATATAGAACATGCTGCGATTTTCACGCAACGCAGAAGTGATGCGTGAAAATCACCCCTCATGTGCACAGCCCCATAGAAATGAATGGGTCCGGATTCAGTGCGGGTGCAATGCGTCCTCCTCACGCATTGCACCCGCGCGGAAAACTCGCCCGTGTGAAAGGGGCCTAAGGGGGTCGTTTATCCAACTGGTGTAAAGTAGACCTGGGTAAGGCTCCATTCACACGTCCGCATTTTGCGGAACCGAATTGGGGACCCATTAATTTCTATGGGGACACACTATGTCCCGCCCGGATCCGGAATTGCGGATCCGCACTTCGTTGCGCAAAAAAATAGAACATGTCCTATTCTTGTGCGGACAATAAAAGGCATTTTCGATGAGAGTGCTGGCGATGTGCGGTCCGCAAAATGCGGAGCGCACATTGCCGGTGTCCGTGTTTTGTGGATCCGCAAAACACACACGGATGTGTGAATGGACTCTTAGTTGCCCATAGCAACCAACCAGATTCCTTCTTTCATTTTGGACAGCTCCACTGGAAAACGAAAGGCGGAATCTTATTGGTTGCCATCTGTGGGAGTCAGATCCCTGGGCCCCTACGGTCAGCAGAGAAGGACACAGTGCCAATTGCACCCATGTGGCTGTGTCTGGTACTGCAGCTTAGCATCATTCAGTGGGGCTGAGCCTTTGTGCCATGTGGGTGAGGCCCTTGCCTTCTGCTGACAGAGAATGGATTGGCTGCCCTTACAAGCTGGAACCCTAGTTCTAGCAGTCAAGCCAATCAAAGCAGAGCAAACAACGCAGGTCTATCACCATTTGGCAGCATTTTCAGTATCAGTAAAACAATGTGACATGAGATTTCTTGGTCTATAGGAACTAAATTCAATGATTTATTTATTTTTTACCCCACAGATAACTACTCTTGACAGAGCGCAGAATGGGAAAGAAACATCTGACAAGGAGGGGATGCACGGAGCTAATCTTTGCCCATTGCATTCTGGGTAAGGACTGACTGCTATCTAGGATGGTCCTACTATATGTTCAGCTGCTCCAGGGGCCTTTAACCCCTTAAGGACCGGGGGTTTTGGGATTTTTGCGTTTTTGTTTTGCGCTCCCTGCCTTCCAAAAGCCATAACATTTTTATATTTCCGCTCACATAGCCATATGACGGCTTATTTTTTGCGGGACAAGTTGTACTTTTTAACGCTACCATTTATTTTTGTATGTGATGTAGTGGGAAACGGGAAAAAAATTCCAAATGGGGTGAAATTGCAAAAAAAAAGCTATTTCACCACAGTTTTACGGGTTTTTAAATTACAACGTTCGATTTGCGATAAAACTGACTGGTTAATTTTATTCTTCAGGTCAGTACGAATCCGGAAATACCTAATATGTATAGTTTTTCTTGCGTTTTGATAGTGAAAAAAAAATTAAAAGTGGGAATTTTTTTATTTTATTTTTTTGTCGCCATGTTTTGACCCCTATAACTTTTTTGTAATTATGCGTACGGAGCAGTGTAGGGGCTCATTTTTTGCGGTGCAATCTGAACTTTTAATTGATACCATTATGGGGTGCGTATGATGTTTTGATCACTTTTTATTCATTTTTTTAGGAAATGAAGCGTCCAAAAATGGCGAATTAGCCATTTGGACGCTTTCTTTCCGTTTTTATGTTTACCGTATGGTGAATATTTTTAATATTATTATAGTATGGGCGTTTTCGCACATTGCGACACCCATTATGTGTAATTTTTTATTTTTTATTTATTTTATTTTCATTTTGGGGAAAGGGGGTGATTTGAATTTTTATATTTTTTTATTAAATTTTTATTTTTAAACTTTTTTTTATTTTTTTACCACTTTCTTATAGTTCCCATAGGGAACTATAAGATGCAATCATCAGATTGCTATTCTCATATATTCCAATGCAATAGCATTGGAATATATGAGAAAATGCATATTTCCTATGGAGCCTATTACAGTCATAGGCTCCATAGGAATACTATGTAGTAACCTAGGTTTCATTCACAGAAACCTAGGGTACTACATGCATGCTCCGGCTCCCCTTGTGGCCATCAGGGAGCCGAGCAAACCGAAAGTGAAACTTTCGGTTTTGCTGCGATCAGATGCCGTGGTCAGGATTGACCACGGCATCTGAGGGGTTAAATGTCCGCGATCGGCATCGCTGCTGGTCGCGGACATGAGCTGCGGGTGTCAGCTTGATGAATCAAGCGTTTACCCGCAGCTCATGCGCCATCTTTAAAGTGCGGGCGCCATCTTTAAAGTGCGGACGAAGGGCGTACATGTACGCCCTTCGTCCTTAAGGGGTTAAAGGGCATCTGTCGGCAGTTTTGTACCTATGACACAGGCTGACCTGTTACTTGGCAGCTGAAGCCATCTGTGTTGGTCCCACGTTCATATTTGCCCGCATTACTGAGAAACATGATGTTTTAATATATACAAATGAGCCTCTAGGAGCAATGGGGGCGTTACCATTACACCTAGAGGCTCTGCTCTCTCTGCAACTGTCAGTGCCTTCAGCTGCCAAGCGCACATGCAAAAGGTTCCATAGGTACAGATCTGCTAGAAGATGCCCCTTAAAGGGGTTGTCCCATCTCAGACAATGGGGCATATCGCTAGGAAATGCTCCCATTGTCTGATAGGTGCGGGTCCCGCACCTATATCGAGAACAGAGCCCCGACAGTGAAGGAGGGCGCACTGCGCATGCACAGCCTCCCTCCATTCATTTTCTATGGGGCCGGCGAATATAGCCGAGCGCTGGCTCGGCTATTTCCGTCGGCAGCATAGAAATGAATGGGAGCATGGGCCGCGCGAGCGCAGTACACTCTCATTCACTTCTATGGGAGCAGAGATTGGTGGTGGGTGGTGGATGGACCCCAGGAAATCTGGGGTCCTCCAGCCACAGCTCTCCCCGCTCCATTCTCGATATAGGTGTGGGTCCCAGCAGAGGAACCCGCACCTACCAGACAATGGGGGCATATCCTAGCGACATGCCCTCATTGTCTGAGGTCGGAATACTGCGACCATCCAGTAATTAAACAGGTTATCCAGGAGTGGATAATAATGACTTCTCCTCAGGACAGGTTATCATTATCACTGGCGGGGGCCGAGTCCCAGCACCCCTGCAGTCAGTGGCGCTGTGGTGAGCGATGCAGGCTCCTGGCAGCTCACCAAGCACAGCGCCGTACATTGTAGAGCAGTTGTGCTTGGTATAGAATCTGCAACTAGGCCATGTGATCAATGTACAGTGATGTCACTGGTCTAGGAAGAGGCTCTAACAGCTGATTGTTGGGGGTCCTGGATGTCGGATCCCCGCAGATCTGATATTGATGACTTATCCTGAGGATAGCTCATCACTATTAATTACCGGATGACATGTAGGAGGCTGTGGGGGTCATTACTACAGCTCTACATAGTCCGGAAAACCCTGCAGGGTGCATGCACACCATGCCATCAAATTCCCATTTATTACCACTAATTTGTGGTTTTTAAAAAATGGCGCAGCAATAAACCACATTTTGACTAAAGGGGTTTTCCGAGACTTAAGATGACCTATACTCTGGATGGGTCATCACTATCTCATCTGTGGGGGTCTGACCCCCAGTACCCCCACCAATCAGCTGTTTGAGAAGGCACCGGTGCACGCAGAATGCTGCAGCCTTCTCACAGCTTTTCCCAGGCAATGTGATGTCATGTTCCTCATGGAACAGGTGCAGTTGCAGCTCATTCCATAGAAGTGAATCGGTCTGGGCTGCGATACCACAGCCGA
The DNA here is from genome assembly GCA_033119425.1 of Bufotes viridis. Classification (NCBI taxonomy): domain Eukaryota; kingdom Metazoa; phylum Chordata; class Amphibia; order Anura; family Bufonidae; genus Bufotes; species Bufotes viridis. The sequence goes on along the minus strand of CM065599.1, from coordinate 60,843,456 downwards.
TATACAGTGTACGGCGCTGTGCTTGGTGAACCGGAAGAAGGCTGCTGCGATCACAAGAGCTGCGGGGCCTTCTCAAACAGATTATCTGGTGTGTATATATATGTTGTGATGCTGTGTGTCCGCCATTGAGTAGGGAACCTGTTGTTAAAAATTTGAATCACACCCCTGATTCTTGGTAATATACCATCAGGATTTCCCTGCGTCTTTATTATTATGCACTGCACAGACTGTAATGTACGTATTTGGAAACAAATCCGCACAAAACTCGGACATGCTGCAGATTTCAAATATCTGAGCTGGCTTGTAGATGTCTGCCATCGGCGATTACCCCTCAGATGCCATGGTCAGTTGTGCAGTGAATGGCTTCCCCACGCAGCAGTCGGGGGAGCCGTTTGTTTGTTGCGTCAGACTCGTTCCATCACAAGGATCTAAAGCTACCACAGCGACGGGTCAGGGCTCCATAGGAATGTATAGAATTGTAATTCATTGCAGCCTATGGGAAAAGCGATGTAACGATCAGATGTTTAGGTCCCCTAAGGGGACTTAATATAGGTGAAAATAATATTAAAATATAAATTTTGTTATCCCGTAAAGGAAAAAATCTAACAGTTTTGTAGCTTCACCTCCCAAACAAAATTAAATAAAAAGAAATCAAAATGTCCCACACGCTTCAAAATCACTATCACTAAAAACTACAGATCGGCTGGCAAAAAATGAGCCCTCACCCAGCTGTAGAGGTAAATCTAAAAAGTTATAGGTCTCAGAATATGGTGATGGCAAAGATAAAAATATCAGTTTTCATTTTTTTATAATATTAAAACACAAGATATACGATATAAATGCGCTATCACTGCAATGGTACTGACCCAGAGAATGGCGGTTACAGGTCAGCATTACCGCATAGGGAACCCCGTAAAAACCAAACCCATAAAACTATGGCGGAATTTCCATTTGGAATTTTTTTCCAGCTCCCACAGGTCCCATGATGACAGTGCCCGCACACAGCGTGTCTCCTACATACATTTATATATTTTCTGTTTTCTTTCTCTGCAGTGACTGGGACGTGTTACCAGAAGAGTCAACTGAGCACAAACTCCTCCGGCCGGAGCCAAGTGTCCTGGCTTCTGGTAAGCTGAAGCTAACAATTCTATGACGTGCCCAGCAGATGGCGCTAGATAGTAAGGAAATGCCGCTCTTTCACTTTGTGGTGCGACTGTATCTTTGGATAGCAGCCTTACTGTTTTACTATAGAACAGGGGCCGGGGGCCTAGTCAACACTTTGTACCACTAATACATTGGGGCTCCTCTCCTGGGACCCAGCTGAACATGGGGGTCCGCTGCTCCCAGAGAGGAGGAGTTTGCACATATAAGCAGCTCCCATATGGGAGCCACACACGTCCACAGCCATCTCTCCACCCGCATATGGAGTGTGAAACGGGATCAGTAGGCTCCCTCGCTTACAATATATGGCATCTCGGAGACGGAACCTCTACCTTTCAGACATTTATGGTGGTAAATATGCTTTAAATGTCTCATATGGAAGGGCGAATACCAGTCAAGCCCTGCCCCCCTCAGGCCTACACTAGACATTACACAGTGGTAGTCTGCTTGGATCTTTTCACTGTCCTATCTTCCTATATCTGTTCTATCAAAAATATCACAAAACCATGTCTGTATCCTGATGGTTTGGGGTCCCACAGAGGGGGGCCACATGTTGCTCCTAGGTCGCACTTTGCTACAGAGCAACATTTCAGCTCATGAGACCGACTATAAATGAAGTAACTCAACTTTAGGACTGAAGCTGGCCATACAGTTTAGGCCAAGTTCACACCTCAGTTATTTCCATCAGTTATTGGGAGACAAAACCAGTAGTGACTCCTCCACGGAGATCAGGTGTAATGGAACGATCTGCTCCTTTTCTGGGGTTTGACCCTGGTTTTGGTTCCCAATAACTGATCGAAATAACTGACTAAAACACTGAAGTGTGAACAATAGCCAATAGCACCCCCACACACATATACATGTAAGCTGGACCTAGCTTTTTGTCTGTTGCATTTTACGCAGAGAAAAAGGTTCATTGGCCTGATATGTCCGAACCTTCTTTCCCTCAAAGTCTGCCGTAAAAGTTGGAACACCCCCAAACGCGCCATCAGGTTTGACAGGCTGCCGTTATTCTATATTTGTGTATGGGCACCTTAAAGAGATTGTACAGTATTTTGATATCGATGGCCTATCCTCAGCATAGGCCATCGATATCTGATCAACGGGTCTGGTACTGCACCCCGGTCCATCAGCTGTTCCAAAGTAGTTCCGGTTCCACAACTGCGCAGCTCTGTCTGCTACACAATGGACAGAGCTGTATATCTCTGGTGCTACTCTGGAACAACTGATCAGTTGGGGTATGGGGTGTCAGACCCCTACACATCAGACACTGATGGCCAGATATTGGTAGGCCTTCATTAAAAATATTGGACATCCCCTTTAAAAGGGCTTTTGGAAATTTTAGGTATCTAATTGGTAGGGGACTGACACCCAGGACTCCTGCTGATCAGCTGTTCAAGAAGGCATAAGCACTACCGTGAGCACCGCAGCTTCTCGTAGCTCACCAAGCACAGCGCCGTACATTGTATAGCGTCTGTACTTGCTATTGCAGCTTAGCCCTATTGACTTCCATGGGGCGGAGCTGCGCCTAGACCACGAGACCGATGAACTTTTCATCACTGGCCTTGGGAAAGCTGCGAGAAGGCCACAGTGCTACTGCGAACAACCGCTGCCTTCTCAAAAATCTGATCGGCAGGGATCATGGGTATAGGACCCCCACCAACCAGATACTGATGACCTATCCAGAGGATAGATCATCAGTATGAAAGTCTCAGAAAACCCCTTTGAGTCTGTCTTTAGATAGTCGCTGATTGCAGGTATCAGTCGCAGCACCCCTGTCAGATATTAGAGATAAGAGAAGATGCATTATGAGGGTTTACTCCTCACAGTCATGTAACAGTTTTGTCTTTATTTTAGAGAACTCCTGGCAAAAAGCAGCATGACTGTGACATGTGCATAAACCATAGGGCCTCTTAAAGAGCGTCAGTGTTTGATCAGTGATTTCATCAGTTATTGTCAGAGGCTACACAGACATAAGGTATTGTAAAAGATCTGCTCCTGTTCTGTGTTTAGACCTGCACTTGGTTTTTGGCTCTGACTATGACTTACTGACCAAAACACTGACTATGTGAAAGCGGCTCACTGTTAGTAAACGGCAGGGGCCAACTGGGAACTTGGCCCTGAAAAAAATACTAAAAGTGAGTGGCCCCGTTTTGTAGCTGGGTCCAAATTGATGGAAGGCAGGGCCAGCAATACCATATTGTGGTACATTATACAAAATACATCCCCAAAAACCCACTGGCCGGCCACGAGGAGGGCTCAGGCGGCCCCCTGGGCATTGGCCCACCGGGAAATTTCCCTGTAAGTTCTATGGCCGATCCGCCCCTGGTAAATGGAGCTCCAGAGTTTTCACATGAACCAAACAGTAAAAATCTTAATGGCCGTACATTTCTAAGCTTAGGTGCCTGTTCTGCATGGTAATGTAAATCTTCTTTCTGTCAGGGTAAGGAGTAACCACAAGTATGTGAGAGGGGGAGAACCTATAGCCGTCTCCTGTATAGACACAATATCATGTCATGGTCGGATCCAAGGTCAGCAGAAATTAGACTGCAAGCAGAGAACAGGTATGCTTAAGAAATGTGAAAAACCACACAATTTGTATCACTTCCTATTAACAAGATGTGTAACTGGTGACCTACCCTCCTGATACAGCATATTCAGTGTATACATTCTGTCAGGGGAAGGGGAATGATCGCTCTGCCCCCCGGTGATACTCCCTACAGCTAGGGATGAGCGAATCGACTACGGATGAAACATCCTTAGTCGATTCGTATAAAACTTTGTTCTAATACTGTACGGAGCAGGAGCTCCGTACAGTATTAGAATGTATTGGCTCCGATGAGCCGAAGTTATTGCTTCGCAAAGTCTCACGAGACTTCACATAATAACTTCATAAATTAATTTGTACTGTAAAAAAAAACATTTCCCAAACTCGGAATTTTGTTCCAAGGTACCACTTGGAACTGAACCCGAGTTCGGGAAATGTTTTGTTACAGTACAAACTAATTTATGAAGTTATTATGTGAAGTCTCGTGAGACTTTGCGAAGCAATTACTTCGGCTCATCGGAGCCAATACATTCTAATACTGTATGGAGCTCCTGCTCTGTACAGTATTAGAACAAAGTTTTATGCGAATCGACTAAGGATGTTTCATCTGAAGTCGATTCGCTCATCTCTACTTACAGCCTTCTTAGGTTTGGTGCCATAGTGTTTCACACGTGTCCGTGCATCTAATGCTATCAGGAAAGATCTGTGTCACACAGGAGATGACCCTCCTGCAGCACATCACCTCCTCATTATATCATGTAACAGAACTTCAATTATGGGATTTCATACAGTTTCAGTTAATTTATTTCCTTTTCCCATCGGTTTTCATCCAAAATGACTTAGCTAATTAAAGCATCTAGGTCATTTTACTGGGAGAAAGAAGTACAGTACAATAAATTGGTCATATATGCGCCATGACAGAGGTTGAACATGAGGCATTGGGGCCTGCCCAGTTCTAAGTGCGGTGAGACCTTTTAGCAAGTCTAAACTTACTGACACATTATGCATGTGTTACAAAGGTCGGCGTTTTTCCTACCTCTAGGACCCGAATCTAGAACTGGGCCCTCAAAGTAAACGAGGGCACACCACACAAGCGAGATCAACCATCATTCACCTCTACGGGGGTGCCGAAAGTAGCAGAGATTGCTCGCTTGGCTCTTTCCGGAACTCCCAAAGAAATGAATGGAGAGCGGACTAGTTTTTCGTGGCCCACCCAGTATAATAGTTGGGACATGAAAACTGAGACCTAAACCCCCAGCTATTTGAACACACATTTCACATCAGACAGCTCCGTAGTGCCAGATAGTAGGTCTTTATTACATACTCCAGACTCATAATGAAATAATCTCTTTCCACTTGTCACCGTGCCCCTCAGATTACTTAGACACAGGATCAGCAGAAATACCCTGTCCACCAATGACCACAAGAAAGGAAAGAATGGCCCCACTCAGTATGCTGAATCCTCATGGATTTTTCTGCAGTGCGTGGATGAGATTTGCCATCGGCGCTGACGCTACTGTAACACGCTGCAGATCATCCGCCTGCAACCTACCCTAATGGTGGACCAAGCTGCGGCCCAGACACCCCTCATGGTAAGCAGGCAGCCACTCTGATAGTGGAGGGCAGCGAAATCCCTCATCTCCACCATTTGTATGGTGCAATCAAAGCCTGTCACGGCATACAGGGGAACTGAGACACAAGGAGACCCTCCTGTGATCTCATTTCAGGTCGATGCTGCAGGTGTCACAGCTCCACTTTACGACAGGTTGGTGGGTGTATAAAATGGGATCTTTCCATTTTTGGTGCAACAGAACTTCCATTGTTCTCTTCTGAAATTCTCGTCACCAAAAGTGCATCCTCATAGCGGGACAGCTGCACCAGCCGAGGGCTGTAAAGTGCTGGTGGACAACTGTCTGTCCTCAGCTTGTGCCTGCCAGCTGAATGGAGGCAGCAGGAGGGGGGCGGCCATTAACGTAAGCCCCAGAAAGTGGTGCTTCACTGAACAAGTAGTCCTGTGTGCAGCCTCTGAAAAGCCCCCATTCACAGCCAGTGACATCCTGAATTATGTCGTGTCCTATGCACAAAGGTTATGTCGGGCTGGCCTCGTAAGGAAGTTAGGATGGAAATGTGGGTTCTTTTAATGACGCTTACAAAATGCCTTTTTTTCTTTGCTGTTTTGCAGATTTTTTTTTTTTTTTGCCATTGTCTAGGAAAATACAGCCACGGGCAGGATCGCTGCACACTGCAAGCAGTCCGCCGCTGATATCTTATAGCCTCTTTATCTATGGCGTATCACTGCTACCGTTTTATACAGAAGTTCTGCGACTTTCTAATAGACTTTGGGGGTCATTTACTAACAGTGCCACACCAGTTTCATGGCTCGTCACACGGCGGTTTTTACATTGTCCTTGCGATTGGCGGGGACAGGACCAGGACATCGGCCCTAGCAAATTTACTAACATTTACGCCTGAAAATAGTGAAAACTAGTCCAGTCAGGGGCCAGAATAGTTTTTACTTCAGGTATACTTCAGGTGCACTCAATTTTTGACGAGGCCTCCGGCAGCTCGAGGTCTATCAAATATTTGGTAAATTCCCCCCTTTATGTCTTAGTTTGTCACCATTTTCCAAAATCTCAGCTTGACAGTGAATGGAAAATGTTATTGTTAACAAACCAGATGTTGAAAAAACATCTTTTGCTTTCTTTTATTGTACATTTGTATCCAGTTTAGACTATCCTGTGTTAAGTTAGGTTCACACCTCCGTCCGTTCCGGCAGAGGAGCAGAGAGCTGTAATTACTGTGTCCAGCACTGCCAAAATCCCAACTTTCTCCCCGAAAAATTCTGCTTTATGAACGACTTGCCAACAGTTTGCAATAAAGGTCCAGCTGGGTGTTTCCAGTTGGGGGTGTGTCCCTGCACAATCTGTCACTATCCAATCAGTGCTGCCCGTGGACATCCAGCCGGACTTTAGGATCCAGCAAAAAAAGGAAGATGAATTAGTGAATTAACTTGAACTGATATTCATTAATTCATATATAATAAATGATACATCTATTGCAATACACCCCCCCCCTCCAAAAAAAATAAAAATAGTAATAAATAAATAGAAAAATTGTGCTTTCCTAACAGTAAACATTTTTTAAAAGTTATACCAATGCATACCGCCCCTGCGTATACCAAAAGGACACTCTTTCTGTGTGTAGGGTCCTATTGATTCTCATGGGAGATAAGCCGCTGTTTGGTGTCAGTTATTACAAGCAGAAACTAAAACTTTATGTACATTTCATATCAATCCCGGACGACTATTTCATGAGTGTCAGGACCAGTGACACCGCCTATCTCCTTGGAAACAATAGGATCGGGCAAAATGAAAGCCAACCTGTCAGCTCTCTGGTCTTTGGGCAACCCTAAAATCCGTGGCATCCGTGCAGAATGTTGCAAGGTCTGCTGCCTGCTGTAGGATCTCTACAATGTAGGAGTTTATTTGGATGGAAGGTGCCGAAGGGGTTAAACACGGGCACAGAAAGCGACGCTTCTCAGCCGCCTGTTCCACTATGCAAAATTAATTGTATACTTGGAGAGAGCTGTCACCTCCTCCCAGCATGGATGTGTTAATTAGATGCAGATATATAATCTTCTTCTACCGCACCGAGAACTTGTAAATTGTGACTTTGAGAAACAAAACTGCAGCTGAAGTTCAACCTAAATTATCATATACACTGAGGGGGACCCTTCTGGAAAGGTCCTGCACCTAGAGGTAATCAGGTGCAGGACCAGGGTCAGGTGCACTAGGAGGTAATCAGGTGCAGGACCAGGATCCAGTGCACCTGGAGGTAATCAGGTGCAGGACCAGGGTAGAGCTGCAGTAAACGATTATTTTAGAAATCGAGTATTCTATCGATTATTTTTTACGATTAATCGAGTAATCTAATAAGAATGTTACCATGGCAACCAGGGCTTCAGTAGCATCCTGGTTGCCATGGTAACCGATAGGAGCCCAGTTATAACACTGCTGGGGCTCCAATCAGAACTTCCACCAATGAGGGGGGAGGGGACTCTGCTCTGTGGCCACTGCCACCAATGAGGGGGGAAGGGACTCTGCTCTGTGGCCACTGCCACCAATGAGGGGGGAAGGGGACTCTGCTCTGTGGCCACTGCCACCAAGGAGGGGGGAGGGGACTCTGCTCTGTGGCCACTGCCACCAACGATTTTAATACTGGGGGGTAGGGGGAGGGCGCACTGCGCCACCAATGAAAATTAACCTTTAATGCAGGCAGCAGATCAGCGGCAGTTAACCCTTTAGGTGCAGCACCTGAGGGGTTAACTGCCGCTGATCACAGCTCCCTGCCTCCTGTATTAAAGATTACAAAGGACCGTTCATGGTCCGGCCTTACTAACTAGCAGCTACAAGGAGCGGCGCCCAGGATGTCTCTGCACTTACAGTTATCCCTGGGCGCCGCTCGGCTCTCCCCACTGTGTGCCAGTTACAGTGTCCTGCTCCATATGCTAATTACTAATATCGGAGCAATAGGGAGGAGACATCAGCTCTGTGGGCGTTCCTTCTCTCTGCACTGTGACGTTCTCTGCTGCGATTGGACAGCGCAGGGAGAAGAAACGCCCACAGAGAAGGTGAAGTCTCCTCCCCATTGGTCCGATATTAGTAATTGGCACATGGAACACGAAACTGTAACTGGCCCACCGTGGGGAGAACGGAGCGGCGCCCAGGGATAATTGTAAGTGCGGAGACATCCCGGGCGCCGCTAGCTGCTAGTTAGTAAGGCCAGACCATGTAAGGTCCTGTCATTGGTGGCGCAGTGCGCCCGCCCCTCCTTCGCCCCCGTCTCTCCTCACTGGCAGCACAGCACAGGGGGAGGGAGAGAGCGACTCCTTCTCCCCCTGTGTGCCCCGCCTCCTCTGCTGCCAGCCGCTCTGCACAGTGTAGGGTCATAGGGCGCGCTTACGTGCACTATGACCTGACTGGTGACCACGGAGCGGGGAGTAATAGCAAGTGCTGCCCTCCCGCTCCGTGGTCACATGACACAAACGAATCCTCGATGCAAAAAAATTGCATCGAGGATTTTTTTGTGTCGAATTACTCGATTAAATCGAGTAATCGTTTCAGCCCTAGACCAGGGTCAGGTGCAGGACCAGGGTCAGGTGCACCTGGAGGTAATCAGGTGCACCTGGAGGTAATCAGGTGCAGGACCAGGGTCAGGTGCACCTGGAGGTAATCAGGTGCAGGACCAGGATCCAGTGCACCTGGAGGTAATCAGGTGCAGGACCAGGGTCAGGTGCACCTGGAGTAATCAGGTGCAGGACCAGGATCCAGTGCACCTGGAGGTAATCAGGTGCAGGACCAGGGTCAGGTGCACCTGGAGTAATCAGGTGCAGGACCAGGATCCAGTGCACCTGGAGGTAGTCAGGTGCAAGACCAGGGTCAGGTGCAGGACCAGGGTCAGGTGCACCTGGAGGTAATCAGGTGCAGGGTCAGGTGCAGGACCAGGATCCGGTGCACCTGGAGGTAATCAGGTGCAGGACCAGGGTCAGGTGCACCTGGAGGTAATCAGGTGCAGGACCAGGGTCAGGTGCACCTGGAGGTAATCAGGTGCAGGACCAGGGTCAGGTGCACCTGGAGGTAATCAGGTGCAGGACCAGGGTCAGGTGCACCTGGAGGTAATCAGGTGCAGGACCAGGGTCAGGTGCACCTGGAGGTAATCAGGTGCAGGACCAGGGTCAGGTGCACCTGGAGGTAATCAGGTGCAGGACCAGGGTCAGGTGCACCTGGAGGTAATCAGGTGCAGGACCAGGGTCAGGTGCACCTGGAGGTAATCAGGTGCAGGACCAGGATCCGGTGCACCTGGAGCTAATCAGGTGCAGGACCAGGGTAGGTGTACCTGAAGGTGGTCAGGTGCACCTGGAGCTAATCAGGTGCAGGACCAGGGTAGGTGTACCTGAAGGTGGTCAGGTGCACCTGGAGGTAATCAGGTGCAGGACCAGGGTCATTTGCACCTGGAGGTAATCAGGTGCAGGACCAGGGTCAGGTGCACCTGGAGGTAATCAGGTGCAGGACCAGGGTCAGGTGCACCTGGAGGTAATCAGGTGCAGGACCAGGGTCAGGTGCACCTGGAGGTAATCAGGTGCAGGACCAGGGTCAGGTGCACCTGGAGGTAATCAGGTGCAGGACCAGGGTCAGGTGCACCTGGAGGTAATCAGGTGTAGGACCAGGGTCAGGTGCACCTGGAGGTAATCAGGTGCAGGACCAGGGTCAGGTGCACCTGGAGGTAATCAGGTGTAGGACCAGGGTCAGGTGCACCTGGAGGTAATCAGGTGTAGGACCAGGGTCAGGTGCACCTGGAGGTAATCAGTTGCAGGACCAGGGTCAGGTGCACCTGGAGGTAATCAGGTGCAGGACCAGGGTCAGGTGCACCTAGAGGTAATCAGGTGCGAGCCAGGGTCAGGTGAGAGATGGCTCGCCAGTTTACCATACTGGCACCAGCCATGACCCGAGTTCAGAAATAACATATAAACACTGTGGTGGGGGTGACCCCAGTGGTGGAATGGGGGCATATCCTAGCGATATGCCCCCATTGTCAGTGATGGGAATACCCCTTTAAAGGGGTTATGCCATGATTAATGTTGAAAATGAAAGTCAGACATCGTATAGTACTATAGAACATGAATACATTTCTAGCAAAGCTAGAACCAGCCCTGTTCCTCACCTAAAGATTTCCCCATTCATTGCTTTACTAGATTTATTTTAGGGTGGCAGTTCAGGGGGCGTGTCCTTTCTACTGTAGCTCTTTTCCTGCCTCAGCTTCTAACAGACAGACTGGTGACAGTTGTGACCACTTCAGCGAGGTGGACAAGAAATAATGAACAGCAGGGGGCGCTACACAGATACATTTTATTCAACATCTCAGTGGCTTTACTAAATTTTTAATTGCATGCAGTTGCAAAAGTCTTCAGATCCAGGTGCTGGTTTTGAAAAAAAAAGTTAGATTTTTTTTTTTTCTGTGTATTTTGCTGTAAAATATTTTTGTAAAAAAAATTGCACAACTGCTGCAAAATAATGCAGACGTGTTGCATGTTTTGCTGCAGATCTGCCATGGATCTCACCTTGTGCATTGCATCAGAAATCTGCAGTATAAATTGAAGTGCTTATCATGTAATCATTAGTAACGACCTATCCTCAGAATAGATCATACATATCCGACACCCAGGACCCCCGCCGACGTCATCGTACATCAGTCACATGGCCTAGGCACAGCCGCTGTACAATGTATGTGCTTGGTGAGCTGCCAGGGGCCGGCTGTGCTATCCAGAGCTCCGGTGAGCAGAGCTGCTCCCTAAAACATCTGATCGGTGGGGGGCGGTTGTCGGACGCCGATCTGATGACGATGACCTATCCTGAGGACAGGGCGTCATTATTCGTCACTGGATAACCCCTTTAACATGCTGCAGATTTAATATCCACACCGTAGAGCAGTTTACACTGCAGCGTGTGGACGAGATTTCTTAAATTCCATCCACTTTGATGGTACTGTAAGATGATGGGGGTTTTCAGCACGCATATCCACATCATATCAGTCTCATTTAGACATAATGATAAGGCCTAGTGAGATTAGTATAATAGGAGCAGCGCTGCAGTACCGCTCAGGACCACTAGTCAGAGTACGGAGGTATCAGCAGAGGTGCCGCGACCAGTCTGATGTCCTGTCCAACGGATAGATCCTCACACGGATGTGGACGGGGCCAGCTCTCACATACTTATTTTATATTATTATTTGGAGAATTGGAAGTTTCTATGGTTACCAGAAAAGTGTACTTAAATACTTGTTAATTAAACAAAACACATCAAATTTAGCTTTGCCTGGTCGGTCCTGCCACCCACACAGTCAGTCGCCTGACAGATCCCTACTTATTACAACCTGTATTGGATAACTAGAGAGGGATGCAACGTGCGGACCCCCCAGCTATCCCATATAATTACTACTATTACTAGTCTCCTCATGGGCACCCTCAGGCTCCAGGGCCCGGGTGCTGATGCAACAGCTGCCATGATGGGAGGTATTTGTCTGCACGTGTCACCTCCACATGGTGCCAGGACCCAGGGTTTCCTGGCAGAACATTGCCTAGAGCAGCGACCAGAAACCTTTGGTACTCCAGTTGTTGTTAAACTACAACCCCCAGCATGCTCCAGTCATTTCTATGGGAGTTCTGAGAAGATGTATGCATGCTGAGAGCTGTAGTGTGACAACAGCTGTAGCACCGGAGGTTGCCAGGCCCTGGCCTAGAGCACCATACTACACAGTGCCTCCTGGTGCCATCTCTTCAGTCAATAGCTGTTGGCGTCTCTCCCGACTCTCCCATACACTTACATGTTTGGTTCGGAAGGTAGTCACTGCCCGACACTTCTACCGATAGGGTTCCCACTTCTGAGATGGTCATCTTTCCTGCATTTCCCTGCCTATGTATTTTGGGATAGATGTAGGACACCCCGATCCCATGAGTAGAGAACCTGACGAAGGGTAGAAAACCTAGTAATAGACTTCCCCTACCCTATAAGATACAGCCTCAGCTCATCTTCTCCCAGTCCTATCCCTGTGGTGCATTACATGACATTACACCCCTGATCTCCACCGCAGAGGCTGATGCATTATTGGGCTCGTGCACCAGAGGTCCTGATATTTGAGCCTTGCTGATATCCGAGGAGAATCACATTAACCTTCCAATACAACCTTTCAGATGGATAAAAGCTTTTCACTGCAGATTACTGATCCCAGCTGAACTGAATCTCATTCAGACCAAAGGGAGTCAGACATGTCTGTCTGCTGGGAATACAGGCCCTTTATACCGAGGGACCTGGAGCGCCAGCAGATTACACCGGCCATGTGTGGTCACAGGGTATAATGTCCCAGCCCCAGGAAGGGGGTCATTCATTAAATATAGAAGTGTGATGCCTACTCTGATTTTCTTATTACTGCCATTGATTACCTGATTAGTGTCCGATTGTAAACAATTATGGCTGCAGTGTAAAGGATGGTGGGATAGATAGATAGATAGATAGATATTAGATATGCTATAAAATCCCAGCTTTTTTCTTTATGACCCAGACATGGTGGTCTTCAGTGAGGGATGATATGGAGCCGGTCATAATCTGTACAGGCAAAGTGAACATTATTGTGATAGAATTCTATCCCTGGTGATAAAGATGTCACTTCCATGTCGGCCGCGGTCCTCAGGATGGAAGGTGCGGTATCCTGTGATGTCGCTCAGTGTCCTGCAGAGCATGTGTGAGGCGGTAATAAATTGCTGGGTCAGTATTTCATGTGGAGATGGGGGTCTCCGGGAGTGAGAGGCGAGCTGAAGGTTACTAATTGTACACTTGGATGAGAGTTATTACAGCAGATGGGGGGGGACTCTGCGAGGGGTCAGCCCGGATGGCGCACACAGCGCCGGCTCATTCTCCTCTGTCACCCGCCAGCTGATTGAAGGCCATGTTCTTCTAAGATTTTAAGAAGGTTTTAAACATTTAGAAAAAGTTTATAAAATGCAGCTCAGTAAAAAAAAAATGGAAACTATACATGAGAATTCACACCATGGATGTGACCCATGGGGGACATTGACTGCACTGGTCATGTTCCTCATGTACGTACAAGTATACGTCTCTCCACAGCTGAAGATGGACAAACCTTTCAACCTCTCAGTTTGTGAGAGGAAGCCCATGCAAACAGAGGTAGAGCGTGCACACTGCATGCAGATGTTACCCTTGGTCAGGATGGAACTCGGGACCCCCTGTGCTAACTACTGAGCTGCCAAGTTCCTGCACAGCCGCACTATTACCCACACCCTACTTACCATGCAGTGTCCTTGTACTTTTCAAAAATGTTTAATATGTCATAGCGACACATCAAAGGGTTTTATCAGTGGGGGACCGAGTGCTGAGACCCCCGTGTGAAGTAATTACCAAGTTCCTACAGCTACACATAATCATCTTTATATAGGACAGTGAAAATAGAAGTGGCTTGAATCCATGAGGATATAAACGCAGCTCAGCTCCGACCATTAGCAGCGCACGCGCCAGCGTCTGAATGGGGCGAATACACCTGCATCTCGGATGACCATACTGTACGTCTCCTGTTCTCTCAGCTTCCTGGTGATTTTTTTTTGGATTTTTTTTTTACTATTTATTTTATTATTATTATTATTATTTTACTCTCTTATTTCACTACAGTAGCCAATACATCAGCCATGTGCCCCAGACACCAGGATTGGTTTATAAACCCCACCACATCACATTCTACAGCAGGCATCCTCAACCTGTGGCCCTCCAGCTGTTGTAAAACTACAACTCCCACAATGCCCTGCTGTGGGCTGATACCTGTAGGCTGTTCGGGCATGCTGGGAGTTGTAGTTTTGCAACAGCTGGAGGGCCGCAGTTTGAGGATGCCTGCTCTAGACCATGACCTGCATATAATGCTCTTAACACTCTTGCTGCTGGACATTATTTATTCATTTTTTAAATAATTTTTTTCTTTTTTTTTTATATTTTTTTAATCATTTATGTTTTTTTATTTTCATTATTGTTCTTTTTCATTTTATTTTTGATTTTTTAGTTTTTTTCTTACAGTGTCTGGGAAAAGAGTTTCTGAGGGCAATTTGATCTGAATTGAGCCAATGCCAGGAGTGCAAGATTTTCTGCAAATCCAATAGTGCAGTGCAAGTAAGCGGAGCATCCAAAAAAACACATTTGCCAGAGCGGAAAAAATCTGCAGTGATTTTTCCATCTTTCTGTGGATTTTCAAATCCATGGTGTGCTCTATTCCGCTACAGAAAGGTAGTGTATATTACCATTACATAGGGAAAAATCCAAGGTCAAACCTTCATCAAAAGCCCCTCAAGTAAGACGTACGTTTTCGTTGCAGATTGGATTTTTCTGCAGCACATGTGAATGTAACCTTCCACTTTCCTGGCCATGTGGCACACGAATGAAGCACACATATGCTTTTAAAGTCATTATCTGCAAAAGAAATTAGGGCAAAATAGGCTAAAAATCATTATTTCTTCATAAACATGAGAAGTGCCCCTTTATTTAATTTTGGGGTCCAGACCCCACAGATCTGCCCTATATAGATGCAGGAGGCCCTGTCTTCCCTCAGAGGATGAGCTACTGCCGCAGGCCCAGCACTGGGTGGCATCATCAGGATGTCATGTACGGCGCCACCTAGAGAGGAGGAGGAGCAGTAAATATGAGTTGATTTTTTTTGTATGGTCTGGGGTCTTGACGAGTTTAGGTGTCTGAATGAGTTTTGGGGCATAGTCTGAAATAAATTTTAGAAGTTGGTCTGGAGTCTAAATGGGTTTTGGCATCTGAGTGACTTTTCCCGTCTTCTTGATGTAATAAGTACTACAAAGTCTGGGATATTTCAGTTAAAGAAAGCTATTCCCCTATCCAAAGAATGTGGGATAACTATTAGATAGGTGGAGGTCCCACCGTTGGGATCCCAACCGTTCATGAGAACAGGGCCCCCATACCCCATTGAGCCGCCCCCGAAATGAACGGAGTGGCTGGCCATTCATTTCCAGGGGAGCGCCAGAGATAGTCGAGTACAGTGCTATCAGTACAGGGTTCCAGTTTTAGGACCCCCACCAATCTAATAGTTATCCCCTATCCTGTGGATATACCGGAAAACCCCTTTAACAAAATAAGATCTCACTGTTGGTCGTCAATTTCGACCTTCAAGTGACCGCAGAGCTGGGTAAGTGACCCCTAATAAAACTAGTTGGGTGCCCCCGATAATATCATAGGTGCTGTAATAGGAATAGCATTGGATCTTATTGCACCCTCAGTCGATCAGCCCATTCTCAGGCATGGTGAACGTGTGAGAACGCTGTTGACATCATACCACATAACACCTGCCCCAGTGTCTTCATGTCATGGCCTCGCCTTAAGTACTGAGCTGAAGGTAATCCTGCTAATTCCTCAAGAAGACACACGTGGAAACAATGGGCTGGATCTCCACCACATAAATGCCACTGCTTCCTCCTGGTTTGAGGTTCACTTCTGGATCCCGGAGCTCGGCGTAGGAGTGACACGGGATGAAGCGCTGTATAATTAAGGGCTTCCTGAGATTCTCTTCAGCGGAGTGAAGAAGATCTAAGTAAAGCTTAGTGAGCCGGCAGCTTGTGATCCCCACATGTGCGGGTTTACACTTAGCAGGGCACAACCTGCCACAATGAAATGGGCAGCTGGCAGACCATTCACACTGGCACAAAGCAGAGGAAATCCCAGCTTCCTGAAGATCACAACTGTCTGGAGGGTCTGGACCATTAAAACACTGGAGAATGGCTAATTCACACAGCCGTAAGAGAAAATGACCATTGTGTCTTATGGTGTTCCATAAACATGTCTGTATGACATCTGTTTCAGCACTGTGCCCCCTCATTTCTGTCTGGCTTTCTATGGATTCATAGAAAAAATATAGACCTTCTAGGAATTCGTCCTCTTGTTTGGAGGCCAGAGCTGAACAGAGCACAAAACCTTCTGAGCTGGGGGTCTCTGCAGCATGACCCTCAACAATCCAGACTTAGGACGAATCAAAAATTGGTTAAACTGATAGATATTTTGGAGATAAGAAGAGGGAGAAACAGAGTGTTCTGAGATGGATAGATAGATAGATATGAGAGAAATACAGAGCAGAGACCTAGACGAGATAAAAAAAAACCTGCTTAGAACTTTATGTAGAACAATCAAGTGACTGGACAACACAAGCCTTACCTATCATACCAGAACCAGTCAGACCCCCAGCTCGTCCTATGAAACCCACTCCTTACAAGGTATAAGGACCCGCTATGACATCCTTTATAATCAGCAGCGGGAACATCCAAGAGTTTGAGAAACATTGACATTGAATTCTTTCTAGAAACATGGACTAAGGCAGAGAGCGAGTCCCTGGCGCCCACTGGATATAGGGAAATCTTAGTCCTGGCCCTGAAAAATAAAACCACCAAACTTGGCCGCTGTTTGCGAGGAATACTAGTGTGGTATAAAGTGGAGCTCCATGAGCAGATCAGACCAATAAAACGGGGAAACAGCCACATCTGCATCAGAATAGACCACTACATCCTCACCTCTTAGTCCGACATCTACCTGTGTGCGGCCAACATACCACCACCTGAGTCCCCCTACTACAACCCAGAATTTGGGACCCTGCAAAGGGAAGCCGCCCCCTATAAAAACCCTGGGCAAAGTCCTTATCATGGGAGATCTGTGTGCCAGAACAGGCAGGGAAAGAGACTACCTGACCAGAGATGAAAACATCTATATATATATAGAGCACAGACCGACAGCTCAGTACATACATAGAGGAATAGTTACGACAGAACGGTAAATAAAAGTGGCAAAAAATTGTTGAATCTTTGCCGAAGCCTAGGACTCCACATTCTCAACAGTCGCACCAATGGAGACTCTCTAGGAAGGACTACATTAAACTCTCATGTGGGTAGCAACGTAGTGGTCATAGTCAGCCCACAATTGCACTTGTCTGATCACAACCAAACATCCCTATATATTAAGTCCACAAAACACCAGGACAAATACCTCAGCAGGCCGGGCTCTTTACCCTACCTCCTTCTTATAAGTGGTCCAAGACATCGGCTCAGAAATATAAAGAGGTTCACAATAAACCAGAAATCCAAGGGATGCTCTACTACTTCAACAACAAGATGTTTGAGATAAACCCAGGAGTCAATCAAGCTGTAAGAGATCCTAATAATATATTTTACCATGACAGAAATGGCTGACCTGAAAAAGTATAACCACCTGAAGTAAAAAGAAGATAACCCCAACACTTGGTTTGAAGAGGAGTGCAGAGCTGTATGGAAAACATTAAGATCGGCCTCAAATAAAAAGCATAGAGATCCCAAAAACACTAACCTGCGGGAAGTCTACGACACAACGCAGAGGAAATAAAAAACCCTCCTCAGAAGGAATAAGCAAGAATATACCTCAACTAAACTTACACAGCCTCAAGATGCCCTTTAAGAGCACTCTTTTGGGGAACTATGGAACCACCTGGGTACAAATGAGAAGAAAACCAACCTCCATATTCTGAACGGCAACATCTGGCTCCAGTATTTCACAGACCTGTAGAGAGACATCCCAAAAGAAGAATGTAAACCAGACCAAGAACAAATGAGGTCAAAACTGAAGAGCATGGAAGAGATACTTAAAGATTTCCAAAACTCTCTAGACTCACCCATAACACTGCAGGACATATCAAAGAGAATATCAACCATAAGAAGTAAGAAAGCCAGCTGCACAGATGGCATCCCACACAAAATGATTATGTACAGCCCACCAGCAATACAGGCAGCCATAGCAAAACTGTACAACATTGTGCTAAGTGCTGGCTACTTCCCCCAAGCCTGGAACCAAGGTGTCATAACCCCAATAAACAAGAGCGGGACAGGTATGACCTGGCCAACTACCAAGGGATATGTGTCAGCAACAATCTGGGGAAACTATTTAACAGTATCCTGAACCAGAGAATCCTTGGCTTTCTCACCCAGCACAATGTACTTAGTAAAAGGCAAGCAGAGTTAATGCCAAACCACAGACCACGTCTACACCCTGCACCGCCTCATCCAGAGCCATGTCCACAACACAAAGCAGGGAAAGATATACGCTTGTTTCGTGGACTTTAATAAGGCCTTTGACTCGGTGTGGCACCCAGGATTGCTTTTGAAGCTATTGGAGAGCGGAATAAGAGAAAAGACATACAACGTCATCATAAGCTCCTACACCGAGAACCGATGCAGCGTGAAGGTAAATGGGAAAACAATGGCTTACTTCCAGCAGAGCCGAGGAGTCAGACAGGGCTGCAGCTTCAGTCCAACTCTCTTTAACATTTACATCAACGAGCTGGCAGCGGTTCTGGGGTCCTCCTCAACACCAGGTCTCGTCCTCCATGACACTGAGGTGAAATTCTTCTCTTACTTTCACCAACTGAGAAAGGTCTCCAAGACCAGCTAGTCATTCTGGAGAAATTCAGCACCACATGGGCCCTTCCTATCAATTTAAAAAGACCAACACTGTGGTGTTCCAGAGAAGGAAAACAAAGTCAGCCAGGCTCCCTACCTTCACACTACACAACCTCCCTCTTGCAGCCACCAACAGGTACACCTACCTGGGCCTGATAATTAAGCAGACTGGGAGCATCAAATACGCCATTGAGGAGCTGAAAGACAAAGCATGCAAGACCTTCTACAACATCAAAAGATGACTGTACCACCTCAAAGCACCCATAAGGGTCTGGCTTAAAATCTTTGACTCCATCATTGCACCAATCCTCCTGTATGGCAATGAAGTCTGGTGCCCTCTGGTCAAGATGGGATTCCAGCCCAACAGAAATATTCCACCTGGAATTCTGTAAGCTTCTCCGCCAGGTCCATCGGAGCACCTCTAACACTGCCTGTCGAGGGGAGATGGGCAGATTCCCTCTACACTTTACAATCCAGAAGAGGGCGCTATAATTCTGGGGCCATCTACATGGTAGTAGTGAAGATTCCCATCACCATAAAGCCTTGCTACACCAAGGGATCCCAGGCAAGGCAAAGCCCCAAATAAACTTACTGAAACCCAGCCCGACCAGAAAATCGACCCACACCACCTCACAAAAGCTGGGATCAGGAACACAGTAAACCAGAGACAAGAGGAATACGTTAGTAAATGGAGGAAGGAGGTGAGCATCCCAGAAGCTGACGGTGTACCAGAGTCTGCAGAGAGACTACAAACTGGCCCCATATCTGGAGAAACTAGGGAACCCCAGAGACCGGAAAATCCTGAGCCGCTACAGATTGAGCGCCCACAGCCTGGCCGTCAAATCCGGACTACATCCGGATCTACATGCCTAGAGAAAGCAGACTGTGCCCGCAGTGCCACCTGGAGGCGGTGGAGGATGAGGCCCACTTCCTGATATACTGTCCCAAATACTCAGCAGTGAGGGACGTCCACTTTAGGAGACTCTCTGATCTACTCCCAGACTTCAGCTCCATGGAGGAGGAAGAGAAACTGCCCATCCTGCTGGGAGAGGAAGAGAAGACTGTGGACATAGCAGCACAATACATCAGTGCCCGCCACAGACTGAGAGGAGCCTGATATGCCATGGACTCCGATACCCTGACCCGGGGTGTGTCCGTACCCTTTCCCCCGCTGTCATGATACGCCACGGACTCCTATACACCGACCCAGGGTGTGTCCCTATTTCTCAACCCCCTATTTCTCACATGCTTTGGCAATACTAATGTATAATTTTAGACCTGCCAATAAAGCTTTATTGATTGATTGATATGAGATAGATATTAGATAGATGTGAGATAGATAGATATTAGATAGATTTGAGATAGATACGAGATAAGATCAATATAATATGAATTCAGTATATAGTGTGTCCCTTCCATAGACGGTGTGTCCCGGTGGTGAGGGGGTTAAGCGCTGGTCCTGTAGGCGGCACTTGGAGGGGTGGCACACAGGGCAGCCTGGTGATGAGGCGTCAGCTGAGGCCAGGACTCCCTCACTGCAGCCTGGCCTTATATGGAGAGAAGCAGTCTGCGGCCTCTGATTGGCTGAGCTGGAGATGGGGACGGAGCAGGCGGCGGGATGGATGAGAGCAGACTGCTTGTAGCAGAAGCCTCTACGGCCTGCTGGATCACAACCCTGTGCACACGGTGCAGAAAAGGACAATGGAATTACTCCTGGTATCCAAAATAGACCCCCTTCCCCCCCTCCAGCTGTGTGCAGGCCCTTCTTATACAGCTATATACACAATTGTCTGCAGCATGATGATCAAGACGTACCGTGAGGTATGGAATTCTACTACAACCCTACATGGGGGCGTAGCTAAAGGCTCATGGGCCCTGGTGCAAGAGTTTAGCTTGGGCCCCCCTTCCATCAGTGCTTTCTAGCTCTGGGCAGGGAAGCACCTAACCTTCGTGCTGCCTAAGGAAAAAATAAAACGCACTTTCTATAATACCGGTGTCTTCTTAAGCGACACAAGGGTCTTTGGGCCCCCTCAGGCTTCTGGGCCGGTAGCGTCTGCTACCTCTGCACCCCCTATAGCTGACCCTACAGGAACTGTCCTGTATGCAATCTTCTCCAATCCCATGTCCACTCACACTGGACTGTAGTGACCAGGTGCCCCAGTAAGAGAGCCCTGCAGTTAGGGAACTTGTCTGCTTTCCTTGGTGCCCCACAACATCTAAGGTTTACTGGTACCAAGTCACCAGTGACCCCCATATGTGAGAACAGCCAGCAAGGGTGAAACAGGCGCGACAGCGGCCTAGTAAACATGCAGGAGAAGCGGCTTTACCAGGTCCTAAACAACAAGGATGACACTGCAGCATGTAGATAGATAGATATGAGATAGATAGATAGATAGATATTCTAGAATTACATTGTGTCCTGGATGTATTGGGGATCGTACACACTTGCAGTATCACTTCCTCCACTTTCCTCGTGTTGAATGGCCCCTTTCAGCACTACTGTTGCCGCAGTTCATCTTCATTCTTGAACAGGGCTGAATGGACAGTGTTTCTATTCCTGGTCTGTGAGACGAGCCATAACGTGATGTTATAGAGCAGATGACCTTGAGAGCGCTCCATCCGTGGAGAGGAGAACCTGCCTGCTCGTCCCTATTACTGCCTCTATTAATAGCTGCTCACTAAACCCTGTGATTTCTCTGACTGCTGAGCCGGATGCCAGACAGAACCTTACAAAATACCGCCAATCAATACATCCGAGGACTTTTATACCGCCTAATGGTGGTATATCACCTACCATAAAAAGCCCTTTAGTATACACTGAATGAAGCGGCTTTCGGGATTGTAAATCCTTTCTTTTTTATTATAGACTTGTTTTTTACGGCGGCGCGTATTTCACTGCTCTATATTCTGAACTTCGAAGATTCATTTCTGGCTGCTGTTCTCCAGTCTTTCCATCAAATTCACCTGTTTCCGTGAGCCTGGGACTCTTCTGATAAAACATACTGTATGTGCTACTATAAGGACGGGGCAGAATCAGACTGACACGTGGAGCACAGATGGAGAGATGCTCTACTACCTAAAGGTTATGTCCACCTTCACAACCAATGCGCCTAAAATAAGAGAAGAAGCAACTTTACAACAGGTCATGTTTAACCCCTTCAAGCCCAGAGTGTTTTTTTTTTTTTTTTTTTCATTTTCGTTTTGCGCTCCCTGTGTTCCCAGAGCCATAACATTTTTATTTGTCTGCTCACCTAGCCATATGAGGGCTTGTTTTTTGGGGGGCAAGTTGTGTTTTTCTTGTGTTTTGATAGTGATAAAAAAAATTAAAAAGTGGGAAAAAATCAGTTTTATTTTTTTGTCGCCATATTTTGACCCCTATAACTTTTTTGTAATTATGTGTGTGGAGCTGTATAGGGGCTCATTTTTTGCGGGTCGATATGAACTTTTCATTGATACCATTCTGGGGTGTGTATGACTTTTTGATGACTTCTTATTACATTTTTTTGTAGAAAATGAAGTGACAAAAACGGTAAATCGCCCATTTGGACGCCTTTTTCCCGTTTTGTTGTTTGCCGTATGGGGAATATATTTTTATACTATGGGCGTTTTCACACATTGTGACACCCATAATGTCTATTTTTTTATTTTTTAGTTCTTTTGTTTTAGGAAAAGGGGGGTGATTTGAATTTTTATGTTTTTTTTTTTTTTTTACACTTTTTAACAATCAATCATCTGATTGCTATTCTCATAGACTCCAATGCACTTGCATTGGAATCTCTGATTATTTCACTACTTTCCTATGGAGCCCTATTACAGGCAAGGGCTCCATAGGAAATACTATGCAGCAGCCTCGTGTCATTCATAAAGACAGGGGCTGCTGCATACACGCTCCAGCTCCTCTGATCGCTGCACAACCGAAAGGGAAAGTTTTTGGTTTTCAGCACGCTCAGATGCCGTGGTCAGATTGACCATGGCATCTGAGGGGTTAAATGTCCGCAATCGTCATCACTGCCAGTTGCGGACATAGCCGCGGGTGTCTGCTAAAAGAAGCAGGCGGCCACCCGTGGCTATGGCGCCAGCAGTGGGCACCATCTTTAAACACATGCCCGACAACATACATGTACGTCATCGAGCGTGAAAGGGTAAAAGACTTCATACAGTTTTATTTCTTCTGCTTCATATTTCCGTGGTAACAGACAACAAACAAACCCCGTGTAGTCTGATCCTGCAGTCATATTCCCTTCTTTCCGTCTTTTACTTCTTGCTAGCCTATCAACCATACGTTAGTATAAGGTAAGGGGGAAATTAAAGGAAATATGATTATAGGATTAAGCTATACAGGGCTCGTTGTCTGTTACCATGGAGACACATAAGTCCGCACAGAAGCTGTGAAAATAAAACAGTACGACGTATTTAATGAAGGCATACAGCAAAGTTGCATAATTTCTCATTTTAGAGGTATAGAAACAATAATAAAGATCGGTCAACATAGGCTTTAAGGAATGTAGAAAGGCAGGTGACAACCTCGATGGGCAAAGTGTTGTCATTGAGGTTGTCGCACAACTTTGTAATAATTCAATAACCGAATGGATAATTCGAAACAACTTTATGTGCAATGATTTATGGATGTATATTGCCAGGTTATAGACTCTGGTATCCACCACCCTTTACCTTTTACAAATGAGTTGTCCAACATGGACAATCCCTTTAAGTCTTAAAAGGAAAAAAAAAAAAAAAACTAAGACAACTTTTTATTTCTGTAAAATCTTCATCTTGTTTATTTAGAATCACAGCTTTTAATCTGTAACATTTCTGCTATCGGCGGCTGGCCAGGGAAAGACCAAGAAGCCAAAATATCAGTGCAGATATCTTCCCCAGCGGAAGAAGAGAAAGTTTGACACATTGTACAAACTTTTTAACAGAAGGAGAAAAAAAACCTTATACTTAGGATATCATTCTGTCGATTCGTATTAGAAATACCATAAATATCTACCTGTCGCCTGTACCCAGCCTGTCACCTCAATACACAGCGCTGACATCAGGGAGGCGCGAGGCACTTTGTACCTCACTGACATCAATAAGTGAATATAGAAGACATTTTTTTTTCTTTTCACTAGGTAAAGGCGACAGATTCACCGTAAGCACCATAAAACAGTCACAAGGATCAAGTCTCAGCGCATTAGGACAGCGGCAGAGGCGGCTTAAGGCGCAGAAAGCGCGCGTCAGCTCGGAAATTCTTACTTCATTACCGTAGTACAAAGAAAAATAGTCACATCCGTACATACAATGATGGGGGTTGTATTCTATTTGAGGCTTCGTATAACAGCACAGATAAGATCTCATGTATCAAGTGTCGTCCTGGTCTGTACCAACCAATCAGAATATGCGGCTCTAGTTTTCGGACCGCACATGAAACATGGACTGTGATTGGTTGCTGCTTTTTTCCTTTAAAGTTAGTTTTAGTACATTGTCACAAACCAGCTGCAGTGGGTGCTATGTATTAATAGTGTGGGCAGATAAAGTGCTAAGTAAAAGTGGAGCAGTTGCCATAGCGACCAGTCACCTTTTGGCAAATGAAAGCAGCAACTTAACTGGTTGCTATGGGCAGCTTCTCTAATTTTTCCCTTCATTAAAGGCTATGTCCACCTTCTCAGCCATTGTTTGTACTGGCTCTGTGCCACTAAAATAAAAGCCAAAAAATCAACTTTATAAGAAAAATTAGCTGATGCTTTGTTATTAAAGCTCCTATACTGACCTATGTGTCTCCATGGTAACAGACAACAAACACTCCCTGCGTAGTCTGATCTTGCAGTCATATTTACTTCCTCTATTTTACCTTAAAAGTGTTGTGTCATCTTATATAGGATAGGCTAGGATATGCCACCAATGTCGGACAAGTGCAGGTCCCGCTCCTATCTCCAGACTGACCCCCACTGCCCCTGCATGTGTGCTCTCCATTCAGGCCCGGTGCTATATTAAGGCAGACCAAGCGGCTGCCTTACGGTGCAGAGATGGGGGGAGGGGGGTATGGAATGAACTTTTTTTGTTTAAAAATTCACTTGGGCTGCCGGCCACCCACCCTCTCGGCTGCAGGCGGGCGCTCTGACGGCTGTGTTGTGTGCCGGGCGGCCCCTCACTCACAAAGCGAGCGGCACACGGGGCTGGCGGCAGCAGGGAGTTGCTGACTCACATAGCCAGACGGACTGCCATAGGTCAGCTTCAGCCACAGTTCCTGTTCTCCTCAGTGTGGTCCTGGTATCTTCTCTCTGGGCTCCCGACAAGTTTGAGGACCTTTCCCACTCAGCCAATCAGTGGCTGCAGCTGTGTCACGTGTCAGGCCAGTGATTGGTTCAGCGGGTAAGGTCCTCAAACCAGCGATTGTCTGAAGCAGTGAGAAGATACCAAGACCACACAGAGGAGAAGGGGAGCTGCTGCAGACGGGACCAGGGCCAGGGGAGCATAATGTTTTTTACACAACAATAATGGGAGGGGGGAAATGTGACATGGGGGGGGGGGATGTGACAGAGGGGATTAAGTAAAAAGGAGGGGGAGAAATGTGACATGGGGGGGGGGTGACATGGGGGGAGGGAGATGTGACAGAGGGGATTAAGTAAAGAGGAGGGGGAGAAATGTGACATGGGGGGGGGGGATGTGACATGGGGGGAGGGAGATGTGACAGAGGGGATTAAGTAAAGAGGAGGGGGAGAAATGTGACATGGGGGGGGGGGATGTGACATGGGGGGAGGGAGATGTGACAGAGGGGATTAAGTAAAGAGGAGGGGGAGAAATGTGACATGGGGGGGGGGGATGTGACAGAGGGGATTAAGTAAAGAGGAGGGGGAGAAATGTGACATGTAGTTTATTTTTTACATAAAAGAAAAATAAGTAAAAGAAACATGTATGCACAGGAGGTGGGTGCGGTAGGTGGACTTCAGGGTTTTGCGAGGCAGGCATTCAGGCGATTGGAGTGGGGTTCGGGTGGGAGGCTGGTGTTACGGGGAGTTCTGGTGGGGGACGCCAAAATGTAGCTTCGCTTGTGTTGGCAAAAATCCCTGCACCGGCCCTGTCTCCATTCACTGCGAGTGCAGCGTACCATTATTCACTTTGAGGGGGCCTGTTCTGGAGATAGGTGCGGGCCCCAACTCTTATAGCCGGCATATCCTGACTATGAGGCGACCCCTTTCACAGATGTTACCAAGACGTAAAGGGGAGAATGACTGCCAGACTTCACAGTGTTTGTTTGTTCTCTGTAGCATGTGAGGAAGGACATAGGGGGACATTTATCAAAAACGGTATAAAGGAAAACTGGAATAGTTGCCCATAGCAACCAAGGAATGGGAAGAAAACGGTGCGATGCATTAGTAAATATGCCCCCGCTTCTCAATATAGTCATTTCTACACTCCCGTCATAGGATCTACGAGGCCGCCAATAAAAGGATTTGCATAAGGGAGCAGCAACGTAGGGAAAGCGATAGAAGAGATGGCGATATCTATATGTACACAGCCAGCCACGACGATCCACCGCCCAGTAGTTGTAAGATTAACCAAATGAGGGCTAAAATAAGCCCTGCGCTTCCTACATGTCGCTGGTTTTGCCTAACAAATTCATCGAAAACCAAAGGAATAAAAGGTGTGCAGTCACGAGCGGTTACTAAAAGGGTCACCAGCCTGTGCTCAACCCCCTCCCCAACACAACTCTGGAGCAACAGCTCTGGCTGTGAATGGAGTATAAATGATGAGCTTGCACTGAAAAACAGCCTTTAGGAATATACTCAGAATGTAATATGCCTGTGTTTCCTCAGCTCGGATAGTCTTCATGAGTGAGTTGGGGGGTACCAATTTATGTTCCCCCCACAATTACTATAATCAAACCCAGTACGGGTGGGGTATCACTAAATTGGCACACGAGGAAAAAACTGGAGCCGCTCCACAAGCTGCAAGGCTGGCGAGGCGATACCACAGCCAAAGTGTTTAAAGCGGCAGGAGGACGTTAAAGTGAGATGAAGGCGTAAGAGCCCTTAAATAGGTAGAGAGTCACTGGGCCCAACCAATGGGCGCAGAGCTGTTTCCATGACAACAGAAGGCGTACGCCGGGAGCTTAAAAATAGTAGATACGTGACAAACAAGGCGACAGATTGGGAAATCTACATAAACTATGGATGGGTACACAACAGGGGAAATATCGGCTAATTGGACTGCTCAGAATTAGGTCATCTCATTGGTCTGTGAGTCAGTCTGGAGTCCACCTCCTGCAGCGAGGAGACAGAGCGCAGCGTCTGAGCGCTCCTCTCTCCAACTCCCAAACCCTTGTATGAATGAATTAATATCTAGGCGTTACCCTTCCCTAGTCAAAGGGGCGTGTCCCTACAAAGTCAGACATTGTCAGAACCGATTGGAACCACGCCGGTCACAAAGGCGCCAATATATTCATACATTTTTAGGAGGAGTAACAGAGGAAGTGATTAAACAAAACATATTCTCCAAAACTGAATACCCTATGGGGAATATAACAAATAAGTTAGGACAGGTAGCAGGTCCTCTTTAAAATCGGAGCAGAGATTTAAAAATAAAATCTGCATTAAAAAATAGCTTTTGACCACAGGAAGCCGGTGGCACCTTTCTCCACGTGGATCACACACGGGTTGTGCAGCTGTCGGTCACACAAAGCCAAAATGAGGAAAACTCTCGACACTACGCTCAATGCAGCTGTTTTCCAGAGCAAGTCCGGAGCTGTACTTCCCCTTCCTGCGGCTTTCGGAAACACATGAGACAGCGTGCCAAGCGTCTGATTTACCGAGAGAGGAAAGGGCCGAGCCCCTGACATGACCCATTATCCTCGACCAGGTTTTGGATCAATTCATATTTTATGCTACAAGCCAATGAAAAAGTGATTCCACTCCCAGAACCAATGACGTAAGAATCAGTCACAGTGTAAATACACAAAAAATAGTTTTTTCCTAAATAAACGCTGAGCTTCCGTCCCATCATGCCTCAGGAGGCGGCACACATAGTCTCTTTATGTCGGGAGGAGCTTTCTCCTATGCTCACTGGTGCCCCCTGCTGAGTAATCCAGTAACGAGCTACCGACAACCGCTTTGAGCATCTGTCCCTATTGAATGAGCTCTGACAGGACTGAAATGACTAAATTTTGTGACATCATCACTCCCCCGCTTCCTCAAACATTTTCCCTTTAAAATGCACTATTTCAGTCAGTGAATGGAAATTCTCTTCCTTGCAAGTCCGGTTTCCTCAAAAGCATCCAAGGGCTCCCTGCAACCCATGTGTGGCCATATTTGAAGGGCAGGTACCCCTGGACAGTGCCTCCCATTTACAGTCAGACTGATGGAGAGCACCACTATGAAAGCACCAGGCTGATATAGTGATGTTTGTCCTATGTGAGCTTCTCAGTCTTAAAGGGACTGTCCAGCCATGACCTCCAAGAATTCTATGTAAATCAGTACCTATAAGGGTTGGTGACCTGCTATTTATTTTCATTAGATCTTGCTCTTTGGCTCTTTTTAGTTCAGTTCCATTAGAGCTGTGATCTGTGACTACAGCATAGCTGCAGTGCCTACAGGTAGTCTGAGGTAGTCTGAGACACACCTCCTGCCTCTGCATTGGTTCTGGCTGCTGTTCTGTCCCTCCTCCCTGCAGTTCTGCCTCCAGATTGGCTGCTGTGTATGACACACGTCTGTGACGGCTCAGCACGAATATTATAAAATACAGACTACTATCCCACCTGAGAGAAACAGATAAGTATTTGGTAACTGATGTGCCTATACTAAGGGAAGGAGCCTTAGTAAGAGGGGTCTGGGGGGGTACTTTAAAGTACCTTCACTTTTGAACATCATTTTACAGTCTATACATAGAATAATCTAAAGAAAAAAGTTGAGTAACTTTGTAAGTACAATATACAATTTTACAGCTTTATACTCTAGAGCTGCATTCACAATTCTGCTGGTTGTTATTGGAAACTGACCACGAGCTGGTTGAGAGATATGTGCCTGCCTGCTCATATAGCGTCGGGGAACAGAATATGTTCCCAAAAGCAGATTACTGTGCACTTGTCAGAGCAAGCATTGTGCAGACACTGAACAATCAGGGAATAGTGGGATAATTCAGCTCAGAAGCCTAAAGAAATGTGAATCCTGATTTAGAGCATTATACAGACTAAAAGTCAGGATCAGTACAGGATAAGTAATGTACGTACACATTGACTCCACCAGCAGAATAGTGAGTGCAGCTCTGGAGTATAATACAGACTAAAAGTCAGGATCAGTACAGGATAAGTAATGTATGTACACAGTGACTGCACCAGCAGAATAGTGAGTGCAGCTCTGGAGTATAATACAGGATGTAACTCAGGATCAGTACAGGATAAGTAATGTATGTACACAGTGACTCCACCAGCAGAATAGTGAGTACAGCTCTGGAGTATAATACAGGATATAACTAAGCATCAGTACTGGGTAAGTAATGTATGTACACAGTGACTGCACCAGCAGAATAGTGAGTGCAGCTCTGGAGTATAATACAGGATGTAACTCAGGATCAGTACAGGATAAGTAATGTATGTACACAGTGACCACCAGCAGAATAGTGAGTGCAGCTCTGGAGTATAATACAGGATGTAACTCAGGATCAGTACAGGATAAGTAATGTATGTACACAGTGACCACCAGCAGAATAGTGAGTGCAGCTCTGGAGTATAATACAGGATGTAACTCAGGATCAGTACAGGATAAGTAATGTATGTACACAGTGACCACCAGCAGAATAGTGAGTGCAGCTCTGGAGTATAATACAGGATGTAACTCAGGATCAGTACTGGATAAGTAATGTATGTACACAGTGACTGCACCAGCAGAATAGTGAGTGCAGCTCTGGTGTATAATACAGAATGTAACTCAGGATCAGTACAGGATAAGTAATGTATGCACACAGTGACTGCACCAGCAGAACAGTGAGTGCAGCTCTAGAGTATAATACAGGATGTAACTCAGGATCAGTATAGGATAAGTAATGTATGTACACAGGGACTTCACCAGCAGAATAGTGAGTGCAGCTCTGGAGTATAATACAGGATGTAACTCAGGATCAGTACAGGATATGTAATGTATGTATACAGTGACTGCACCAGCAGAATAGTGAGTGCAGCTCTGGAGTGTCATACAGGATGTAACTCAGGATCAGTACAGGATAAGTAATGTATGTACACAGTGACTGCACCAGCAGAATATTGAGTGCAGCTCTGGAGTATAATACAGGATGTAACTCAGGATCAGTACAGGATATGTAATGTATGTACACAGTGACTGCACCAGCAGAATAGTGAGTACAGCTCTGGAGTATAATACAGGATGTAACTCAGGATCAGTTCTGGATAAGTAATGTATGTACACAGTGACTCCACCAGCAGAATAGTGAGTGCAGCTCTGGAGTATAATACAGGATGTAACTCAGGATCAGTACAGGATAAGTAATGTATGCACACAGTGACTCCACCAGCAGAATAGTGAGTGCAGCTCTGGAGTATAATACCGGATGTAACTCAGGATGAGTACAGGATAAGTATTGTATGTACACAGTGACTGCACCAGCAGAATAGTGAGTGCAGCTCTGGAGTATAATACAGGATGTAACTCAGGATCAGTACAGGATAAGTAATGTATGTACACAGTGACTCCACCAGCAGAATAGTGAGTGCAGCTCTGGAGTATAATACAGGATGTAACTCAGGATCAGTACAGGATAAGTAATGTATGCACACAGTGACTGCACCAGCAGAATAGTGAGTGCAGCTCTGGAGTATAATACAGGATGTAACTCAGGATCAGTACAGGATAAGTAATGTATGTACACAGTGACTGCACCAGCAGAATAGTGAGTGCAGCTCTGGAGTATAATACAGGATGTAACTCAGGATCAGTACAGGATAAGTAATGTATGTACACAGTGACTGCACCAGCAGAATAGTGAGTACAGCTCTGGAGTATAATACAGGATATAACTCAGGATCAGTACAGGATAAGTAATGTATGTACACAGTGACTGCACCAGCATAATAGTGAGTGCAGCTCTGGAGTATAATACAGGATGTAACTCAGGATCAGTACAGGATAAGTAATGTATGTACACAGTGACTCCACCAGCAGAATAGTGAGTGCAGCTCTGGAGTATAATACAGGATGTAACTCAGGATCAGTACAGGATAAGTAATGTATGTACACAGTGACTGCACCAGCAGAATAGTGAGTGCAGCTCTGGAGTTTAATACCGGATGTAACTCAGGATGAGTACAGGATAAGTAATGTATGTACACAGTGACTGCACCAGCAGAATAGTGAGTGCAGCTCTGGAGTTTAATACCGGATGTAACTCAGGATCAGTACAGGATAAGTAATGTATGTACACAGTGACTGCACCAGCAGAATAGTGAGTGCAGCTCTGGAGTATATTACCGGATGTAACTCAGGATGAGTACAGGATAAGTAATGTATGCACACAGTGACTCAACTTTCTGTATAGATTAATTTTATATATAAACTATGAGTTGACTACAACCCCCAAGACACTAAAAATGAGGATGTGTGCTATGTACCAGCCCTTTAAGCAATAGTTAACAGGCAATAAAATAGTTGTTGCCTCGGACAAATAATCTGCAGTTTTGTTCTTAACCAGAACCTGATCTGATGCCAGTAACAAGACTACCGCCCTCATTAGCACTGGGATCATTGCAGTCTGGGGCTCGTCAGCAAACCCTGCGCCATATATCCCACAATTCTGTGCCTGGCATTATAGTGGTCTCTTTTCCGCCCCGTTCCTGCAATGCAGATGCTGATTAATATTATTGTTTATAAGGTTTGTTGGTGGGGAGACGTCCTTGAGCGAAGCGTTCAGCTACAATACATCAAGTACACCCATACACAGCGCGTCATTCTGAATCAGCCGTCATTTACAGCCATTTAACAGAAGCCATGAATTTTTCAGCAGACATTTCTAAGCCATGATGTTTTAATTTTTGTGTAACGGGAGCCAGATACTGTTTAACATGCCAAATGGATGACTGGCATTCTTCCCAAACAGAGGAGGGAGCACAAAATTACAGCTAGTGGCCTCAAGTTTAACTTAACATGCTCGGCTTTAGTAAATCTGAAAGTAGAAGATGGATGAATTCCATATTTTAATTTTTATCTTTGAGATGAAAACGGTTCACAGCAAAAACAAAGTGGAAGACAAAAGTACGACAGTGCAACATGGCAAAACTGGGGCTGCATTGTATACCAGAAGAAAAGGGAAATTGCAGCCATTTTGGAAATTTTGAGTACCCCAGTGAGAACCACTGATGAGCTATCTGGGGATCATCCGATATTTGACTTTCAAGCCGGTTAACTCAACTTAAATGAGGGTGTTAATGGGGAGGATCAAGGCTAATAACTCATTTGTATAGTCAATGTCTAGTGACATCACCAAGGTGCCTCCTGCCCATGTGATGTCACCAGTGTTACACCAACTGATTGGTTCAGCCAAGGGGAACCAAATCATCACAGATCATTACAAATGATAAATACACCTGGATACAAAAGTGCATAGTCATACTCAGTACCAATTTATGCTACAGCCTAATGCAGATGGTCTGAAGTGGTTAGAGATTGAATCCCCTTGACTGTTATGGTGCCGCCTGAAGAAAGA
The DNA here is from genome assembly GCA_033119425.1 of Bufotes viridis. Classification (NCBI taxonomy): domain Eukaryota; kingdom Metazoa; phylum Chordata; class Amphibia; order Anura; family Bufonidae; genus Bufotes; species Bufotes viridis. The sequence goes on along the minus strand of CM065599.1, from coordinate 60,811,012 downwards.
AAAGGTAAAATGCACAGTAACTAAGCAGATGTAAACACGTGTAACAATGGAAATGGGTTAACTTGTATTGGATAGCACATTCTACAAGACTATACAGTTTGTCACATGCCTCATCCAGTTGCCCCAAGACTCATTGCAGCCTCCTGGAGCCTAAGGATTCTGGTTTGCGCAGGTTAAAAGCAAATGTTATTGGATCCCAATCGCCTCCACGGGGCTCCCTGCAAATATATCAACAGCCTGCTGCGTTCTACAGCATGTATGGCCACCCCGTGTTGAACGGGTTGGTAAAGAAAACTGCAAAGCCAAGGGACCTTCCTGGAGACAGCCCAACTTCTCCCCCCTCTTCTGGGCTCCGCGGCTCGCTGTGGTCCTTGGCTTTGCGTCGTGAAGCCAGAAAGCAGGAAATATTCCTTTTTGGAGATGAGGACATAATAAACACTCGCGCCTTTTACATGAGGCTTTTTCTGTAATGACTGCTCAGTTTCTGTTTCGGGTCTGAGGACTGTGGGTCTGCTTGTTTATAAAGGTCTCTCAGCTCCTTAATTTCCTGCAGAACCTTCCTAGCCTGCTTCCAGTTGGAAGAAGCTTCTCCTAATAACCTCTCAGCTTCTTGTAGGACATTTTCAGAGTCCACCTTCCCAGGAGATTCCTTTCCCTTTTTTTTCCCATCCCCACATTCTTTCACCTCGGTGAGAAGTTCCTGAGTTTTATCAATCTTCTGAGCAATCAGTTCTTGTATTCGCATCAGCTTATCTGACTCTGGTACCTTTTTCGGTATCAGTCGCTGTCCAGAAGAGTCCGAACGGGCCAAGATCTCCTCCATGGAGGCACATTTGTTCTTCTCGGAGTAGGACAATTTTTTGGGAACCTGAGGTGTGTAGGTTGTGCCCTTTCCAAATGAATCGCGATGCGGAGCCCATTTATCCCAGGGTATTTTGTCTTTTCCCTGTTGAAGGTTTTCCGACCTTCCCTTTTCTGGGCACTTTAGGTTTTCAGAGTCTGATCTGCGGCGGACTGAAGCCAGCTGCGCCACAGACTTATCCAGGTCCACTCTGAAGCTCTGCTCACAACTTTGCTCTTCGGGAGAGGCATCTTCTTCCTGGATGAGGTCTAAAGTCAGCATTCCATCGGACGTTGAGGTAGATGCCTGCAGAAAAAAAAAAATGTGCACACCTCATCAGCACAGTGGTGGAACTTCTCGATGAACAGATCATTTTTCAACCACATTATAGAAAGATATTAATCAAAGTGGAACGATTAAACATTTACAGCCGACATCTACATATAAACCTATGGTAAGGTTCAGTCTACACGTGAAAAAAAATATCCATGATATAGCAAGTCGTTAGCACTCGAACTGCATGTTTTTTCATAATTTCGATTGCTTTTGAGATCCCTTGTGTTTACACCTTTTCCCCGTTTCACCTGCAAATGCCGAGCAGATGCCTGTTTATAAGATTCAATCAACGACAAACAAGCAAAATCTCGCTTTTTGTGGAAATGCCACCTCAAATAAATTTTACTCGACCATCACTCCTTGTAAAAGGCCATTTACTTTGCAAATCCATTACCTTACTTGGCTCAAAACTCCATGTACAATCTGCCGATTTCTTGTTCGCTCTCAGGCTGCATAACCTCCCATCTAGATGTGGCCCTTACTGACCATGTTTTGCTGTTGTTGCTTTCGAACATGGATCATTGTGAAAAGTGCGTTTTTTAATACTGGCACTATCATATTTATTGGGTATATAGATTTAAAGGGGTTTTCTGGCCAATCATTTATTTTTTTTTAATTAAAGGCTCTTGGCTGCATTAAAAAAAATAAGTCCCACCTCCACTGATTTCCCGCTACTCTCTATGAGTCCCTGCTGGTCTTAGCTACCTGGTGCTTCTTGATGCACAGGAAGTGCCTGCTCAACCAACCACTAGCTGCAATGGTGACCCAGGATAGCCAGCGATAGGCTAAGTGGGCATTTTCTGTGTGTTGAGAAACACCAAGAAGAAGACCAGTGGTTACCCTGCGAGCATCAGAACAGGATCTTTAGTGGGGAGTTTGACTTATTTTATTATTGTATGCCACTCTGAGCCTAAAAAATGACCAACCAGATACCACCTTTAATAGATGGTAGTCTGTAGAGCTGGGCTAGTCCATGCATTACAGTGGCATCCTGCAATCAGCACAATGTCAGGAGGACCTATTATACAGTTGTCCAGACTAGAAAAGCCCTTTAAGTATTCTGGAAACATTCAATGACTACCCATGTGGCTGCTTCTGTGGCCCTATTGTTGTCTTGTAGTTTTTCGAAAAAGAAACAAAGGGGTATTCTAGTAGTATACAATGCGTTCGGAAAGTATTCAGACCCTTTCACTTTTTTCACATTTTGTTTCTGCACTTAATACCCCATAATGACAAATTAAAAAAATAATTTTAGATTTTTTTGCTAATTTATTAAAAATAAAAAAATAAAATTTGTCATGGAAATAAGTATTCAGACTCTTTTGCTATGAAACATGAGATTTAGTTCTGGGGGCCTCCCATTTCTCTGATCATCTTTGAGATGTTTCTACACCTTGATTGGAGTCACCTGTGGTAAATTCAGGTAATTGCACATTATTTAGAAAGCTACACCCCTCACTATATAAGGTCTCCCATCTGACAACACATATCAGAGCAAAACCAGGCCAATAACTGCCTGTAGAGCTCAGAGACAGATTTGTATGGAGGCACAGATCTGGAGAAGGAGACAAAAACATTTCTGCTGCATTGAAAGTTCCCCAGAGCACAGAGGCCTCCATAATTCTTAAATAGAAGAAGTTTGGAACAACAAGGACTCCTCCTACAGTTGGCCACACCACCAAACTTCGTAATCGGGGAGAAGGGTCTTGGTAAGAGATGTGACCAAGAACCTAATGGCTTGGCTCCAGTGATCCTATGTACAGATGGGAGAAACTTCTAGATCAGCCATTACTGCAGCACTCCACCAATCTGGGCTGTATGGCCAGAGAGAAGCCTCTCCTCAGTAAAAGACACATGAACGTTTACAAAAAGGCACCTAAAGGTCTTTTAGACTGTGAGGAACAAGATTTTCTGGTCTGATGAAACCAAGATTGAAATTTATGGCCTCAATTCTAAGTGTTATGTCTGGAGGAAACCAGCACTGCTCATCACCTGCCCAATACCATCCCTACAGTGAAGCATTGTGGTGGCAGAATCATGCTGTGGGGATGGGGAGACTGGTCAGGGTTGAGGGAAAGCTGAATGGAGCAAAGTCCAGAGATATTCTTAATGAAAACCTGATCCAGAGTGCTCTGGTCCTCCGACTGGGATGAAGGTTCAAAGACAATGACCAGAGCCAAGACAACACAGAAGTGGCTTAGGGACAACTCCTCGAGTGGCCCAGCCAGAGCCCTAACCTGAACCCTATTGAACACCTCTGAAAAATGGCCGTCCACCAATGGCCCTCATTCAACCTGACAGAGCTTGAGAGGATATGCAGAGAATGGTATAAAATCCCCAAATCCAGGTATAAACCTTGTGGTATCATCCCCAAGTACACTGGAGGCTGTAATCACTACCAAAGGAGCTTCAACTAAGTGCTGAGTAAAGTGTCTGAATACTTATGTCAATGCAAGATTTTAGTTTTTCCTTTTCAATAAATTAGCAAAAAATTGAACATTCTGATTATGCGTATTAAGTGCAAAATGAAGGGGAAAACGTAATTTTTATTTTTCAACGTAACAATGTAAAAAAGTGAATGGACCTGTACTGTCCATATTGATATAAATTAGTATATACCTGCATAACCCTGATGATGTTACTATACCACGGCTCTGCTTTCTAATGTGCAATGACTTATGAGTGTGCAGCCTTCGGTGGTTACAGCTGGGGGGTCAGAGGTCACTGTAAGCCCAAATGACCCCAATTCTCACATCTGTTAATAAAGAAAGCCAATTGTTTGGCATAGAACATAAATACCGCTTGACCCTTTAAACCCGAGAGTGGTATTAAGCCATGTGGCCAGCAGACATATAAATGTAGAAGCTACAAAATCCAATAACAGACTATGTGGCATCGGGCAGGAAAAACAAGAAAGGGAAAAAGTCCCAATAGTCTCCTCATTATTATTAATTAGTTCAGATTTTCTGACTAAAAGCTGCCAACTTATTTTCATCCACAATGCCAGGAGTGTGGGGCCTTCGTGTTTGCTAGGAGACATTGACTCACAGGCTTTTATCTATGGCTGCAGTCTGTGACGTAGGTGGGTCTGTTCATCGGCTGCCTATAAATTATGTAGTCTGCTCATCGTTCTTCCAGGGCAGCAGCAATGGAGCCATATGAGAAACAGACTAAGGTCAGGGCAGGCGGCTAGGAGTTCGGTACACGGGTAGTCAGACAAAGAATTACACTGTTTTTCGTTATTAGGTACTAGGTAACCAAAGGCTCAGGCACCCTACCACTGGGAAGGGTGCCTTAAATATATAGGCATGACCAGCCATTGGCTCGGGAAGGATTTTGGAAGTAGATGAAGCAGGCCAGGGAGCCTATAGACGAGAAGCCACGGCCCGAATTACCAGGGCCAGAGGGTGAGGAGCGGTACTGAACAGAGGGCATATGAGTAGTGCGGCACCCGTGCCCACAGGAAGGAACAAGGCAGCGGTGGGCACAGGGCACCAGAGCAATACATCTATATGAGACTTGGATCAGACCAGATGGTCTCCCTAGGTAGGTTACACAAGAAGATGGAGATCTGCAGTTGTCACCCAATGCATGAATATACTGTCGCTAGGCTCAGACAAGTTTATGTATCACATTATGCTAATGCCAGGAAGCAGCAGAAGACATCGCAATTTCAGCAGGTTTTCTAATAACTAAAGATGGTCCCGAAGCTAAATTCATTTCTTGAAAATCTCATTAATACGGCAGCCTGAGATGAGACTGGCACTGTGCGACTGATGCCAATCTAAGCTCTGTTCACCTTTATGCTGTCAGTACACTGACATTAAAACTGAGAAATATATAAAGAAATATCATCCTATGTGTCCCGGGAGTTCAGCCATGTCCCTGCTGATCCTCCTCACTGTCCAGTGTCTGACCATTAGATAAGTGGCTGCAGCAGAAGCCTCCCCCCTCTGCCCATATCCGCAATAGGACAGAAAGGTTGTGAAACACTTAACAGCAGTGCAACCAGGTCATGGCCCACGAGCCAGAAATGCATCATGGGAAATTGCATTCCCCAAAGTAGTCACTGACAGATGTCCACCCATGAACTTGAATACATACCACAGCCATGAGGTGACCTCTTGTCGGCGGACGTCTGGAGTGTTGTATCTTCGCTCTGTCTCTAGTCGGATGGGCCAGATAGCTATCTTCTTCTACCGTGACCTATGGTAATAAAGTGGAAATTCCCTTATAATACAATTACCAGTTGCATGTCATCATAAACATAAACGTTGTGTACCGACAGAAATGGATGGAAGGGTATGCCCTAGAAGAATGGACATATAATGCTATCTCAAAGCACAGGCTGCAAAGAAAGAGTTAATGAAACTACTTAAAAATAAAATTAAAATCTTGCCTTTTGTATTAGTATTTTCCATGTGTGGGGTCCGGCGAAGATGCAGGAATTGTTAATACTGAGCAGAAAGAGCAGCCAGCTGCATGGACGCAGCCCAGGTGGATTCTGCTTACCTCATCTAAGATGCGGTTCTTGGCTCGAGTGATCGCTGAGTTCAAGGCGTTGATCCAAGACTCTTTTTCCTCCGGGCTGACGGCAAGGAAGATCAGGTTCGGTGCCTGGCGAAAATAAGGGCTCCTGTTATTTTACTTTATGTATCTGTGGTCTGATGTGAGGAACACCTACCACACAACAGTAGATGTTGGAGCTGATAAAGGGGTTATTCCAGCACCATGATAAACATGAGCCATGTCTCCAGCCAAAATAGAATTGACCTTGCTCAAGCAATTCTTGGACACAAACACTGCGGCATAATGCCCAATAATTGGAGCAATTCTATGGTCAGTGGAGAAAAGGTTGTGCATATGTGGTCACTCTATTAAAGTCTATAATCTTCAGAGAGATGCAGATTCAGCTTCTGCTATTTCCATATCTCTCAAAAGAACCGCTGAAGGTCCCACTGGTTGAACCTCCATGATCAGACTTCTATAGCAACCAGCTGATAAGCCATGGAAGTATTTAAAGGGGACACATCTTTAAAGCGGGCACTGCAGGTTTTCCTTTTTCTTCCTTTTTTCTGCCATCAATTACACCCACTATCTATCGGGCACTGGAGTACAAACTGATCAGGATCATCCCCATGCATTCTGAATGGAGAGAAATCCGTTCAGGATGCATCAGGATGTCTTCAGTTCAGGACCGGAACGTTTTTTGGACGCAGCAAATACCGCAGCATGCTGCGCTTTTTGTTCCGTCCAAAAATCCGGAACACTTGCCGCAAGACCGGATCCGGAATTAATGCCCATTGAAAGGCATTAATCCGGATCCGGCCTTAAGCTAAACGTCGTTTCGGCGCATCGCCGGATCCGACGTTTAGCTTTTCTCACTGGTTACCATGGCAGCCAGGACGCTAAAGTCCTGGTTGCCATGGTAAATGTAGTGGGAGCGGGGAGCAGTATACTTACCATCCGTGCGGCTCCCGGGGCGCTCCAGAGTGACGTCAGGGCGCCCTACACGCATGGATCACGTGATCCATGCGCATGGGGCGCTCTGACGTCATTCTGGAGCGCCCAGGGAGCCGCACGGACTGTAAGTTATACCGCTCCCCCGCTACCCACTACTACTATGGCAACCAGGACTTTAATAGCGTCCTGGCTGCCATAGTAACCTGAAAGCATTTCAAAGACTGATCAGGATCCTGATCAGTCTTCTAATGCTTCAGGCGACTTGCATTCTGACGGATCCGGCGGGACGGAAGTGCCTGCCGGATCCTCCGAACGCAAGTGTGAAAGGACCCTTATTCATATGCGTAGGCTGCAAAGAAGGGCCAAGTGGTTGGATTCAGTTGGAGGTCAAGGGGTTAATTAATCTCGACAGACCACAGCCGAATGGGATAAGTGTGCCCAAGTAAAAAAATGAGCCAGCAATAATAACAGCTGCCCGCTCTGTCTCCTACGCTGAATGCGCCAGATATTATCCAGCAAATTAATTAGAAAAGAACAATGTGGAGACGAGAAGTTTCCTCCCACGTTACTAAATATCCACCAGCGCAGACCACGGAGTGGAAATCCTGGAGAAGCAAGGCTCACCATGCTGATGGCTGTCTGCAGTGATCCTCCAGCACAGGACGGTGCTCTTCATTTACTGCTGTGGGACTTCCAAAAATAGCAGGCACTCAGATACTTTCGGAACTCCCATAGCAGTGAACGGAGGGTGGCCATGCATGCACAGATGTTCTTCCTTCATTTTGGGGGGCTCCATTCTGGAGATTGAAGCCCCTATCTGACACTGATGGCATATCATCAACTGACTCCCTATCACAGTTCATGGGGCTTGTCCTTTCCTCTGCAGCTGTATCGCTATCACAGCTCTGGGGAAGTTTAAGAAAATCCACTGCTTTCAGTATGAGGCATTTAAGAGTTAATTTATTGTACATATAACATCCTAAGTTCTGATCCAGAACTTGACTACCAAGTCTTTCGCTTGAACTTAATTAATGAGTAGTGCAGACCTCATTTTGTCTTAATAGCTCATGGGGAGTGTCCTTTGTGCTACAGTTCTCTCCCTATCACAGCTCTGAGGGCGTGTCCATTCTGCTGCAGCTCTCTCCCTGTAATGCTGACAACTTCTAACAGTAGATCCGGCTGGTGGCAGTGGAAGGATGGAACTGAGCATGTGAGTCCACCTTACCAACGTTAGTGAGGTGGACAGAGAAATAAGGAAAAGAACAAACAGCAGGTGGCGCTATACAGATACATTACAACCAATTACAAATGTATTCAGATCAGGAGCTGGCTTGAAAAAATGTAGAATATCTTTTTGAGGGACAGCTCCTTTAAGGGGTTCTGAAGAGTTATGCAAATAAAGCCTTATTTGTATATAAATTCCTCATGATTTTCGAGATGTCTGCTTACTGACATTAAATAGAAATATGGAATTGGCTTTATTGTCTGAAAATCGGCCGCCTTCAATGTAACACAGGAGCAGGGTTTTCTCCAGTGTATCAGTGTTCTCCCCTGCCACAAGGATTTTCATCTCCTGGATGCCAACAAAGACGTTCCGACAGCAAACAGAGTTGCAGGACTTTTCCATTAACGTACCGTGTTTCCCGGTTGTTTTGATCGCACAAGTGAAAAACGACTGTGGTTCTTCTTAGACCTGCTCCTTGATTTCCGCAGTTCCTCACACTTCTCGTAGTCGCTCAGGTCAAAAATTTCTTGCCCATTCTTTTCATCCTTTACCTAGAAGACATCAATACGTTACTATTTCTGTTGAGATCTATAAGGGTCCTTGCAAGATACAAACAGAGATTATAGGAGTACAGTGGAGACAGTCGTCCTAGGAAGGGGGGACCAAAGAAATAAGAAAATCAGCTGTCCTTACACCCATCAGCCATAAGATTGAAGGGGTTATACAGGATTACAACAACATGGCTGGTTTCATGCAAAAACAGCGTCACATTTGTCCACAGACTGTTGGAGGTGTTGCAGCTCAGCATAATTGACTTGAATGGAGCTCATTTGCAATACCAGTCATAACCAAAGGACAGGTGTGGTGCGGTTCTGGAAGAACAGACATACTTTTCTAACGCTGAACAACCCCTTGAAGGCTCACATAGACAGAAACTGGAAAAGCAATGACTTTCGTGAACAGATATGGACAATATCTCCACCTTGTTTTTAAAGCAACGTTCAAAGCAGCAAGTGAGTTAGTACTACCATGTGAGCTATTAATCCGTAATCCCCCCCCTCATATTGTGCAGAATTTGGTCCCATATGGAAAGCTATTCACAGGTTTAACCCTGTTTAGTGATCCTCTCCAGGCCACACAAGGATGGAAGCATGGGTGTTGCACCAGTGGGCCACACACAGCCCTGTAATGAGGATTCCTGTGGCTTACTACCAAGATCTTCAGGGAGACAGAAGCGGAATTAAACAAGCACCGATTTAGTCACAAATTACAGGGAAATCTTCATTGTGGGCAGTTATATCCAAGCAGATAATGGGAATCCTGTATAAAAACTAGTACAAATAAAAATTGAGGAAGTAGTCCATAGCAACTAAACCGATCAGCGATAACATTAAACCCCATGTGCCACCAATACAGCTCCCACCAGTTGAGACATGTACTGCACACGACCTCTGAAGATGACCCTCAATAACTTTTCAACAACTTGTGCTGCATTAGCTCTTCTGTGGGATCAGACCAGTAGGGCTAACCAGTGGGCACCCATTTCCCTGTCTGCTACAGCAGTGGGTGTGGAACCACTGTGTCAACCAACAGATCTGACTTTAGGTTAATTCTAAGGGCTTTGTCCTGGTGGTGCCCTGGTTTTCACCCTTTACCCCTGATCTGGACTTCTCTGTAGAAAAACCACCAGGCTGCTACCTCTTGGAGTAGTCTCTGTATGATTGACAGCTGACAAACAGGGTCAGAGCGAGACACCAATGCAGAGTAGTGAGTTTATCAGGCTGAAGTCAAGGCAGGCAGAGCATTAGCAATCCAATAAACAGTCCGGCAGGCAGCGAAGGGTCAATACAGAAGTCAGTCACCGGTCAGGCAGCAGAGAGTCAAAATCTGGGAAACAAGCAGAATACAGTACACAGGCAGACAATTGAATACAGCACGACTTCACAGCTTGCATGGAGGGACAGATCAGGCCCTGTGGCCGGATCTGCCAGGAAAAATAGAACAGTGGTAGGTAGGTCCACACTGATGGGTACCTGGGGACCAGGGCAGGTGAGCAGCACAGTGGCAGTCCCGGTTACTGGTTCACTGGTTGCCCTTCCTTGGGCGACTTTTCGTAGGTAGTAACCACTCCATACTGGGAATACACCACATGATCTGCCATTTTGGAAATGTTCATACTCAGTATTTTAGCCTTCACAATTTGGCTGTTGCCAAGGTCTTCCAGATTCTTACGCTTGACCATTTTCCTGCTTCCAACACAACTTTAAGAACTGACTGATCACTTGCAGAATGGTGCTGTGCTGCAGTTTCCTTACACAGCAATGCAGGCTGGTTCATTCTCAAGATCGGTGGGTGTCCCTCCCCCACCAATGATAAAGTTATGGTATATCCTAGATACAACATCAGAGATGGGAATATCCCTTTAAGGATAATTCATATTCCTGAAACTATTGTAAACACAAAGTGAAAAATGACAAGACCTGACAAGATAATCATCTGTTTCTGTTCTTGATTTCCGAGACCCTTCTTTTTTCTGCAAACAACAAGCTTCACTGGATAATTAGTGTTCTGGGATACGGATAAGCAAAGCATCCTGGGAAATTTCCCTCCCCTTGTTGATCCCATGATAGATAGCACAGCTGTATGTCTGGGGTATCGGTCAATAGTCCATCAATAAAGCATTTGTTTCCAAATGGAGCTTCCGAGAAAGCACATGGTGTGTTAACCTCTTCTTTCCTAGCTACAAATACTACTAACTAGTACCGGTTCTGCTTGCAGATGCTGTAGCTTTAAGTGGATCAAAATATTCTGCCTAAGCTTTTATAGAGTGGGGGAGGCTAAAGACTTTGAAGATACCACAGGACAACCATTAGAAGAACCTAAGTGCCACCAAGCAAGCTTTTCCCTTTGCCTATATGGAACTTATATCCCACAGTGCCATGCAAAAACTGTAATTAGAGATGAGCTAATTTCATGTTATGAAATTCGTTCAAGCTTTGTTTGGTGGTAAAAGCAGAATTGCGTTATGGATTCCATTACTACGGACTATAAGGCAATTCTATGACGGAATGCGTAACAGAATGCCTTGAGAGGCATTTCATTATTCATTCCATCATAATAGAAGTCTATAGCCTGCATAACAGATCCGTCCGGTTTCATTACGCAGGCCATAACCGGACGGATCCGTTTTGCAGCCCACAGACTTCTATTATGACGGAATGAACAACAGAATGCCTTTAAAGGCATTCTGTTACGCATTCCGTCATAGAATTGCATTATAGTCCATGGTAACGGGATCCATAACGCAATTCTGAAAATATGAAATTCGCTCATCTCTAATTGTAATCATTCCCATCAAGCCCTGTCCCCAGTGGGGCTTACCATTTTCTCTATCTTGAACACACATACTAGAGCCTAATACACCCATTAATCTATCAGGGGGAGAGGAAACCAGAGAATTCAGAGGAAGTCCACCCAAACACAATGGAAACATACATCGCTATGCAGATGTTAACCTCGGTCAAAAACAAACCTCGGTGCAAGGGAACAGTGATAACCACCATGCTACCTAATCTGCAGGAAACAACTCAGACATTTTTTGGTGTGTTGGCTACTTGGCTCCTAGGATTTGTCCAACTCTACCACCGAAAGGTCCACCTCACAGAACACGTACCCAGCCAATGTGATAGTTTACCTTTTTACTGCAATATGCCAACAGAGAAGAAATATACACCAGGAAATCATTAGGACTAAAGGTAGCCTGATTTTGGCAGAACTGGTGGAACATCTAATGTGTACGGTGGCCTCTTAATCTGCCATCGGGGAAGTGAAGGGTAAGGCATGTTGGATTTTATTGCTGGATACTCAGTCCTTTTATTTTGTGGGATATAAGAGCCCACTGGAGGTTTCTGACAGTGGCTTACTCCCCTGACCCTAATGAGAACACATGCATGCTTCGCCAAGCCAAGCAGGAATACGAATGGGGCATCGGCAGGTTCGGTCATTGATTATAAGATGTCTTAATAGTGCTAAACACCACTCTAAAGTGCCAATCTTGTAAAAGTGTCGCTCAAAGGCAGCCATAGATGTAAGACTTTTCTTGGCAGATTTGAATGTCTACGGTGGTCTACATACTCTCATGCAAGGGCAAACCGAATCTATTGTTTCCTCCAAGATAAGTTGAGCATCTATTTGTCTGGCCAACAGAACCACAGAGTAGGGAGAGATCAACAAACGATAGTTATCTCATTCCAACAAATTGAGAAGAGGAGCAGTCATACATTCACATTAGAATACCTGGTGGTAGATTGGCGGGTGCACTTGCACCTCCTAGATGAAGAGATCATCCTTATGATGTCCTAAATTTCAAGGTCTTCTCTATAACATGTATTTTCAGTTATAAAAAGCTCCTGACAGCTCTCAAAGATGTGAAAAGTTAGGGATATGTGTGCAGCAATGCCCACCAACAGCTAGGCCGAAAAGGCTCTCATGGCTTCGTTGAAAAAGGTGACGATGCGACACAAGACACTCAACTCAGTGACCTACTAGAGTCATTTACAGGCAATTCAGGATCATGTCAACACTTTCGACACTAGTCGTTATGCTGATGCTAGATGGTGTGGTCACGTACTATTAACAAAGGACATTTCACAGTCTACAATGTCTTCTGGGAGATGGTCTTCAATCAGATCAACTGGAGAGGCTCAGGCTATGTCGTGTTCTTGTCAAGCAGTGACAGACACTAGTGACAAAGCTGAAGCCAGCTTCTGCTTCACTCCTGGATTGCAAATGTGATGATAAGGCCACATCAGCTGTTATACGGAGCGTTACATTCCTTCTCTAAAGATGACTGGATTATCGGGTGCTATTTATGAACGTTGCAAGAAGTGGAAGTAGAGAAAAATGTGCGAAAAAGAAGACTCCAAGAATTATATAGACAAATCCATATATATTTTAGAGGGTCACAACTGTTCATATCGGAGAGCTGCACATAAGGACACCATAGTCATTGGGGCCAGCGGTGGCCTCTTATTTCACAGACAGACACACGACCAGAAACGGGAAGTCTCTTGTGTCAGATTCCTAAAGGGCGATGGGCCAACAGTCTATTTCTGGAAGACAGTGTGACTCGTGGCCGACTTTGTGCAACAGTTTACTTCCCTTGTGTACAGCCTGTAAAATTAGAAGTAAGGAAATGGCGCATGAAGCCTAAAAAACTACCTAGATCACCCAGTGACACGAGACGAACAATAGCTTACAAATAACCTAACGTAGGGGATGGTCAAGGTGGAACATTCTGAGACAGACTGGTTGCTAGGGACTTGCGGGCTGACAGCTGTTAGGCAGTCTATCCTTAGCAACCAGAAATAAAAAGGAGGAAAAACAATGGGAGAATTCAGGCCATTCACTTTAGGAGAATAAAAGTATGGATTTTCCATCTAGATTCGCAGGCGGAATACGTTATCAGCAAAGTAGATGATATTTTAACAATTTCCATGCGATACAGCTTTTTAAATTCCCAGCAGGTCAATTTCTGTTGTCGATTTTGCCTATTGGATTCAACAGGGAAGTCAAAATCCGCTACAGTGACAAGCTGCAGCAGTCAGATGGGTCATCACATCATCACTCGAGGCCAGGAAGCGGAGACCGGCAGGAGACCATGGAGACATCACCACAGTAGCGCCCTGGGCACGTTAGCTGAATATACTTCCATTTTTTACGTTAAAGGATTATCCGCACAAGGGAAATCTGCAGCAGCAATATCAGGAATTGGTGCAGAAACATTTTGCAGCTTGTCCGTTACGTGTCAAATTCTTCTTGTGCCCCTGAAGTCACTCCTTTGACACCCCAGAAGAAACAGGATCTTTGAAAGTGTTTGGATCCACTTTGGTCCTCATATCTGCAAAAATTTGTATCTGAGAGAATCATGTGTGATACTGTTTGATGAGCTAGTTTATATAAGCCTATGCTACTGTGCCAGTGTATCTAAACCTATCCTGGCTGTGTGATACAGTTCGTAGAACTGGTGTGTCTAAGCCTATCACGTGTGATCGTGTCTCAGAGGACATGTCTGGACCCTGGGACCGCTGTGGTTGTCTTTGGTCCTGCTGCAGGAAAACACATGAAGATTTCCATAATAATAGGGATAGATAAAAACGCAGTGCTGCTTAGTAGAACACAAGGGACCTATGGAAGCTGCATTATCTGCATTTTCTTTTTTCCCTCGTTTAATGTGGTTTATAGCAAATGAAGTGAACAGTTCTCGGGTAAAGTAGGGCAGTGAAACTCTAATCATCCTGATGCACAACTTACTAAGGATCCGTCTGATTAAAATGCAGAACATTGTGATCTCTCTCCATGGTGTGAACCTCAGAACAAAGCCCTCCCGCCAGATATTATCAAAGCGGCCTGTGAAGCCCCTCGTCATGGTGGAGACGCTCGAAGCCGCGTATCTCATGAGACGCAAGCTAGTGCTCGATTTGTATCAATCTCAGAAAGCACAGTACAGTGGGTACTCCAAATGCGAGGCACCACAGACAGTGAGGGTATTGATTTTCAGATAAAATGGCAGGCATAAAATAAAATGCACAAAGTAGTGTACGTTGTCCCTTAAAATACTGGATATTTTTCAAGATTTTTTTTTGTTTATAGGGTCATTCTCTGGGTGGAACTACTTATGATACAGTATATTTATGTACTCTCTAGCTGGCTAATGTCTGACTAACACTGATTAGAACATACTCACTGGCTGGCACTGTTTTTAGGGGTAATGTGTGCTTGGCGCTGCTTTTAATGTACTCTCTAGTTGGCACTCTTCATAGGAGTATTGTGTCTAACACACCTTATAGGGTACCCTCTAATTGGCACTGTTTATAGGGGTATTGTCGACTGACACTCCTTATAGGGTACTATCAGGATGGCGCTGTTTATATTGATATTGTCTGTCTGCTTATACGGTACAATTTGGTTGCCACTGTTTATAGTGGTGATGTGAATACTATCTGGCTCCGACTGTTTTTACAGGATCATCTCAGGCTAGAAATGTTTATAGAAAATAAAATAATTAAAAAAAAAAGGACGGCACTGTGCGTTTATCGAGGTCCGGGTGCGCGGTCAGCAGGTCGGGGCCCCATCAAATGCAATGAATGGACCGGCACTCCGCAATCTTGTGTAGAAAATTCCTTTATTCGTCACCCATATGAGTGCCGGTCCATTCATTGCTTATAGGGTACTGTCTGGTTGGCACTGTTTATATGACTAATGTCTGTCTGACACTGCTTATAGGGTACTCTCTGACAGGCACTGTTTATAGGGGTATTATCTGTCTGACACTACTTATAGGGTACTATGTCTGGCACGGTTTATAGGGATATTATTTGTCTAACACTGCATACAGGGTACTCTCTGACAGGCACTGTTTTATAGGGGTATTATCTGTCTGACAGTGCTTACAGGGTACTCTCTGTCTGGCACGGTTTATAGTGGTATTATCTGTCTGACACTGCTTATAGTGTACTCTCTGTCTGGCACTGTTTATAGGGGTATTATCTGTCTGACACTGCTTACAGGGTACTCTCTGACAGGCACTGTTTTATAGTGGTATTATCTGTCTGACACTGCTTATAGTGTACTCTCTGTCTGGCACTGTTTATAGGGGTATTATCTGTCTGAGACTGCTTATAGGGTACTCTGACACTGTTTATAGGGGTATTATCTGTCTGACACTGCTTATAGGGTACTATGTCTGGCACTGTTCATAGGGATATTATCTGTCTGACACTGCTTACAGGGTACTCTCCATCTGGCACTGTTTATAGGGGTACTGTCTGTCTGACACTGCTTATAGGGTACTATGTCTGGCACCTTTTATAGGGGTATTATCTGTATGACACTGCTTATAGGGTACTATGTCTGGCACTGTTCATAGGGGTATTATCTCTCTGACACTGCTTACAGGGTACTCTCTGTCTGGCACTTTTTAAAAGGGGTATTATCTGTCTGACACTGCTTATAGGGTAATCTGACACTGTTTATAGGGGTATTATCTGTCTGACACTGCTTACAGGGTACTCTCTATCTGGCACCATTTATAGGGGTATTATCTGTCTGACACTATTTATAGGGTACTATGTCTGGCACCGTTTTCAGGGGTATTATCTGCTTGACACTGCTTACAGAGTACTCTCTGCCTGGCACTGTTTATAGGGGTACTTTCTGTCTGACACTACTCATAGGGTACTATGTCTGGAACTGTCTATAGGGTTATTATTTGTCTGACACTGCTTACAGGGTACTATGTCTGGCACTGTTTATAGGGGTATTATCTGTCTGGCACTGCTTACTGGGTACTGTCTGTCTGGCACTGTTTATCAGGGTTTTACATTACAATGCTTACAGGTTAAAGGGGTTTTCTGACATTTTACTACTGATCTCATACCCAGGACCACTGCCGATCAGCGCTGCGGCCTTCTCACAACCTTTCCTAGACGGAGACGTCACGTTTATCAGCCACGTGGCCTAGGAGCAGTGACTATGGTGAGCAGGATACCAACACTGTGCTTGGTAAGCAGTGAAGAAGGCCGCAGTGCTCACAGAAGCGCCGATGCCGTCTCAAACAGCTGATCGGTGGGGTTCCCAGGTGTGGGAAAACCCTTGTAACTCTCTGGCTATTTTATTATAGGGACACTCTGTTTGGCAGTGGTCCTAGGGTACTCTGGCTGACACTATTTATGGGCACTTTGGTACTGTTAGTCGGTGTTATGGGGTGTGGTGAGTACATTAGGGCGGGGCTTATCTGCAAAAAAAAAAAAACTCCATATACATTATGTACCATCTCCATGTATCAATTGGCAACTAAATGTCATTCTCATGCACAGCACAGACTGGTGCCCGTCCTCTACCCAGAAGAAAAGCTGCATCGTCTGTAGCCACAGCAAAGAATTTCCCCCATTTATTAAATGTATTCACTTGTATCCGCGCAGCACGGCGATGCAGATTTAGGTGCATCCTCCCCCATCATTTGTCATGTGCTGGATTTGTCTAAGGTGACCCCCCTTCCCCATGTCTCATTTCTGTTTATCTGCTAGAAAACAAAAAGAAAAAGCAAGTTACCTTGACCTAGCAAGCCACCGACTGACAAACAAAATCTGTATGCCACAGATGGAAAATGCTCGAAGGACGCGGCGTATTATTACTTAAAAATGCTGCATTACAGGCGAGGACTGTACAGAATGCTCAGAGTCATTTTAGGATTCAACGAATCCGCAGAGCCCCTCAGAAATCTGCAGTAAACGTTCCAGCTCCTTGTACACCGCTGGATCCTTCAGTCATCTAGCAGTCTACTATTCCCATGTAAATCACTGCAACTGCCTAATATACGTTCATTCCTGACCACCACGATCTCTGCTTGTCAGCAGTAAATGGAAGCATCCTTGTTTACATCCAGACGCTGAAAACCTGTACAGATCTAAGGCTAGGTTCACACATGACGACATTTGTCACGCGACAAAAAGTCGCACTATTGTCGCGTGACAATTTTTATAATGGGAGTCTATGGTGTCGCATTGTGACATGCAACATGCTGCGACTGCGACAGTCGCAAAAAATCCATTCAAGATGGGTTTTTCTGCGATTGTCGTATTGCAGTCGCATGTCGCAATGCGACACTGTAGACTCCCATTATAAAAATTGTCGTCCGACAAATGTTGAAGTGAAGCTACGCCCTATTTGTCGCGCGACAAATGTCGTCGTGAACCTAGCCTAAAGGTAGCCACAAACTTTAGAGAAATGCCAGTCGAATGCTGGTTTAGCTCTGTAAAGAGACCAGTCCTACATGGAGACTTACTGGAAGTACTCCCAGGTATGGAGACTTATCAGCAATGCTCCATAGGAAAGGAATATGGTATCTCCCAAGGAAGAGAAGCATGTCACCAGTGCCACCTATCGGAAGTAGCCTCCTATGAGTTAAGATCCGAATTTCCAACAAGCTTTGGGATTCGCCAAGGAAATATAGCCAAGCCAGATATCCATCCGTAGACAGCTGATTCGGGGTGCTTGTCCCTTGTTGGTAAGGATTAGGAATCTGACTGGCTCAATGCGATGCCTTGGAAGCAGTTTAATAAAGCATTGCCTAAGCCACTTTCAAGGCATCGCACAGCCAGAATCTTACTGATGGGGGGCAAGCACCCTAAAACAGCTGTCTACGGATGGATATCTGGCTTGGCTGTATTTCCTTGTCAAATTGCAAGGCTTAATGTAAAGTTGGATCTTGACTCACAGGTGGCGCTAGTGAGATGGTTCTCTTCCTTGAGAGATACCTGTTTGCATATCCCTGGAAAACACCGACACATCTCACCCAGTCTGTGCCAGAAGTGCACATGTAGGGACCGAAGTTCAGTGGAGACCCACAGAGACAGCAGGAGGCAGGTAAGTATTCTTGCCCTCACAGGTCCAAGAGGGGGTAACAGTTTCTTGAAAAAAAAAAAGGCAATCAGAGACAACCCGTTTAATGAGTGTAATGACAGGCATATTCGCTGTCACCCAAATAAGAAGTGAAAGAATTTAGTGTCGACTAAAAGATGAATATTTACTGAATAAGACACATAACTGGCACATGCTAGGTGGGGGCCCCATCACAGATTTTGTCCAGGGCCCCAGAGCTTCCAGTTCCTCCGCTGCTAGGGATTATTTTAGAAAGGACTAGTCTTTGAAAGTTTGATAATGTGTATACTTGTATATACCTGACCTCATCGTAAAGATGGATACAGTGAAATAGCAGTGCGGGGCCTTTGTTACCATACAATGCCGCCATTGTGACCACAGCTGTCGTAGGAAATGCTTTTTAGACTTCACAGGACTCTCTGATGGCTCAACCCATGGGAAGGCAATAGGAGCGCTTGAGCTGGCCTCTGGGAGTTCAGACTGTTCAAAGTGTCTGCAAGAGCCAGACGCACCGTCCTGGGGGGACAATCCAATCTGTGCAACCTTTAACCCTCAAAATGCTGGACCTGTTGACATCCTGTTTTCAACTTCTCCTCTCATACTAAGTTACAGAACAGACCCATCTCCTACATTTTTCCATAGTTTATTTGCCGGTCATAGGAAGATGAGTAGATATATCTAGCCCTATATAAGCCCCCTTTATTAGCTCCATTGCATGGTTGAAAATCACCATGTGCTCAGCAGGTTTTGCCAAACCAGTGATAATAAATATAGGTTCCACAGCTAGGTAATGCAAGTCGATCATAGCAGATGGATAATATATGCCCTAAAAAAGGTTTAGCCCCACCACAGGCATACTAAGGGTATGTTCTCACAGGACTTCAACGGGTCCATGATCCACAAGAAGTGGCCAAAGTGAGGACATGTCCTTTCTTTTGCGGTGCGGAGGCTCAGACCTGGAAGCACACAGAAACACATGTTTAACACAAAAACGTGATTTAAATAATAGGTAATTTTCTGATGACACATTCCCTTTAATCTTCTAATATAAATTGTGATTGGATGGTCACCGTCGGGGCCCAGTCATGTAAAAAGCTTTGCCAATTGGCTAAGATAATTGAAGGCTCTCCTACATGTCACTAGTACCAATCAATTTCTTTCTTTTCGGGAGTTGACTGTATCCAACTTAGGGTCCACAAACCTCGACTGGGCTGGGTGCATCCCCCACTTTCCACAGGCCCCATTGAAAAAAAATGCCTATTCTTGTCCGCAAAATGGACAAGAATATGACATGCTCTATAATTTGCGGCTCAGGCGCACAGATGCATACAGCACACGGATGACATCTATGAGCTGTCCGCAGTTTTTGCAGCCCCATAAAAATCAATGGGTCTGCATGAGATCCACAAAAAATGCAGACCGAAAATATGGTAATGTGAATGCACCCTAAGACAACTATCAAGTTTCACGAAAGCTTATGTCAAATCTCCATAAGAAATCTGGCTGATTGGAGCTAAAGTGTTGTACATGTCTGGAAAATGACAGTATCTGATAGGACACAGAGCGGCTTCTTTCGCCTCAGGGAGTAATGAGAAGATTTTTGTAAAATAAGACATCAAACAGTATTGGTACTGGAGATGGGCCAGCCCTGAGACACTTTTATCCGCTTGTCCTAGGCTCCTCAGAAAATATTATCTCACGAATGCATACTCTTGAGGAATGTGTGTCTGGTACTGACTGGGAACGGAAGCTGCAACTTCCCGTGTGTCTCCTATATACTCAGGAATTGGAAAAGGTCAAACCTCATTCCTTCACGGTGTGGAAAATGGTGTAGATATCATAAGAAGGATGGACACAATCCTGTAGACTACTCAAGACGTTTTTTTCATAGTCCAAAAATAAGAACCCAAAGATGTATTGACTACCCGTCTCCTGAGACTAGTCCAGCCTAGATTTACAAACGCACCAGAAACTAGCACCTGTAGAAAGGCAGTCCGACCACAGGACTCCTGCCATAACGAAATATCAGAAGATCATTGGATCACCACAGATTTCCAAAATAGCAGAGCATCCAATCCTCTTCCTCGCCACCTTACCTATTGCAAGAAAGCTCCTCTGAGTGATCCCTTAGGATCTGTTCACATCTATCCTTGGGCATCCATGTTTAATCCACCATGCAATGGATATTTGCTGAGTGTGAATATAGATAACTTGACCATACGATTATTTAGCCAACAACTCTTCCATCTTATCTCCCATACACAGGCATAGCGTCCGTGTGTTCTGAATGGGCAGCGAGGGGATTAACCCACTGCCAGGCACCTCTGTAGTTTATCTTCCCCGAGAACAAAATGATTAGGCATGTTGAAATCCAACCGCCCGATCCTTCTTTACCCTAACATATGCCATCACGAGAAGGCAAATTAAATAGCCAACTGTTCCTGCCGAAATCAGTGGCTTTGTCTGACATTAATGTGTATGGTCAGAATTCGGATGGCAAAGAAAAAGTATGCCCACGGACGTTAACATTTCCCTGCAGCAGTCAGTCTTGTTTCTAAGGAGATGTAAAGGTAGTGGGCTTCAAAGCGCTTGCACCACTAAGCAGCATGGTCCTAAGTTCTGCAGCAGCAGATGGACTCTAAATGGCCCCTCGAGGTATACATGGATGATGACTGTATTATATGAGCAGGAATATTCTTATTTTCCGATGAGGAGCTAATGTAAGAGCACAGAATCCCTCGCATTAGTCACCCTCAGGGGGCTGGGAAGTTTACACAACAGTCAGTGTGAAGGGAGAATATATTTTCATTACGGATCCCACTCATCTGATCTCGTCATCCTGCACAACAGGGAGCAAAGCTGCAGAACGGGAAGGCAAAGAGACTTAAAAGCAGGCTTTCATTTCACATTACTCCTCGACAGAGAGCCAATCTCATGGGGTATTGTACAAAGAGATTATAAGATTACCTATCAATATGAATAGTGGGTGCAATGATACTGACGTGGAAGAGTTCAGGCCGGAACAAAATGGAGACCTCTACAGCAGAATCATCACGTGAGCCATCAGCTACCAACTAATCCAGGTTAGCTCCAGGATCTGGGTTACATAATCCCAGTTTGCCATGGATCTGGTTAAATTCTAATTGAGATCAGTATTTGGGAGAATAGTGGGACAACACCAGGCGACATCGCAGTCAATAGATGTAAGATATTGGCTTAGATAACAAATACCAGTGGAAAGCAAAATTCAAGCACACTCGTAAGGGCACTCGGAAGTGCTACTGATCATAGGAAGTGTAAATGGAAAGCACATGTGCATATTCTGCAGCCTAATCTGTACATGAGGCCCCATGTACACAGCTGTATTACCGTAATCCAGTGCTCATAAGAATCTATAGCCCCGTATTGTACTTCCGTGAGCCTCTAACTTCATATAAAAGCATACAGATGTTTTCTTTCTCACCAAGTCATGCAGAGAAACAAAATGTGGCACATTGTTACTGAGGAATACTCTTCTAGAAGCACTGCTACAAGGAGAGAATGCTATACCACATACAGATTCACTATGGGGGCTCTTCGTCTTTGTGCCACCAGTACAGGCTCTGAGGCCTAACGTGAAACTTAAACAGGATTTTCTGGAAGGAGAAAACGTAAGAAACAAATAAGCATTGCTAACCACACTGTTCTCCTGCCGCGGCCACTACGACACGGCTCTACTCCCTGCTGCTCTCCACTTCCTGTCCTGATTTGACACACAGGAAGCAGATGGCAGTGTCTGCTCAGCCAATCACTGGGAGAGGCGGGTCACCATGACAGGTAGTGATTGGCTGAGGGACCATTTCTATTGTGTCGAGCAAGAATCAGGAAGTAGGGATCGGTGAGTAATGTTGATAAAAAAAAATACTACTCTAAGGAGAAATCTATTCCGATGCAGATCTCCAAAAGGGTGAAATCCATAATGAAAAATCACGGCACTTCCACAGCATAAAAATCGGCAGCGTGCCTGTTTTCCACATGGATTTTCTTCCCGCTACATGTGGATAGAGTTTTCAAAATCCTATAAATGTGATAAAATTATACTCCAAAGTCATTTCCGACAACCAGCTCTTATTGTCCTGTAGTTTTTAGACTTTTTGCGTAGACCTTATACCCAGTGTTTGCTATTGCTCTCGCATTAAGACAAGAACCAGACGTCTATTAGTAACTAGGTCACATGAAGAGGTCGCGGCGTGCTGTGACTATCTATAGCTGAGTGACAGGTGATGTCATCGCAGTGCAAAGAAGCTTTCACGTATGGATTAAGTCAGACGCACGTGGGAACGCCTGAAGCCGAGATCAGCGGCGTCTGGAGGATCTGTAAACATGCAGGAGGTCTCCTTCACATATCAGGATATTACTGCCCCTGCCCTTCCATGACGGAAAAGACAAAACTATAGAAATAGGGTGCTGCTCAAAAGGGATCTCCAGGATTATAGGAATAGGTCTGTGTTCTCGTAGGGTAAATGCACACGTTCAGGATTTATGTGCGGACAATCCGCACTGAAATCCGCAGGTGTTCGCAGGGAAATCCGTGCGGTTAATCCTCATCAAATGATGCCGATTTACGTGCGGATTTTACTCTCACCATTGAAGTGACTGGAGAAAATCCGGTCAGGAAAAATAAAATAAATTGAGGTGCTGCAGATTTTAAAATCCGCTCTGAAAAAATCTGCATCGTGTGCGGATTTTCAATCCTGATCGTGTGCATTTACCTTTAAGATTTAGCCTCACAATGCTCTTGTCAGGTAGGGTACCTTTAGGGTCCATTTACAGGGGCAACAAGCGACGTTATAACATAATGAGTGATGCCCATTTTTAGGTATGTTGGTGGGTGATCAACGCCCATTTTTACACGGGATAATGATTGGGACATTTGTACAGATATCTGACTGAGAATCGACCCGTGTAGACGCTGCAGGGGAGAAACTCTTTGTTTCCTTGGCTTCTTGCTGGAGCTCAGCTATAGACACTGTGTTGCGCCAGAATTATGACGTAAAATACTTGGCGTTTTGATTTGCGCCAAATATATCAACTGTTTTCTCATTAATTTTCACCATAAAGAATACATCACTCCAGAAATGAGTTATATTTGTCAAAGTGGGCAGGGCTGTCAAACTGGCGCATATTAGGCATCATTTATCATCTTCTTATCGGCAGAAATGGCTCAAATTGTTGCGGACAATTAAGCCAGCGTATGTGGTGGCGTTTGTCAAAAAGTCGCATTTATGAAAAGAAAACCAACTCGTCGTGGGAACAATCAATAGGTAAGGAAAATAAACAGGGAGCTTTTATTTTTTTATATAATATAAATGAGCTAAACTGCAGGGTTTTGTCAGTAAATTGACATTCAAAAACAAACAAACATCTGCACGCATTTTGGTGCAATTGGCGTTAAAATGTCACAAAACAAGAGAAATAGGCAAATAATCAAGTTTATATTTAAAAAGTCACATTTTAAAAGTGGAGTGCACCTTTTGATATATGAGGGGAAACAAATGATCACTTTTGATTTGTCATGTCAGTACTTTTTTGACGCAAATTATGCCGTTATTAATAAATGTCCCCCTATATGTATCCCGCGTACAGAAAATTGTATCACGTCCCATCTGGAGCCATAATGGTCATGTTGGATATTTTCCCTAAACAGATACTACAGTACACTGCTCTGGATAGATCATCAATATCAGATCGGACCAACACCCAGGAAACCCGTCAATCAGCTGTAAGGGTCCAGTCACATGTCCATAGGTGTTTTACAGTCCGCAAATTGCGGATCCGAAAAACACTGACACCGGCCATGTGAGTTCCGCATTTTGTGGACTGCACCTCGCCGGCACTATAAAAGAAAATGCCTTTTCTTGTCCTCAGTTGTGGACAAGAATAGGACATGTTCTATTTTGTTCTGTTTTTTTTCGAACCGAAGTGTAGATCCGGAAATGCGGATGCAGACAGCACATAGTGTGCTGTCCGCATCCGTTCCGGCCCCATTGAAAATGAATGGGTCCGCACCCGATCTGCAAAGTTGCGGAACAGATCCAGCCCATTAATACGGACGTGTGACTGGACCCTTAAAAAAGGTTGGCGCGCCGTGAGCGTTAAGACCTCTTCCTAGGCCATGTGACAGAGGTGCCGGGACTCGGATCTCCTCTGGTGTGATAATGATGACCTGTCCTACCAATTCCTGGGTAAACCCTTTAAGGTTAAAAGCATGTCTTGGTGGACATCTTGTATTTTCAGTATAGAGTCCCTAAC
This sequence comes from Bufotes viridis, assembly GCA_033119425.1. Lineage (NCBI taxonomy): Eukaryota > Metazoa > Chordata > Amphibia > Anura > Bufonidae > Bufotes > Bufotes viridis. Next base: position 60,786,416 of record CM065599.1, on the reverse strand, counting down.
ATAGGTGTTATATAAAGTCATAAATAACAGAGTGAGAATAATAACGTGACTCCGATAATTTACTAAAGAGTAAAAATGGAGTCCTGTAAGCTGCTGATTTGCACAAATCCCTAGATTAAAAGGGAACTCACATGTACACTTGGGACTTTCCTTGCTTTGAGTGAGGTTTCAGATTTCCCATAATCCTCTTTGAAATATACTGGGAGTAATCTCCCACCCACATATTCGCCAATTTACATCCTGAGTGTAGTGAGACTTTATAAACACATCGGAGCCGAGCACCACAGTCTTGAAACGCTAAAAATCAAAGATTTAGGTGACATCACAGGACACTAAGAGGTCTACACAGCAGCAGATACACATCATTCTACTTGTCTACGTCTCTAAAGAGCATTGGTAGCTGAAAAAATACATAAATAAATAGGTACTAAGGAAGCGTGCAACCTATAGTGTGAGGTCTACCGGGACAATAACACTGACTACACAGCGACCTGCGGGAAACGCTTTAGTCCATATCCCATCACACCCCTTCTGGGATGAAGAAACATATGAAGCTTTCTTGGAGGAGGAAGGAGCCCAGAAGGTGCTTTCTGGTATCCACCAGTGCTCCACTATCAAGGCCAAGATTGACAGGGTGGCGTGCCAGGCAAGAAGGCACTGCACTGGGAGCCCATGGTTAACTGGGCCCACTGCTCAGCAACTACCTCTAATGGAAGGGCTACACATAGGGGGAGCCGTTGCAGAAGCGGGCACAGACCAGGAGGACCTCTAAGCGAGGGGGCAAAGTAGATGGAGTCCTGGAGTAGGTCCATGAGCTGGTCACGTGCAACTGATGGAGCACTGTGGTCAATAGACCGTAGATCAGAGATAACAGACTGCGGGCTATAGTAGCACTGATCATTTACACTGACTGACTTCATTAGTTTTTCTTCCATCTCACAGCAGTACAGAGTACTTCAGGAGATGAGAGGACCATGATCCTCGTTGAGCTGTCTAGTTTTGGACATACATATTTCTTACTTTATAATTAGCATTTTATAAGTATAAAAAAATAAAATATAAAAATGAGTATAAACAGCTATAATAATAAATAATTGTATCCCTAGAGACTAGCTGCTTCACAACACTGTTAAAAAGTGTGGTTGCTAGGCATTATATCCCTAGCAACAAGACTGTCAGACACAACAAAGTTGCGTGGCACTGTACTGGCACCACAAAAAAGAAGAAAGTCACCGGGGAGCAGTCACTTCATGACATCCACCATCTCATGCTACCACCCAGGACCACAAGAGGTGGAGCCCACCCATGGGACCTGTCTGCTCGCACTCACATACTGCTACATACAGCTTGTCTTTACCATCCCCAGGCCGGTACCCTGCACAGATTTACACACACACACCTGCACATACTCTGGACGCTTTCCAAGTACCTGCAATAAAAGACGGCTTACCGTGCCCAGGCACAATCCATTCACCCATGCACAATAGCAAGCGAAAGAGGGAACATTATATTCAACCTAAGAGAAAGGGAGCACTTCAGGAGCCAGTCTCGTGGGCGTTCCTGCAAAAACAGGCCCTGAATACAGAGGCGAGGCGACCGGCGTATCCAGAGGGTAATCCCCTCTAAATGTAAAGCAAGGACACACTGCCCTCCGAAATTGCCATCCTGTAGGGTGGATTGTGATACAATCTGCTGAATTCCATCCCAGAGCAATCCCTAAGGCTGGGTTCACACTTGAGTGTATTTGATACGCGTGTTTTCGGAAATAGGAAACGCGTGACGTACGTGCGTTTGTGTGATTGACCACTGTGGCGTCAGTCACAATACGCGCGACAATACGCCCCAAAGAAGCTCCTGTACTTCTTTGGGCGTAGGGCGTTTTACAGCGCGTTTGTACGCGCTGTAAAACACTCAGGTGAGAACCATGCCCATAGGGAAAAATGGGTTTTCGCCTGTTGAGCGTTTTACAGCGCGTAGGAACGCGCTGTAAAACGCTCAAGTCTGAACCCAGCCTAAGACATGCCACCCCATCGCTCCAAGGGCATTGCATGTTCTCATACCACCACCATGAAAATACTGCCATGGCTATATTCTTTAGCTGACCAAACACACCAATTTAATGTGTATGGTGTCCTCCTGACTCACCATGGATGATAGATGTCACAGGAGATATGGATCGGGCAGCTGGATTTCAACATGCCCCATCCTATTGTTATGAAAGACATAATCCGGAGAGATAGCCGACAGCTATCTTATGTGTATGGCCTGCCTTACTATGGCAGCTCCTTCTCCTATAGAAGATGATTGTATGGTGTCCTCCAATCAACCATTACTAGGCCCAGTGGTTCCCCGCCATGGCCCTGTGGACCTCTGGGACTTAGAAATGCTATTTGGCGTAGTGTTGACTGGAGAAGTCTTGCCCAATAAGTTAAAGCTTGCACTGAAGGCTCCATCAAAAGCCTCTGTAGCAGATTCCCTCGCATTGGATGGAATATTTATTGTCCTGTCACATGGTCAGAACCTGATAGAGAACCCATCATAAGTCAGTGGGGCCCGTTGGATGTTATTGGTACCCTGGACACAGATGTGAACAAGGCCGTGCTAACTCATTATCCATAAGATGGTCATCTATTCATTGACAAGGTACCAGAGATATCATTGAGGCTACCAGCTCCTGTTGACCTCAAACAGGAATATTCACTTTTATCCAAGTGAAGGTCCACCTTTCTGTTTCTTTAAAGGGATGGTCCAGTTTCCATAACCCATTTTCATGCATCCTATTAGGTAATTATGGGTTAATAGAGGAGATCTGTCTGTTTAGGATCCTCTGGCAGAGTAGGAAAGAGAGCATGAAGACGGCATATCTCACTCTGGAGGACCTGCCCTGTCTTACCCGAGCATACAAATGGGCACTGTGTAATAATTAAATTCCCCTTGTGGTGGCGCTGCAGGGATATTGAGCCCTTATTGCCAGGTTTCCCAACAGATCCCTGCTGATCAGTGGTCCCAGCAGGAGGACACATTGTGATCAGTTTATTGTCAAGAGACCTTTTCCAACAAATAAGGATTTCCTAAAGTGAAAAAACCCCTTTACAACATTTGTGGTGGTGATAAACCTCTTTGGGTATCTCTTAGATGTTCTCATAGAAACAAGCCTCCAAAAGTAAAATGCCCCTGGCCTAGGGGGATCATGTGCCCCCATCTATGGCATCTATCTTGCTAAAGGCCCCTTCCACATGAGCCGGCTTTGAAGGCAATTTTCGTAAATGCACCGTTCATCGGGTGATTTGCGGCACCTTTACATGGATCTGTTACTGTGAATGAGTGCTGGCCATGCAAATGGATTGTGCAGGCTACAGATGAAGACCTATCCCCTGCTCAATATCAAATGGGTTGGGGTCCAACTCCAGTCAGCTGTTTCAGGCAGTTGCGCTATTGGAAACTATACTGTGCTTGGAGCAGAGGCAGGCAGCGCCATACTCTGTGTAGTGGCCGTGCAGAGGTACTGCAGCTCAGCCACCATTCAAGTGGATGGGAACCGAGCAGCAGTGATCCATCTCTGAAAACTACACAGGGTGCGGAGCCTTCTGCCTCTGCTCCATACACAGCAGGTTGGTAGGGGTGCCAGCTGTCCTCAGGAGAGGGCATCAATATCTGTAGGCCGGAGAACCCCTTTAAGGATCCACTGATGCAGCCATGTCATCTCACTTGCACAATATCTGATAGTAATGCCTTTCAATGACAACGTTATCTTAGGGTATTGCTATTGAACCAATTTCCTTATATATTCTATAAAGGTGAAGCTTCATTTTAAATCCCAAACTGGATGAAGGACTGAAGCCACTGCCACATAATATGGTCGCCTGGATGAATGGTATCTATTTTTACCATGTCTCCCCCCTCCCCATTTACCAGCCGGTAATCTAATCTCATTTTTGTCTCCGGAAAAAGCATCATAACCACAATTAGTATTGATCCCCTTAAAATATATATCTATGTCGCCTTGTTACATCGCAGACCAGAAGCTTGTGGCGCCGTTTTTATTTTCAATCATTTATCATAATACATTCGGCGTCCTCACAAATCTCTTCATATGAGGCCGTGGTCCGCCACATTACATCTGTGCTGCGTGGCAACCAATATGGCTACCCAACCTTTCTGTAGTCCTTTACAGCAAATCTGGGGAGTGGGGGAGGTATCACTGCGCCTCTATAAAAAGTGGTTCACCATTTTCACCATTTTGGAGTGTTGCCTCGCTCTATATTTTTGCGCCACTATATAGATTTACAGTCCAGGAAAGTTGGGTGACGTCTCTTATAGCCACCATATTGGGTGTCACCCGGCTGTCCCAGAGATCTGAATAATACATTGTGGAGCAATACATCCCCTGCTCTCATATTTGGGCGGAAACCTCTAGGAAACCATCGGGACCTGTCATTCTGGCTGTATTGGTTGTTACCAAGCTTATCCAAAAACATATAGCTGGCAAATGTATACAGTGCATCAATACAGAACGTGCTGTACAGAAGAGCTTACAATCTACAGAGCCAATATCAGCAAGAGTCATGGTAAATTCACCAGTCACATAGAATAATCCAAGTCCTCAGACTGGCACACCCCGGCAGTCATCACCATGGCACACAGACAGGACACTCATATATAGTCTGTACCTCCTTCTCCGACATGTACAGCTGGTCTCCCCGGATCACCACATATCTGTTCTTCCAGATCTCCCTGAAGATGCCCTTCCCGCAGTATTTGCGTATCCAGCCCACTTTTTCCGGCTGGCTGGGGGCCTGATTCCCATCCTGTGGACCCTAAACATAGGAGAGAGAAATAGGTGACCCGATGAGAATATTACACGGGGGGACAGTGTCTTATACCCGAGGGGGGACTATTACCCATCTGCACCATATACATTCATATACACTATATACAGGGTATATAGATTCTTACAGATCAGCCCTAACACCAAGAGAAAATGATTAGATAGATAGATAGATGTATAGATAGATAGATATGAGATAGATAGATAGATAGATAGATAGATAGATAGATAATAGAGTCAGTGCGGAGCACAGTTGGCAGTAGTAGTATATAATTAGTGCAGGACCGGCGCCTCCCAGCACACACTATATACTGTATGTATCATCTATAGGGATGATTACAGAGTCAGAGACACACGGCCCCCAGTAATAGAAGAAGCAGACCCCCAGTTACACACATTGTCACATGAGATGTAACCTACCCTACCCCCAGCATACTGCATGTATAATACAGACCATAGATATAATGACAGGACTAGGCCAGACACACAGGCCCCCAAATATCCAGGGATCTGCCCCTCCAGTATATACCGTCATTAGCCGACATATTCACTGTACTCCTCAGTGCAGATGTTTGCAGTGCACTGATGTGCTTCATACATACATACTTACCCAACATACATGCACAGACGACACATACATGCACAACAAACATACCTACCTAATACACATACACACACATGAATACACAATATACATGCACAACACACACACATATACATACCTACATACACACATATGTATACTTACATACACACACATATATATACCTACATACACACACACACACATGTATACTTACATACACACACATATATATATACCTACATACACACACACATGTATACTTACATACACACACATATATATATACCTACATACACACACATATGTATACTTACATACACACACATATATATATACCTACATACACACACATATGTATACTTACATACACACACATATATATACCTACATACACACACACACACATGTATACTTACATACACACACATATATATATATACCTACATACACACACATATGTATACTTACATACACACACATATATATACCTACATACATACACACACATATGTATACTTACATACACACACATATACCTACCTACATACATACACACACATATGTATACTTACATACACACACATATATATACCTACATACATACACACACATATGTATACTTACATACACACATATGTATACTTACATACACACACACACATATATGTATACCTACATACACACATATATATATATATATATATATATATACCTACATACACACACATATATATATATACCTACATACACACACATATGTATACCTACATACACACACATATGTATACCTACATACACACACATATGTATACCTACATACACACACATATGTATACCTACATACACACACATATATATATACCTACATACACACACATATGTATACCTACATACACACACATATGTATACTTACATACACACACATATATATACCTACATACATACACACACATGTATACCTACATACACACACATATATATACCTACATACATACACACACATATGTATACTTACATACACACACATGTATATATACCTACATACACACATATGTATACCTACATACACACACATATATATATATATATACCTACATACACACACATATATATATACCTACATACACACACACATATATACCTACATACACACACATATGTATACCTACATACACACATATGTATACCTACATACACACATATGTATACCTACACACACACATATGCATACCTACATACACAAACATATGCATACCTACATACACACACATATACATACCTACATACACACACATATATATACCTACATACACACACATATGTATACCTACATACACACACATATATATATACCTACATACACACACACATATATACCTACATACACACACATATGTATACCTACATACACACATATGTATACCTACATACACACATATGTATACCTACATACACACACACATATGCATACCTACATACACAAACATATGCATACCTACATACACACACATATACATACCTACATACACACACATATACATACCTACATACACACACATATATATACCTACATACACACACATATGTATACTTACATACACACACATATACATACTTACATACACACATATGTATACCTACATACACACATATATGCATACCTACATACACACATATATGCATACCTACATACACACACATATACATACCTACATACACACATATGTATACCTACATACACACATATATGCATACCTACATACACACACATATGCATACCTACATACACACACATATGCATACCTACATACACACACATATGCATACCTACATACACACACATATGCATACCTACATACACACACATATGCATACCTACATACGCACGCCAGGCACATACACAGTATCCACTGCAGCTAGGTGAAATGCATCCCATCCCCAGATAAAGGATGCAGGCATGTAGCCCTCCAGCGTCTGTGTCTGCCATGTAAGGCCAGAAAGCCCCCCCTGATCCATCAGGCATGCTGTAAGGCTGGTGCCCCTCATACCCTCTTTGCAGAGATGTTCTTCTTCATGCTGCGGCTCTCAGTGCCAGGCTGCAGGCAGGGTGTGTGGAGCTCCTGCAGAGAGTGGGTGTAATGCAGCCTGGCTCCTGGTATTGTGCAGATCAGACAGAGGATCTGGTTTCAGTGAGTGCAGCGCTGTCCCCAGCACACAGCCCCCTCTCTGCTCCACTGTGCAGCAGCTCCATCTATGGAGAGCAGCTCTGATGTCACATCACATTACATGACAACACGTGAGAGACTGAGGAGGCTTCCTCCTTTGTTTCCCATTTACCCCCCCCCCCCTTTCCTATAAACTGGAGGAGGGGGATTGTGTAATCCTGAGGCCCCCTCATGCCTTTAGACTCTCAGTCATCCCCATCTCTAGACGCCCCCTCCCCGTCCAGCTAACCCTTCAGCCTCCACAAACACCACTGATCTCCAGAGCAGCTCCCGGACAAATGATGGGCTATTCCCCGGTAGACTTGGGCGACAACCGCCCGTCAGGCACACGGCCTTTGGCCGATTACTAGATATACATAGACAAAGGGCGGCTGGAAAAATATACCCAATAGTACATAATAAACATGGCAGCTCCTGACCAGACTAACACGGACAATTGGGGAAGAAATGGCACAATCTGACATTTTGTCAATTTTTTCACGAGGTAACTGTCAAATAAGTAATTTCCGAAGGACCGGCCAACCGTCTAATGTGTATGGGGCTCTTCCGACTTGCTCCTGAAGGCAGATGTCTGGGGAGATCAAGATTGGGCATATGGAATTTTACATTTCCAATCCTGTTCTCAGGGAGATAAACCACCGACAGAGGTATATACCAGCACCTTTCTCACCTCGTTGACACCACTTGCATGCTCAGCCGAGTCATCTTATGTATGGAGGGATCATGGGAGATTGCTGTTGTCCGGAAGAGCATTTGGCTGATGTATATGTGTATGTCTTAAGGTGTATGGGCACCTCGAGTCCAGACATACAGGTTAGATAGCAGGCGGCCAAATGCGTGTTTGGCCAACAGTCATCCATCTATCTGTCTATGTATGCAGTACATGGGCGGATTCCTATGTATGAGGGGGGTTATAGTCATATTTAATATAGACATGTAGGGAGCTGATTGGGGTGGGGGGATGGCCAGGCAGCACAGAGGAGAAGGGGATCCTCCTGCTGTGGTGAGTAAAGGACCTGCAGGCTGGCGGCAGTACAGCGCATACAGAGAATCCGCCAGCCCGCTCAACGATAGTGATAGTGAATGGCAGCGCGGGCTGGCGGCATCATTTGGCATTTAGTGAAGCCGCCAGCCCGCTCAAGGTGCTGCTTAGTGGCACAATGTATGCGCAGGCTGGAGGCTTCACTGAAAGCTAACTTTTGCTGCCAGCCCGCACTAACTCCCGGCCGCCCGCCCACGATTTCATGGCAGTTCAGGAGCCGTTAGTGAGAGCTCCTGCGCTGCCACAGCCTGCACATTCGGGGTCACCTTGCGTTTATAAGATGCACTGACTTTTTCCCTCTACTTTGGAGGAAAAAAAGTGCGTCTTATAAAGTAAAAAATACAGTATCTCATACTGTATCTATCTATCTTATATCTATCAAATCAAATAAGCTTTATTGGCAGGACTAAATATATTTTAACATTGCCAAAGCCAGTGGGAAATAATTGGGTAGGGTTGGGGGATGGGGACACGTCCAGGGTGGGGAGTCCATGTTACATCAGGCTCCTCTCAGTCCATGGCAGGCAGTAATATATTGTGCTGCTATGGCCGCTGTGTTCTCCTCTTCCCCCAGCAGTATGGAGAGCCTCTCTTCATCCTCCTTGGAGGTGAAGTATGGGCAGAGATCAGACAGTCTCCTGAAGTGAGAGTCCCTCACTGCTGAGTATTTGGGGCACCACAGCAGGAAATGAGCCTCATCCTCCACGACCTCCTGGCCGCACTGCTCTCCCGGGGCATGTACCTCTTCGGTGCCACCCGGATTCAATGAGCAGGCCATGGGCGCTCAGTCTGTAGCGGCTCAGGATCTGTCGGTCTCTTGGATTGTGGAGTTTCTCCAGATATGGGGCCAGTTTGTACTCCCTCTGCAGGCTCTAGTATACTGTCATCTTCTGTGATATATCATCCTCTGGATTTCCCCCTTTGCCAGGCTGTATTGGTCGGTGGCTTCGTTAAGCTGGGTTTGGGTGACTTGTTGCCGGGTGCTTTGTCTTTCTGGAGCTTCTTGGTGTAGCAAGGCTTTGTGATGGTAGGAGCTGGGACTGCCGCTATGCAGATGGGCTCTGAATGATGGCGCCCTCTTCTGGACAGCAAGGCAAAGTGGGAATCTGCCCAGTTCTGCTCGACAGGCGCTGTTTGAGGTGCTCCTGTGGACCTGGGGAAGGTATTTGCAGACTTCTAGGTGGAATAGTTCTGTTGGCCCAGAGTCCCACTTTGCCCAGTGTGGGTATGTGGCCCCAGACTTATCTTAGAGACCTTTCTCAGTTGGTGATAGAAGCAGAAGATCATCTGCATAAAGGAGACATTTCACCTCGGTGTCATGGAGGATAAGTCCGGGTCTTGAGGAGGACTCCAGAGCCGCCGCCAGCTCATCGATATAGATGTTAAAGACTGAGGCTGCAGCCCTGTCTGACTCCTCGGCTCTGCCGGAAATAGGCCGTTCTCCTCCCATTCACCTTCACGCTGCATCTGTTCTCAGTGTAGGAACTTCTGATGACATCATATGTTTTTCCTCCTTTTCCGCTTTCAAGAAGTTTCAGGAATAGTCCCGGGGCCACACTGAGTCAAAGGCCTTCTTAAAGTCCACAAAGCAGGCACAGATCTTTCCATGCTTTGTATTGTGGACAAGTTCTGCTGAGGATGTTGTGCTGGGGGAGGAAGCTGAGGATCCTCTTATTCAGGATACTGCTGAGGAGTATCTCATATCTTTCTATCCATGAAGGTAGCTATAGGGGGTTCAGAGGTAGCAGTCGCTACCAGGCCCAGGAGCCTGAGGGGGCCCATAAGAAGACACCGGTATTATAGAAAGTGCATGCTGGTCAAGTTATACCTCTGGCTGGAGGGAAGGGATTAGGTCAAGAATTTAGCATGGGGAGTGCCGTTTTAATTTTGCCTTAGGCAGCACAAAGGCTATGTGCTCTCCTGCCCCTGGCCACAAAGCACCGAGGGAAGGGGGCCCAAGCTGAACTCTTGCACCAGGGCCCATGAGCCATTAGTTACGCTCCTGTATCTATCTCATATCTATCTATTCCAAATATCTATCTATTCAGTTCAATTGAAAGCTTTATTGACAGGACTAAATACATATAAGCTTTGCCAAAGCAAGTAGAAAATCTTTCTCTCTCTCTCCAATATCTGTCTATCTTCCTCCATTTCCTGTAGGTTACAGGAATATGACGATTTTCCCATAAAAAGGTGTCACAGTCGTGGGAAAGCTCCAGCAGGAAGGGTCTGTCCTATAGACGTCAACACGAGAGATTCCTGTCTGTGTGACCAATGATAATGGGGGGTTGTCTGAGAGATCAGCACTACACGTCACCGCCATCTGTAGGGACACCACATACGCTGCTAGATGCGGGATTATATATATAGCTACATATGTTATATGGAGCGCACATAATACGCATCACGTGCCTTCATGCAGTATACATGACTTTCATTATATTCAGTGTGTGTGCATTACATCTTCACATCCATTTCTTTATGACATTTTCTTCCTGTATCTTCCATACATGCCCGGGCATGATCCTGAGTGTAGCTATGGAGAACTTTATCCTGCTAGACGACCAGCAGTTCAGAACCTTCTGGACCATCAGCCGGACTCCTGCTAATCTGGCAGTGAGAGATAAATACACATTGTTCCTGTGCTTTTCAAAACTAAATCCAGTCTTAATAATTCCCCATATTCCTATTTTTCCTGTGCAGTGAAATGATAACGATGGAGCCCCCTCCCTAACATCTCATTGTATGATGACTGGCAGACCATACCCCCAACATGTCCGAAGGGAAATGAGCCCTCTGAGAGGCGGCACCATATGTGCCACGTATCCCAGTACCACCACAGAGGTAGCATGCACATTCAGTCAGACTGGGAGACTTCAGAGTCTGGCGACTATTTAGCCCATGGCTATTGGTTATAGCATAAGTCTAGTAAATTACATTTATTGAGGGTCTAAACCCCTCAATGACCCCCCACCACCATGGCACTATGGGAATCTAGTGTTTAAAGCCTGTATTACACGTCAATTTTTCAGCAGATAATCGCTAACGACTGTTCGCGGTTATCTGGCAGTGTAATACTGGCGCCAGGGTGGATTTGATTTAAATCGCTAGTCAGTAAGGCTTGATTTAAATCATAGTTTTCTACATAAAGACTGATTCTAAAGTAGATGCAGATTTTTAGAATGACAACTTTTTATATTAGTTTTTTTATCCCCAGTTTAATAGGTTAATCCTTCAGATTTGGACAACTTTTCTGTTGTACTTAGAAAGGAGAAAAAATATTGTTTCTATTCTAGTCACTGAACTTCTTTAAACTTCGCACTGAAGGGGTTGATTCTGGATTCGTAGGTTTGGAGAAATTAGGATTAAGGTCTTTTTTTCAACTCTGTTCATGTTATAACATCTCTGCCGAGTCACATTCAGTTTTGAGAACTGCAAAAGTAAGGCCTCAGTTAACGCATACCTCTGGTATTGGTGTTGTATCTTCTATAATGTACTGCTTCCTTGTGCGTTAAATGTAACAATAAATAACTGTATGTTCCAAATCTCAATAAAAATTATATAAAAAAAAAAAAAAAAAGTAAGGCCTCTTTCACACTTGCGTTCTGAGGATCCGGCAGGCACTTCCGTCCCGCCGGATCCGTCAGAACGCAAGTCGCCTGAAAGCATTTGAAGACTGATCAGGATCCTGATCAGTCTTCAATATGCTTTCAGGTAACAATGGCAGCCAGGACGCTACTGAAGTCCTGGCTGCCATGGTAACCGATCGGAGCCCCAGCTTACACTGGGGCCCCGATAAGAACTGCTGCTGCGCATGCGCAGAGCTAAACGTCGAATCCGGCAATGCGCGGAAACGACGGTTAGCTTAATTCCGGATCCAGATTAATGCACTTCAATGGGCATTAATTCCGGATCCGGAGTTACGGCATGTCTTCCGGATTTTTGGACGGAGACAAATCCACAGCATGCTGCGGTTTTGTCAACGTCGAAAAACGTTCACATACTGAATGGAAGACATCCTGATGCATCCTGAACGGATTTCTCTCCATTCAGGTTGCATTAGGATAAATCCTGATCAGTATCTTTCCGTCCTAGAGCCCCGAGGACGAAACTCTAGGACGGAAAGCAAAAACGCTAGTGTGAAAGGGGCCTAAACCAAACATCTGTGATAATATCTTGTAGGCAGAGAAACTGCCCAATAATCTCACAAAAACCTCTGGAAGAGCCTGACATTGTGAACGGATTAATGGAATTTATTTACCCAAAAAATTTAACATATACAGCCTTATTCTACATAATTAAAAAACAAATCTTTATTTCATGATGGAATAACCTTTAGATGGTTATATATTTTCCTCAAAAAGCATTTTATATAAGAAATTATTATATATTTTTTTAAATCATTGATTGTTATCCACCCTGACTGGCAGTGATTGCCCGAAGAACAAGAAAATGCTTGTGATTTTTAAGCGTTCTTAAAAATCATCGTTTGCAGGCGGCACATCGTGCTGTCTAATAGCGATCTGCCACCAGCAAACCACTGTACTGTATGGGAATGAGTGATCGCATAGTGATCATTCTCACCCATGCTGCGGAGGAGATAGCTGCATGTACGGTAATAGCAGTGGTCTCCTTTGCTACTGAGCATGCGATTGCCGGGACGGAAGACTCCCCCCCCCGGAGCATCAAAATTAGGTCTCATACAATATATAACGCCACTTATATGTACTTATAACCACGCATATTAATAACCTAAACCTATAAATAATAAAGGGCTATGTTCGGATGGCGCTGTCCCTTTAAGTCATGATGAGACTAGGAGGGAGAGTCCGCACATTGCCTCTCCCCGCTGCAGCCGAGATAATAGACCCTGGGAATGTGGAGTCAACGGCGCTGCTTGGTTTTCTTAGGAAACAATGGCTATGACAGGTTGTGTTGCTTTGCCGTCTGTGGACACGTCATTCAGAAGCTGCTCACTCACACGGAGCAAACTGGATGGTGGCCACAGACGTGACACCAGTAACCTGCTTACTGGAAACCATCAAGTCATATGAATTCGGAAAGAAGAAACCTCCCTTCTGCCGGCCAGTGTGGTCCATCCGATTGTATAAACTAATAAAGTATATTGTATGGCCTTTTTCATATGAAAAATTTAAATAAAAACAAAAATGTTACACTAATTGTATTATGGGTCCATACTGTGCAAAGGAATCAGAAAAGCGGGTGACTGCAACAACACATTAACAGGGTGCCGTATATGCCATTTGTCTGTCACATGGTTTGTATAGGTGAGGTGCATGGATTCAATGTGTCACAAGTCACGATGTCATCGCCTTAAAGAGGTTGAACCTTAGGGGGCAACCTGCTGGGAGGCCAATAAAATAAAATAAAAAAATAAAAAACAAGCCTACACCAATTCAATACCGCAGCTTTGGGCTGCAGCCATGACATACACTACGCACAAAAATTTAGGGATATTTGGCTTGAGTGAAATTTTAGGACAAACCTAATCTGCCCTCTAACCTCTACAGGTGAAGTTAATGTGGCCTTCTCTAAACTTTTGGATGCACATGTCCAACTGTTCATATGTCTCAGTAAATTTTGTACAACTTGTTGTTCTCTAACAAGGAGCTTAACGGCAAAATTCACAAGAGCTGTTTGATCCATGAACCACCCAATACATTTCCTGCTTCAATTAGAATTGGTATTTAAACAGTCCTCCTCATCATGCTGTTCACATGTTGACATCATGAGACCAAGACGACACCTAACAGTTGATCAGCAGTACCTCGCTATTGCGAGGCTTCAAGCAGGATATTCTCAGATGGAAGTGGCCACTGAGCTTAGAGTGTCATCAGCAGGTTGTAACAGAGATATTAAGAGACTGGAAGAGTCACAGAAAGGCAGAGAAGTGGACGTTGTTTGGCCACATCCCACAGTGATGACCGCTTCATTGTGAACAATGCCCTGCGGAACCAGATGATGAATGCTACACAACTCCAGGCACGTTTAAGGGAGATGAGAGGCACCCAAGTATCACGTCAGATGATTAGAAACAGTTTGCATCAGCGTGGTCTGCATGCTAAACGACCTGCAAGGGTACCAACAGGCACAGGCGTCATAGTCTTGCATGGGCCAGGGAGCATCTATGCTGGACCAGGGACCAGTGACAAGCCCATACTACTTGAATAACATCAATAATCCAGTCATTGTGCCTCTACATGAAAAACACAGGCCTAATTTAATCTTCGTGGAGGACAATGCGCCACCTCATTGAGGTCTCCTCATTAGGGAACGGCTGATGAAGACTGGGGGACATCAAACGGAGTGGCCTGCACTTTCTCCAGGCCTGAATCCCATTGAAAACCTATGGGATTACCTGAGTCACCGTGTAGTCGCTCGTAACTCTGCCTTGCCTCAGCAGACAATACGTCGACTTGTGAACAGCAGGAGAGGTCGTTGTCAAGCTGTAATTGATGCTCAAGGCCACATGACAAGTTATTGAGACACTGGTATTTTTGTGAGGGTATACCCACCACTGGTGTCGGCTTTTGTTTCAATAAACTTTTTTGAGATAATGAAATCTCCATTACTGCTTCTACTTAAATGCCTTAAAAACACATCTTTTCAGGCAGACTTATCAAGCTACCTAAAATGACTATTCCCCGAGTAAACCTCTCCCCCACCAACTCCTCTGGCCTGAACTCGATCCTCTAACAGTCCCAAACCCGTCACTGCTCCTTTCAGTTCAATAATGGCTTGAATCCTACTTATCACAATCAACTACCTTATCGTGTCACCCCAATTCCTCATAGATTGTAAGCTCTTGCGAGCAGGGCCCCGACTCCTAGTGTCTCAGTTATATATTAGCCAGTTACTTTTGTTTTGTTCATGAACCCTATGAATTTGTAAAGCGCTGCGGGATATGGTGGTACTATATAAATAAAGATTATTAATAAATACTTGATTTTCATGATATATCATCACGGAGCATCAAGTTTTTACGTTTTCAATAAATTTCACCTAACTTTTTGCAAGTAGTGTATTGTTTTGGCTGTATCCTGTATACTGCTGCAGCCGATAACTGGCCTCAGCAGTGTACAGCTCAAGGCCGCTGAGGCCAGTAGTTAGACAACCCCTTTAATACAGTAGTTTCGAAACGATTTTTTACATTAGGTAGACAAACTATCACTCATTGACATCCCTTTTACCCATGCACATTTGGATAGGCTGTAGACACAGGGATAGGAAGCAGGACTCCCAGGCAGTCCTTTGGCATGTGACATTGGGAGAATGCCCGGTGGGTCCAGATGTTGCTGAAATTACCTAGTCTAATAGCTTTATCCAGCCCGCTTCTTCACAACTACCACCACTATCATTATCAATGAGAAGGGCACTTCAAAAGACGTCAAGTCACTATCATGGGGGAAGTGAAATTAGGTTTTGGGGAAGTTGACCAAGATGTCACATCTAAGTATAGAAATGTCATCTGACAACTATACAGTGGCTCGGTAAAAGAGTCAACCACATGGTGCGTTGGTGGTACGATCAACTTGTATTCATGTGATACAGAACTAGATGTGATGACGTCAACTAGACCCACTAAGTTTTATATGTATACCTTCTGCAACCACCTGCCTAATGTTGTGTAGGGCCTCTTCATGCCACCAAAACCACTCTGACTTGTTGAGGCATGGACTTCTAAGACCTCGGAAGGTGTCCAGTGTTAACTTTTTCAGCAATTTGTAATACAGTAGCTCTAATGTGGGATCAGACGGACTAGCCTTCACTCTCCACCCTCTTGAGCTTGATGAGCCTCAGGCACCTCCGACTCAAATTGTTCACCAGTTGTCCTACCTTGGACTTCTTTTGGTAGGTACTAATCAGTACATACCATAACAAGTCCTCCTATTTTGGACCTGCTGTGACCTAATCATGTAGTCATCACAATTTGGTCCTTGTCAAGTCTTACGCTTGCCTATTTTTTCTGCGCCCATGCATATTAAGCTTCAAGAACAGACCACTAGATGCCATATGTCTACTTCACCTAGGAAAATGACTTTCTTGTCTATGCCATTGCAGTATCCTCTGGGCATTAGATTAATTTGGAGATTTCCCACCCAATCCCCACCTCTGTTTAGAAGAGGATCTGGTGTCACATATTCTTGGCAGGAACCTCAGTGGGACTACAGGGACAGATATGGTGAAAGACGACTTTCACATGAGGGTGATGAACATCTTTTCTTTATTACAACATCTTAACTTACAACCGTCCACCATGTCTCTCGTGGTCAGCTGGCCAAAAGAAGATCATGTGATGACATCACAAGGAAATTTCAAGAACGTAGAGGCACAAATATAGATTTGATCTACTGTAGAATCACAATTCAGAGAAATTTCCAGCTGGAAGAACTTCCATTTTTCACTGGAGAGGTGATAAATGCTTGATCGGTGAAGGAAAGACTATGGCTAGGAGGGTGCATGCTTAAAGTCTATGAGGTAAATTTGAAATAAATAAATAAATAAATAAAAATCTGAGGAATGGGAGCTAGAGTAATTGATGAAAAGTAGTTTATGGAACAAACCCTTTAAAGCAATAGTAATACCACATGATGCCAACCACAAAATGTCTGGTAGGGAATACAAAGTGAAATACCCTGGGGCTGGTAACCTTGTTCCATTGGTCCTGAAACCATAATACTCTCTATCAAATATAGATTGAGATCCCCTTCTATACAGCACATCCAGTGTCCACCCCCATATTTATCTTGGATCTGCATATCCACAGACTGGAGCAGCAACAAGTAAAATATTAGACATTTATTTAGTACATGAGGAACACATGACACACACTACAGTCACTGCATGGAGAAACGCATGGTTGCACAGAGGTGAAAAATCTTTGGACAATCTTGCCCAAAGCTATGGACCATCATTATACAGAAGCCGACCATTCAGATCATAGCGACTTTTGAGGGGTATGGGAAAGAGCTCCAGTATCTTTCATGGCCAATACGTAGTGTATAGCGCTGTGCCTGTTCCTGAGCACCGCAGCTCCTTCAGCCAACTGACCGTGGGAAAGGGGTCTCAGGAGCCGAACCCCCACCGATCTAACATCAAAGACCAGTCCTAAGTATAGGTGCTGATAGTAAAGTCCCTGAATTAACCGGCGGGGGTCCAAGCTGTAGGACTACCACACAGTGCACCAGGTATCTGCAAACAGATCATTTTGAAGGGATACTACACCTTAAATGAAAACTTGACATGCAGCACTGAAGACACATCGCATACAGGGATGTTTCAGTAGGGTGTCAGCACTCAAGAAATGTGTGATAAAGTAGTCGTCATGGGGGACAGGGATTTAGAGCTGCTGCCCCTGTACAAAGGGTTTTACTTTGACCCCAAAACCGAGTGCTTAGTAATGATGAAACGAATTCTGCAGAGTAAATAGCACACGGCCTCACTGAGACAGCCATAATGTGGGAGCATTTAGCATCCACATCCCCACCGCAAAAACCTCCCAGGTCTGATGGACCCCTGCTTACCCAGTGATAACAGCCGATTGCAGGCTACTACTAAATACCCCAATTGAACCTAGTCCCAATAATAGGCCTGCTATACACATTATCTCTCCCGACCCCTCTATATACATGCACACTCGGACAAGCATGCAGAAGTCCTGAACGGGGAGAGGTTAGTAAACCGCCACCAGACTCCTCCTGCACTGGCTTATCTGCCTGAGAATATAATGATAGGGCATGTTGAAATCCATCTGCCCAACCCTTACATCCCTCAACTAAGCCAGGAGGCCATGATGAACATTAGATGGGCAGCAAGTCCTGCCAAAATCAGCATGTTCAGCTGACCTATATCTATAGTGTGCATGGCCATCAGGCCCGGTTGGTCACCTCCAGGACGAGTCTCTCATGGCCGATGCAGCCATCCTTATGCCAAATTTCAAAATGGACCTCTTAAGATGCACATACCCTTCTAGGAATCATTAGGCTGAAATAAGTCACTGAACCAAATCCTAACAAAGCTGCCTCAAACGTTCCCATTTCACAGGAGACCAAGGCCAAAACTGGAAGGTCAGGGTGCGATATGAGACCAATGGGCGAAGCAGATTTTGAGCGACAAAAACAAAATACACCAGGTTATCGCCCACATCCCATCCCCATGTTAAAGAAGTCACATTTTAAAACCCACCCGCTTCTTGCATTGTCCCCTCCCTGGGTACAGTGGTTTTTTCTTGCCCCCAAATAAAGTCCACCTAGTCCGAGAAACACCAAGACTTGGCAGAGCTCTGCTACTTCCATGGATGGACTACTGAGCAGCGACATATTGACATAGACCTTGGCATAAGATAATGGGAGGGTCCCTTATGCTCTAGCCAGGCAACGTTCTCAAGAAGGTCTAGAGTCTTATGTTTGTAGCGGTCCATGAGGAGCTCTTGAGAGGAGACACTTCACATATTGTACAATGGGAGAAGAGGGAGAATGTAGTGCACGGCCAGGGCTGGACAAGGCCGGATAGGAAGGCCATGTTCTTGTCCTCATCGCCTGACTGATGATCGCGTTGCCCCCTGGTACGTTTCTGAAGGGCGGCTATGGAAACCAGCTGCTTGGACTTCTTCCAGGAAACTGAAAGTAGAAACATCAGATCAAAAACATACATGAAATAGATAAGAAGCCTTCAGCTGATGATAACATGAGCATTATATAATATTAGTCTGATGGAACTGGTCCCTATCAGATCCCAAGTGTATTCACAGCAGCACAGAGTATTTTATGAGCACTGATCTAGAGGAAGACTTTCTTCATGTGATGATTTGATTCAGGACAAGGAAAGGGTGATGATGGAAGGAGGTTGTGGTCACAGATACTGGAATGGGCAGCAGGATAGAGGGATGCATTGTCCACATCTGTAAACGTGGCAGTAGACATAGGACCATCCTGTATGAAATGTGTGGAAGGTCTTATGTTCCAAAATAATGAACTCTGGTGGAGGCAGAGGTTCACCTTCCTAAAAAGCAGCTGAGAATATCAGCCCCGTGGTCTCTATAAAAAGGATGTGTCTGCGTGCACCCACAGGGCAGTGCACATCGCCTACATGAAGGTGCCAAGCAGATCAATGGCCGGTTACAGTGCGTGTCAGAGATGGATGATGTAAGCTGGTCTGGAAATAACAATTAGGTCAAAGGATTAGATGACTCTTACAATGGCAGCTTGAGGTATTAAATGCTAAAATCCCCCTTGTTTTTTTATGGGATCCCGTCATTAATCCTAAAGCAAGAGATACCCACAACACTGAAAATATATTACCGGCTGCATTCCTTGGCTTATGGACAAAAAAAGGAAATTTCATTGTGCAAATACACTTTTCTTGTAAATTACATCCTCCAGAGCTGCACTCACTATTCTGCTGGTGGAGTCACTGTGTACATACATTACTTATCCTGTACTGATCCTGAGTTACATCATGTATTATACTCCAGAGCTGCACTCACTATTCTGCTGGTGCAATCACTGTGTACATACATTACTTATCCTGTACTGATCCTGAGTTAAATCCTGTATTATACTCCAGAGCTGCACTCACTATTCTGCTGGTGCAGTCACTGTGTACATACATTACTTATCCTGTACTGATCCTGAATTATATCCTGTATTATACTCCAGAGCTGCACTCACTATTCTGCTGGTGCAGTCACTGTGTACATACATTACTTATCCTGTACTGATCCTGAGTTACATCCTGTATTATACTCCAGAGCTGCACTCACTATTCTGCTGGTGCAGTCACTGTGTACATACATTACTTATCCTGTACTGATCCTGAGTTACATCCTGTATTATACTCCAGAGCTGCACTCACTATTCTGCTGGTGCAGTCACTGTGTACATACATTACTTATCCTGTACTGATCCTGAGTTACATCATGTATTATACTCCAGAGCTGCACTCACTATTCTGCTGGTGCAGTCACTGTGTACATACATTAATTATCCTGTACTGATCCTGAGTTACATCCTGTATTATACTCCAGAGCTGCACTCACTATTCTGCTGGTGGAGTCACACATTACATTACTGACCCTGAGGATAGGCCATCAATATCCTAATGTAAGGGGTTAACACCATCATCGCACCCTGTAGTGGGCCCTGGGCAGGGGGCGGTGTGTTTCGGTAGCTGGGCCACACACTGGTTAATGGCTCCCGGAGTGGGAGCGTTTAGTGTTTCTACTCACCATGCAAATCCCGTCACCGGAGCCTGCTGTGCATGTAAATAATTGAAAGGCTCGGGGGGAGGAGGGAGCCATAAGGAGGGGGGCAGCAAACATTCCTTCTGGTGACCCCCTGACACATCACCTGAGCTCTGTCTCTGTGCAGTGAATAACACTGGATATTTTTCCACCCCTGATGTGGAAAGTGCGGCACATATCTGTATCCCGTCTTCCGGAGACCACACACATAATCCGCCCTCCTGTACACACAGGGTTTTGTTCTTCCAAAGCAGTTTAGAAAAGAACAAGGCTGCTGAATTAAAGGGGTTGCCACAAAACGACAGCAGCTGGGACCCCCAAGAATAAGCTGGAGACAACACATGAACAGTTGCCCTCCACTAAAATGAATGGGGGTCTATACTGCGGATCAACAGGGGCCCGGCTCACTGCCAGGAGCTGGTCAAACCCACCGACTATGGGGGCTTCCCAAAAGCAAATGTCAAGGGAGAGGTGGACTGGACAGTTGGACTTCAACATGCCCATTCTTTTGTTCTGAGGGAAAGCGAGCCAAAGTCAGATGTCTGGCAGCAGCTTACTCCACTTCCACATTGAGTACACATGCACTCTCAGCTATTGAGCATGCATGTGTATGAAGAAGGCAGGAGGAACAGCAGTCGCCCTTACTCTTCGTATGCTGTGCAGTTAAATACACAGTGACTGGCCATGCACCTACATCTCTCCCAAGCCTCCCTCATACACATGCACTCTTGGCTTGGCCGGGCATGCATATGCTCTCTATGGGTAAAGGAAAGCAATCCTCTGGCAGTGGCTTATTTCCCTTTAGAACAAGGAATCGGGCATCTTAATATGAAAGATCCTGCTTGTCCTCCCCATCCGCACTATCATCTCCCATAAAAAATGGGTACTTCTCCCTATCCACAGCATAAAAGAATAAGTATCTGATTGTTAGGGACCCAGCAGTCCTGAGAATGGTGGTCCCATCTTCCCGTATGAATGGAGCTGCGGGGCGAGCATGCATGCTGCCACTCCATGCACTCGCTATGAATAGGTTCCCATACAGTCATCTCACCTGGTCCTATACGTCATGAAGGAGATGGAGGGGCTGGTAAAGAAAGCAGGGGCAGCAAGGGTGCACAGGGCAGCTCGGGCCCGCCCCCAGTGCACTTAACTGCTCATCTGCATATGGAATAAAAGTCCTTTTTCTCCAGAATGATGAAACAGATCACTAATTGGAAGCTATCACTACCTTTAGCTGAGCTAGTCCTACAAGTCCTCTCATACATTTGTTACAATGCGTCAGTGCAGGTAACATGGAGCTCACAGAGCATCATCTAGACTGGATGCCAGCTGTGAGAAGTATTAGGTCGATACTGGTTTACAGCTCTGGGTGTAAAGCAGGATATGTCCATTCGCACACAGCAAGCAGTGATCTTAAAGGGCTTCTGTCACCCCCCATTGCACCGATGACGTGAGACTACACCCGGAAAAGAAGACTGCCGGTATCGGGTGTAGTCTGACGTCATCGGCGCACTGAGGAAGGAGCTGGCAAGCGCGCGTCCTTCACTCAGAATGCCTGTGCAAAATGAGGAACGCTACGGCGCAGGCGCGGGATTTCATGGGCAGACAGGGCCAGCGGGAGGAGGAGAGCACTCACTGGCCCTGTCTATCAAGTAGAGGAGGGGGCGTGATTACAGTCTGAGGATGCGGCGGCTACCAGCAAGTAAACCGCCCATATTGCTGGTAATGAAGTAATTTGCATAATATCAAAGTACGATTTTTACAGCAATTACAGCACAGAGAAAGGTAAGAGGGATTTGTTTGGACTCAGCTGACGTTAGCAAATAGCTAATGTCCGCTACTGACATTTGCTAAATGGGGGGGTGACGAGGAATGGAAGTGCAAAGCATATAGAAACGCACAGATCGTTTCACCAATCATCCAGCTTTAAAAATGGATATGCTGGATTCTAAGCAGTGGAGGTACGTGTGTCCCCCAAGTCTTAACCTTCCCTGTGGATTCACCTGAAAACCTTCCCCATTACACAGATATGGTAACCCAATTCCTCGCTCCGGCACCTGATGACAGGACTGGAAAGTACGCGGTTAAGCGTGGCTCCGATGTCAGCCGGGCGGCGGCATTCATTACACGTGTGCTCTGCCCAGTACAGACCAGAGGAAAGAAGCCCGGCTCTAGTTTCTGTACCAGTAATGAGAGCGTGTGAAAGGGCATAGCGCTGAATGTGGCAGGGAACAGAGCGCCCCCTATGTGAACTGTACAGACTGATATCAGCCACGTGTGAATATAACCTACAACACAATTCTGATGTCAACCATAGGACACGAGAGCCCGCTCACACCTTACCTCTTTGTATTATGTATGGTGGTACCACCAAGGACAATGCGGACCCCCGGCGTCATCCGGTTCAGGTTATACACCGTTTGAGCTTCTTCATAAGTCGCTCCTCCAACGATGAAGACGATGATATCTTGAGGCCTGCAGACAAAGTCGTACTTTACAGACTAGTTCAGAAAATGGCAGCACCTCAATAATTTTACATTCACCTAAAGAACACCCCTATACATATGCCCTCAGCCAGGAGGGAGGTTCAGCTCTGAACCTGGACAACCCCTTTAAAGATCAGAAATTTAGAGAGCTGGAAGCTGTTGTCACCCTCCCGGCTTGTCTTACCGGTCTCGTAGCGTGCTGGGCCCCACATAGGGGTACATGTTGTCCTTCAGTTTCCCTTTTATAAGCTGGTCCAGGGTATCAAGGAGGAACGGCTGGTGCTGAGTGTACACGTTCTCCACCCCCTGCATGAGGACACACAAGTGAACACTGTAGTTTCCTTAGGGCTAGACTTACAACCAGCAAGTAAACCAATCTGATGCCCCTAACATAATTCATGGGCACCTAGGAAGGCCCTTGTCCAAAGGGAAACCTCCTTCCAGGTGCCATGGACAACCAGTGGCTTCTCCTGAAGGACAGGGACTAGAGCCTGTTCAATGCAGAGAAGTCGCTGCCCAGGATCGAGCATCGCTAATAAGGAGTCAACTACAGACAGGGAGTCTAGATCTAAATTGCTTACCCCCCCCAACGACAGAATTGATAGCCTACGCCTCATGATTGGTCATCAACATAAGGCAGCCCTGCCGATCAGCGGGTGGAACTGATGGCAGAGTTTGTTGGACGCTGCAGACTCTGTATGTAATGCACATCACTTGAATGGGACTAAGCTGCACATAGGCCATATGACCGATGAATGTGACGTCACTGTCCTAGGAGGGGGCCACAGCGCTCACTGGATAGGTGATCGGTGGGGGTGCTTGGAGTTGGACCCCTACAGATCAGATACTGATAATCTATCCTGAGGATAGGTCATCCAATATTGTACTCCTGGAGAAACCCTTTAATAATGCAGATGGTTTGTGAACGTCCTACCATACACCAAAGGATCACTGACCTTGAGTCCCTTGAAGAACTGTTTGGTGATGGCCACGGCATCGTTTGGACTGAAGAGATCGCTGCCTCGGACTCTCTTACCCCCGAACTCTACTACGGAAGACACCAGCTGCTCAACAAACATAGGAGTCAACATTTGCTTCCATATATACAATGTTATCGGGGTTCAAGGGACAATACATACCTTGCGATACTTTTCAGACACTCCTCGATTACGGAGGTCAGAGAGGAGACTTTGCAGAGCGTTGTTGCTGTGCCGCTCATAGTGCAGAGCATACAGCATGACCAGACGCGTGGCGTCAAGTTCTGAAAGGCGCTGGTTCTGCAGAAGACGTTTTACATTCTAAAAAAAAAAAAAAAAAAGTTGGATTGGAATAGTTTTCTCTAAAAAACTCTTGGTCGTGGCCGGGGGCATGCTCAACCACTGCTCCGTTCATTCGGCATACAGGACCCCATTCCCAGTAGTTGGACTTCCATTGATTTAACAGTTATCCCCATCCTGTGGATAAAGGCTAATATCTTCTAACTGAAATATCCCTTTAAGGAGGACCCATCATGCTCCTGCCTTCTGTCTGGGCCCCAAAATTCAACAAAGGTCAAAGGTTTTGCTCTTCCACAAGAGGGGAGCCAAGGTTGCAGATGGGTGAGAGAATTAACATATTTCCAATACATGACCACACATCTCCCCAAAGGTGGTCATGGACCCCAACGCCTCAAAGGGCAGCAATTGCTAAATGTTTGCCGTTCAGGAGTCTGGGAAAGCTCGAGGACGGGATAACAGCAGATTTTCCAGGTTCCAATGAACAGAAGAGGTCAACTGTTGTGTCTGAATAGGACAGACTGTGGCTTCACAACCCAGTCACCCTGTTGGTATGTAACCCCCAGAGGGCGACGCAGCAGACACATCACACAGGCGGGATGGAAAGGACGCAGTGTGCCAGTGACGTCTGTGTGCGCGCCGTACAGCCGGACCATTGTCTGCGTGACTTTTACGGTGTCCCTGGCTCATTATTCATAGTATGGGACAGCGGGCACAAAGACTGTGCCTCATTCAAGGCTGTGTCATCAGTCCCAGAGAGGGCGGGCGGCTTGGCATGACCCCACCGTGCCCGGACACAACGTCTTAGTCCTGCCTTTATGTGTAGAGTGAGGAGGCTGAATGACTTGTACAAGGACCATAATTAATAACTCTTTGAAATCGTAGATTGTGGTTTCCCCAAGTAATAGCCGTGATTGGCGGGGTTATGGGGGGTAGGAGTTCATTATACTGAAGGAATACATGGCTTTTCTGTATTCCCACAGCCATGTTGAAAACCTTAACCCCTTAAAGGACTGAACGATTTTGCGTTTTTGCATTTTAACTTAGATTCTGAAAACCTTAACCCCTTAAGCAAGTTTTTGAATTTAAATTTTTATCTCCTACATTCCTGGAGTCATAACTTTTTTATTTTTTAGTTCACATAGCCATATGAGGGCTTGTTTTTTTGGCAGGACAAGTTGTACTTTCTAATGGCACCATTTAATATTACATACGATGTAGTGGGAAGCTGGAAAATTCCAAATGGTGTGTAACAGGAAAAAAAATTTTTTTTTCCAGTTTTATAGGTTTTCAATTTTTATGGCACTCCCTATGTTGTAAAGTTGACCTGTTACATCATTCTCTGGTCAGTACATTTACAGCGATACCACATTTATTTAGTTTTTCTTGTGTTTTAATACTTTAAATGATTTCTTTTTCTTTGCATCACCATATTCTGACCTCTATAACTTCTTTATATTTTTGTCTACGAGCTGTGTGGGGGCCCATTTTTTTATTAGCAATTTATTTTGGGGATGTATATGACATTATGACCTTTTTATCAGTTTTTATTCAAATATTTTGGGAGGTGACGTGACCAAAAAAAAGTGAATTGGCCATTTTAATTTTTTTTCCTGTTACAGTATACTTTCACATTTTAATTGTTCGAGTGTTTTGGGATGTTTATTTTTAATATGGGGAAAAGGGGTGATTTGAACTTTTT
Source organism: Bufotes viridis (assembly GCA_033119425.1). Taxonomy (NCBI): domain Eukaryota; kingdom Metazoa; phylum Chordata; class Amphibia; order Anura; family Bufonidae; genus Bufotes; species Bufotes viridis. The sequence continues at coordinate 60,760,010 of CM065599.1, read as the reverse complement.
TTTTTTACACTTATACTGCTGCTCCAATAGACTGCAATGTATTACCCGTGCAGTCTATCAGAGATTTACTATGTTCCTATAGAGCCCAGATTGTTCAGAGGCCCTGAGGCTGCAACAATGGCTCCCTCAGTCTTGGTGTGAGGGAACCATTTGGGCCCTGGGGGCATGGCGCTCCTAGGTAAAACCTTTTATGATGCTGTAGTCACATTTCATCACAGTATCTGAGGAGGTAAATGTACGCGATAGGTGATATCGCCGATTATGGATATCACCTCCGAGTTTCTGCTGTTCAGAAAGGGGGTCGTCCCATAACTAGCACTTCTCTGACTCCTGGGGCTCCTGCCGATCATGTAAATGTAATGGAGGTTTGCTCTTCACTAATATTAGTGAAAAGAGCTGGTGGACGGCTGGTGGGCGCAAAATCACTCTCCAATTATCCCACTGATCATGTAAATGGGGATCTTGTATTTCTCCGTTTGAAAAGAATGGCGGTCAGGCATGTGCACTCCATTCATCCCTATGTACTCTGTACTCGTCTCCTTTCCAGCAATCTCAGAGAATCAATGGAGCGGCAGTGTATGTGCTCTGTGCATACAGGGGGACACAGGACCCCCATTATCATCATCAGCAGCAGGGGTCCCAGTGGTCATATCCACACTCATCAGACAGTTCTGTCTTGTGGACAGTGGATACATTGGGATAGGCCCCTTAAGGAGTACCAGGCTATACAAGGTTAATTGAGGGTGGGGTCTCACCTGTAGGGCACTGGAGTGGTCATTCTGACAGGCCAGCTCCTGTTCCACCTCAGACACCTCCATTAGATGGCGCTCACTCACCAGACGGGACAGCTCCCCCACCACAGTCACATGTTTGGACACTGTGCCGGACATTTTCTTGAACTGGGGGTAGTTTTCTACAAAAGCCTGGAAAACAAACACAAGTCTGTCCATAGTCAGCCATGAATAATATGCTCGATTGCCCCTAGATTGGCCTATGAGGTTAAGGTGCCCCCTTATGGTTACAGTGCGCCACCTGTGCTTTTATGTAGGATTCATCCACCAGTTGGTAGTAGAGTTCCCATTAGATGCTAACGATGGGTATCTAATGATCGCTCAGTACGGCTTCATCAGGGAGCCTTATGGCTGAAATCCTATGGATCCCCGTAATGTACATAACATATAACATCAACACCCTGCCGGTGTGTGTATACATAGGGCATTGGTCTGTGCCTTATGGGGTACCCTCGTTCTCCACATAGGTGGGACCCACATATATCAGACAGTTATGGTATCTCCTGCTATGGGAATAGACCTTTAAAAAATAATAAAAGATGGACTCGTCTGCCATCTAGTGGTAGGATATTAGAATGCACAGCGAGACCGATAAATGCCAATTCTCAAAGTTCGTGTTAAGTGTTTTTGTTTTTTTTACTAGGATAGGTCATCAGTATCTGACCGGTCAGGGTCTGACGCATGGGACCCCCGCTGATCAGCTGTTTTGAGAAGGCAGCAACGCTCCTGTGAGCTCCTCCGCCTTCTCGCAGGTCACCAAGCACAGCGCCGTACATTGAATAGCGGCTGTCACAGCTCATCACCTTTCACTTGAATGGGGCTGAGCTGCTCCTAGACCATGTGAAAAGCAGCGATAAGGCTACGGCGATACTGCCAGCATCACTGCTTTCTCAAACAGCTGATCGGCGGCGGTCCCGGGTCTGCTGCCCCATGAGCTCCTGCCCCCAGTCACCATGAGACCTTCAGACACAAGCCTTGTAGAGAACCTGAGGGTTACAGTACAAGGTCTACCTTCATATCGGCGATGGACTCCAGCTTCTGCTGCTCTTTGGGTTTCTTCCTTTGGAAATCTTCCATCAGGTTCTTAATGTTGGTCCCAATCTCTCCAAAATTCAAGTACATGTTCTGCAATAAAAAGGCCACCATGTGATCGCAATGCTGCTCCTGGGAGGCTATTATAGGGCGTTCCACAGCATTAGAAAAAAAAAAAACTGACAACAGCACCACACTTGTCCACAGGTTGTATGTGGTATTGCATCTCAACCCAAATCACTACCGGGGGCCTGAGTTGCAGTACTAGACACAACCTATGGACTGATGTGGCGCTGATTCTAGAAGAACGCAGCCATATTGTTAAGAATCAGACAAATTGGAGGCCAGTGATGATCACACATAGCTGCAGTGTAGAAGTGTCAGGGCGGATTGACAGCTCCATGTTAGGCTACCTTTACATACGCGCTGTTAACTCCAGAAGCCTGTTCCAGCAGAGAAATAGACTAACGAAGTTCACAGTATCCGCGCACTGCCAGATCCCCACTGACTATACTGGCATCCGGACAGTTTCTGGAATAAATGCCGGCTTTTGGTGCTGCGTTATAGTCAATGGGGGTCCGGCAGATACGGCTATGAAAATCCACGGCGTAAATCAGAAGCTCAGACTCCGTTTTCTGCCATGTGAACACGTCCTAAGCGTAAGCTACTCTGCACCATTATTTAAAGGCACACTGTTATGACACAAACCACAGCAAGAAAAAATAAAAAATGCTGCGAAATAGTCAATGACAAGTCAGTGTCCGGCCAGAGGGGACAATAAACGGGGAAGAGAGAAGGACCGCAACTAAATAGAGTACAATTAACCCCCATGATGGAACGATATAGCCGCATGGGCGCGCATGGCACAGATTCTTTTTTGTGTAACCCTCTTAGGCACAGTTTATTTTTTTGGATATCTCTTTACAACTTTATTTCTCCAACAGCACATAACTCACGTTAGCGTAGAACTCGTCGTTCTCTGCAGACAGCACCACTTCCTTCAGATCCTTGCTGATTCCTGGCACACGGGACAGGTCAATACGGTTGTTGTTGATGCCCAGTAACTCGTGGACCATTGCCTGGTACGTCCACTGTCGGGAGATGAAAAAAATAATAATAATTATTATTATTATTAATACATCAACTTTACTGAAATTCACTGAAATTAAAGGAGCTGTCCAATCTGTCCCTATTTCCCTCCTCTTGATCCATCCTGCCGCCGTTCTGCTCCCATTGACTTCACCACAGAATGGCTGCCGTTGTGTGCTGTGACTGTCTGAGACACCCCACCACCACAACCTCCGATAGACAGCACCTACATTATCAGCACTAGTCCATCCAAGTATGGAACCTGGGGGGGGGGGGGGGCCAGTGTTGGATTGGACGGAGTGTCTCAAACTATCACGGCACACAACCTATAGTATGGTGTGGGACTGGCGGGTCCCTTTATGTAATCCCCATCTGGTATGCCACCACTAGCTCCAAAGAACTATCTGGGGGTTACTCTGGGTACTCCAGTTTCCTCCTGCACTCCAGGGACCAACTTGAACAATGCAAATCTCGGTACAGCGCTGCAGAACAGGTTGGCACTCTATAAATATAAGATGGGACTTGCTGCTGTGTGTATAACTGAGAGCCCGCCACCAAGACAGTCACTGATATCCAAGACTCCGGTTACAAAAGGCCACATCCTAGAATCAGGTGGCAGGTTATCGTCACCTGGTTGAGTAGAGGCGTGATGGCATCATCAGATCGGTCCAGGATGAGAAGCAGGGGCGGCACCTCCGTGCGGCGGAAATCAAACAGCTCGTACTCCTTGGTGATGACTTGCTGGCGAGAGAATGCATGAAAAAAAATGAGAGGCGGAATCTGACTGGTGCCCAGGACATCAGACACCAGTGACTGGCGCTCACCTTCACCCCTTCTGCCAGCCTCTTGGCCATTTCTGAGGAGAGTAGGTATCGGATCATCGGACACTTCTTCAGGGAGAGGAGCAGAGCGGTCAGTCCTTGCGTGGCTCGTGACAGCTGGACGGGGTCCCAGTTCCGACCCTAGAACGGAGAAACATTTTTAGACCACAGTTAAGAGACGTTCACATGATGGATTTTTCCCCCAACATGTCCCTTCTCAGAGTGGCCGCGGCCACTCAGCGACCCTCAGCACTTCCTCCCATTGAGATGTATGGGCGACAGAAAGGACGCCGCTGCCGGCAGGTTTTATGGGGAATTTTAGAGCGGCTGTTCCACGCCAGAACTTTGCTCCAAAAGCGTCCCCTAAAGATGCTTCTCTCTGCACAAGGTCAAGCAGCCCACCTCTGAAGATGGAATCAGAGGAAGGATCACCAGGACAAAGTGTGGCAACTTCTCTTCTGCATGTCCAATATCGACTCTTTAATACGCATAGGTAGAGTACGGCCTACGTTCTACCTATGGAGCCTAGGAATCAATATTCCTTCCCTAAAGATTTCCATTACATTTTTCACTCCCTGCCTTCCCAAGGCCCTTACTTTTTTAATTTTCAGTTTACATAGGCGTATAAGGGCTTTCTAATGGCTCGATTTACTACTGTATATGACGTAGAGGGAAGCAGGAAAAAATTCCAAACGGGGTGGAAATGGGAAAAAAAAAAAGGCAATGCCGCCACAATTCTATGGGTTTGGTTTTTACGGCATTCCCTATGTGGTAAAACTGACCTGTCATCTTCATTCTCCAGGTCAGTAAGATTACAGTCAAACCACATTTATATCGTTTTCTTTAGTTTCTAATGTAAAAAAATAACAAAAAAACTTTGGAAAAGATTTATTTCTGCTCTGCATCACCATATTCTGACCCCTATAACTTTTTTATATTTACCTCTACAGAGCTGTGTAAGGACTCAATTTACGCGAGGTGCTCTGTAGTTTTCAGTGACATTTGGGCATTTGTATGAGGGCTCATTCAGACGGCCGTATGCTGTCCGCAAAAATGCGGATCCGTTTTTTTGCGGATTAGATGCTGTCCCATTCACTTCAACGAGGCACTTTTCTTCTATTGCACGGCTCAGCAAAAAAAAAATTAAAGATGTCCTATACTTGTCAGTAAAAATCAGGACATGGCCCTATTGAAGACTATGGATCAGCAAAAAACGGAATGCAATCCGTTTTTTTGCGGACATGCTGAACTGTCCGCAAAAAAACAGATCCGCATTTTTGCAGACAGCACACAGCCGTCTGAAGGAGCCCTGACTTTGTTTTGGAAAGGAGGGGGGAGGAGTTAGAATTTTTAGATTTAAAAAATAAAATAAAAAAAGTCCTTTTTTATTTTTATGGCCCCCCCAAGGGGACTTTAACATGGGATCAACTGATTGCTTCTCCCATAGGCTCCCTATGGAGCTCTGCCACAAGCAGGGATTCTACAGTAACTATCCCTGTGGTGGTTTGGGATCCTTAGAGGTTCCAAGGCTACCACAGCGATCCAACGCAGCGATTGAGGGAGCCATCGAGGTCCCAGGAGGACACTGCTGTCGGGGAAAGCCACCTCAGATTAAGTGGTCACAATTGACCCCTACATCTAAGGTCCGTGATGGCATTATCGCTGGTTACAGGGTGTCTGCTGTGTAAAACTGTTACATATATGTATGGCGCTGGACTAGGAGGGGTTAAGGGGGTATTGTCTTACGGCCAGGATATACCATCACATAATGATGGGGCCCTCACCAGGACACCTCAGGTTCTCTTACCTGATAGCAGCCGACAATGTTTAATGAGAAGACATGAGGGTTCACAACAATGTAATCTCCATAAAACTCCTGGAAGAAAGAGAATACATATACCGACACATAAATATCACACATCCATAAAATGTAATACAGATGTCATAGACAGCACCAGGATCAACTCTATAAAACCAGTCACATTGCCTGCTAGGGTGGATTCTGCTGATTAAAATGATACCTATCTTGTGAAAATCAGTTGTGGCGTTTCCAAAAAAAACAAAAAACTTTTATTAGGGTGCTTTCACACTTGCGTTCTGAGGATCCGGCAGGCACTTCCGTCCCGCCGGCTCCGTCAGAACGCAAGTCGCCTGAAGCATTAGAAGACTGATCAGGATCCTGATCAGTCTTCAAAATGCTTTCAGGTTACCATGGCAGCCAGGACGCTACTGAAGTCCTGGCTGCCATGGTAACCAATCAGAGCCCCAACTTACACTGGGGCCCCAATCGGAACTGCTGCTGCGCATGCTCAGAGCTAAACGTCGGATCCGGCGATGCGCCGAAACGACGTTTAGCTTAATTCCGGATCCGGATTAATGCACTTCAATGGGCATTAATTCCGGATCCGGCGTTACGGCATGCTGCGGATTTTTCTCCGGCCAAACAACGTTCCGGTCCTGAACTGAAGACATCCTGATGCATCCAGAAGGGATTTCTCTCCATTCAGAATGCATTGGGATAACCCTGATCAGTAGTTTTCCGGCATAGAGACCCGAGGACGGAACTCTATGCCGAAAACAAAAACGCTAGTGTGAAAGTACCCTTCGGGGGAGGTGGAGATTTATCAAACTGGTGGAAAGTAGAACTGGCTTAGTTGCCCATAGCAACCAATCAGATTCCACCTTTTATGTTCCAAAGGAGCTGTGAAAAATGAAAGGTGGAATCTGATTGCTTGCTATGGGCAACTAAGCCAGTTCTACTTTACACCAGTTTGATAAATCTCCCCCTTAGGCCTCATGCACACGACCGTTGCGGACCCTTTCACTTCAATGGGGCCGCAAAAGATGTGGACAGCACTCCGTGTGCTGTCCGCATCCGTTGCTCCGTTCCGTGCCCTCGCAAAAAAAAAAAAAAATATAGAACATGTCCTATTCTTGTCCGTTTTGCAGACAAGAATAGGCATTTCTACAATGGGCCGCGTTCCGTTCCGCAAATTACGGAACGCAGAGCAGCCACCGTGTTTTGCGAACCGCAAAACAGCACCGGTCGTGAGCATGAGGCCTCATTCTTTTTGCAAAATAGGACTTCAGTGCATCGGGGGGGTACATAAAGAATGAAAGTCTTTTTTCTCAGGAACGTTTCACAAGACAACTGTTATTTTCATCAGCAGGGTCAACCCCGACGGGCAATGTGGCTGGTTTAATAGGTTTGATGCTGCTAACAGAGCTTGTTATACAGAACTTGCCCAGCGCCAACTGGTACTGTGCTGCATGGGCTACTTAAAGGGGTTCTCCAAGGCTTCTTAAAAATTTAAAAAGCAAGCGGATGTAAAAAGTAAAAAAAAAAATAATTCCTGTGGCCACTCCAATCCCTGGCAGTTCTATAGTGACGTCTTGTTCATTGTTCCCCAAAAAATAAAAAAAAGCGTGAAACAAATACACAACCACCCCAGACATCAGATCGATAAACCGATAAAGGTGTACATCTACCTGCACCTCTGCCACCACCTCCTGTTCATCCGCCTCTGCCAGACACTTCACATCACTCTTACTGATCACATTGCTAAAATCTGAAATAAAAAATTAAGAATAGTGAGTGCAGCTCTGGAGTATAATACAGGATGTAACTCAGGATCAGTACAGGATAAGTAATGTATGTACACAGTGACTCCACCAGCAGAATAGTGAGTGCAGCTCTGGAGTATAATACAGGATGTAACTCAGGATCAGTACAGGATAAGTAATGTATGTACACAGTGACTCCACCAGCAGAATAGTGAGTGCAGCTCTGGAGTATAATACAGGATGTAACTCAGGATCAGTACAGGATAAGTAATGTAATGTATGTACACAGTGACTGCACCAGCAGAATAGTGAGTGCAGCTCTGGAGTATAATACAGGATGTAACTCAGGATCAGTACAGGATAAGTAATGTATGTACACAGTGACTGCACCAGCAGAATAGTGAGTGCAGCTCTGGAGTATAATACAGGATGTAACTCGGGATCTGTACAGGATAAGTAATGTATGTACACAGTGACTGCACCAGCAGAATAGTGAGTGCAGCTCTGGAGTATAATACAGGATGTAACTCAGGATCAGTACAGGATAAGTAATGTATGTACACAGTGACTGCACCAGCAGAATAGTAAGTGCAGCTCTGGAGTATAATACATGATGTAACTCAGGATCAGTACAGGATAAGTAATGTATGTACACAGTGACTGCACCAGCAGAATAGTGAGTGCAGCTCTGGAGTATAATACAGGATGTAACTCAGGATCAGTACAGGATAAGTAATGTATGTACACAGTGACTGCACCAGCAGAATAGTGAGTGCAGCTCTGGAGTATAATACAGGATGTAACTCAGGATCAGTACAGGATAAGTAATGTATGTACACAGTGACTCCACCAGCAGAATAGTGAGTGCAGCTCTGGAGTATAATACAGGATGTAACTCAGGATCAGTACAGGATAAGTAATGTATGTACACAATGACTGCACCAGCAGAATAGTGAGTGCAGCTCTGGAGTATAATACAGGATGTAACTCAGGATCAGTACAGGATAAGTAATGTAATGTATGTACACAGTGACTGCACCAGCAGAATAGTGAGTGCAGCTCTGGAGTATAATACAGGATGTAACTCAGGATCAGTAAAGGATAAGTAATGTATGTACACAGTGACTCCACCAGCAGAATAGTGAGTGCAGCTCTGGAGTATAATACAGGATGTAACTCAGGATCAGTACAGGATAAGTAATGTATGTACACAGTGACTGCACCAGCAGAATAGTGAGTGCAGCTCTGGAGTATAATACATGATGTAACTCAGGATCAGTAAAGGATAAGTAATGTATGTACACAGTGACTCCACCAGCAGAATAGTGAGTGCAGCTCTGGAGTATAATACAGGATGTAACTCAGGATCAGTACAGGATAAGTAATGTATGTACACAGTAACTGCACCAGCAGAATAGTGAGTGCAGCTCTGGAGTATAGCACAGGATGTAACTCGGGATCAGTACAGGGTAAGTAATGTATGTACACAGTGACTGCACCAGCAGAATAGTGAGTGCAGCTCTGGAGTATAATACAGGATGTAACTCAGGATCGGTACAGGATAAGTAATGTATGTACACAGTGACTGCACCAGCAGAATAGTGAGTGCAGCTCTGGAGTATAATACAGGATGTAACTCAGGATCAGTACAGGATAAGTAATGTATGTACACAGTGACTCCACCAGCAGAATAGTGAGTGCAGCTCTGGAGTAGATCCATATGAGTAATGTATTTATAGAGTCTTTGGTTTTATATGTAGACTGTAAAGCTGCGATCAGTGATGAGTATATTGTATTATTAGGGCATAGAGAGTCCCTCATGGTGACTACATAACGAGTCTTTGTTCTCAGCTTCATACTGGGCCTCATCGCATTATCCATGAGGTATATAGTGTTAGACTTCGGGCTGACCCACTGGTTTGTGTCTTGGGCCTCCTACAGGACAACCCTGTGGAAGGTGTACCCACGGGTATTAGTAGGCTACTATATAATGCCAGAAAACTAATTGTAAAGTACTGGATCAGTACTGAAGAACCTACAGAGATGGAATGTATTGCTCGCATGAATACGTTGATAGACATGGAGCATGGAATATATACTAAGAGGTATCTATAAGAAATTTGAAGCTATATGGGGTCTATGGGTGACGACACCGGGGTTACCATCTAGGCGGCCTCTGATCCGGACGTGAGGAGGGATGCGGTAGGATAAGCAGTCCGGAGTGCGATATCTCACGGTTGTCTATGGGTTATCCTTACTGACGCAGGCATCGGTAATGCCAGATAAGAGCCAGACAAAGGTCTACATGGTGACCCTGGCTGGGTGCAGTACAAGGAGGGGGGGGGGACTGTTTTTGTTTATGTTTTACATATAAGTATGTAGCTGTTTTATTTGTTTTACGTACACTTTGATGCCCGAGTTGGGTATCATTATATACGCTTTCTTATTGATTGTGTTTGTACTCTGATTACGTGCAAAAAATAGAGAAGACGGGCTCACTTTACACAGGTTTTTATGCCATTTTCTTGATTTTCAGGTCTTCAGTTGGGTTTCACATCTCACTAAACATGGAGTTCCTCGAAGTATACTCACAGAGGAAGTAGACGCTGTACTTTGGTCTCCGCAGCTCCTTGATCAGGTACTCAACATTTTCCTTTTAAAAGGGATAGAACAGAGAATTAGAGGAATTTTATCAGAACCGGTGCATGGAAAAACCATTGCAGAACCAATTAAAGACAGCTTTCATGTTTCAGGGGCCCCTTGGGTTCGTATAGTGACCCATTTTCCCTCAGAGAAGACAATATGTCATGTATACTGTTTAGGACACCATAAATGACCACCACTAGGTCAGAACTTTACAGTTTGTTCCAAAGGGGCTTGCCCAACCCTGATTGATGTGGGCTCCACCCCAGGGCAGGACCCTGAACCCCTGTCGCACCCACTGCATCCGGGCAGAGAGTCATCTGCGAGGTGTCTGAGTTGGGAGCTCTAATTACATTGCTTTATATAGCAGACAGCCACTTCCCAGCTAGTCTACAGGGAATATCCTGTAGGGCAGGGGTCAGCAACCTCCGGCACTCCAGCTCCTGTGAAACTACAACTCCCATCATGCTCCATTCACTTCTATGGGAGTTCTGAGAACAGCCAAGCAAGTGTGCATGCTGGGAGTCGTAGCTCCACCACAGCTGGCGTGGCAAAGGTTGGTGATCCAGGCTTTAGGGGATCCTCCCGATATGCTGCTCTCTCCCAGAAGACCTTTAATAGGAGTCTTGAAAAGCTCTCCCTTCTTCTGTTCTCCTCTTGAATGTTTTTTGGCTGCGGTTACCCCAGTGTTGTACCATTACCTTGGTGGGTCGGAGGAAACATATGGCCTTCAGGTGCTTCATGCTCTCCCGGTTGGCTGAGTCGATGCGTTCGAACAGGTAGACCTCCTTCTGCAGGATCTCAGACTGGGTGTAGACCATACTGACGACACTTGTCTGCCGGAGAATGAGACACCAGGTCAGCGCTCTCCACTGACGACCATACTGGAAGCACTAGTGGCCATGAGGTCATAGCTTCTCCGTGGGCGATGGTGAAGGGTCCCACCAAGGCGATAGATCATAGATAAAGGGGTAAGGGTGATCAGACCCACATCCCTCGTCATATGGACGGTCATGGTGGGGTCGGGGAGGATTTTTGAGTACTGAGCGACGGAGGAGCCTAAATGTGATCTGCCTCATACCGGTCTATGGTAAGTATGGGCGCAATAGCGGACATCTAATGGTCTGTCGCTGGACCGTATGTGGTGGTAGAATATGTGACGGGCGTTGTGATATGAAGCAGGGTCGCCCGACTAGTGACATTTGTGATCGGGGGAGGGGATGAAGAGACAGGGCGACATATTAGGTAAATGTGGAGTGACACTTGTGGCTGGCAGTGCAGAGCCATTTTGAAGGGCTGTATCCTCTGCCTCCATAACCCCCGCACTCACCGTCTCCTTGTCCATCAGCAGCACCTTCATGCCCGGCCCGCTGTCCTCTATCATCTTGGACACATATTGCTTGACGGCCAGCACCACATTCATGGTGAAGCCGCACTCCGATCACCGATCGCAGCTGGAATCTGTCCACAACACCTTCTCTTCCGGGTGTCACCGCAAAGGCTCCTGGGAGATGTAGGAATCCGAGGGCTGCGGATGGCGGGAAGGAGGAGCCTCTCTGACGTCAGCGCGTTTCCTGATGCACGTCGGGAAGTGTAGTCCGCCGCCTGTCAATAGGGTCCTGTGTGTAGATGTGAGGGGGGAGGGCTCCTGTGACCCTGCTGCCTGCCCAGTGCTGCCCTGAGATACAGGGTCTGGTGGGGTAGTAATATGGAGGGGCTGCTGCTGAGGACATTAGCATCATCAGTGGGGTGAGAACTGTTACATGGTACAAGTTATTACACAGGAGCACTCCTAAACAGTTACATCCACAGTACCCCCATAATAGTGACGACCATAGTACCCCCATAATAGTGAGGCCCATAGTACCCCTATAATAGTGACAGCCATAGTACCCCCATAATAGTGACAGCCATAGTACCCCCATAATAGTGACAGCCATAGTACCCCCATAATAGTGACAGCCATAGTACCCCCATAATAGTGACAGCCATAGTACCCCCATAATAGTGACAGCCATAGTACCCCTATAATAGTGATAGCCATAGTACCCCCATAATAGTGACAGCCATAGTACCCCCATAATAGTGACAGCCATAGTACCCCTATAATAGTGACGGCCATAGTACCCCTATAATAGTGATAGCCATAGTACCCCCATAATAGTGACAGCCATGGTACCCCCATAATAGTGACAGCCATAGTACCCCCATAATAGTGACAGCCATAGTACCCCCATAATAGTGACAGCCATGGTACCCCCATAATAGTGACAGCCATAGTACCCCTATAATAGTGATAGCCATAGTACCCCTATAATAGTGACAGCCATGGTACCCCATAATAGTGACAGCCATAGTACCCCCATAATAGTGACAGCCATAGTACCCCCATAATAGTGACGGCCATAGTACCACCATAATAGTGACAGCCATAGTACCACCATAATAGTGACAGCCATAGTACCCCCATAATAGTGAGGGCCATAGTACCCCTATAATAGTGACAGCCATAGTACCCCTATAATAGTGATAGCCATAGTACCCCCATAATAGTGACGGCCATAGTACCACCATAATAGTAACAGCCATAGTACCACCATAATAGTGACAGCCATAGTACTCCCATAATAGTGAGGGCCATAGTACCCCTATAATAGTGACAGCCATAGTACCCCCATAATAGTGACGGCCATAGTACCACCATAATAGTGACAGCCATAGTACCCCCATAATAGTGAGGGCCATAGTACCCCCATAATAGTGACAGCCATAGTACCCTATAATAGTGATAGCCATAGTACCCCCATAATAGTGACAGCCATGGTACCCCTATAATAGTGACAGCCATAGTACCCCCATAATAGTGAGGGCCATAGTACCCCTATAATAGTGACAGCCATAGTACCCCCATAATAGTGACAGCCATAGTACCCCCATAATAGTGAGGGCCATAGTACCCCTATAATAGTGACAGCCATAGTACCCCCATAATAGTGACAGCCATAGTACCCCCATAATAGTGACAGCCATAGTACCCCTATAATAGTGACGGCCATAGTACCCCTATAATAGTGATAGCCATAGTACCCCCATAATAGTGACAGCCATGGTACCCCCATAATAGTGACAGCCATAGTACCCCCATAATAGTGACAGCCATAGTACCCCCATAATAGTGACAGCCATGGTACCCCCATAATAGTGACAGCCATAGTACCCCTATAATAGTGATAGCCATAGTACCCCTATAATAGTGACAGCCATGGTACCCCCATAATAGTGACAGCCATAGTACCCCCATAATAGTGACAGCCATAGTACCCCCATAATAGTGACGGCCATAGTACCACCATAATAGTGACAGCCATAGTACCACCATAATAGTGACAGCCATAGTACCCCCATAATAGTGAGGGCCATAGTACCCCTATAATAGTGACAGCCATAGTACCCCTATAATAGTGATAGCCATAGTACCCCCATAATAGTGACGGCCATAGTACCACCATAATAGTAACAGCCATAGTCCCACCATAATAGTGACAGCCATAGTACCCCCATAATAGTGAGGGCCATAGTACCCCTATAATAGTGACAGCCATAGTACCCCCATAATAGTGACGGCCATAGTACCACCATAATAGTGACAGCCATAGTACCCCCATAATAGTGAGGGCCATAGTACCCCCATAATAGTGACAGCCATAGTACCCCTATAATAGTGATAGCCATAGTACCCCCATAATAGTGACAGCCATGGTACCCCTATAATAGTGACAGCCATAGTACCCCCATAATAGTGAGGGCCATAGTACCCCTATAATAGTGACAGCCATAGTACCCCCATAATAGTGACAGCCATAGTACCCCCATAATAGTGAGGGCCATAGTACCCCTATAATAGTGACAGCCATAGTACCCCCATAATAGTGACGGCCATAGTACCCCCATAATAGTGACAGCCATAGTACCCCCATAATAGTGAGGCCCATAGTACCCCTATAATAGTGACAGCCATAGTACCCCCATAATAGTGACAGCCATAGTACCCCCATAATAGTGACAGCCATAGTACCCCCATAATAGTGACAGCCATAGTACCCCCATAATAGTGACAGCCATAGTACCCCTATAATAGTGATAGCCATAGTACCCCCATAATAGTGACAGCCATAGTACCCCATAATAGTGACAGCCATAGTACCCTATAATAGTGACGGCCATAGTACCCCTATAATAGTGATAGCCATAGTACCCCCATAATAGTGACAGCCATGGTACCCCATAATAGTGACAGCCATAGTACCCCCATAATAGTGACAGCCATAGTACCCCCATAATAGTGACAGCCATGGTACCCCCATAATAGTGACAGCCATAGTACCCCTATAATAGTGATAGCCATAGTACCCCTATAATAGTGACAGCCATGGTACCCCCATAATAGTGACAGCCATAGTACCCCCATAATAGTGACAGCCATAGTACCCCCATAATAGTGACGGCCATAGTACCACCATAATAGTGACAGCCATAGTACCACCATAATAGTGACAGCCATAGTACCCCCATAATAGTGAGGGCCATAGTACCCCTATAATAGTGACAGCCATAGTACCCCTATAATAGTGATAGCCATAGTACCCCCATAATAGTGACGGCCATAGTACCACCATAATAGTAACAGCCATAGTACCACCATAATAGTGACAGCCATAGTACCCCCATAATAGTGAGGGCCATAGTACCCCTATAATAGTGACAGCCATAGTACCCCCATAATAGTGACGGCCATAGTACCACCATAATAGTGACAGCCATAGTACCCCATAATAGTGAGGGCCATAGTACCCCATAATAGTGACAGCCATAGTACCCCTATAATAGTGATAGCCATAGTACCCCCATAATAGTGACAGCCATGGTACCCCTATAATAGTGACAGCCATAGTACCCCTATAATAGTGAGGGCCATAGTACCCCTATAATAGTGACAGCCATAGTACCCCCATAATAGTGACAGCCATAGTACCCCCATAATAGTGAGGGCCATAGTACCCCTATAATAGTGACAGCCATAGTACCCCCATAATAGTGACGGCCATAGTACCCCCATAATAGTGACAGCCATAGTACCCCCATAATAGTGAGGCCCATAGTACCCCTATAATAGTGACAGCCATAGTACCCCCATAATAGTGACAGCCATAGTACCCCATAATAGTGACAGCCATAGTACCCCATAATAGTGACAGCCATAGTACCCCCATAATAGTGACAGCCATAGTACCCCTATAATAGTGATAGCCATAGTACCCCCATAATAGTGACAGCCATAGTACCCCCATAATAGTGACAGCCATAGTACCCCTATAATAGTGACGGCCATAGTACCCCTATAATAGTGATAGCCATAGTACCCCCATAATAGTGACAGCCATGGTACCCCCATAATAGTGACAGCCATAGTACCCCATAATAGTGACAGCCATAGTACCCCATAATAGTGACAGCCATGGTACCCCCATAATAGTGACAGCCATAGTACCCCTATAATAGTGATAGCCATAGTACCCCTATAATAGTGACAGCCATGGTACCCCCATAATAGTGACAGCCATAGTACCCCCATAATAGTGACAGCCATAGTACCCCCATAATAGTGACGGCCATAGTACCACCATAATAGTGACAGCCATAGTACCACCATAATAGTGACAGCCATAGTACCCCCATAATAGTGAGGGCCATAGTACCCCTATAATAGTGACAGCCATAGTACCCCTATAATAGTGATAGCCATAGTACCCCCATAATAGTGACGGCCATAGTACCACCATAATAGTAACAGCCATAGTACCACCATAATAGTGACAGCCATAGTACCCCCATAATAGTGAGGGCCATAGTACCCCTATAATAGTGACAGCCATAGTACCCCCATAATAGTGACGGCCATAGTACCACCATAATAGTGACAGCCATAGTACCCCCATAATAGTGAGGGCCATAGTACCCCATAATAGTGACAGCCATAGTACCCCTATAATAGTGATAGCCATAGTACCCCCATAATAGTGACAGCCATGGTACCCTATAATAGTGACAGCCATAGTACCCCATAATAGTGAGGGCCATAGTACCCCTATAATAGTGACAGCCATAGTACCCCCATAATAGTGACAGCCATAGTACCCCCATAATAGTGAGGGCCATAGTACCCCTATAATAGTGACAGCCATAGTACCCCCATAATAGTGACGGCCATAGTACCACCATAATAGTGACAGCCATAGTACCCCCATAATAGTGAGGGCCATAGTACCCCTATAATAGTGACAGCCATAGTACCCCCATAATAGTGACGGCCATAGTACCCCTATAATAGTGACAGCCATAGTACCCCCATAATAGTGACGGCCATAGTACCACCATAATAGTGACAGCCATAGTACCCCCATAATAGTGACGGCCATAGTACCACCATAATAGTGACAGCCATAGTACCACCATAATAGTGAGGGCCATAGTACCCCTATAATAGTGACAGCCATAGTACCCCCATAATAGTGACGGCCATAGTACCACCATAATAGTGACAGCCATAGTACCCCCATAATAGTGACAGCCATAGTACCCCCATAATAGTGACAGCCATAGTACCCCCATAATAGTGAGGGCCATAGTACCCCTATAATAGTGACAGCCATAGTACCCCCATAATAGTGACGGCCATAGTACCACCATAATAGTGACAGCCATAGTACCACCATAATAGTGAGGGCCATAGTACCCCTATAATAGTGACAGCCATAGTACCCCCATAATAGTGACGGCCATAGTACCACCATAATAGTGACAGCCATAGTACCCCCATAATAGTGACAGCCATAGTACCCCCATAATAGTGACAGCCATAGTACCCCCATAATAGTGAGGGCCATAGTACCCCTATAATAGTGACAGCCATAGTACCCCCATAATAGTGACGGCCATAGTACCCCCATAATAGTGACGGCCATAGTACCACCATAATAGTGACAGCCATGGTACCCCCATAATAGTGATAACTACAGCAAACATAACAGTAACATTCACGGTACCCCATGATATCTCCAATAAACTGCATGGGGTTGTTTTGGCATCAAACACATGGATTCCTGCGAGCCCCATTCAGATGAGCGTGGCAAATGTCACCGCATTACACACATCTCCGGGACGGAGAGTCGTTGTCCTATACAGGACCGGCGGGGGCGTTGATACTGCAACTTCGCTCATCACCACTAGATGGCGCCCCACAGCTATAGATTTTTATCCATAAAACAGGCTTGAATAAAGGTCTAATGCCTTGATGTAATTATCTTTGGGGGTTCATAATTAGCCGTGGACCCCCCAAGAATCTAATATCAGTGAAAGAGGCTGACTAATCTTTTTGGCTCCCACAGAGATAAGCGGTGCCAGAGGTGTACAGCAACCACTCATTTCACTCCACTCTGTGGAAACCAAGCCATACATCTATGTTAGGCCTCATGCACACGAACGTATTTTCTTTCCGTGTCCGTTCCGTTTTTTTTTGCGGACCATATGCGGAACCATTCATTTCAATGGGTCCGCAAAAAAAACGGAAGGTACTCCGTGTGCATTCCGTTTCTGTGTGTCCGTTTTTCCGTTCCGCAAAAAAATAGAGCATGTTCTATTTTTTCTAGTTTGCGGACAAGGATAGGCATTATTACAATGGATCCGCAAAAATAACGGATCCGCAAAAAAAACGGATGCCATACGGAATGTCATCCGTTTTTTTTGCGGACCGCAAAACACATACGGTCGTGTGCATGAGGCCTTATTGAGGGCATCAGAGTCAGGGAAAAAATTCTCTAATACAGGGATCAGCAGCCTCCAAAACACCAGCTGTTCTGAAACTACAACTCCCAGGATCCTCCTTTCACTTCCATGGGAATTACAAGAACAGTCAAGGAAGTTTGCATGCTGGGGGTTGTAGTTTCACAGGAGGTGGAGTGCTGAAGGTTGCTGATCCCTGCTCTAATATATACGGGTGCCTTAAAGGGGTATTCCCATTGGGACATTTATGATATATCTAGAGGCAGTGGAGCAACAGCGGTGGCAATTGTGACTCCCCCCTTATCTGGGGTCTGATCTGAAATCTTTTATGGGGGGGTCTGATCTGAGAAAACAATATCGGGTCTGATCTGAGGTATGATATGGGGGTCTGATCTGAGGTATGCTATGTGGGTCTGATCTGAGGTATGATATGTGGGTCAGATCTGAGGTATGATATGGGGGTCTTATCTGAGGTATGATATGGGGGTCTGATCTGAGGTATGCTATGTGGGTCTGATCTGAGGTATGATATGTGGGTCAGATCTGAGGTATGATATGGGGGTCTTATCTGAGGTATGATATGGGGGTCTGATCTGAGGTATGATATGGGGGTCTGATCTGAGGTATGATATGGGGGTCTGATCTGAGGTATGATATGGGGGTCTGATCTGAGGTATGATATGGGGGTCTGATCTGAGGTATGATATGGGGGTCTGATCTGAGGTATGATATGGGGGTCTGATCTGAGGTATGATATGGGGGTCTGATCTGAGGTATGATATGGGGGTCTGATATCTGAGGTATGATATGGGGGTCTGATCTGAGGTATGATATGGGGGTCTGATCTGAGGTATGATATGGGGGTCTGATCTGAGGTATGATTTGGGGGTCTAATCTGAGGTATGATATGGGGGTCTGATCTGAGGTATGATATCGGGGTCTGATCGGAGGTATGATATGGGGGTCTGATCTGAGGTATGATATCGGGGTCTGATCTGAGAAACCAATATGGGGTCCGATCTTAGAAACCAATATGGGGTCCAATCTGAGGTATGATATGGGGGTCTGATCTGAAAGAAAGGGGGTATTTTTTGTACTGGCAGACATTAAAAGTTGAATTATTACTACGGGAACATGATTACTAGTATGGGTGACAGTATTTTTACTATTGGGGCCACTGTTAACCATATGCACTGGCAGACTATTACTATTGGTGGGACTGTGGGGGCACCCTGGCACAGTATTAGTTTAGCACAGTTATTTTTGGGGGACATTGGAGTCATTTATCAAAAGTAGAACTGGGTTAGTTGCCCATAGCAACCAATCAGATTCCACCTTTCATTTTCGAAAGGAGCTGTCAAAAATGAAAGGTGGAATCTGATTGGTTGCTATGGGTAACTAAGCCAGTTCTACTTTACACCAGTTTGATAAATGACCCCAATGTCCCCCAAAAATAACTGTGCTAAACTAATACTGTGCCAGGGTGCCCCCACAGTCCCTCCAATAGTAATAGTCTGTCAGTGTATATGGTTAACAGTGGCCCCAATAGTAAAAATGCTGTCACCCATACTAGTAATCATGTTCCCTGTAGTAATAATTCAACTTTTAATGTCTGCCAGTACAAAAAATACTCCCTTACTTTCAGATCAGACCCTCATATCATACCTCAGATCAGACCCCCATATCATACCTCAGATCAGACCCCCATATCAGACCTCAGATGGTCTGGTCTATAAGCGCCCAATAACTTGCACCTATCTCGAGAATGGGGCCCCGTCTTGTGCCCATGTGATTACAGAGACGGTTGCACATGTACTGCTCTTTCCATTCATTCTTTGGGACTTCCAAAAACAGCAGCGAGCGCCTACTCAGCTATATTCAGAGGTGAGTGCAGATCGGTCGTGAGATGGGGCCCCAATCTCAAGGCACGAGCAGTGACAGGAGCCGGCCCTGTCTGTGCCAAGACAGCTCGCGGGGTAGGAATTTGGGCAGCATCAGCGGTGGAGAGGAGCACCTTGTGTTATTTCGGCTGCTGGAGACACAATGTGCCCTCTGTGCTCTCTGCACATTGACTGACATTCCAGTGGTGCATGCTGGGTAAGCAGTGATGACTGGGCCCACGTGTTCTCCAGGCTGGTTGCTCATACACACTTACCTGAGTCATCGGCTTACTCACCCGCACCTGATCTAAGCCTGCACTGAACACACTGTCCTCCGCAGCTACCTACCTAACCACAAGCCTGCTGCAGTCTACAGCTGCAGCATGACTAGGCCTGGACCATGCACTGTGTGCCAGTGCAGTGCAGCCGCTGTGACCATGCCAGGGCCACCGAGGATTGTAGATTGCGGATTTCCCAATAAGTCCTTGTCTAAAGTAGATTTCCACCGCACATTTCTCTCTTTGCAGTGCAGTGAAACCTGCAATGTGCATCGTAGGCCATGTTCACGCTGATGATCCTCCTCCCATTGCTTTCTGCGGAAAATCTGAGCTTGTAGTTCAGACAGATTAGTCATTTCCGCACGTAGATTGAAAAATCTACGAAAAATCACAGAAAAAAAGGCATCGGGGGTCATTTATCAAAGACCGATTCTGCCACAGATTTTAATGAGAGTCTGTGCTGACAATTATGCAGTTGTAAATAAGGCGTAAATTAGGGTTGAGTGTGCACGTGGACTGCGACCTCAGAATAGCAAAAAATCCAACAATGATGTATTTTTTGCATTCTGGAGTCGTGGCCAACGTGAGAGTTGCTCTGCGACCCCATTAATTTCTGTGCTCCCACCGCTACACTGCGACAGAACACTTACGGTGACCGTACCCTAACCTACCACCTTCAATAAAGGCACTAAAGATATAGAGACCCAGGGCATATGGATGCCATGCTGCCTCATTACGGTGAATGAATCTGACCTGCAATAACACCCATAACCTGTGGACAGGTGTGGTGCCTTTTTCAGAAGAAAATAGCCATGTTTTTCTAACCCTGGACAATCAAAAAATAACCACCCCCTGCACCGTCCTCAAAATACAGTGCCCCAATCTGATAATGTCCCTCTGGTAACCTCTCTATTCCAATGCTCCCATGATCCAGTACTTAGAGGACTTTAACCGCTTAGTGATCTCCCATGCGCCTTTTTACAACGTCACTAAGGGGCCTTAGGCTGGCAGGAGAGCCGTTTTGGGCTGTTTAACCTAAATCATGCCTTGTGCAATGTCACTAGCCACATGTAAGTGGTAACAGAGGGAGCAGATTCCGTCTTCGATCGGCACCCCACAAATGCGATTGCGGGGTGCTGATGTTTGTATATGCTGGCTGGGACCTGGTGTAGGCCCCAAGCCTGCCTTGAGTGTTCCGCAGCAGAGAGGTGCAGCCTGCTGCTCAATTTTAGTACAGCACTGACATTTAAAATGCAATGCACTATAGGGATAGTGCATTGTATTTTAGAATCAATCAAAAGATAGCCTGTTATAGTCCCTTTGTGGGACTAATAAGTGGTTAAAAAAAGTAAAAAAAAAAAAAAAAACATTAATTAAATAAAAAAATCCAATTATAATTTTTTTTTTCCATTGAAAATACCCCTTTCATAAAAAAAGAGCAAAAATAAAATCTCCCCAACATGTATTGTATCGCCACGTCCGTAAAACATTGTCCCGCAAAAAAACAAGCCCTCACATCGACGAAAAAAAAAAAAAGGAATAGCTCTTGGAAGGTGATTAGGACAAAAGGAAGAGAAACACTTGGTCAGTAAAGCCAAAACAGGCTGGTTACTAAGGGGTTAATGTAGTGACTAACCAAAATAGTCAGGGGGTGTCCTGCTGTCTGATCAGGGCCGGCGCATCCTATACGCGGAATAGGCCGCCGCGTAGAGCGCCCCTTGGGCTGCTAGAAGCGCCGGCCCCGCCTCATGCTGCAGCCGCCCGAGCGCTCTGAATTGAGCCTCTGGCGGCTGCAGCACTGCCCGGGCTGGCGCGTCCATGAAGGAGCACCAAGAGGAGAGGAGCTGACAGGGGGGAAGCGCTCAGCACTCCCTCCTGTCACTCCCTCATTGTAGCGTGCCCGAGCTCTTTATGGCCACGGGTAGAGGAGCATCTGTCTCCTGTACCCGGCCGGACTGACATGAAGTGCGCACACAGTGTGCACTTCCTGTCAGTCCGCCCGGGTACAGGAAACTAAAGCTCCTGTACCCTTGGACCATAAAGAGCTTGGCCGCGCTACACTAGAGGGAGGGGGTAGAAAGAGATTGACAAGGGGGGGCTGGAGTGAAGGGGGGGGGGTGAAGAATGACAAAATGACAAGGATGGGGGGGAGGAAGAATGACAAGGGGGGGGGGAGTGTGAAGAATGACGAGGGGGGAGAGAATGACAAGAGGGGGAGAGAATGACAAGGGGGGGGAGTGAGGAATGACAAGGGGGGGAGAGAGAGACCTGGCGTTAGTTAAAGGGGTTCTGCAGTTTATTTAAACTGATGATCTATCGTCCGGGACCCCGCCGATCACCTTGGCCTTCTTGCTGTTTACCGCAGGCGCAGTGACGTCACGACTAGTATCACTGGCCTTGGCGGGGTTAAGCTCTGTTCACTTGAATGAAGCTTAGTCCCACCCAGGCTCTACTGCATTGTGATGTCACATGGGGGGGGGGGGCTAGGAAAGCTTTTCTTTTGCCTAGGGCGGCAAAAATCCTTGCACCGGCCCTGTGTCTGATCCTGGGTAAAATAAACAGCCAGGATGACGTCATAGGTGCAACGTGACGCTTAGAATAAGAGACTTATTTGGAGGAGGGGAGCTAGGCAGCTCACCTTACTGGATCCAGGACAGGTGAGTAACTAAACCGGAGCAATCAGTCTCACTTTCTGCCTGGCACTGTGTTCGGGGCACTCTCTGGCTTGCACTGTTTGTGGAGACACCTACCGGCTGGCAGTGGTAACGGGTGTACCCTGTGGCTCATACTGTTCAGCACTATGGGAGACGTCTCTGGCTGCCACTGTGTATAAGGAATCCTCTCCCTGCGAATGGATGCACTCTTTGGCTGGCACTGTGTGTACATAAGGGGTACTCTTTGGCACTGTGTGTAGATAAGGGGTACTCTCTGGTGTTGTGTATCGATAAGTGGTACTCTCTGGCACTGTGTGTAGAGATAAGGGGTACTCTCTGGCACTGTGTGTAGATAAGGGGTACTCTCTGGTGTTGTGTATAGATAAGGGGTACTCTCTGGTGTTGTGTATCGATAAGGGGTACTCTCTGACACGGTGTATAGATAAGGGGTACTCTCTGACACTGTGTATAGATAAGGGGTACTCTCTGGCACGGTGTATAGATAAGGGGTACTCTCTGGCACTGTGTGTAGATAAGGGGTACTCTCTGGTGTTGTGTATCGATAAGTGGTACTCTCTGGCACTGTGTGTAGAGATAAGGGTACTCTCTGGCACTGTGTGTAGATAAGGGTACTCTCTGGTGTTGTGTATAGATAAGGGTACTCTCTGGTGTTGTGTATCGATAAGGGGTACTCTCTGACACGGTGTATAGATAAGGGTACTCTCTGACACTGTGTATAGATAAGGGGTACTCTCTGGCACGGTGTATAGATAAGGGGTACTCTCTGGCACTGTGTATAGATAAGGGGTACTCTCTGGTGTTGTGTATAGATAAGGGGTACTCTCTGGCACTGTGTATAGATAAGGGGTACTCTCTGACACTGTGTATAGATAAGGGGTACTCTCTGGCACGGTGTATAGATAAGGGGTACTCTCTGGCATGGTGTATAGATAAGGGGTACTCTCTGGTGTTGTGTATAGATAAGGGGTACTCTCTGGCACGGTGTATAGATAAGAACTACTCTCTGGCACAGTGTATAGATAAGGGGTACTCTCTGGCACGGTGTAATGATAAGGGGTACTCTCTGGCACGGTGTATAGATAAGGGGTACTCTCTGGCATGGTGTATAGATAAGGGGTACTCTCTGGCACTTTGTATAGACAAGGGGTACTCTCTGGCACTGTGTATAGATAAGGGGTACTCTCTGGCACAGTGTGTAGATAAGGGGTACTCTCTGGCACAGTGTGTAGATAAGGGGTACTCTCTGGCACAGTGTATAGATAAGGGGTACTCTCTGGCACGGTGTAATGATAAGGGGTACTCTCTGGCACTGTGTATAGATAAGGGGTACTCTGGTGTTGTGTATAGATAAGGGGTACTCTCTGGCACTGTGTATAGATAAGGGGTACTCTCTGGCACGGTGTATAGATAAGGGGCACTCTCTGGCACGGTATATAGATAAGGGGTACTCTCTGGCACGGTGTATAGATTAGGGGTACTCTCTGGCACTGTGTAGAGATAAGGGGTACTCTCTGGTGTTGTGTGTATATATAAGGAGTACTCTCTGGCACTGTGTAGAGATAAGGGGTACTCTCTGGCATGGTGTATAGATAAGGGGTACTCTCTGGCACGGTGTATAGATAAGGGGTACTCTCTGGCACGGTGTAATGATAAGGGGTACTCTCTGGCACGGTGTATAGATAAGGGGTACTCTCCTGCACGGTGTATAGATAAGGGGTACTCTCTGGCACGTTATAATCCTAAGGGATACTCTCTGGCACGGTGTATAGATAAGGGGTACTCTCTGGCACGGTGTATAGATAAGGGGTACTCTCTGGCACGGTGTATAGATAAGGGGTACACTCTGGCACCGTGTATAGATAAGGGGTACTCTCTGGCACGGTGTATAGATAAGGGGTACTCTCTGGCACGGTGTATAGATAAGGGGTACACTCTGGCACGGTGTATAGATAAGGGGTACTCTCTGGCACGGTGTATAGATAAGGGGTACTCTCTGGCACGGTGTATAGATAAGGGGTACACTCTGGCACCGTGTATAGATAAGGGGTACTCTCTGGCACGGTGTATGGGTCACTCCCTCTCTTTTCTCATTGGATAGTTGAGTTTTCATTTTCAGGCTCGTAGTGGTATTATATACTGTGTACTACTAGCAGTATAATACCACTACATAGACAGGAGAGTGATGTAAGATGGCTGCAGGTATCTGGATACTTCTCTTTGGCTACAATGGCTGTCTGACTGCCAAAACCAAGGCCTGTAATAGTACCCTGTACTGACATGGGTAAATACGATACTGGGAAGTGTCTGCATCTACATCCAGGGCGACCACCGGGCCCTGAGTGATGACAACAGTTAGCATAGTCCATCTCCAGTCCATACAGTAAATAACAGCTCTGTAGGAGCCGGACTGGACCATCTGTTTGATGTGGGATCATTGGACTCTCTAAAGATCATGTCAAACGTCTCACAAATTTCCAATTGTGTGGATTCTACAGCTGTGAGTCTCCGTGGTAACAGACTACAAACAAACCTTGTGTAGTCTGATCTTGCAGTCGTACTCTCCTGCACCCATTCCTCTCTGAAGGAGTGACTCTAAATCCATATAGAGAAGTTCAGCACAGGCCAAGAGCTGGACTCTGCTCAATACCGTGCACAACTTTATGGTGGCGGGTCCTACCCACTGCTGCTCCATTCCTCACACACTCTTGGTATGTGGAGGCTCGCACCTACCAGCATCCCTCTACTAGCCGCTGGAGTAGAGCTGCTCTATCCACTACTGAGGTCTGCCCATAGTGTGAGCATGCTCCCTCTGGCTCCTAAAGGATCAGCACACATCCTAATATTCCCCAGCCAGTGGCTGGCTACACTGGGGTACTTAAGGCACCATCCTCTATCTGCAGGTGCCTGAGCAGAGTTCTAGTTCAGTGTCCTGCAAAGATGCCGTATGGCTGGTTTGTTGTCTCGTGTACCGACTTCTTCTCTGCCTGACTTGACGGTTGTCTCTGTACTGACCCTGAACTGCCCGCACTGACCTTGGATTGACTGTTGTATTGCTAATACTCTGCCTGCCCTGATCTCGACCTGTCCCTGACTGTGGTTTTGCCTAGGGATGAATGGACCCGTGGGCGTTCGGGTTCGCCGGGTACAGCCGAACATCGGGTCAAAGTTCAGGTTCACTACCCGAACTCGAACCCCATTAAAGTCAATAGGGACCTGAACATTGGTGCACTAAAATGGTTGTAAAATAGTCGTAGTAAGGGCTAGAGGGCTGCAAAAGGAAGCAAAATGGGGGTAAGAGCAGGACACTTGCCCTGTAAATAAATGTGGATAGGGAAAATGACTTAAAATAACATAAAATAGAAAAAAATAAAAACTAATAATCTTGAGGCGGAGGTCAAAGTGGAGTAGGAGGTTGAGGAGGCAGTGGACGTGGCAGTGTAGGTAGAAGCGGCGGAGGCGAAGGTAGCCAATGTTTTTGTTGTTTTGTTTTTTTGGAAACACCCCACAACATTGGGAAATAGAAAAGAGAATGCAAATCGAAAGTGTACTGGAGTCTAACAAAGGCTGGATGAGGCCGGTATAAATGTCTATTCTGCACAAGGGATGGACAGGTCCTGTGGGATCCATGCCTGGTTCATTTTAATAATTGTGAGGTTGTGGACAAGCGGCTGCGCTTGTCTGTAATGGCGCCCCCTGCTGTGCTAAATACACGTTCAGACAATACAGTGGCTGCAGGGCAGGCCAGCACCTCCAGTGTGTAAAGGGAAAGCTCAGGCCATGTGCCTAATTTGGAGACCCAGAAGTTGAATTGGGCAGACCCATCAGTTGGTACATGTAGGAGTGTGCACACGTTCCACCAAGTTGCTAAAATGCTGCCTCCTGCTAAGACGTTCCATATCAGCTGGTGGTGCTGGTTGTTGTGGCGTTCTGACAAAGCTTTTCCACATTTCGCCCATGATAACCCTGCCTTCTGAGGTGCTGGCGGTGTCCCAGGTGCGTTGGCGACTTCTTTCTTTTTTCTCCTCTGTCTTCGCCTTGTGCTTCCACTTGTCCCCCGCTGTCAGGTGGGAATGCCATTAGCAGCGTGTCTGACAGCGTGTGCTTGTAGTCGCGAATCTTCCAATCACGCTCCAGTGACGGAATTAAGGACAGCACATTGTCCTTGTAACGGAGATCCAGCAGTTTGACCACCCAATAATCAGCACAAGGTAAAATGTGGGCAACTCTGCGGTCGTTGCGCAGGCACTGCAGCACGTAGTCGCTCGTGTGCCAAGCTGTCCTCTGTGGGAGGTGTATCGTCTGTGTTCTCTGTATCCCCCCCAAACATGCTCCACTGATGCCCATAAGCTACTTTGGGTGTCACCCTGCTGTAAACACGGTTCCTCCTCCTCATCCTCCAGAACTGTGCCCTGGCTGGACAATTGTGCACCTGGCCTATGTTGGTGCAGGAACCCACCCTCCGAGCCACTTGTGAATGACTGGCCTGATAACCATGGAAATGACCCCTCTTCCTCCTGTGCCACATCCTCTTCCATCATCGCCCGAAGTGTTTTTTCAAAGAGACATAGAAGTGGGATAGTAACGCTGAGGACTGAGTCATCGGCACTCGCCATGTTGGTGGAGTACTCGAAACAGCGCACAGGGCACACAAGTCCCGCATGAAGGCCCACTCGGTGGTGAAGTGGTGATGTTCCGCAGAGCAACTCACCCGTGTGTGCTGCAGCTGAAACTCCACTATGGCCTGCTGCTCCTCGCATAGTCTCTCCAGCTTGGGCAAGGCGGAGTTCCACCTTGTGCGTACATTGCATATGAGGCGGTGAGTGGGAAGGCCGAAGTTACGCTGCAGCGCAGACAGGCGAGCAGCAGCAGAGTGAGAATGCCGAAAGCGCGCACAGACGGCCCGCACATTATGCAGCAGCTCTGACATATCGGTAATTTTTTAGGAACCTCTGCACCACCAAATTCAGCACATGCGCCAGGCAAGGGATGTGCGTCAAACCGGCTAGTCCCAGAGCTGCTACAAGATTTGGCCCGTTATCGCGCACCGCCAGGCTCATTGGTCTGTTGTCCCATGACTGTCCATATCTCCTGCGCGGTGTGGGGTTTTCCCCCCAAACAGATGAGTTTCAAAACTGCCTGCTGTCGTTTCCCTCTGGCTGTGCTGAAGTTGGTGGTGAAGGTGTTACACTGACCGGATGAGGAGGAAGCGGAGTAGGAGGAGGCAACGAGAAACGTCCTGCAATCCTCGGTGGTGGAAGGACATTTAGTGGCGGCTGGGAACCACGTACTGTGGAACAGCAGCTACCTCCATAAGGTTTTTAAAATTCTCCATCTCCACCAGACGGAATGACAATTTTGAAATGCTGGCATTCAGGGCCAGGGATCGCGGGTGGGTAGGGGTGTACTTCCTCTTTCTCTCCAGTGTTGGGGGGATGGACAGCTGAACGCTTCCATGGGACAGTGTGGAGATGCTGGGTGACGGTGGTGGAGAAGGTGGTGGTGTTGCTGCCACATCCTCTGTTTGCAGGGTGGCAGGTGCCACTCTTACTCCAGAGGGGAGAAAGAGGCCGAGACTGCAGCAGAAGAGGGAGCAGGAGGAGCCTGAAATCTTTTGGGGTTTTTCAGGTGTTTACTCCACTGCAGTTCATGCTTTGCATGTAGATGCCTGGTCATGCAGGTGGTGCTCAGGTTTAGAACGTTTATGCCTCGCTTCAGGCTCTGATTGCACAGCGTGCAAACCACTCGCGTCTTGTCGTCAGCACATTATCTGAAGAACTGCCACGCCAGAGAACTTCTAGGAGCTGGCTTTGGTGTGCTCAGTCCCTGGGTGCGGTGGGCAGTAGCAGGCATACCTGCTAGATGACGGCCACTCTGCTTTTGCACCCTGCTCCCTCTTTTGCTGTGTGGGTGGCGCTGTGACCACCACCTCTTCCTCCTAACTGCACACGTCACTCACATGACCTTGATTCCATGTGGGGTCTAGGACCACATCATCTTCCACCCATTCTTCACCCCTGCCCTCCTTGCCGGTCTGCATATGGCAGAAAGCCGCAGCAGTTGGCACCTGTGTTTCGTCATCATCAGAGACGTGCTCCACATCCTGGAACATAAGTGGTTGGGCATCGGTGCACTCAATTTCTTCCACTTCTGGGGCAGGGCTAGGTGGATGGCTGACAGAAACCCCACCAGCAGAGTCATCAACAAGCATAAGAGACTGCTGCATAACTTGGGGATCAGACTGCTTGGCTGATTTGCAAGGGGGTAAGGTAAAAGACAGATGCCCATCGGCTGCAGGTGTCAACTCTGCACTTTTAGCAGAGGACTGGGTGGGAGACAATGTGAAGGAATTGGAGGCACTGTCAGCCACCCAATCTACTAGCGACTGTACTTGTTCTGGCCTCATCATTCGTACACCGGTATTCGGGCCTACAAAATGACGCTGAACGTCCTGTCGCCTACATGCACCTGAGGAAGGTGTTTCATTTGGGCATGTAGCTGGCACATATCGACCACGTCATCTCCCTGCAACAGGAGCACCAGCAGCACCATGACCAGGGCCACGTCCCTTATTTGATGCTCTCCTCATTCTTTGAGGTCACCCACCAAACTAACAGACGGATTAACTATATTAATTGCCCTGTCACATATGCAGTGCAGGTGTACCTCACACCAAAAATGGGAATATGTCATCCACCGAACTAACAGTCAGATTAACTATATTAATTTCCCTGTCACATATGCAGTGCAGGTGTACCTCACACCAAAAATGGGAATATGTCATCCACCGAACTAACAGATGGATTAACTATATTAATTTCCCTGTCACATATGCAGTGCAGGTGTACCTCACACCAAAAATGGTTATATGTCACCCATCGAACTAACAGACAGATTAACTATTATATTTTTGTATCAGAGATACAAAAATGGTGCATTGCACCCACAAAAAATCATTATAGCCAGATTCCTAACGCTCTCTCTCGCTTCAGCTGCCTGCTTCCTGACCCTGTACTACTCAGAGCTGATGGGCAGTGCTACACATGGTCCAGCTTGTATAGAGGTCACATGATGCACCGGCCAATCACAGCCATGCCATTACTAGGCATGGCTGTGATGGCTTCTAAGTGCCCACAGCTTAAAAGCTTGTTAATTGGCTGCCCTGCAGCCTTTCAAAAGCTTTATTAAATGCTCAAACCCGAACTTTTCCGGCAAAGTTCGGGTCCGGGTACCCGAACTCGCAAAGTTCGGTACGGATCCGAACTTTACTGTTCGGGTTCGCTCAACACAAGTTTTGCCAGATCCCTTGGTGCTCCTCAATGGTGTCTCTTGACCCCCATGGGTCAGTGGTCACTTGAACAGAGACTACTCCAGGAGGTAAAGGCCTGGTGGTTCCCCTGCAGTGAAGTCCAGATCCCTGTACCGTGTTAAAGGGTGATTTTTATTTATTTTTCCTGCCGATTCAATGGCTCCCTTGGAATGTGCCCAATGAATGATCAAACTGCTGTACACCAAGATACTTGCAGGGCATAGCAGACATTTTATTACACGTAGTAACATAATGTACAGGCTCGTCTACTGCATAAATTATCTTTTTTTTAACTTTTTTACCTTTTTATTGTGTTCTATTACGTTCACTAAATTCCATTTCCATTTTTTATTTTATTTTTGAGTCAGAATGGTCAGTGGAATGTGCCAGATGTGGAGTGACAGAATGTATTGAGACGGCGTAGCGTACAACCTGCAGTCACATAGCGTCCGGGCAGGTCTACTGCCTACATTAGCCTATGTCATGGCACCTGTGATGTCACGGGATTAGCATTACAGGTAACACACGTTATTCCTGATTCACTTGCCGCTCGCAGGATCTCTGCTCCCTCAAGGCTCAGATATTTGTCAGGATTCATTATGTAATGGGCGCTCATATAATAGCCCGAGCCTCTGTACGCGGGTAGTTGGCTCGAGGTGAACGATGAGGAAACCTGATCGTTACCGACCATCCTCTATTATTTACAGGAACCTAATCTGCGACAAGAGAGGTAAGACGCTCCTAATACAGAGATACAGCGGCACGCAGGCGTCGCCTTCATATTATTACACTTTTCATTGCCAGCAAGTATTGCTATGTTTTTAAAATGTAATTTTTATTTATTGGTATATTCAGAAACTCAAAAGTATTATAAAAGAGGCTGAAAATGTAAGAAATGAGGCCAAACTCACAGATTTCTAAGAAGAAGAAAAAA
The DNA here is from genome assembly GCA_033119425.1 of Bufotes viridis. Taxonomy (NCBI): domain Eukaryota; kingdom Metazoa; phylum Chordata; class Amphibia; order Anura; family Bufonidae; genus Bufotes; species Bufotes viridis. Next base: position 60,729,158 of record CM065599.1, on the reverse strand, counting down.
TGAAAATACATAGAAATGAAGTAACGGATTTAGGTTCAGTGGTGACATATATAAAATAGATAAAGTAGTTCATAAAATATATAAAGTAGTTTATAATAAAATACATACGTATATAAAGTAGATATAATAAACTACGTATATAAAGTGGTAAAATATGATGTCTATGTAATCGAATGATCAAATTAGAATTTCCAAAATATTATATTTCCCAATGAATTTTTCAAATATTGTAGCGATTTTAGTTGATTTCATCAGAATTAAGGTAAGTAACGTGGTAAAGGGTATTCCGGTTTTATGACGTTATCCCCTGTCCTCAGAATAGGGACTAACTATAATGACCCCCATCGATCAAGATAATGGGATCCCTGTACCCCATAGAGCCCCCTGAAATGAATGGAGCGGGCAGTCGGGCATGCCATTCGGTTTGTTGGCTCCACAGGGTACAAGGCCCCCATTCTCTTGATCTGTGGGGGTCCCAGCGGTTGGACCCCCACTGATGTAATAGTCATCCCCTATCCTGAGGACAGTAGATAACTTAATGTAACCGGAATACCCCTTCAGTATTGATGACCTATGCTCAGGATGGTAGAGGTCCAACACCTGGCACCCCACTGATCAGCTGCTTGAGGATGAGCAGACCCCCCGCGATCAGGATGAGGATATCCCCTCAGTAATAAACGCTGCGCTTTTCCCTTTTATACACATTTTCTGTATTCTAGTTTGGGGATGGTATTAGATATGATTGATTTGAGGCTTGTGTTTCCGTAATATTCTAGATTAGTGTTGGCCATACACATTACATTCTCGCTTGTGAAGCCTGAAGACCATCTAATGTTTATGGGGGGTGTCCTCTAAGCCTATGTAATAGTGAGCGGGGCAGTTAGGCACCTGGGATTTGCTCCCTCTAGGCAATACATAATTGCATCAGATGATAGCTTCTAGCCATTCAGTATTAAACAGCAGCCAGAATGAAGCTTATAGGGTACGTCCTTGGTGGTCTAGGACTGTGAAGGGGTACTGTTTTCATCTCTAGTGGTCTAGGGCAGTGAAGGATTCCTGTGGTCTAGGGCAGTCAACTTTAACACCATGAGTGGAGGGTGGTGGAAGGGTTTATGCTGCACACCTGGGGTCCAGTAGTTCCTTACCTCTCCAGAGTGCTCCTGCCCGTAACTGGATGCCGTTTCCTCACTGTGCAGATAATGGATATGAGAGGACTTTACAGCTGCAACACTTTCACTGCTCTAGACCACCAGAAAATTTACAACAGGCATGCCCAACCTGCGGCCCTCCAGATGTTGCAAAACTACAACTCCCAGCATGCCTGGACAGCCTACAGCTATCAGCCTACAGCAGGGCATGGTGGGAGTTGTAGTTTTACAACAGCTGGAGGGCCGCAAGTTGGGCATCCCTGATTTACAATATCTTACTACACTGCCCTAGACCATCAAGGGATTAACCAGGGATGTATGCAGAAACCTCTTTATCCCCTAGACCACCAGGAATGTTGACAATAACCACCAGGGTTTTAACCATTAACCTCTTCATTCTCTTAGACCACCAGGGGTGCTAATAAGGGATGTGGATATTGCCACCTTCACCATCTCAGACCACCAAGGATGCTGAAACTGAGTACCAGGGTTTTAACAGTTAACTCCTTAATCTCCCTAGATCACGAGGAGTGTTGATATAGATAAAAGGAATGCTGACATTGACCCTTTCACTCCCCTAGACCAACAGGGATGTTGGCATTAACCACTTTACTGCGTTGTCAGGGATCAACCCTTTCTCTACTTTAAATCTCCAGGAATTACTATTAACCTTGTCAGTAAATTGAACCGTGAGGTAATTAACACTGTCATTTTCTAGACAGACAGGAATACCTTTGCTAACCACTTCACAAGCCTAGACCACCAGAGGTAAATCACTGTTCTACAGCTCCAGGGATGTGAATCTTAAAGGAGTTGTGCAGTGCAAAGATACTGATGACCTATCCTGAGGATACAGTAGGTCATCAATATCAGATCGGGGAGGGTCCAACTGCTGGCACCCCGGCAATCAGCTGTTGGAAGAGGTAGCAGCGGTCGTGCCAGTGCTGCTTCTGCTTTAACATTACCCACACATCGTCTCCAGTGTAGAAGCTGCTTGTCCCATCAAAACTGGCCCTGACCAAAACATGAAAAGGAGTTACACTTAAAGGGACGCTCCACTTTGGGCAATCCCTACTTAATCGAAGTGTCACCTCACACACAAAAAAAAATTACTATAAAGTCCGCCCCATGTTGGGACCTCCAGAGATCAGCTGTTGGGAAGTAAGCGCTCAGTTTCCCTGCAGCGCCACCAGTGGGGAGATGAGGGATTACACAGCATCCAATTAGATTGATGGATTGTCTGTGCAGGACAGGTCCTCCAGAGAAAGAGACGCTCTTTGGTCTTCAGACCTGACACGCTGAGGATCTAATAGGGACAATCCCTTGAAATACCCTGTATGTACCGACATGGATCCATGCAGAGCTCTCCTATAGTTATTACCTGAGGAACCTCTCGGCGGATGAGCATCCCTGGTGACCACTCTCAGAATGGGCTGTTCACCATGCTGGTTGTCACTCAGTTCTCCCCAAATCCTGAATGAGAAAACTTGAGCGGGAGATCTTGGGAGTTGTCATAGAAGACATATTAGTTGTCACCCAGGTTTTCCAATAACAGATATACCCTCCAATCTGACCAGCTTCTTCCTGGTGGCCCCTGAACAGAGGTTGTCCAAGCTGGAGAACCCCTTTAAGGACCAACTTTCTGACCCTGTGTCATTCTTTGACCTCAAGAAAACCAGAAGAGCGTTGTGGTGTGGATGCCTGGAGTGATGGCAAGCAGCCATACTGTCCTACTTGTTCTTAAAGGGGAAGTCTATATTCTGATAAAAATGGTCACGTTTAGTAATGACTGGTAGGCAGCATAGGTCCAATAGGCAAAAACACACCTCCAGTGCTGCTTGGGATTTACTTAGAAACCCTACCAAAGAGCATTGGAATGATGAGAGTTGTAGTCATTATTAAGAGCTCTTTGCAGAGCCGTTCTAAAGAGCTGTGGCCTATTGGGACTTGTAGTTCTCCGGGCTGCCGGTAGGGGACGCTGGTGCACTGATAACAGGAGTACCTCAGGCTGGCGGTGACCGCAGAATGTACGGGACGACGCGAACAAGTGTCAGGGGCGTGGCTCCGGCGCGGGTCACGTGGGCCGAGTGTCTGAGGTGCAGACTACAGGTCCCATCATGCCGTGCGGCGGCCGCTGAGTAGTTGGATTGAGCCGAGCGGAGCTCCGGGAGTGCGAATTGTGAGCCCAGGGCTGAAGTGAGAGGAATACCGGGGAGCAGGAGGAAGCCCCGGGAGATGAGCGCTGCGCCTCGGCCTGAGGTGGCCGGGAAAGGACATGCTTCACTGGGGCCACCACCGTACTCAAGTGGCCGGCTCTGGCCTGGATTAAGCGTGGAGCAGCTCCCAGCACAGAGACTGTGACAGTGGGGACGGCATGACGTCCAAGGGTGAGTTCTGCCCCGCCGGGAGGGGGCGCTGCTGACGGGGACAAGTTTCGGTGGCTCTGTGTCCTGGGTTTTGTAGGGGGCCTTTAGGTGGGGCAGCCTCTAGGTGGCAGCAGACTGTGTGGGTGCCTCTAGGTGGCAGCAGACTGTGTGGGTGCCTGTAGGTGGCAGCAGGCTTTGGAAGGGGTGCCTGTAGGTGGCAGCAGGCTGTGGAGGGGTGCCTGTAGGTGGCAGCAGGCTGTGTGGGTGCCTATAGGTGGCAGCAGGCTGTGGAGGGGTGCCTCTAGGTGGCAGAAGGCTGTGGAGGGGTGCCTCTAGGTGGCAGAAGGCTGTGTGGGTGCCTCTAGGTGGCAGCAGGCTGTGGAGAGGTGCCTCTAGGTGGCAGCAGGCTGTGGAGAGGTGCCTCTAGGTGGCAGAAGGCTGTGTGGGTGCCTCTAGGTGGCAGCAGGCTGTGGAGAGGTGCCTCTAGGTGGCAGAAGGCTGTGTGGGTGCCTCTAGGTGGCAGCAGGCTGTGGGGGTGCCTCTAGGTGGCAGCAGGCTGTGTGGGTGCCTCTAGGTGGCAGCAGGCTGTGGGAGGTGCCTCTAGGTGGCAGCAGGCTGTGGGGAGTGCCTCTAGGTGGCAGCAGGCTGTGGGGGTGCCTCTAGGTGGCAGCAGGCTGTGGGGGTGCCTCTAGGTGGCAGCAGGCTGTGGGGGTGCCTCTAGGTGGCAGCAGGCTGTGGGAGGTGCCTCAGGTGGCAGCAGGCTGTGGAGGGGTGCCTCTAGGTGGCAGCAGGCTGTGGGGGTGCCTCAGGTGGCAGCAGGCTGTGGGGGTGCCTCTAGGTGGCAGCAGGCCGTGGGAGGTGCCTCTAGGTGGCAGCAGGCTGTGGGAGGTGCCTCTAGGTGGCAGCAGGCTGTGGGGGGGTGCCTCTAGGTGGCAGCAGGTCTGTGGGGGTGCCTCTAGGTGGCAGCAGGCTGTGGGGGGTGCCTCTAGGTGGCAGCAGGCTGTGGGGGGTGCCTCTAGGTGGCAGCAGGCTGTGGGGAGGTGCCTCTAGGTGGCAGCAGGCTGTGGGGGGGTGCCTCTAGGTGGCAGCAGGCTGTGGGGAGGTGCCTCTAGGTGGCAGCAGGCTGTGGGGAGGTGCCTCTAGGTGGCAGCAGGCTGTGGGGGTGCCTCTAGGTGGCAGCAGGCTGTGGGGGTGCCTCTAGGTGGCAGCAGGCTGTGGGGGGTGCCTCTAGGTGGCAGCAGGCTGTGGGGGGTGCCTCTAGGTGGCAGCAGGCTGTGGGGGGTGCCTCTAGGTGGCAGCAGGCTGTGGGGGTGCCTCTAGGTGGCAGCAGGCTGTGGGGGGTGCCTCTAGGTGGCAGCAGGCTGTGGGGGGTGCCTCTAGGTGGCAGCAGGCTGTAGGGGGGTGCCTCTAGGTGGCAGCAGGCTGTGGGGGTGCCTCTAGGTGGCAGCAGGCTGTGGGGGTGCCTCTAGGTGGCAGCAGGCTGTGGGGGGTGCCTCTAGGTGGCAGCAGGCTGTGGGGGTGCCTCTAGGTGGCAGCAGGCTGTGGGGGGGGGGTGCCTCTAGGTGGCAGCAGGCTGTGGGGGGGGGTGCCTCCAGATGGCAGCAGGCTGCAGGGGTGCCTCTAGGTGGCAGCAGGCTGGACTCAGGTAGGCACTGGTGACATGTGGATTCGTCGTCCAGGTCACACATTGGCCCCTTTGTTGGTGGCACCCTGGATGACTGACTAGACTTTGTGGCATTGTACCTGCTAGTAGGTGGCATCTAAGTGGCACTCTTTGATGGTGGCATCCAGTGTTGGGCTCATTTTTGAAGGTGCCAGAGTTGGGAGACTCTTTCTTGGTCTCACGTAGGTTGAAAGTTGGGGTCCTGTTGGCAGCCGGGTAAACTGGGCACACTGTCTGCTTGAGAGGGTCTTTGGCAGAAAGCCAGTTGCGATCTGATCTCACGTGTTGGCAGCACACCTTCTGTTGGTGGCATCTAGGTTGGCATTGCACTGGTTGAATGGCGGTGTTCTGTATACGTCTGATGTGTTGCCCTGTGGCACCTGTATGGTATGGGAGGGAGGGTGGGCTATCTCTTGTGGGGACTCTGTTTACACACGGTGGGTTGCTCTTGTCCAGGTTCCGTGAAGCACTCTTTGGGAGGTGACCTCTAAATAGTGTATGTAGGGGTGATGCCAGCTTCCCTGAGGTACCATGCTGGTTACCTCTGATGCCCTTATTTGTGACGTGCCCGGGCAGCTGCAGGGGAGGGCACGGCTGGGTCTTCACGTCATGGATTTGTATTGCTGTTTGTTTTAGGTTGTTTGCTTCATTTGCACGGCTGGCAGAGCTGCGTCCTGTGCCACCTGTAATCCAGGAACATGTGCCAGGTGGTGTCACAATAGTAGTGGTGCAACTACTGCCCCCAGCATCCACAGACTAAATTTGTAAATAGTCTTCTTCCGTTTTGTGTATTCATCTCCTAGGCAGGTGATCCCGCTCGCTGCATCTGTCAGGGGGCACAGTCCGGTGGTGGGAGGTCATGCTCCAAGGGTCAGAAAAACGAGCCCGCCTTTCTCTAAGGACAGCGCCACACCTGTCCATGGGTGGTATTGCAGCTAAGCCCCTTTCACGTTACTAGAGCGAAGCTACAATACCAGGCACAGACCATGAGCAGGTGTGGCGCTGTTTCTAGAAGGACTGTCACTTTAAGAGACTGCTCAAGAGACTGCTTTATGGCTTTATTGTTAAAGCCATAAAGCTTATGTAGTGATCTGGTGTCTCCGGCACTGATTGTGTGCCCTTACCTCCTGGGTCGCTCGGAGCGGTGGGTTGTGGTTTGACGCCAAGGCACTGAGTCTGGACGGTCCGGTTGGCCTGTATCTATAGATAGGCCCATTGGTGTTGCAGCTTGTTCTTGAAGAGAGAGCTGGTGGGATGGCGTGAGTGACCGGAGGGTCACCTGGTGGACCTACAGGCGAGAGGTCTCCCCATGGTGTCACTTAGGAAAGCCAGGAGAAGGTGACCTTAGTAATAGTTGGCGCTAGAGTAGAGGGCTAACCACAGGAGGAGGCGGCTGGGGAGCTGCTGCCCGGGAGGGAGCCAAGGTGTGTGGTGCTGGACTCAGACCCAGGGTCTATCAGAGGTTGGCGATGGCTGCCCTGAGGCCCCTGGCATGGCCTGATTCTGCATTACCAGGAGGAGTAATGGTGCCCCTAGACTGTACTGCAACCATTAAGCTCCTGTGCCTCATAGGACGATTGTCACCATCAAGAGAAATGTGCATTCTTCTGTTTCTCGGCTCAGTATCTGCACCCTCCTATACAACACCCCCCTAGAGGGCAGAGACGGTTGGCATTCCTCTGCGTCTGACTTATCTCCGTCCCTGAGGTTTCTTCTGGGCGTCGGGCACACTTGGCTAACCCGACATGTCTCAGCGATGAGAGAATTTCTGGGTGAATCAGCGGGCGTGGGGCGTGCAGTCCTGTGGAGGGGCGAGTAATGCACATCGATTTGAAGCGTTGAGGAAGTTTCCAGCCACTTTATTGTCTTTACCAGATCTCTGCGTCCTGTCAGTGAATGGAAGCGTTCACCAAGAAGCTGAAAGCCTGCCCTGATCGTGTTCCTTACAGGAGACCTTACCTGTATCAGTTGGATATCGGGACATTAAGGTTGTGAAGGGCGTTTCTGTTCACTGTCAGCAAGCAGTCATTTTGAAAATGGCAAGGAATTGAAACACAAGGTTTCAGATATGAACCTGTTGACATCAGACTGTTAAGGCTGCGGGCGGTGCTGGTCCGTGTCTGGTGGTGTTGCGGTAAAGCTCACCGTCTGTAGAATATGACTCTCATCGGGCAGAGTCGGGGGTCACACAGGTGACGGCCCCTGCTGTGACCCCAGGTCCTTGGTGATGGGAGGGGTATGCGGAGGATACTAGTGATCACAGGGGTGATAAATCTCCTGCCCGGGTGGTGTCAGTAGTGAATCACGATGAGGTTATGTAACTGCTTAAATAGCAACCGCCCGACATTTCTGCATCCAGATCCACAACGTTCTGACCGGATCATGGCAGCCGCTGCTTGCTGTCTTGTGCTGGCTGCAGTGAATGGAATCTTTCAAGGAATTGTTACTTAAAGGGGTAATAAATGTCCGCAGGATCAGCAATAAATATATGGTCGCTGGGGGTCTAACTGCTGGGGCTTCAGCGATCACAAGAACGGGGTCCCCGAGTCCCGCCGTGTGACCACCACTCCATTGACTTGTATGGGAGAACCGCGCTCGGCTTCCTCCATCAGTCCCATAGAAGTGAATGGAGCAGTGGTCCCACAGGGGACTCGGCGGGAGATCCCCTATACTTGTGGGGGTCCCCCAAGTTTCTATCTGTCTCTTGGTAATCACACGTTTAATCATCTATCCCTTTAATCTGTAAGCTTAGGATCTTTCGTCCCCAGTGGGGAATTGTTCTGTCAGTGGACCATCACCCCCAATCGTAATTGTACTAGGAGTCTGTGTGGAGCAATTGCTAATGCTGCAATTCCATAAGGAGAGGATCAATGCCTCCCATACAGATAATCTGTATTGGGGAACGGCCACTATGGTAATCTGGAGCTTTTAAATCTCAGGGAGCTGCACTATATGCATTCTGTCATTAGATCACTAGTACAGCACTGAGTATTGGGGGATTGTTCTTTATACATTTCTCTGCAGTCATTAGATCACTAGTACAGCACTGAGTATTGGGGGATTGTTCTTTATACATCTCTCTGCAGTCATTAGATCACTAGTACAGCACTGAGTATTGGAGGATTGTTCTTTATACATTTCTCTGCAGTCATTAGATCACTAGTACAGCACTGAGTATTGGGGGATTGTTCTTTATACATCTCTCTGCAGTCATTAGATCACTAGTACAGCACTGAGTATTGGGGATTGTTCTTTATACATTTCTCTCCTGTCATTAGATCACTAGTACAGCACTGAGTATTGGGGGATTGCTCTTTATACATTTCTCTGCAGTCATTAGATCACTAGTACAGCACTGAGTATTGGGGATTGTTCTTTATACATCTCTCTGCAGTCATTAGATCACTAGTACAGCACTGAGTATTGGAGGGATTGTTCTTTATACATTTCTCTGCAGTCATTAGATCACTAGTACAGCACTGAGTATTGGGGGATTGTTCTTTATACATTTCTCTCTGCAGTCATTAGATCACTAGTACAGCACTGAGTATTGGGGGATTGTTCTTTATACATTTCTCTCCTGTCATTAGATCACTAGTACAGCACTGAGTATTGGGGATTGTTCTTTATACATTTCTCTGCAGTCATTAGATCACTAGTACAGCACTGAGTATTGGGGATTGTTCTTTATACATTTCTCTGCAGTCATTAGATCACTAGTACAGCACTGAGTATTGGGGATTGTTCTTTATACATTTCTCTGCAGTCATTAGATCACTAGTACAGCACTGAGTATTGGGGATTGTTCTTTATACATCTCTCTGCAGTCATTAGATCACTAGTACAGCACTGAGTATTGGGGATTGTTCTTTATACATTTCTCTGCAGTCATTAGATCACTAGTACAGCACTGAGTATTGGGGATTGTTCTTTATACATCTCTCTGCAGTCATTAGATCACTAGTACAGCACTGAGTATTGGGGATTGTTCTTTATACATTTCTCTGCAGTCATTAGATCACTAGTACAGCACTGAGTATTGGGGATTGTTCTTTATACATTTCTCTGCAGTCATTAGATCACTAGTACAGCACTGAGTATTGGGGATTGTTCTTTATACATTTCTCTGCAGTCATTAGATCACTAGTACAGCACTGAGTATTGGGGATTGTTCTTTATACATTTCTCTGCAGTCATTAGATCACTAGTACAGCACTGAGTATTGGGGATTGTTCTTTATACATTTCTCTGCAGTCATTAGATCACTAGTACAGCACTGAGTATTGGGGATTGTTCTTTATACATTTCTCTGCAGTCATTAGATCACTAGTACAGCACTGAGTATTGGGGATTGTTCTTTATACATCTCTCTGCAGTCATTAGATCACTAGTACAGCACTGAGTATTGGGGATTGTTCTTTATACATTTCTCTGCAGTCATTAGATCACTAGTACAGCACTGAGTATTGGGGATTGTTCTTTATACATTTCTCTGCAGTCATTAGATCACTAGTACAGCACTGAGTATTGGGGATTGTTCTTTATACATTTCTCTGCAGTCATTAGATCACTAGTACAGCACTGAGTATTGGGGATTGTTCTTTATACATTTCTCTGCAGTCATTAGATCACTAGTACAGCACTGAGTATTGGGGGATTGTTCTTTATACATTTCTCTGCAGTCATTAGATCACTAGTACAGCACTGAGTATTGGGGGATTGTTCTTTATACATTTCTCTGCAGTCATTAGATCACTAGTACAGCACTGAGTATTGGGGATTGTTCTTTATACATCTCTCTGCAGTCATTAGATCACTAGTACAGCACTGAGTATTGGGGATTGTTCTTTATACATTTCTCTGCAGTCATTAGATCACTAGTACAGCACTGAGTATTGGGGGATTGTTCTTTATACATTTCTCTGCAGTCATTAGATCACTAGTACAGCACTGAGTATTGGGGGATTGCTCTTTATACATCTCTCTCCTGTCATTAGATCACTAGTACAGCACTGAGTATTGGGGGATTGCTCTTTATACATCTCTCTCCTGTCATTAGATCACTAGTACAGCACTGAGTATTGGGGGATTGTTCTTTATACATTTCTCTCCTGTCATTAGATCACTAGTACAGCACTGAGTATTGGGGGATTGTTCTTTATACATTTCTCTGCAGTCATTAGATCACTAGTACAGCACTGAGTATTGGGGGATTGTTCTTTATACATCTCTCTGCAGTCATTAGATCACTAGTACAGCACTGAGTATTGGGGGATTGTTCTTTATACATCTCTCTGCAGTCATTAGATCACTAGTACAGCACTGAGTATTGGGGATTGTTCTTTATACATCTCTCTGCAGTCATTAGATCACTAGTACAGCACTGAGTATTGGGGATTGTTCTTTATACATTTCTCTGCAGTCATTAGATCACTAGTACAGCACTGAGTATTGGGGATTGTTCTTTATACATTTCTCTGCAGTCATTAGATCACTAGTACAGCACTGAGTATTGGGGGATTGTTCTTTATACATTTCTCTGCAGTCATTAGATCACTAGTACAGCACTGAGTATTGGGGGATTGTTCTTTATACATTTCTCTGCAGTCATTAGATCACTAGTACAGCACTGAGTATTGGGGGATTGTTCTTTATACATTTCTCTGCAGTCATTAGATCACTAGTACAGCACTGAGTATTGGGGGATTGTTCTTTATACATTTCTCTGCAGTCATTAGATCACTAGTACAGCACTGAGTATTGGGGATTGTTCTTTATACATTTCTCTGCAGTCATTAGATCACTAGTACAGCACTGAGTATTGGGGATTGTTCTTTATACATTTCTCTGCAGTCATTAGATCACTAGTACAGCACTGAGTATTGGGGATTGTTCTTTATACATCTCTCTGCAGTCATTAGATCACTAGTACAGCACTGAGTATTGGGGATTGTTCTTTATACATTTCTCTGCAGTCATTAGATCACTAGTACAGCACTGAGTATTGGGGATTGTTCTTTATACATTTCTCTGCAGTCATTAGATCACTAGTACAGCACTGAGTATTGGGGATTGTTCTTTATACATTTCTCTGCAGTCATTAGATCACTAGTACAGCACTGAGTATTGGGGATTGTTCTTTATACATTTCTCTGCAGTCATTAGATCACTAGTACAGCACTGAGTATTGGGGATTGTTCTTTATACATTTCTCTGCAGTCATTAGATCACTAGTACAGCACTGAGTATTGGGGATTGTTCTTTATACATTTCTCTCCAGTCATTAGATCACTAGTACAGCACTGAGTATTGGGGATTGTTCTTTATACATTTCTCTGCAGTCATTAGATCACTAGTACAGCACTGAGTATTGGGGATTGTTCTTTATACATTTCTCTGCAGTCATTAGATCACTAGTACAGCACTGAGTATTGGGGATTGTTCTTTATACATTTCTCTGCAGTCATTAGATCACTAGTACAGCACTGAGTATTGGGGATTGTTCTTTATACATCTCTCTGCAGTCATTAGATCACTAGTACAGCACTGAGTATTGGGGATTGTTCTTTATACATTTCTCTGCAGTCATTAGATCACTAGTACAGCACTGAGTATTGGGGATTGTTCTTTATACATTTCTCTGCAGTCATTAGATCACTAGTACAGCACTGAGTATTGGGGATTGTTCTTTATACATTTCTCTGCAGTCATTAGATCACTAGTACAGCACTGAGTATTGGGGGATTGTTCTTTATACATCTCTCTGCAGTCATTAGATCACTAGTACAGCACTGAGTATTGGGGGATTGTTCTTTATACATCTCTCTGCAGTCATTAGATCACTAGTACAGCACTGAGTATTGGGGGATTGTTCTTTATACATTTCCCTCCTGTCATTAGATCACTAGTACAGCACTGAGTATTGGGGGATTGTTCTTTATACATCTCTCTGCAGTCATTAGATCACTAGTACAGCACTCCATTTCAATGGAGTCCAAGAGAAATGGGACTACTTCAAAGTGGCACTATTGAAGGCAACAGAAAAGTGCATTAGGCTCGTCAGTAAAAGCAAAAAAAGGAAGAGACCACTGTGGTACTCAGCAGAAGTGGCCAAAATTATTAAAAACAAAAAGATGGCATTTAGTAAGTATAAAAACACCCAAAACGAGGATGACCGGGAAATCTATAAGATGAGGCAGAGAGAGGCCAAGCAAGTTATAAGAGCTTCTAAAGCTCAGGCAGAAGAGAAATTAGCTCAGTCAGTGAAAAAAGGTGATAAGACATTCTTCAGATACATAAATGAAAAAAGGAAATTAAAAAAAGGAATTACCAAATTAAAAACAAAAGAAGGAAGGTATATGGAAGAGGATAAAGAACTAGCTGACTGCCTCAATGAATACTTCTGTTCAGTTTTTACAAAGGAAAATGAAGGAGAAGGACCTCAGTTAGGGAGGAAGACTCATGAATCCTTTGATGCATGTGTCTTTACAGAGGAAGAGGTTCTAAGTCAGCTGTCTAAAATTAATACAAATAAATCACAGGGGCCTGATGGGATACACCCAAAGCTATTAAAAGAGCTTAGAGGTGTACTAGCAGAACCATTAACAGATTTATTTAACCAATCACTGGTAACAGGTGTCATCCCAGAAGACTGGAAATTAGCAAACGTTGTGCCAATTCACAAGAAAGGTAGTAGAGAGGAATCGGGCAACTATAGGCCGGTAAGCCTGACATCAATAGTGGGGAAATTAATGGAAACCATACTCAAGGAGAGGATTGTGGAACATCTAAAAACTCATGGGTTGATTGATGAAAAACAGCATGGGTTTACTTCAGGGAGATCATGTCAAACTAATCTTATTGACTTTTTTGATTGGGTGACTAAAATAATAGATGGCGGAGGTGCAGTAGACATCGCTTATCTGGACTTTAGTAAGGCTTTTGATACTGTCCCACATAGAAGGCTTATCAATAAACTGCAGTGTTTGAACTTGGGCTCACATATTGTTGAATGGATTAGGCAGTGGCTGAAGGACAGAAAACAGAGGTTGTAGTCAATGGAGTATATTCAGACCATGGTATTGTTACCAGTGGGGTACCTCAGGGATCTGTTCTGGGACCTATATTGTTTAATATCTTTATCAGCGAAATTGCAGAAGGCCTCAATGGTAAGGTGTGTCTTTTGCTGATGACACAAAGATTTGTAACAGGGTTGATGTTCCTGGAGGGATACACCAAATGGAAAAGGATTTGGGAAAACTAGAGGAATGGTCAAAAATCTGGCAACTAAAATTTAATGTTGATAAGTGCAAGATAATGCACCTGGGGCGTAAAACCCAAGAGCAGAATATAAAATCAGTGATACAGTACTAACCTCAGTATCTGAGGAAAGGGATTTAGGGTCATTATATCAGACGACCTAAAGGTGGGCAGACAATGTCATAGAGCAGCAGGTAATGCCAGCAGAATGCTTGGGTGTATAGGGAGAGGCATTAACAGTAGAAAGAGGGAGGTGCTCGTGCCGCTCTACAGAGCACTAGTGAGACCTCATTTGGAGTATTGTGTGCAGTACTGGAGACCATATCTGCAGAAGGATATTGAAACTTTGGAGAGAGTTCAGAGAAGAGCTACTAAACTAGTACATGGATTGCAGGACAAAACTTACCAGGAAAGGTTAAACGACCTTAACATGTATAGCTTGGAAGTAAGAAGAGACAGAGGGGATATGATAGAAACTTTTAAATACATAAAGGGAATCATCACGGTAAAAGAGGAGAGAATATTTAAAAAGAAGAAAAACTGCTACAAGAGGACATAGTTTTAAATTAGAGGGGCAAAGGTTTAAAGGTAATATCAGGAAGAATTACTTTACTGAGAGAGTAGTGGACGCATGGAATAGCCTTCCTGCAGAAGTGGTAGCTGCAAATACAGTGAAGGAGTTTAAGCATGCATGGGATAGGCATAAGGCCATCCTTCATATAAGATAGGGCCTGGGGCTATTCATAGTATTCAGTCTATTGGGCAGACTAGATGGGCCAAATGGTTCTTATCTGCCGACACATTCTATGTTTCTATGTTTCTATGTTTCTATGCTCTTTATACATCTCTCTGCAGTCATTAGATCACTAGTACAGCACTGAGTATTGGGGGATTGTTCTTTATACATTTCCCTGCAGTCATTAGATCACTAGTACAGCACTGAGTATTGGGGATTGTTCTTTATACATCTCTCTGCAGTCATTAGATCACTAGTACAGCACTGAGTATTGGGGGATTGTTCTTTATACATTTCTCTGCAGTCATTAGATCACTAGTACAGCACTGAGTATTGGGGATTGTTCTTTATACATCTCTCTGCAGTCATTAGATCACTAGTACAGCACTGAGTATTGGGGATTGTTCTTTATACATCTCTCTGCAGTCATTAGATCACTAGTACAGCACTGAGTATTGGGGATTGTTCTTTATACATCTCTCTGCAGTCATTAGATCACTAGTACAGCACTGAGTATTGGGGATTGTTCTTTATACATCTCTCTGCAGTCATTAGATCACTAGTACAGCACTGAGTATTGGGGGATTGTTCTTTATACATTTCTCTGCAGTCATTAGATCACTAGTACAGCACTGAGTATTGGGGATTGTTCTTTATACATTTCTCTGCAGTCATTAGATCACTAGTACAGCACTGAGTATTGGGGATTGTTCTTTATACATTTCTCTGCAGTCATTAGATCACTAGTACAGCACTGAGTATTGGGGGATTGTTCTTTATACATTTCTCTGCAGTCATTAGATCACTAGTACAGCACTGAGTATTGGGGATTGTTCTTTATACATTTCTCTGCAGTCATTAGATCACTAGTACAGCACTGAGTATTGGGGGATTGTTCTTTATACATTTCTCTGCAGTCATTAGATCACTAGTACAGCACTGAGTATTGGGGGATTGTTCTTTATACATCTCTCTGCAGTCATTAGATCACTAGTACAGCACTGAGTATTGGGGGATTGTTCTTTATACATTTCTCTGCAGTCATTAGATCACTAGTACAGCACTGAGTATTGGGGATTGTTCTTTATACATCTCTCTGCAGTCATTAGATCACTAGTACAGCACTGAGTATTGGGGATTGTTCTTTATACATTTCTCTGCAGTCATTAGATCACTAGTACAGCACTGAGTATTGGGGGATTGTTCTTTATACATTTCTCTGCAGTCATTAGATCACTAGTACAGCACTGAGTATTGGGGATTGTTCTTTATACATTTCTCTGCAGTCATTAGATCACTAGTACAGCACTGAGTATTGGGGATTGTTCTTTATACATTTCTCTGCAGTCATTAGATCACTAGTACAGCACTGAGTATTGGGGGATTGTTCTTTATACATTTCTCTGCAGTCATTAGATCACTAGTACAGCACTGAGTATTGGGGGATTGTTCTTTATACATTTCTCTGCAGTCATTAGATCACTAGTACAGCACTGAGTATTGGGGGATTGTTCTTTATACATCTCTCTGCAGTCATTAGATCACTAGTACAGCACTGAGTATTGGGGGATTGTTCTTTATACATTTCTCTGCAGTCATTAGATCACTAGTACAGCACTGAGTATTGGGGATTGTTCTTTATACATTTCTCTGCAGTCATTAGATCACTAGTACAGCACTGAGTATTGGGGATTGTTCTTTATACATCTCTCTGCAGTCATTAGATCACTAGTACAGCACTGAGTATTGGGGGATTGTTCTTTATACATTTCTCTGCAGTCATTAGATCACTAGTACAGCACTGAGTATTGGGGATTGTTCTTTATACATTTCTCTGCAGTCATTAGATCACTAGTACAGCACTGAGTATTGGGGGATTGTTCTTTATACATCTCTCTGCAGTCATTAGATCACTAGTACAGCACTGAGTATTGGGGATTGTTCTTTATACATTTCTCTGCAGTCATTAGATCACTAGTACAGCACTGAGTATTGGGGGATTGTTCTTTATACATCTCTCTGCAGTCATTAGATCACTAGTACAGCACTGAGTATTGGGGGATTGTTCTTTATACATTTCTCTGCAGTCATTAGATCACTAGTACAGCACTGAGTATTGGGGATTGTTCTTTATACATTTCTCTGCAGTCATTAGATCACTAGTACAGCACTGAGTATTGGGGATTGTTCTTTATACATTTCTCTGCAGTCATTAGATCACTAGTACAGCACTGAGTATTGGGGATTGTTCTTTATACATTTCTCTGCAGTCATTAGATCACTAGTACAGCACTGAGTATTGGGGATTGTTCTTTATACATTTCTCTGCAGTCATTAGATCACTAGTACAGCACTGAGTATTGGGGATTGTTCTTTATACATTTCTCTGCAGTCATTAGATCACTAGTACAGCACTGAGTATTGGGGGATTGTTCTTTATACATTTCTCTGCAGTCATTAGATCACTAGTACAGCACTGAGTATTGGGGATTGTTCTTTATACATTTCTCTGCAGTCATTAGATCACTAGTACAGCACTGAGTATTGGGGGATTGTTCTTTATACATTTCTCTGCAGTCATTAGATCACTAGTACAGCACTGAGTATTGGGGATTGTTCTTTATACATCTCTCTGCAGTCATTAGATCACTAGTACAGCACTGAGTATTGGGGATTGTTCTTTATACATCTCTCTGCAGTCATTAGATCACTAGTACAGCACTGAGTATTGGGGATTGTTCTTTATACATTTCTCTGCAGTCATTAGATCACTAGTACAGCACTGAGTATTGGGGATTGTTCTTTATACATCTCTCTGCAGTCATTAGATCACTAGTACAGCACTGAGTATTGGGGATTGTTCTTTATACATTTCTCTGCAGTCATTAGATCACTAGTACAGCACTGAGTATTGGGGATTGTTCTTTATACATTTCTCTGCAGTCATTAGATCACTAGTACAGCACTGAGTATTGGGGATTGTTCTTTATACATTTCTCTGCAGTCATTAGATCACTAGTACAGCACTGAGTATTGGGGATTGTTCTTTATACATCTCTCTGCAGTCATTAGATCACTAGTACAGCACTGAGTATTGGGGATTGTTCTTTATACATTTCTCTGCAGTCATTAGATCACTAGTACAGCACTGAGTATTGGGGATTGTTCTTTATACATTTCTCTGCAGTCATTAGATCACTAGTACAGCACTGAGTATTGGGGATTGTTCTTTATACATCTCTCTGCAGTCATTAGATCACTAGTACAGCACTGAGTATTGGGGATTGTTCTTTATACATTTCTCTGCAGTCATTAGATCACTAGTACAGCACTGAGTATTGGGGATTGTTCTTTATACATTTCTCTGCAGTCATTAGATCACTAGTACAGCACTGAGTATTGGGGATTGTTCTTTATACATTTCTCTGCAGTCATTAGATCACTAGTACAGCACTGAGTATTGGGGATTGTTCTTTATACATTTCTCTGCAGTCATTAGATCACTAGTACAGCACTGAGTATTGGGGATTGTTCTTTATACATTTCTCTGCAGTCATTAGATCACTAGTACAGCACTGAGTATTGGGGATTGTTCTTTATACATTTCTCTGCAGTCATTAGATCACTAGTACAGCACTGAGTATTGGGGGATTGTTCTTTATACATTTCTCTGCAGTCATTAGATCACTAGTACAGCACTGAGTATTGGGGGATTGTTCTTTATACATTTCTCTGCAGTCATTAGATCACTAGTACAGCACTGAGTATTGGGGATTGTTCTTTATACATCTCTCTGCAGTCATTAGATCACTAGTACAGCACTGAGTATTGGGGATTGTTCTTTATACATTTCTCTGCAGTCATTAGATCACTAGTACAGCACTGAGTATTGGGGGATTGTTCTTTATACATCTCTCTGCAGTCATTAGATCACTAGTACAGCACTGAGTATTGGGGGATTGTTCTTTATACATTTCTCTGCAGTCATTAGATCACTAGTACAGCACTGAGTATTGGGGATTGTTCTTTATACATTTCTCTGCAGTCATTAGATCACTAGTACAGCACTGAGTATTGGGGATTGTTCTTTATACATTTCTCTGCAGTCATTAGATCACTAGTACAGCACTGAGTATTGGGGATTGTTCTTTATACATTTCTCTGCAGTCATTAGATCACTAGTACAGCACTGAGTATTGGGGATTGTTCTTTATACATTTCTCTGCAGTCATTAGATCACTAGTACAGCACTGAGTATTGGGGATTGTTCTTTATACATTTCTCTGCAGTCATTAGATCACTAGTACAGCACTGAGTATTGGGGGATTGTTCTTTATACATTTCTCTGCAGTCATTAGATCACTAGTACAGCACTGAGTATTGGGGGATTGTTCTTTATACATTTCTCTGCAGTCATTAGATCACTAGTACAGCACTGAGTATTGGGGATTGTTCTTTATACATTTCTCTGCAGTCATTAGATCACTAGTACAGCACTGAGTATTGGGGGATTGTTCTTTATACATTTCTCTGCAGTCATTAGATCACTAGTACAGCACTGAGTATTGGGGGATTGTTCTTTATACATTTCTCTGCAGTCATTAGATCACTAGTACAGCACTGAGTATTGGGGATTGTTCTTTATACATTTCTCTGCAGTCATTAGATCACTAGTACAGCACTGAGTATTGGGGATTGTTCTTTATACATTTCTCTGCAGTCATTAGATCACTAGTACAGCACTGAGTATTGGGGATTGTTCTTTATACATTTCTCTGCAGTCATTAGATCACTAGTACAGCACTGAGTATTGGGGATTGTTCTTTATACATTTCTCTGCAGTCATTAGATCACTAGTACAGCACTGAGTATTGGGGATTGTTCTTTATACATTTCTCTGCAGTCATTAGATCACTAGTACAGCACTGAGTATTGGGGATTGTTCTTTATACATTTCTCTGCAGTCATTAGATCACTAGTACAGCACTGAGTATTGGGGGATTGTTCTTTATACATCTCTCTGCAGTCATTAGATCACTAGTACAGCACTGAGTATTGGGGATTGTTCTTTATACATTTCTCTGCAGTCATTAGATCACTAGTACAGCACTGAGTATTGGGGGATTGTTCTTTATACATCTCTCTGCAGTCATTAGATCACTAGTACAGCACTGAGTATTGGGGATTGTTCTTTATACATCTCTCTGCAGTCATTAGATCACTAGTACAGCACTGAGTATTGGGGGATTGTTCTTTATACATTTCTCTGCAGTCATTAGATCACTAGTACAGCACTGAGTATTGGGGATTGTTCTTTATACATCTCTCTGCAGTCATTAGATCACTAGTACAGCACTGAGTATTGGGGGATTGTTCTTTATACATTTCTCTGCAGTCATTAGATCACTAGTACAGCACTGAGTATTGGGGATTGTTCTTTATACATTTCTCTGCAGTCATTAGATCACTAGTACAGCACTGAGTATTGGGGATTGTTCTTTATACATTTCCCTCCTGTCATTAGATCACTAGTACAGCACTGAGTATTGGGGGATTGTTCTTTATACATTTCTCTCCTGTCATTAGATCACTAGTACAGCACTGAGTATTGGGGATTGTTCTTTATACATCTCTGCAGTCATTAGATCACTAGTACAGCACTGAGTATTGGAGGATTGTTCTTTATACATCTCTGCAGTCATTAGATCACTAGTACAGCACTGAGTATTGGGGGATTGCTCTTTATACATCTCTCTCCTGTCATTAGATCATTAGTACAGCACTGAGTATTGGGGGATTGCTCTTTATACATCTCTCTGCAGTCATTAGATCACTAGTACAGCACTGAGTATTGGGGGATTGTTCTTTATACATCTCTCTGCAGTCATTAGATCACTAGTACAGCACTGAGTATTGGGGGATTGTTCTTTATACATCTCTCTGCAGTCATTAGATCACTAGTACAGCACTGAGTATTGGGGATTGTTCTTTATACATTTCTCTGCAGTCATTAGATCACTAGTACAGCACTGAGTATTGGGGATTGCTCGTTATGCTCTTCCTTCTCCTAGAAGTGAAATTTTGGTTGAGGTGGAGTCTGATGGTCTGAGGTTGTGTGTGAATAGTTGGGTATGGGGAGCGTGGTTGCCCTGGACGTGCGGTCAGAGGGGGTGCCCCAGCCATGCCACGCTGCGTGCTACCTCGGTGGGTCCTCCCGGCCGCACCTCTTCCTGGTCTTGTGCAGTCCTGTCTTATCTTGCTTTATGGCAGGGGGCGTGACATTGGCACCCATGGCCGGTCATCTTCTAGATTCCTCCCATCTGCCTTCCTCTTGAATGCAGACGGGCTGCAGTACCTGACACGGCCATTGGACGGGGGTGACGCTGTTTGTGGGAAATGCCCGCCAGCTTGTGGGTGAGGTGCTTATGTTTGTGGCGCCACCTACAGCTCCCGGCAGGCTTGTCTGTATACATCTGTGACTTGTAGTGCAGCGACTCTGTACCCGGCCTATCCCACGGTGGTAGTGGCGTCCATATTGGTTGTCACCCAGGTGTCCCAGGCGCAGATAGCACCAGAATATAATTTTTAAGATGCATGATGGGGGTGCAGCGGATTCAGCGAGGGGTTATCCAGTCAGATGAGCACCCGCTCCGTGACATAGACGCGAGGTGTAGCTGGGCGCTGGCGGGTGATCAACACATCCAGGGATCTATTTATAATCTGCTATTTGTGTCCTGGCCCCGGAGTGACTGGATCATCACAAGTAGCGCCAGAACTCCCCCTTGATCTCCTTACTACCCTCTCACGATCCGCAGCAGTCCCTTTAACTCTGTTCATCCTGAGCCGCCTGGTTCATAAGTGCAAACTGGCGCAGTCCCCACAGGGAGGGAAAATTCAGCCGGAAATCTGCGGCATTTACACGCTCGCCTTCCTCCGCTACGTTCGCTCGGGGTTTGCAATCCACAGCATGTAACTTCACCATAGCTGTCTGAATATAATGCTAGAACGACAGTACAGACTGACACATCCCCAAATGAACTATGTAGGCAGTGTTTACACACGATGGCCATAACTGTGCCACTTCCATCCCATTTCACTCCTCACTGGATTGCCTATAGATCCTATTGCTTCCTCTCGCTTTCAGCGTAATGAACCAGGAAGCTCAGGATGAGCAGCGTGTAATCCCCCTGTGGTGCTGGGGTGGAGGATGCAGCGTCTGCTCGGCCCCCGCCCGGCAGTGAGTAGCCGCCACTTGGAATGCTGACAGAGCTGAGGATCCAGGGCGACAAGTCGCTGCGACGCTAGCAGTCCCATGTACGGCGGCCATGACGGGCAGTCCCGGGGTCAACGCTCGGCAGCTTTCCAATATACTTAATGCTGCTATTTCACACTGTTTCCAAGACCTCTGCTTGCTGGGCGTGTCCCTTGTTTATATCCCAGGCTGCAAAGCCTGTTATGGCCTAATATTTCCCACAGCTGAGGTTCTGTCACAATTGTTTCCACTCCGGACCCCACACTGACGGACGTTACTCCATCCAACTGGGGGGAACACCTCAGCTGTGAGAAACGCGTAGTGTATTAGAAGGATTCGCCTAAAACAGCGAATCCCCGCTGAAGGGGGCACCCAATCACCTGCCTCGTGAAAAGCTGGGTGACAACCGACATGGCTGCTGTAACAGTCGCCACAAGGGTTGTCAGCTCTTCTGGGCTCCTGATTGGCAGAGGAGGGCGCAGCGGTTTGGGAGTCGCTTCTGATTCTGTTCAGCGCCTCCTGGTCTCAGAGGGAAAGCTGGGTGATGACCTCCTGTGCCATGTTGGCTGCCACCCAGCTAGGACATGACGTCCAACGGGCTGGTGTCCAGCTGTGGGCACACGCCCCCCACCCTGCCATGATGCAATGTGCCGCCAACACCTGGCGTGTCCTCTTATTACCGTAACTTTCCACATTACATCAGTTCTGGCCTAGAGCCAAACCAGGTTTCACATGTCCGGGGTCATCACCCAGCTTTCCCAGGTGCCTGCATGGCAAGCCGGCCTAGTGATGCAGCAAGTCCACCCACCATCAGCCAGTGTACCTAGGAAAGCTCGGTGACGCCCCAATGGCGGCCATATTGGATTTCACCCTGCTTTCCCATACTGCTGAACGTCAAGCCTGCCTAGTGATACAGACTGGAGGCAACCGGCCATGCAGGAGTCTGGGAAAGCTGGGTGACGACCCCAGTAGGCTCACACCGATTGTCACCCAGCTTTCCCAGAAGCAGATAAAACCTACAAGTGTCCTCTCCAGCCGCTATGAGACTACAACTCCCATGATGCTCTGTGTCTGCGGGGGGATGAGCGCAGAAATGACACGGGCTTGAGACATTCTGCTGCGCTCCTCATACTCAGCCTGTGATATCATGGATCGGGGGCGACCTTTCTCCACATTCCTATCCGCTTGCAACTTTTTACAAAAATATTCAGAAATGATAAAATTAATATAATTTCTTCTCGGGGCTTGTCACCCAGCTTTCCTGAGTCCTGAGCAGCAGATTCCTCTCCAGTAATGTGGGGGGTGCATCATTGCCATTCTGAAGAAAGTCCTCCGCTGTGAGTAGTAGTCCTGTATGGGTCTAGATGTAAAAAGGAAGCCCCCCCCCCCCCATTCACTGACAGCAAGCAGAGAGCTCAACAGAAACACAAAGGCTATTGGAAAGCTGTAGAAGTTTTCATTATTGCAGGTCACTGCGGGAGGGGCAGAAGCTAGGACCCCCTACTGTTAAACGGGGTGGTCCCGCTGCAGTCATTGGCCCGGCCCCTTAATTCTCCTGAACGGCGGGGGTCCCGTCCCAGCACCCGGCCCCCCAACTGATGGAGTGTACACATCCTAAACATGAGGGGGCTCCCAATGCTGCTATTTTAGGGGGGTGTAAAGCAAAGCAGCACTGATTGGCTGAGAGTGGTCACCTGACAGCCCCCCTGTGCTGGCATTTTGGGGGTCGTTTTCATCCATAAACATGACATCTAATCCTGCTCGAGTTGTCCCCCTCCATCGCCGGGCACGGCGGTGACATCCGCTGTCTAGCCTCAGCCGACCCACAGCGGCACAAAGGGTTAAGTACATCTGTGCGGCGTCCAGCACGTGTGTGCGGCGTATTACTCTTCCGGTCGTTAAATAGCAGCGCGCCATATGCCGCGGGCAGGGCCAGTTGTGGTCCCCGGCAGGCTAAGCTGATTTACCAGCCCCCTTCCCGAGGCCGGAGCTGCAGCCCCCACCCCCCTGACATGAATAGGGATGAAATTTACCAATTCATGTGTGAATGATGAGGGGGGGGGCTAACTGTGGAGCAGGACAATGGTGGACGCCACCATCTGCTACCAGGGCTGATCCCTAAGGAGGGGGTTTAGGTAGGAAGCCCCCTTTCCTTTCTTTTCAGGAGGACCACCACATTGACCTGCCTGACGCTTCTCATTGGCTGGGGGGTAACTCCCTGCATCTGTATATAGTGGGCACTGATGTGTGGCACCCACCTGCAACTTTAGCTAAATATTCAGAAGATGCAGTGCCCACTAGTGGTAGGGGAGATGTGAGCGCTTGGACGGAGCCCCACACCCATTTTTATTCTGAAGCCTGGTACCCAGTGATTTCTGGCAGGCCACCTCCTGTGGTCAGGACCGCTGTGAGGAAACCCTCTGTGCAGGCGCCCACATGACAACACTTCCTGCGCCACACAACAGCCAATCAGGTGTGGTCTGCTCTGCTACCTGTGCTGCAGCAGTGACAGCTGGATCCCGGTTCTTTGAGGCCTCGGGGTCGGAAGTGTTGTCATGGGGACACGGGGCGCAGCTGCTGATCTGGCAGGAGACGGGTAACTCCATCCTCTCCTAATGCAGTAATAAGATACCCAAAAAGAATTTCACAACCTCTTGGCATGCTGCTAGGGGCGCCCCCCTGTGGCCACACTTTCCGCATTGATCGCCTCCTGGGTTGTCAGGAGTCCCAGGGGAGGGGGGCGTCCCTGCAGTCGTCACTGGTATTCTGCTGCCGGCAGCCAGACGTGCCTGCCGCATCAGATATGCCAGCTCCCGGGGGTAGTGCCCAGCATTTTCTGCGTCCTCAGTCCCCACATACCACAGGTCTCTTAAAGGGGAGTTCCATTTTATATACAATGAAAATAAATTTTCTGTTTCAACTCTTTCCAATATTCAAGATCTGTGTTTGCTGTCAGTGAAGGGAAACATTCTTGTTTACATCTAGAACCGTAAAAATATATTACAGCTTCAGCCGCGATGTCTCCTGCTAAGCAGTGCCCCCTCCCTTGTTTATGGCCACATCTGATAACATTATCCTCCATCAATAGCCATGCTGTATCAGTAGGTGGCCTAAAGGGGTGCTCCGGGCGTCAGATATTGATGGCCTGTCCTCTGGATAGGTCATCAGTATCAGATTGGTGGGGTCTGATCGGGTACCCCCTCAGATCAGCTGTCAGTGTAGGAAGCTGGAGCAAAAGGATCCCACTCAGGGACTTCGGGCACCATGGCAGCCCAAAACAGCTGATTGTGGGGGTATACGAGGAGGATAGGTCATTAATATCTATAGGCCATCAGCAGTTCTGACCATGCCAAGCTGCTGGAGAGAGCAGGACAAATACTCATCAGGAGTAGTGAGAATATTATCTTTTATTCTGCCAGATTGAGCTCTTCCAAGTGCCCAGTAGGTGGAGCTTCACTGTGAAGGCCTGCCTGCATTCAGATGCTTTACAGCCCCGCCCTCTGCTTTGAGTGACAGCTGTAGCATCCAACCAGGAGACACTACAGTCACCACTCGGAAGGGAGGGGCCGTGACGCTCGGAGCCGCAGCTTTAAAGTGTGAAGCTCCGCCTCCTGGGCACATGACGGCGCAGAATCTGACAGAATAAAACTTCATATTCTCCCTTTTGGCACAGTCTGTGTCCTCTGCTGCTGCCAATCAAAAGGAAGATGTCCATGCGGAGACCAGGGGTACTGTGGAAGAGCGCCCCCATGTTGGCACAACGCGCTGGCCACCCACGGTCTGGGGCTGCAACGTGGAAGTGTTTCACATGGGGAGATGAGAAATACAAGATAGTAAATGCTAAAACAGTCACCACTAGGCTCGTTCTGCACAGCTGAGGGTTCGCTACAGTGGACCCAGTCTAGAAAACCCTGTCTGCCTTATACCTGTCACTCCTCCTGTCTGGTTGAGCATGCACATGTGCTCCCCGTGTAATGACAATAGCATTGTGATGTTCCTCTGTTATTCCTCCTGGAAATGTATGATGAAATATACAGCTGGAGGCTACAAGTTTGGGGCGGGGCTGTCACGACACAGTCTAAAAACTGGGCAATCAGAATTGTCAGTATCAGAGGGAAAAGTTAAGCATACGTTTCCAGGAGGAATAACAGAGGAACTTCACAGTTGCTCCAGAGTTGATGCTTCCTATTATTTATAGGTTCCCCTTTAAGTGTCAGCCGTTTATCACTGGAGCTCATCAGCATGGTGGCCGCTGCGTGGTCCGTGCCCAGTACAATAGCCGTCATGTTCTTGATATGCCCAAGAACAGGCATTTATTTGTCTGCCTGGTGGGCCCGGCCCATTGTAAACACAAGTTGTAGAAAGCGTGGGGGTGCACCTCCTGACATTCCTGACTGAGGGGTAGGTGGCTGCGGAGTCATGTGCCGCTCTGCGTCCTCCATGTTTATATATGGAGCGACACTATGGGGGACTATAGTGCCGCCCCACATCCGAGGAATCCAACATGTCCCCTAGATGCCCTCTGTTCCTTCAGGTGCCAGGCCTGCAGTCGCAGAGCGTTTCACCCTGCACCCTGCTGGACTCGCTGCCAGCAGATAAACACATTGGTCTTGTAGAATGCAGCCTTGTGGAATCGCTCTTTATGCGATTGTCTAATCGAGCACCTCCAAAGGAGGTCCATAGGCTAAGTGGGTGGGGGAGGGGAGGCAAAGTCCTGTCCATACTACGCCAGCAGAAATGTAGTGTATATCATCGCACTCCACTAATCCAAAGCTTACGTAGACCAGGCCTCCATTACTGTGCCTCTGGTGGGTCCCAGTCCACCGTTTTGGATGTCGAAGGGTTAAACAAGTGAGATTAGAAAAAGAAATGCACTACTAAAAGGACTGCAGTACCAGACATTGCCATTGTACAGGAGTGGCGCTGTTGGTTTTTTAGGTGGTTTATGTATGATGTACCAGGGGGCAGTAGATGCCCCAGCTCAGATAAGCGTTTGGATGCAGCGCCCCTTTAAGTGGCCGTGTTGTGGACGGCAGCACCTGTAGGAGTTAGAACAATGCCCCCCTTCTGGGCGTTGAAGGGGGGGGCGGGGTCACTCGTCGCCTTTTGTGAAAACTGTGAACAAAGGGAAAGCAGAGAGCGTCCTCATCCAGACTAGAGCGCCGGTTATTTATATCGCCGGCCTGCCGGGTGTGTGACACGCTGTTGTGCATTCCTGCAGCGCTGGTCTGGGGAGCGAGACTTTGTGGCCGGGGACTTCATGGTCACGTGACCTGCGGACACAGGTCTCGCCCCGTCAGATTTCATGCCCTCGACTGGGGCGGAGCCTGGACTGGCCGGAGATCTCCTGGAAGGTGAGTTTGGGCTGGGTGACAACTGCCATGGCCGACGTTACATCTCCCGGTCTAATGCCTGCTCTCTTTTACTGATTAATCATATTCCCCATGAAATGACCATTCCGAAGAATCTTTGTGTCGCTCTGTTATTCCTCCTGGAAATGCATAAACAAGCACTGGGTGCTGTCGGTTGAGGTGGGGTGTGTGTGATGGCTCTACACATTTTGATTGGATAATGTATAGTTCATACACCCAACTGTTCTAAACCAGTTAAGAAATGATTTATAATTTCCAGGAGGAACAACGGAGGATCTAAGAAAAGTTGTTGCAGGATTGTTTTGCTTCCATTGGGAATACCAGTATTTACTGAAACAAGCGTGTCAAGAGAGTGGAGCGGTCGCCCTTTCTTCTGCATAGAGAGAACGGTCATTCAGGATTCCAGGAAAGTTGGGTGGCAACCCTGGCAGCGCTGTAAATCTGGGTGCCACACGTATTTTATTCATATAGATATAAAAGTCATCGTGAAGGTAACCGGGCAAAAAACCTGTTTGTGTCACATGACCAGTGACTGAGCTGCCATATTTGTCACTGTCCAGGCTTGTAGATGGCCGTCCTACTTCTAGAAATGGGTCACCTTCAACTTGTTATTCAGGAGTCTGGGAAAGCTGAGTACAATACCTGGTGCAGATACTGAACAAACAGGGGGTGCAGGGGGATTTCTGCTCTGAATTCTGAATGCAGCTCTGAAGAATAAAACAGTAGGATCAGTACAGGACAAGAAATATAATGTATGTACACAGTTATTGCACCAGCAGAATAGTGAATGCAGCTCTGGAGTATAATACAGGATGTAACTCAGGATCAGTACAGGATAAGTAATGTATGTACACAGTGACTGCACCAGCAGAATAGTGAGTGCAGCTCTGGAGTATAATACAGGATGTAACTCAGGATCAGTACAGGATAAGTAATGTATGTACACAGTGACTCCACCAGCAGAATAGTGAGTGCAGCTCTGGAGTATAATACAGGATGTAACTCAGGATCAGTACAGGATAAGTAATGTATGTATGTACACAGTGACTGCATCAGCAGAATAGTGAGTGCTGCTCTGGAGTATAATACAGGATGTAACTCAGGATCAGTACAGGATAAGTAATGTATGTACACAGTGACTCCACCAGCAGAATAGTGAGTGCAGCTCTGGAGTATAATACAGGATGTAACTCAGGATCAGTACTGGATAAGTAATGTATGTACACAGTGACTGCACCAGCAGAATAGTGAGTGCAGCTCTGGAGTATAATACAGGATGTAACTCAGGATCAGTACAGGATAAGTAATATATGTACACAGTGACTGCACCAGCAGAATAGTGAGTGCAGCTCTGGAGTATAATACAGAATATAACTCAGGATCAGTACAGGATAAGTAATGTATGTACACAGTGACTGCACCAGCAGGATAGTGAGTGCAGCTCTGGAGTATAATACAGGATGTATCTCAGGATCAGTACAGGATAAGTAATGTATGTACACAGTGACTGCACCAGCAGAATAGTGAGTGCAGCTCTGGGATATAATACAGGATGTAACTCAGGATCAGTACAGGATAAGTAATGTAATGTATGTACACAGTGACTCCACCAGCAGAATAGTGATTGCAGCTCTGGAGTATAATACAGGATGTAGCTCAGGATCAGTACAGGATAAGTAATGTATGTACACAGTGACTGCACCAGCAGAATAGTGAGTGCAGCTCTGGGGTATAATACAGGATGTAACTCAGGATCAGTACAGGATAAGTAATGTATGTACACAGTGACTCCACCAGCAGAATAGTGAGTGCAGCTCTGCAGTATAATACAGGATGTAACTCAGGATCAGTACAGCATAAGTTATGTATGTATGCACACAGTGACTCCACCAGCAGAATAGTGAGTGCAGCTCTGGAGTATAATACAGGATGTAACTCAGGATCAGTACAGGATAAGTAATGTATGTACACAGTGACTCCACCAGCAGAATAGGAAGTGCAGCTCTGGAGTGTAAGAGGATGTAACTCAGCAGCTTTATAGATAGATAGATGTCTTCTGAAGGCTCATTTGTCTGACTGCTCCCCGCATACACATGTGGCTGTAAGACGCTTATGTCCCCTGAGAAGAGACGTAAGGAATATGCTGAAGTGTGACAGTCTGGTCTGCGTTCCCCAACATGTGCCTTTGAGGAGAGTCCGGTCTCCCCCAGACACATTTGATGGTCAGCCAGCGATCATTTCCGGAGTGTGGCCACCTTCCTCGTGGGCCCGTTCTCCTGACTGCTGTGTCTCCTTTCTGTGTGTTTGATCGCTGGGCACCGGGATGATAAGCGTCCTGCACTTTGGCTCTTGGCGCTGCAGGAATGCTAGGAACGTGCGTCTCTGATATCACATCTGCGGTCAGATATGCTGGCAACTGTTCGCTGATTGCGATGATGTGTGAGCGCTGAAGCTGCAGTGGAGTATAGTGTTTTTATTATTTTCTAGTTGACATTTTTTATGATTTAGGGCTTGTTGAGTTTGCTGTGCATCTGTGGGTAATATGCTATAAAACCCGCATTCAATTATTGTGAAATCTGAGAGAATCGGCACGACGTGGACCGTTTGTGCGGCGTGCGGGTGAGACTTTTACAAGTACGTGTGGACGAGGCCTCACAGGGCAGGAGGAGCTGAGCTGATTGATGTACGTTTTTTAATATATTCATTAAATCCCCTTCTCTTTCTATGCTTTGGAGTCCAGTGGGTGGTAAGTTGCTGATTGGGACCGCCCACTGGACTCCTGAGCATAAAAAGAGCAGGGATTTCAATGTTTTGCTGACTCTTTTCTCACAAAACTATATATCTCTCTGCTCAGCTTCTTCTGCTCTGGCAGAATCTCTTTAAGGGGTTAATCCCCAAATGTTATGTGATGGTGTATGACTAGGATATGTCATCACTTAGAATTGTTGTGGGCCGACCTCTGGGGCCACCTCTGAGATCGGTGCCGGATTGTTGGATGCTGGATACCTTGTGCGGTATTATATAATGCTGCAGGGGGTCACCGCATGTGCTACACGTTTACCATATTAAATGGTATATAAGCGACGTATTTATGATGAGGTGCAGTGTAACCTCAGCTACACCGAAAACTTCTCCAGCCGGCGTCTCGTGACCTCAGCATCTCCACATCCTGTGGTCACTAGGTGATCGTTACAGAACATGAGTACACCGCGGTTACTCAGACTGAAGAAGTCATTATTAAAGGGGTAGTCCACATTCTGTGTGCCCTATAAAGATGGAGAGATGATAGGGGAGGGGCTGTGTGCCCTATAAGGATGGAACGATGATAGGGGAGGGGCTGTGTGCCCTATAAGGATGGAGAGATTATAGGGGAGGGGCTGTGTGCCCTATAAGGATGGAGATATTATAGGGGAGGGGGCTGTGTGCCCTATAAGGATGGAGAGATTATAGGGGAGGGGCTGTGTGCCCTATAAGGATGGAGAGATTATAGGGGAGGGGCTGTGTGCCCTCTAAGGATGGAGAGATTATAGGGGAGGGGCTGTGTGCCCTATAAGGATGGAGATATTATAGGGGAGGGGGCTGTGTGCCCTATAAGGATGGAGAGATTATAGGGGAGGGGCTATGCGCATTGTGTGCCCTATAAGGATGGAGAGATTATAGGGGAGGGGCTATGCGCATTGTGTGTCCCCTGTAAGGATGGAGATATAGGGGAGGGGCTGTGCGCCCTGTAAGGATGGATAGATTATAGGGGAGGGGGCTGTGCGCATTGTGGTGCCCTATAAGGATGGAGAGATTATAGGGGAGGGGCTGTGTGGCCTATAAGGATGAAGAGATTATAGGGGAGGGGCTGTGTGCCCTATAAGGATGGAGAGATTATAGGGGAGGGGCTGTGCGCATTGTGTGTGCCCTGTATGGATGGATAGATTATAGGGGAGGGGGCTGTGCGCATTGTGTGTGCCCTGTATGGATGGATAGATTATAGGGGAGGGGGCTGTGCGCATTGTGGTGCCCTATAAGGATGGAGAGATTATAGGGGAGGGGCTGTGTGCCCTATAAGGATGGAGAGATTATAGGGGAGGGGCTGTGTGCCCTATAAGGATGGAGAGATTATAGGGGAGGGGCTGTGTGCCCTATAAGGATGGATAGATTATAGGGGAGGGGCTATGCGCATTGTGTGTCCCCTGTAAGGATGGAGATATAGGGGAGGGGCTGTGCGCATTGTGTGTCCCCTTTAAGGATGGATAGATTATAGGGGAGGGGCTTTCTGTGTACCTTATAAGGATATGACCAGGTAATAGGGGTGCGGCTTTTTATTAAGTGTTTAGGGATATAATAGCGGGAGGGGTTGGCTCTGGCACAGTTCTTATAAACTCAGTTTAGTCTCTTCTAGCTTGTGCCTTGCTGGACAGGGTCGGCGGAGAGACCCCTGCCCTTGGCAGAATATCCAGCCCCACCTTCCCTGAGGACAGAATGGAAAGTAGTTCTGGATACAAAGGGTGATTGTAAAGAAGAGGAGACCACAGGGGTAACGTCTTCTTCCCATTCACGGGCCGCTCATCTCTTCTCTGTAAGGAATGAGGCACGTTACAGGCCGCAGGAGCGGTGCCCGCTGCCACACATGCGCTGTGGTGATGGAGGCATTTCCTGGGTCTTGGGAAGATATCTGGTAGATGAAATAGTAGGTAATTGTCAGTGAAGGTTCTCTGCTATCTCCTCCGCCTCGTAGGTTTGGTTCTCCAGCTTTGTGACTGTAGCTGGTTCCTCCTCCTGGTTTTTACGCCAGCCATTATTTACAGGTAATCACCGTCATCGATCGGACAATGCACTGAATCTGATAGAAACCTGGAGTTGGGGGAGACACCAGGGGCTGTTCATGTCTATGGAGCCTCGGTGGCTGGGTGACTATAACAGTTCTGTATCTGCTAGAAATGGCCACTGTAATGTAGCTACTCTTGGAAGATGAGGTCAGAAGACATTGCCTTGTGCCCTCATACTCTCCGGTAACATTTATTTGTAGGGTGCTACTTATAAGAAAATTGCCTCATACCTGCCAAACCAGAGACCCCCATCTGTACACGGCTTTCTTCCTTTTGGAGGCGAGCTAATTTGAATATTGTTCCCATGATGCATTGCCTGTGGATCGCTTCAAGGAGGACCATCCCCCGGAGCAGTGTGGTCCTTGTGAGTAAATGGTTAATCGTCATCTTCATTGTTAGGCTGAGCGGTGAGCTCATCTCTTGGCTGACACTGAAGGTGTGGGGACTTTCCAGCAAGTCCAGATGGGAGGTGAGCAGAAACAATTCGGCTCCTGAGCGCATGAAATTGGGGCCCATGTCACCGGCTTTCTGACACCCAAACCTTTTGGAGTTGCAGCTGTAAATGTTAGAAACCTCATTGCACGATGGTTCAGTGGAGTCGGACAGAGGAGAAATAGTGACGTGACTACATCTGGGACCTCTACAGTGTGGTGGGTTACAGGAGTCTGTTCATCCTGAGCTTCCTGGTTCATGGCTAGAATGCTTTTGTCATATAGAAAACAGTCACTTTTAGTAGGACCAGGCAGATGACAACCCCCTGTAATCACAGCAGGGGGAACATTGGCCATGTAGCTAATGGTCCTGATTCAGGATGGTCCTCAGGTAAGTGCCTCGTTTTGTTATTTTGCTGCTGCGTTCTAACTCTAGAAGGGTTTTGGTCTGAGTGTCCTGTGGGAATGACCATCTTGGGGTCTGTAGAGTCCTCAGACGTGGTGCAATGGCAGGTCTGATATTAGTTTCTCACAGCAAAACGTGAGCACGGTGGTGGAGAGAGAACCTCATGGACCGCAGGAGGAACTAGAGAAGCTTGCTTAGAACTTGGCTGGAGAACCTCCTCATAATGGAGTTTTACTTTCGGTGTAGAGCTCTCTTTTAGGGCAACCTTCCAGTCTAATGTATAGTCAACATACTTGGTGCCCTCAGTCCTGGTATCACATTCCTTTCGAGCTGGCCTCCACCATCTCGGACATCCTTATGCAGAGCACTGTAGGAAAGTCTAAGACATGCCACTTCTTCCTACGCTGTATATGTCATTGGTGCGGGTCAATCTGAGAGCTTTGGAGTTTCCTACAGTGCTCGGTGTGGGTAAGTCCAAGTTGGTGGTGGCCACCTCTGATAAGGTATTCGAACGGAGAAAGCATGGGCTGAATTGAGGGCACCAGGTAGGCTACACTAAGCTATCCTAATTCTGTGTTCTTGCATGGGCCAAAGGAAGCCCCCTTCATTTTTAAGGCTGGAGGCTCTAGGTTAACTCTTCAATTCTCATGAGGTTCTTGAGGTGGATGTGGCCTTCTGGCCCGGTACCCCTCTTGATAACTCTCCAATGCCGCCCATTTGGAGTGAGGGTATGGAAAACCTGGGTTTTGGGCCTAGTAGCCCTGGACTTTCTTTGTGACGTGCAGGCCTTCGGGCCCCGGCTCATTGACCTGACTATCTTCTTCCACCCTGATAAGAGGTGGTTTGTTTCCTGACTGTATCAATCGGGTGACAACATTTCTGTAAATGTGAGATTCAGTTATCCACCTCTGCTGTCAGAGCGGTGAGTAGGTGGAAGCTCTGCCGCCAGAATGTGTCACAGGTGGTTTGATGGAAACCTACTGCAGATAAGGAGCGGAAGTCTGGTTTTATCTGTGACTGGTGCAGAGCAAGAGGCGAAATGTAGAAGGCTGTAATGGAGCCCTAGGCTCAGACTCTAAAAGTACTGGCACAAAGTAGGCTTAGATACTTCAGTGCCCGAGGCCTAGAGGTCATCCCATAGCTAAAGAAACTAGGATCTGATTGTTTACTCAGATGTTGTTGTGAGCCGGGAATCATGGACACGTTATTATTATGTATGGGTTCAACCCACAGGAGATTATATAAATGTATGGTGCCTGGGCCTTCTGAAAGAGTCACGTGACGAAAACACCATGTTACTACTCAAAGTACATGTATGTGTAGTGGTACGCTATAGTGAAAGCAACATCATGTCATGTATGTACACAGTGACTGCACCAGCAGAATAGAGAGTGCAGCTCTGGAGTATAATACAGGATGTAACTCAGGATCAGTACAGGATAAGTAATGTATGTACACAGTGACTGCACCAGCAGAATAGTGAGTGCAGCTCCGGAGTATAATACAGGATATAACTCAGGATCAGTACAGGATAAGTAATGTATGTACACAGTGACTGCACCAGCAGAATAGTAAGTGCAGCTCTGGAGTATAATACAGGATGTAACTCAGGATCAGTACAGGATAAGTAATGTATGTACACAGTGACTGCACCAGCAGAATAGTGAGTACAGCTCTGCAGTATAATACAGGATGTAACTCAGGATCAGTACAGGATAAGTAATGTAATGTATGTACACAGTGACTACACCAGAAGAATAGTGAGTGCAGCTCTGGAGTATAATACAGGATGTAACTCAGGATCAGTACAGGATAAGTAATGTATGTACACAGTGACTCCACCAGCAGAATAGTGAGTACAGCTCTGGAGTATAATACAGGATGTAACTCAGGATCAGTACAGGATAAGTAATGTATGTACACAGTGACTCCACCAGCAGAATAGAGAGTGCAGCTCTGGAGTATAATACCGGGTATAACTCAGGATCAGTACAGGATAAGTAATGTATGTACACAGTGACTCCACCAGCAGAACAGTGAGTGCAGCTCTGGGGTTAACACAGAATCTGTAATGAGTAATGTATTTACTAAGTGAATGAACTTTACAAGTATGAACAGTAAAATGGCGCTGGACATACCATATAAAGGTCAGCCACCAAGGCTGTGCGCTGTAAATCTCTCTTATGCTTCCTTTCTTTTCGGTTTTGTCGGCTCTAGAGATGGTGAATGGACTCATCCGGAATATTCAAGTAATCCAGAATATATTTCTGTCTCCTAGGTAAACAGTGGGACGGCAGCCCCACGCTCAATGACTTTAACCAGGTACGACAAGCCACTGCAGGCGGGCTGACTCATAACTTCAGCGACCCTCGAAACTTCAAACCCCCAGAAGCGGCTCGACCCATGAGACCGGCACTGCAGAGGCAGGATGACATCGTGCAAGGTGATGACTGTGTGTCTGCGGGGCGTTTCTCTGCTTCCTGATGGCTACTTTTTTTTTATTTTTATGTCGCTTTATTATGGCTACAGAAAGTCAGAAAAGATCTTTTGGGGACGTGATGAAGGCTGACGAGTGACTACTTTCATGGCTTTCACCCAGTGGGACCCTTGTTAGTAGGGCCGCTCATGCTGCGTTATCCTGGTGTCATCTCCCTTGCGGCCATTACTCTTTCACACTCTATAGTAAGGCCATATTTGACCATGATGAGCAGGCATAATTGGAGGAGATATTTGGAGACCTGATTTAACAGATAAAGGTCTCCAGAACATTCCTTCCCGGCACGCTCCATGTCACGGGCTGCTTCACGTTTTACACCTGAGATCCTCGCTGTGCTAGATCCTCGCTGTGCTAGATCCTCGCTGTGCTAGATCCTCGCTGTGCTAGATCCTCGCTGTGCTAGATCCTCGCTGTGCTAGATCCTCGCTATGCTAGTAGCTTTCAATTGTTGTGTAAACGCTGTGACCTTTACCTCTGACTACTTCAGCCGCCAACATGACAAGCCTAACTCAACGCTTGTAGCTGCAGAGATCCGCATGACGGGAATGTGTGTCCGTGTATCCTGCAGGCTGTAACAGTGCACCAGGCATCGACCTGAATTACAAAGGGGTTTTCCAGTTTTTATATAAAAATCCTAATCTCTGGCTGAGCAGATTATTCAATGAATGTTCTTCCTTTTTAGAGAAGCGCCTGTCCCGAGGCATCTCTCACGCAAGCTCCTCTATCGTCTCCCTGGCTCGATCCCACGTGTCCAGCAATGGCAGCAGCGAGCATACGCTGGAGCCCCCCGTGTGCACCTTCCAGCTCCCCGACCTAACCATGTACAACGATGATTTCCGGAGCTTCATCGAGCGGGACCTGATTGAGCAGTCCATGCTGGTGGCCCTAGAACATGCTGGTAAGTGATCGTATTCACATAGTCTGATACAAAGGTAGAGGCTATGCACACATTCAGAGCAATTTTTATATGATTGCGTTTTACTTGCTTTGGGCTAAAAATCATTTTTTCCGTTTAGCTGGTCAGGAGATCAGAGAGAAGGCTTCACATGAGCCGTCAGCTGATGGGACTGAGAACGGTTATTCCGCAAACAGACTGATTTCTAACCCCTATATCTCAAACACTCCTGATTATTTTTTTTTTTTATAAAGGCCAATTGAAAAAAAAATGTTCACTTAAAATAAATGAAATGCTATAATAAAAAAATATATATTACCCTGATGGTGTCAATAGCCTTAAGCGTACTTTCACACCTGCGTTATTCTTTTCCGCCATAGAGTTCTGTCAAAAGGGCTCTATGCCGGAAAAGAACTGATCAGGCATATCCCCATGCAATCTGAAAGGATAGAAATCCGTTCAGTTTGCATCAGTATGCCTTCCGTTCAGTCACTGTCAGGCATTTTGGCCGGACATAATACCGCAGCATGCTGCGGTATTATGTCCGTCCAAAATGCCTGATCAGTCGCCGGAATGCCGGCATTAATTTACATTGACTTGTATTAGTGCTGGATCCGGCATTGAGAAACAACTAAAGGACGGATCCGTCCTTCTGGTCTGCGCATGCGCAGACTGGGAAAACTGTAGAAAAGACTGCAGGACGGATCCGTCTACAAATGCTGTCAGTTGTCACACTGATCGGCAGATCCGGCAGGCAGCTCTGACAACGGAACTGCCTGCCGGATCACACGAACGCAAGTGTGAAAGTAGCCTAAAATTGATAAATTTCGTTTTTGTATATATGTAAATCCCAAACATCTCAATGTCCAGTCCTTGTTTAAAAATTCTGGATTTATCTTGAAGGAGTGTAACTCTGATCACAGCTGATGTTACCACCTAATAGTCTATTTGGATTGTCACGCCCATCATGCTGCAGGGTGAGCTACGTGATGACAGGCTTATCCCCTTGGGAAGAGCTTGTTCTTGTGCTCACTGGCGCCACCTGCTGGGTAATGGTCCACCAACAAGCGAGGTGAAAGTGACAACTGCTCTGAGAATATTTGTCTCCAGCAGTTTTATGCTGTTGTGATACTGTCCCTATAGACAAACATGACTGGAGGTTTCCGCCTCCGTACTACAAGTCCCAGCATGGCATTTCCCCCCCTCATGACAAGTCTGGCATGAGCTGTTGATGTCAGTTGAGGCTCCCCAGTGGTGAGGGCTGTAGACTCGGCTTATTCACTCGTGTGGGAGTGACGGACGCAGATTCCTCCAGGCTGATGTCACTTGTGTTGTGACCGGCTGCTGCTAATTCATCACGTTCCTCCATTACTAACACTAACGGGGAAAACAGGAACCCTGGAACTTTTCTGTGGGGTAATTATAACCTTATTGCGTTGCTGAATATTACAGCTTGTAATTAACTGTGGCAGCAATTCATGGGAATAATTATTACAGGGACACGCCCCTCCTGAAACCTGCAATGTTACCCTGAATGTAGAGGTGGCCCCAGAGGTCGGGGACAGTAAAGGTTTGCCCTATCACACGTTGCCGTCATGTCCCGTGACGTAACGCCCGCCTCTGGGGTATCTGTATGAACACTGTATGTGTTCTCCCTGCCCTTGTGATGGATTCTTTCATTCTCCCCGCATCGTGCCCAATAATTTCATGTAACGCCCCCCCCCATACAGTGAGGGACTCGCTGACGGTGGTCCCTTAAAGGGTTTCTCCAGTTCTTCATCTTTTTAATCCCCGTTAAGAATGAAAGTGTTCTGAACCAGGCCGGTTTTGCTGTTGGAAAGTTTAGACAAATGCAACACTTTGCTCTAGGTCCTTGCCACTTTGCAGATCTCTGCTTGCTGTCAGTATATGGAAACATTCTTGTTTGCATGCAGAGGCTGTAAACCCATCCTAGCCTAATACTTCTCACAGCTGAGGGTTTGCTATTTTTTTCATAAATTAGCATGCTGCAGCTTTAAACTCCGCACCGCAGTACAACAGGTCTTTCTGGAGATGTAACATGCTATGGCCAGCAAGTGTGAAACTCCCCATAAGGGTCCACTTACACGTCCGAAAAATGGGTCCGGATCCGTTCCGCAATTTTGAGGAACGGGAGCGGACCCATTCATTTACAACATAAATTGGTCCATAAAATGCAGAACGCACATGGCCAGTGTCCGTGTTTTGCGGACGTGTGAATGGAGAAAATTTCCATTTACTGACAGCTAATGGAGATCCACTTAATAAGTGAGACTAGCACAAGTCTGATATCTCTGCTGATTGTGAGTGCTGCTATCCGACAGTCTTAGTAAAACCCTGGGATCTGTCACATTCCCAGAATACCGGAGGAGGTCATATGACCCGGAGGACGACTTATACATACATTTCTTCATGCTGCTTCTTGTTAAGTCAACACAGGAGGCTGGATGTCTTCAGGTGTTGTCCGTTACATCAACAGAGGGCGCTGCTATACGACACACTATGTGACTTAGGAATGGGGGGTACTGTGCCTTCTCCCATCAAATAATGTACAACCAGTGCCCATCACCGAGAGACAATCCACCCACCTCCAGGATAATGGGGGCTCCTGATACAGAAAACATGTCATGCACCTGGGCTTTCTGCACTCTTCAGTTTTGAGAAGTTGCAGAGGTTTTTTCAGGTATTTGTATTATCTACTTGATAAGTAACGTGTCCAAGTGCAGTTTTCATGTAGTAATAACCTACATAAAGAATTGTCACTATGTAAATACCTTACATTACTGGTCCTGAGTTACATCCTTCAGAGCTGCACTCACTATTCTGCTGGTGCAGTCACTGTGTACATACATTACTTATCCTGTACAGATTCCGAGTTCCATCCTGTATTATACTCCAGAGCTGCACTCACTATTCTGCTGGTGGAGTCACTGTGTACATACATTACTTATCCTGTACTGATCCTGAGTTACATCCTGTATTATACTCCAGAGCTGCACTCACTATTCTGCTGGTGCAGTCACTGTGTACATACATTACTTATCCTGTACTGATCCTGAGTTACATCCTGTATTATACTCCAGAGCTGCACTCACTATTCTGCTGGCGGATGCTGGAAGATTTCAGCTCTGAATAAATGCAGTTATCTAGAGTATATACTGAAATGGATCACTTGCTATATAATTGTTGGTTTTTCCATGAATGCCCATGTTCCTGGTCTTTTAGCACAGCAGCTTGTGCTCTGGACATGGACTTGCATTTTGACACTTTATTGATGCCTCCGTGGCTTTGCTCCCTGCTCTCATCGCCCTCTTCTTCCCTCCATATCAGTTGTACACAGCGTGGGCACTGGAGAGGCTGATTGTTAGCGAGTCTCTGTTAGGATTCGGGGAGGGGGGATTTACTTTGGTGAGGTGGCAGAATGGGTTAATGAACGTGCCTCTCTGCATGTACTTCTTGTCCTTCTCCCCGGCTGGATCTCGTCCACTTGGCAGCAGATGTATTGACTGTATTTGTGTGGAGCCATTGTCTCTGCGGCGTCTCTTCTGCACTGGAGGCCTCTGGTTGTAACTCTGCTTCACCGTCCTGTGCCTTCTGCTCCTGGATGAGAATACTTCCCTCTGTG
The DNA here is from genome assembly GCA_033119425.1 of Bufotes viridis. Taxonomy (NCBI): domain Eukaryota; kingdom Metazoa; phylum Chordata; class Amphibia; order Anura; family Bufonidae; genus Bufotes; species Bufotes viridis. The sequence goes on along the minus strand of CM065599.1, from coordinate 60,689,673 downwards.
GAGCGGTGTCTCCCAGTCTTCCTGGACACATCTCCTCTATCCACATTCAGGGTGGTTCTGGCACCCTCCGTAATACACCTACTGCACCCCACAGCTGCCATCACATCAGGGCATGACAGTGGCATAGAAGGCATGGGTTAGACTCTGGTTCCCCCTGTGTTCTCCAGTACGGTGACCAAATGAACAGGTCATGTGACTAGACTTCTCTTCACCCACTCCCTGGGCATATGTTCATTGTGTGGTGGCCACGGCTTGTGCCTGTTACATTGGCATAGCGGTATTAATGCATCTTACCTTGTCCCTCTGCAGGTCGTCTCAATTGGTGGGCACAGGTCGACCCGTCCTACCAGAGGCTTCTTCCATTGGCAACGACGGGTGATGGAAACTGCTTGTTGCATGCTGCCTCCCTTGGTAAGCCATGGTTAGGAACCTGGGTGGGAGGATAATGGCCTTGGGAAACTTCTGACACACTATGTTATTTCAGGGATGTGGGGCTTTCACGACCGGGACCTCATGCTGCGCAAGTCTCTGTACACCATGATGGAGAAGGGCGCAGAGAAGGAAGCGTTGAAGCGGAGATGGCGATTCCACCAGACTATGCAGAATAAAGAGGTATGAGGGGGCAAGGCACAGTGAGCGCATGGCATAACTCTGCCCTTAGAATGGCCCTCAGCTGCTGCAGAACCTCATCAGGAATAGTCCTGCTGCTGAAGAGGGAATGTCATCCTGACAGCATGTGATTGGGGCTCTCCTGTCCTCTTTAGACAGAGGTTCTGCAGCAGTCCATGATTGTACCGACGGTCAAGCAGTTTCAGCACTGTTTCGGGAAGGGAATGTCGAGGGAAGACCCCCTCTTTAATGCAGTCATTCTCTTGCAGTCCGGCCTTGTGTACACAGAAGAGGAATGGCAGAAGGAGTGGAACGAGTTAATAAAACTTGCATCCAGTGAGCCGCGGATGCATTATGGAACCAATGGCTCAAATTGTGGGGGGTAAGTAGTGACCCTGACATGGAAGGGGGTTTGTGCATATTGTCCCTCACTAGTTTGGTGCTGACAGGAACCCTACATACATTTGGTGACCACTTTCCAGCCCCAGTGAAGGACGGGGTTAATCTGCTGGGGTCGGGGTACCGACCTATAAGTCATCTTGAGAGCTCTGCAGTGAAGGCGCTTGTTTATTCTGGGGCTGGGAGTGAGTTCCTTCCTCCTGCCGCAGAGTCACAGGTCATTCCCGGGGCTTTCACCACACAACTCCTGGTCTCTCCTTTCTCAGCTTAGCAGAAGGTGTGAACCTCAGTAGATTTCCTCAGACCAGGAGCCAGGCCAAGTCCTTGTGACCTCTGCACCTGTATAAAATAATACCTGGAGCACTGTCATATAGCCATTAAAGAGGACCCCTCCCCGCTCCAGACAGGCCTGTTTTATTAGCTCCATGCATTCCCCACATACTAACAATTGCTGTGCCATTCCTCTATTATTTCTACTAGAAGTTGTGAATGGATTGCTATAGGCCTTCAGTAAGGGTACAGAGGGGGGTAACCAGTTGGGGGGTGTCCCTGCACAGTCTGACAATGGCAGCACTGATTGGATATAGTGAGTCTGTGCAGGGACACCCCCCCAACTGGTTACCACCCCTCTGTACCCTTACTGAAGGCCAATAGCAATCCATTCACAACTTCTAGTAGAAATAATAGTGGAATGGCACAGCAATTGTTAGTACGTGGAGAATGCATGGAGCTAATAAAACAGGCCTGTCTGGAGCGGGGAGGGGTCCTCTTTAAAAGGGGTTGTCTGGAGTTGGAAACAGCACCACTTTTTTCCATGGGCCATGTCTGGTATTGCAGCTTATCCCATCCCCTTCATGTGATAGCAAACACAGCACATGGACAAGACCTGGGACTGTTTTAGGAACAAAAGTGTGATTTATGTCGCTAATCCCTGAGATCCCCCTGGGCAAGAGCTTTCCCTCCTCCTACTGAAAACACATGCACTCCCAGCTGAGTCTGAGCATGCATATTTATGGGGGAAGTGCCCTATGATCAGGTAAAATCTTTATTTTAGAGGACTGTGCACCTTCAGTAGCAATCGGCTGCTCCATCCACATTCACTCTCAGTTCCGCTGAGCATGCATGTGTTTTCAGTGGCACCTCCGGTGGCAGCATATCTCCTGCAAAAACCAAAGAGCTTTACCTCGCCCAGTCTATTTCCCAGCATCATCTGCCAGTCAGTGTGACCCCCCCCCCCATACACAATCAATAGCCATCTCTGCTGAAATTGGCGGATTTGAGCAACAGTAACCTGATATGTACGGGGGCCTTCAAAGTGATCTTCCAGGGGACTTGTCAGAGTCCGTTGCATTGAAGATGGCCCCTATTAAATCCTATTGCAGCCCTTTAGTGATCAGCCAAAGGCGCATGGAGGCCCTCCAGTAGCAGCACCATAGACTGTAGCATTGACCATGTGAATTAGACACCCTAAGTAATGGGTGGATGTCACTATGGAGCTATGGCGTCAACACGTAGGTCTCCAGAAGACCTCCAAGTAACCTGTCTTTGAACCTCGGTATCACTAGTTGCCGCTGATTTGCTGTGACTGTCTTGCAGTGTGGAGAGCTCGGAGGAGCCGGTGTACGAGAGCCTGGAGGAGTTCCACGTCTTTGTTCTCGCTCATGTACTCAAGAGGCCCATTGTGGTGGTGGCGGACACCATGCTCAGAGACTCGGGAGGAGAAGGTACCGCTGTCCTGGCATCACTATCTGTCCCATTCCCTGATGTAAAATCCCTGATTTCTTTTTCTTTTCCATCCAGTCTCCCCCCCCCCCCCCTCCCCTCCATAAATGCGATGTACGTAGAACCAGCAGGGTGATCCCGCTATTAGACTGGATGGCCCCTCTTCACCACCATACCCATTACTCAGATTACAAGAGGACGCTGTGCCATCTCTACATAGTTCTACAAGAGCTGTCACCCTGTGTTGTTTGTGTGCTGTTGGTTCCTCTTTTTGCTTCAACACCCGATGGGTGTTTCAAAAACCGCACATACGGCTCCCATTTCCATAACGCACTCTTTTTGTTCCATCTGGGGGTCTTTTTTAAATGAGTGTTTACCAGCATCCGGATCACATTATCTGATGAGCTGAAGTAAGTTATTTACGAAGTCGTGCTTGACTTCATTGAATAACTTTGGTAATTGATTTTTAAGGTGGAAACCGAAGCAGACACATAATCCTGATGATTAACCCATTCTAACCAGACTGATTAAAGGGGTTGTCCTGCCCCTCTTTGTCTCTGGGCCTGGATGGACCCGGTTGCATGCTCAGTGGGTCGCCAAGGCATCCGTCAGATGCCCACCAAGCATTTCCTATTAATTGGAGTGGGACCTCTGCACAACACGAAAAGTTTCACCCCGCAAGCAGCAGCGTCTCTCCACGCCCAGTGTGGGAAATGGGTGGGAGAGAGAAAACCCCTTTCATCAGTCTGCTTACAGTAATCCTGCAGTATTTCTAACCAGTAGATATTTCCATATGACCAGCCACATGTGCTTCAGTAAAGAGCCTGAAGTCTTCTGACGCACAGGGCAGTCGTGGGAGGAGTTCATGATGTCTCGATGGAAAGCTGCCAGCCGCGGTGGTCATCCAGTATCTGTCACCTGTGTAGACAGGAGAAGTCAGAAATGCCTGAGTAGTTTATTAAAGGAATTTGCCAGTAGGGGGAGACCCCCATTCCAAAAGCTATCCATTCCCACCCTGTAGATAACGTTTGCACTTTCTGCTTACAGGACGTTCACACTTTTGCCACAAAACAGCTTTATGTATAATCCCAAAGACAAAAAAAAGTCTGTGTCATGTCTCCGGCTCCTAGGCAGATTGTGTCTCCATGGTTACAGACTACAAACTGTGTAGTCTGATCCAGCAGTCATTCTCGTTCTGTAGGTAGTAGGATCCGGCTGAGACTTACCTGCTGTTCTGTTTTCTTCCAGCGTTTGCCCCCATCCCATTTGGAGGAATCTACCTTCCCCTGGAGGTTCCACCTAACAAGTGCCACAGCTCTCCGCTTGTCCTGGCGTACGATCAAGCCCACTTCTCTGCCCTCGTATCCATGGAACAGGGGGACCTGAGCAAGGATCAAGGTATGGTCCAGGCCTGTTACGTTGTGCATGCAACAAGATACTTGAAGGAGTATTCCTATCTCAGACGTTTGTAGCATATCCACAGGGTATGTCATAAGAGTCTGATAGATGCAGGTCACACCTATTTCTGGAATGGGGCCTCTCCAATCCCGTCTGACCTAAATGTGATGGTCAAATCAGGTCAGGACTATAGAAGCAAAGCAGGCTCTGCTACACTTCTGGAAAAATAAGATTTATTGTGTTCTGTGCTTGTCTTTTCAGTTTGGTCCACACAGGAAATGTCTTGGAATGCCCCTTTAAGAATGTGAAAACCATTTTGTGCTACCTTGATTCTACACTGAGATCTGGTCACTCACAGCACAGACCTTGTGCAGATTAGGGTTGCACGATGCCTCAAAATGTTGGTACGATCTTGATGCTACGATGCATCTACCGGTTCAGTACTGACATTGTCCGTATTTCACTACAAAGCTTTGCAGTCGCAGGGGAGCACTACCCAGCGCTCCTCATGTTCACAGTTGCCAGCTCTGCCGGTAGTCACCTGGGTTTCAGTCCTCTTCTCCCGGCCAGTGACTGAGTTGGTTCACCTGGCAGCACTGACAGGACAAGGGAACCATTACTTCCCTGCCATTCAGCACTTCTCTGTAATTTGGGCGATGCAACGCTCTGCATCACTGCGTGACTTTGTGCGTCTGGTGGGGGGTGGTATACACTGTGTTTGTGCTGTATACAGGGAGCACAGAACACGAGGTACTATATACGGGGGCACAGAACACTATATACGGGGGGCACAGAACACTATATACAGGGGGCGCAGAACACGAGACACTATATACAGGGGGCGCAGAACACGCGACACTATATACAGGGGGCGCAGAACACGCGACACTATATACAGGGGGCGCAGAACACGCGACACTATATACAGGGGGCGCAGAACACGAGACACTATATACAGGGGGCGCAGAACACGAGACACTATATACAGGGGGCGCAGAACACGAGACACTATATACAGGGGGCGCAGAACACGAGACACTATATACAGGGGGCGCAGAACACGAGACACTATATACAGGGGGCGCAGAACACGAGGCACGATATACAGGGGGCGCAGTATATTGTGACTCCCACATAACTAGAGCTGGGCGACATGTAGAGCTTTGTATTTATTTGGTGACTGGAATCCACCAGATCTCCATCACATCAGAAAAGGACATCAGGATCTTTCAGTAGTGCAGCCTCGGGCTTTGGGTTGTCTCTTGTGTCTGACCTGTAATGTCCCCTCTATCTGTAACTGTCCATTAGGAAATTACCTTTAAGACGAAACGTTGGCTTAGATTGTGAATTTGTGACTGGTGTTTTCCCCTCCTTTCCTTGCACACAGCACCCTTCATCCCTCTGACGGACTCTCAGCACAAGTTACTACCAGTGCACTTTGCGGTTGATCCAGGAAAAGACTGGGAATGGGGCAAGAATGACACTGATAATGTCCGCCTGGCCAGGTATGTGTAACGCAGCTGGTGCACTGTGCTGCCCCCTGAGTAATATGGAGGAGTACAGAGGGGTTTTTGTTAGACTTCGCACCATTTATCCCGATGCCATGTGTATGGAGGTACTCTTCCTAGAGTCCATTATGTGCCCGTGTGCAGCCTCCGTGCCATGTGTATGAGGCCTGCAGATCAGTAAAACCCAAATGTGGCTCAGGGTCTTCCATAGTTGACTTACATCACTGTGGACAAGTCTCTTAAAGGGATAGCTCCTGCTGCTGTTGGGGTTGTCTCCTTCACAGTTTTGCAGTATCATGGCCCTCATGCAGCCTGTCCTATACTAGCTTCATTGAGCGGATTGATTATTGAGGCCCAGAACCCTGCTGCTCACACTCACTGTGGATTTAGGATCTTACATAGGTAGAAAGCTGGGTGACAACCAAATTTCCCAGGAAAAAAATATGGTTGAATATACTTCTTGAGAAACTGGAAATCAGGGGGAAGTGCCCTTTAAATAGCCATGTTTTTGACGTTTACTGGTAATGTTCCTGGTCATGTGCCCGGGGGAGGGAGATTGGAGGAATGCAGCTATCTGTCCGTTACATTGTGCCCGTGGTCAGGACACGCCGTCCTCTCCTTACGCTCCATTATGTCACCTTATCTCCTGTGCCTATAAATGTTTCATTAGCTGCCCCTGCGTGCGGGGTGTAATCTGATCTCCATTCCTCCTGCTGCTGCTGCTGCACACGGCTGTTTCATGCATATAGGCTGGTTGTAATGGCGAGCGCCCGTCACCTGGATGTGGTGCTGGGGTAGGGACCATACACAGCTCTGCTTGTACAGGAGATATACATGTAGGCCGGTGACGGAGAACTGTCACCCAAAACCCACACATGTATGGTGAAGTGCCGACACGGCAATGTAACCTGAACAGTATATCCTCCATGTACTTTATCACTTAGCTATAATACCTGCGCTGTTCATAGTGCGCCCTGTTCAAAGTCTAAGGCATATTGGGACACCACAGACTATTTCCAGGGTTCTGAGTGCCGCCTCTGGCACCCGTGCAGTAGGTTCACCACCACTGATATAGGCAAATCCTAACACAGGTCAGGATGACTCCCAATCTGAGCACATAACCACTGTGTAATAGGTGAGATCTCCATGTGACGGGAGCCTCCTTTAGCTGCTTGGATTACTGGAGATGTCTCTGTCTCTGGTTTTGCTGCCCTCTTGTGGCTAGTTGGATCACTGCATTGTCCACCATGTCCCTACAGTAGTTTACAGCATTACCCCCTCTCCCTCCAGTGTTAGCTGTGCTTCTTGTCTCTTGTCATAGCAGTGCCTGTCATATACCAGCAGTCCCAGCATGCTTCATTCACTTCTATGGGATGTCTGAAATGAGTAGAGCCACTGTGCATGTCTCTTCCCAGCTGCTGCCTGTAGCAGGCGGAGGAGCTGACAGGCGCGGTGTGCCCGTGGCAGCCTCTGTCAGCACTCTTCTAGCAGGAGAGCCTATAGACAAGTCCCAGCTAGTAAAGTGAAGATGCTGACTTACAGGTTTGGTGCTGCTTTAGCACAGATGTAGCAGAGCTAAAAGGAACGGTTAACACATTAAGTAAACAATGGCAAGAAAATATTGATTTTGTCGTTTTCAGTGGCTTTTGTCACAAGATGACACTGACACCTTCCAGTTCTGCTACATCTGTGTCTGTAGTGTATAGATGTGTATGTAAAGTGGTGTCCTCTCTTTTCTAGTGTCACGTTATCATTGGAAGCCAAGTTAAACTTGCTACACAGCTACATGACGGTCACCTGGCTTTCACTGCCGTGCGAGATGCAGGTGAGTGACGAGTGCTTTAAGACGCTATTGTCAGCTCTAAAGGGTTTCCGTCTTGTAAGAAGCTTGACATATTAGGTTCTGTTCACACTGCGCATGTGGTGCACATTCACTGTATATACCAGAAACGATCCAGACGTGTACACCAAACATGGCCGACACCATACCGCTGTATTGAAAAGGACACTGCCCACACTTATCACTACAGGGGGTGTCATTTCTCCCCGGCGCCATCCTTACGTTCTCCACATCATTGATCACCAGGTTGTCAGGGTAGAAATAGATTACAAAAGGATGTGATTTCCGTTAGGCCCCACACATTATAGAGGACGTCTTTGAATTACTCCCAAGTTCTGATATCATCTTGTTTATTAACAGGCTCCCCTCGCCCAGCCAGAGTCCCCGACCGCATCCGCTGGCGATGATGCCAGGTCTGCCGCAGAGTCCGGAGAGTCTGACAAAGAGTCTGTCTGCAGCAGCTCGGCAAGCAATGGAGGCAGCAAAACCGGGAAGGAAAAAGACAAGGAGAAAGAGAAGTCAAAAAAGGAGAAGGACAAGGAGAAAGAGAAGAAGCGAGCGGACTCTGTGGCCAACAAGCTGGGCAGCTTTGGGAAGACCTTGGGCAGTAAACTGAAGAAAAACATGGGTGGCTTAATGCACAGCAAGAGCGGGAAATCTGGAATGAGCAACGGACAAGGAGACACGCTGGAGAAGAAAAAGAAGGGCTCCCTGAAGGGCCGAAAAGGCAGCAAAGAGGATTCCTCACAAGGTGACATCTCCACGTCTTCTGAGAAGTCCACCACCAAGTCAGCGACTGACAAGGCCCAGGGTGATCCTTACAAATATAGTCATGATGTCAAACTGAGTCTGAGCATCTTGCGGGCGGCCATGCAAGGGGAACGCAAGTTTATCTTTGCCTGCCTCCTGAAAACCAGTGAACGCCAGCCTTACCAGAAGCAAATGATCCAGAGGTATCTGGCGGATGCCCAGGAGAGGTTCATAGCCGAGCAGAAGCAGAGGGAAGCTGAGAAGAAGGCTCTCATGAACTGCGGCACGGCAAAGAGACTAGAGCAAGACATGGGGCAGTCCAAAGCCGATGATCTGCTCTCGCTTCCTACATATTCCCAAGTGACTAGTAATTATGGGATGGACTATGCTAAAGGCGCGCTACCTTCCAGTTATTCTGGGGGGTTCACCATCCCCAGACCTTCCATTGTCAATCTGTCAGACGGTTCCCACCCGCACAGCTACCAGGACAGCAGGCGGCAGGTAGCAGGTGGCTCTTGCAATAATCTGCCCTCCTATGCTACGCTTCCCCGGCACTGCATGCAGACGCGCCCTCATCCGTACCAGTCCAGCCCTCCACACCTGGGCCGGATTTCTCCCTCCGAGTCAGAACTTCCCCCGGTCTACCCTGCAGAGGGCGACCAGACTGTGTGCGTTGTGCACAGCAATGGCTACCAGGAATACTCAAACCCCACTTCCCTGTCCAGAGCGGTGACCTCTGACAGCGGCAAAGTGCGGACACACTACAACGTCCAGCAGACCAAGTGTAAGCAGACGGACTGCAATTTTTATGGACATCCTGAAACGGGCAACTACTGTTCGTGTTGTTACAGAGCGGAACTGAAGCGGAAAGAGCGAGAAAAACTGGCGTTAATCCACAGGTTCTGAGGGACACAGTATACCCAGGACTGTAGGGGGCAGCACTGGGTGGATGCAATATGTTTCTACAGACTTTTCCTTCAAGTCTTTTATGTACACGTTCTGGGGACAAGGAAAGCGCCATGTTAGTTCCTAAATTACAAGGAAAGGTTTTCAGGAGAGAAAAAAAAACATGCAAATTTGGTAATTTTGTAAGTGATTTTAACAACTTTGCCTCCTCAGCACTTAAGGTGATTTCCCCTCCGTCTCTTTAAGTTGACTGCCATTCCCGATAGTGGTTTGGAAAGCGTTAACCCCTCTTAGGGCACTGACATCCATTAATAGGGGGGGGGGGGGGCTTCTACAATAAATCCATCACAGTTACTGCATGGTCATTGCTTTGCAGCCTAATTTAATTTTTTTTAAAAAATTTTTTTTTCCAATTATCAACTTTTTTTTTTTGCTTTTTCCTAATTGGTTACAAAACATGGCCGCCATCCCGCCCTCCTTTATAGGTAAAAAATGGCCGCATTAAATATTTTCTTAAGTCTAATAAAATGAAGAAAACCCACGAGGGGCAGTAATGATAAACCAGGGCGAAACTGGATTGTAGACGTGGCACGCTGTAGCTACTGGGATCACAGCTTTCACTTACTCAAATGCACTACACGTGTCAGCTGCTAGCTCACTGGTTGCTATGGCGACCCCCAAAGGTGTGCTTTGATTTGAAATATTAACTCTAGAAAGAGTTGAACGCTATATGGTCCGCCAAAAAAAAAAAGCTTAAAAAATTAAAATACTGATAATCTGGGTCCCCCTATGCACTTGTTCCTGTACTTCGTGGTTCCTTTCGAAACGAAAATGTGACCGCTCAGCGAACGAATTCGGCCAGTGATCGGCTGAGATGTCACATTTCCCTTTTTTTCCATCTCAGACAATTGGGGCATATCCTCCATTGTCTGATAGGTGCGGGTCCCACCTATCGAAGCCAGCAAAGTCGTGGCCACCAATCGTTCCTATTGGCTCGCCAAAAGTAGCCTAGCTGCCCGCTCGGATATTTTTGGAATCCCCATAGGAATAATGGGAGCGCACTGCACTTGTGCGGCCACCACTTCCATTGACTTCTATGGGGCTTTTCAGCAGCCACATAGAAATGAATGGAGGGCGGCTGCGCATGTGCGATGCACCCTCCTTCACTTTGCCAGCTAAACTACCCCCTAAATACAGCGGAATTTCCAGTACATTACATATATTTATATGTCACAGTTGTACCCCCTTCTCACATAAATGTGCAGATTCAGCCCTACCGTTTCCTCACTACTTCTGTTCCAGCAGATATAAAGATATTCTCTAAAATATGACTAATGTTCTATATAGAAATATATTTTTTATATTTGGTAGTTTTAGGAGTGACCTGTGGGAGGAGGATGGAAAGAAGCGTCAAACGTTTCGATGTCTCCATCCCTGAAATGCCTTCTGTGTGACGCGTTTCTTCATCTCGGCTCCTTACCCCACCATCAGACACATTTACATCTCTCGTCCTTTCTGAAACGCGCTGTAAATACAAATAATTATTTTCGGCAATGCTTTGAATGTTTGTTTTCTGCTGAATTCAAAGTTTGTAACCTTAAAAGGCACTTTCTTCAGTACATTTACTGATTCTAACTATGCTTTACCTGTGTGTCACCGCCGCGTCGCGGAGACCGCCATTTTGTAGATTAAACGGAACTTAATACGCTGAGGCGTCACTTGTAGGCTCAGTTCACATCTATTTTATTTTAGAAATGTTTGGCATGTGCCTGAGAGCTCTTCAGGGATACGTGGTGATGGTGCCCACGGGCCCTTATGCATCCATCATAGGCAAAAAGACTGTTTTCCCTTGGTATTATTGGCTTTCTAGAAATGTGTAATCTATGCAGATGGGCACAGTTTAAAAAAAAAAATTATATATATTTTACCAATGGCCGACGTATCCCACTGCCTGCCTATATAGAGGGATATGTCGGGTGTGTACCCCTGAAGTATTCCTCAGCCCTGTAGCCAAAATATGCGAATAGAGCCTCCTTTTTATATTTCGAAATTTGGAAAGTTTAGTGATTTCATGTATGTTTTTTTTAGCCCAATTTTTTGTATCTACCCTCTTGTACGCCAACCTGCATCAGGTAGTTATGCAATGTTTGCAGAAATGCAGACCGAGGAGTGAGAGGACACGCCCTACAATGTAATATTCGTGTTTTTGTCCCCATAAATGTGCTATTTTCTGTCTACAAAATGGCCGCCTCCTCCTCATAGAGGGCGGAGGATTCATTTCACAGTATTTTTTCTTTTACATGGTATCCAGCTATGTACTAACGTTCTAGATGACATTTTGGGTTGGTTTTTATTAATGCAATGTTGCATTTTGAATGTTGAAATATGCAAATCTTCCAGTGTAAGTGTACAGACGTTCTTACGGGAAGATGGCGAGGATCACACTGGTTTTTGTTTGCACATTGTCCTAACTTGTAAAAGTTGTATTTATATGAGTATATATATTTAGGATCCTGTTCTCTTCTGACGTGACGACACAATCGGCAGAGACGGCCGGAACGCGCTGAAACTTAGCAGTATTTGCACAAACCTTTCTAACTGTAGAGCACAATGTGGCATCGCAAGGTTGTCATGACGATGTGTGTGACTCCTTCCCCTTTTTTTCTCGACAAAAGCTTTAATAACAACCTCTTATGTTGGAGCAGCGGCGCCACTTACAATGGATTGCAATAAAAATCATTAAACAAAGGTTTTACCATTTTGCAGAATTTCATCGTTTTTTTTCTGGTTTGGGTATGTCCACTGCCCCCCAGTGGGTAGATGGGATCATTACATGCAAAGTTGATCATTAGTTAAAGTGCCTTCAATAAAGTATATTACGCAGCAGACAGTTGTGCTTCACGTCACCTTCATTTGTGTGTTTGGTGTCCTGACATCAGCTATCAATTCCAGGTACTAGATGAAGGGAGTGACCTCTCCGTCTGCACTACATGGACCTGACGTGGTGCACACCCTAGTGGTAGGCCTTGCACATTAGAGGGTCAGTCCCATCCACACTGGCAGCTTTGGCCGACATTTAATCTAATGAGGGAACATTCACATGGGGAAGGTCGGGAGGGATAGTTGTAAGCCACATGAGTGTATCTGAAATGCTCGGTCAACTTTAAGATAAAAATATCCCTTTAAAGGGGTTTTCCAGGCTCCTGATATTCATGACCTGTCCTCAGAAATCTAATAGGTAATCAAGATAAGGCCTGAAAACCCCTTTCAGGCTTCTGCCATAGTATGGGGCAAATTTACTAAGCCTGGTGTTTCCTATGCAAGTCTTAGTAAAAAAGTGTGCTGACGTAAGATGCACCAAATTAAAGGGGCTCTGCAGTTTGTTTAAACTGATGATGATCATCAGCATCTGATTGGCACGGGTCCGACACCCGGGACCCCCACCGATCAGCTGTTTAAGAAGGCAGCGGCGCTCAAGGAGCTGTGTTCCTGGAGAGCCGCGGTCTTCTCACTGTTTACTGCCGGCCCAGTGACGTCACGACTTGTATCAACTGGCCTGGGCGCGGCTAAGCTCCATTCGAGTGAACAGAGCTTAGCTGCGCCCAGGCCAGTGATACAAGTCATGACGTCACTTTGCCTGCAGTAAACAGTGAGAAGACCGCAGCTCTCCAAGAACACCGCTCCTTGAGCGCCGCTGCCTTCTTAAACAGCTGATCGGTGGGGGTCCCGGGTGTCGGACCCGTGCCGATCAGATGCTGATAGAGGATAGATCATCAACTTAAACAAACTGCAGAACCCCTTTAATTAAGAGGCATAGGCCCATCTTCTGATGCCAGAAACTGAAATCTGAACTAGCTAACTACTATAATACTGCCTCCTATGTATAAGAATATAACTACTATAATACTGCCTCCTATGTACAAGAATATAACTACTATAATACTGCTCCTATGTACAGGAATATAACTACTATAATACTGCTCCTATGTACAAGAATATAACTACTATAATACTGCTCCTATGTACAAGAATATAACTACTATAATACTGCTCATATGTAGAGGAATATAACTACTATAATACTGCTCCTGTATACAAGAATATAACTATTATAATACTGCCTCCTATGTACAAGAATATAACTACTATACCACCCGATATGTACAAGAATATAACTACTATAATACTGCCTCCTATGTACAAGAATATACCTACTATAATACTGCCTCCTATGTACAAAAATATACCTACTATAATACTGCTCCTATGTACAAGAATATAACTACTATAATATTGCTCCTATGTACAAGAATATAACTACTATAATACAGCTCCTATGTACAAAAATATAACTACTATAATACTGCCCCCTATGTACAAGAATATAACTACTATAATACTGCTCCTATGTACAAGAATATAACTACTATAATACAGCTCCTATGTACAAAAATATAACTACTATAATACTGCCCCCTATGTACAAGAATATAACTACTATAATACTTCCCCCTATGTACAAGAATATAACTACTATAATACTGCTCCTATGTACAAGAATATAACTACTATAAGGGCTCTTTCACACTGGCGTTTTTGTTTTCCGGCATAGAGTTCCGTCGTTGGGTCTCTATGCCGGAAGAATCCTGATCAGGATCATCCCCATGCATTCTGAATGGAGAGAAATCCGTTCAGGATGCATCAGGATGTCTTCAGTTCAGGACCGGAACGTTTTTTGGACGCAGCAAATACCGCAGCATGCTGCGCTTTTTGTTCCGTCCAAAAATCCGGAACACTTGCCGCAAGGCCGGATCCGGAATGAATGCCCATTGAAAGGCATTAATCCGGATCCGGCCTTAAGCTAAACGTCGTTTCGGCGCATCGCCGGATCCGACATTTAGCTTTTTCTGACTGGTTACCATGGCAGCCAGGACGCTAAAGTCCTGGTTACCATGGTAAAATGTAGCGGGGAGCGGTATACTTACCATCCGTGCGGCTCCCGGGGCGCTCCAGAGTGACGTCAGGGCGCTCTACACGCATGGATCACGTGATCCATGCGCATGGGGCGCTCTGACGTCACTCTGGAGCGCCCCGGGAGCCGCACGGACTGTAAGTATACCGCTCCCCGCTCCTACTATGGCAACCAGGACGCTAGTAGTGTCCTGGCTGCCATAGTAACCTGAAAGCAATTTGAAGACTGATCAGGATCCTGATCAGTCTTCTAATGCTTCAGGCGACTTGCGTTCTGACGGATCCGGCGGGACGGAAGTGCCTGCCGGATCCTCAGAACGCAAGTGTTAAGGGACCCTAATACCCTGTACAAGAATATAACTACTATAATACTGCTCCTATGTACAGGAATATAACTACTATAATACTGCTCCTATATACAAGAATATAACTACTATAATACTGCCCCCTATGTACAGGAATATAACTACTATAATACTGCTCCTATGTACAAGAATATAACTACTATAATACTACTCCTATGTACAAGAATATAACTACTATAATACTGCTCCTATGTACAAGAATATAACTACTATAATACTGCTCCTATGTACAAGAATATAACTACTATAATACTGCTCCTATGTACAGGAATATAACTACTATAATACTGCTCCTATGTACAGGAATATAACTGCTATAATACTACTCCTATGTACAAGAATATAACTACTATAATACTGCCCCCTATGTACAAGAATATAACTACTATAATACTGCTCCTATGTACAAGAATATAACTACTATAATACTGCTCCTATGTACAAGAATATAACTACTATAATACTGCTCCTATGTACAAGAATATAACTACTATAATACTGCTCCTATGTACAAGAATATAACTACTATAATACTGCTCCTATGTACAAGAATATAACTACTATAATGCTGCTCCTATGTACAAGAATATAACTACTATAATACTGCTCCTATGTACAAGAATATAACTACTATAATACTGCTCCTATGTACAAGAATATAACTACTATAATACTGCTCCTATGTACAAGAATATAACTACTATAATACTGCTCCTATGTACAAGAATATAACTACTATAATACTGCTCCTATGTACAAGAATATAACTACTATAATACTGCTCCTATGTACAAGAATATAACTACTATAATACTGCTCCTATGTACAAGAATATAACTACTATAATACTGCTCCTATGTACAAGAATATAACTACTATAATACTGCTCCTATGTACAAGAATATAACTACTATAATACTACTCCTATGTACAAGAATATAACTACTATAATACTGCTGCTATGTACAAGAATATAACTACTTTAATACTACCTCCTATGTACAAGAATGTAACAATGTCAGTGAACCAAGTTGAGCTCTGAGAGCTCCTGCAGAACCATACACAGGGTGCATGGTAGAGAGTCATTAGCGCATCAACTGTGACAACAGAGCTTTCAATGTGAAGAATTCTAGGAAGGGATCTAGATGTAGTCAGTTCTGAATGATTACTACGCCTCTGAGTAGGTGGTGGAGCCTGCAGTAATCCAGTCCTCCAGCAGGTGGAGCTGAAATTCCATTATCAAAACTAATAAGGAAGTAAATGTAATAAACTACCTGATTCTAAGTAGGGCTTACGTATGGCGAGGAGACAAAGAGAAGACTAAAGATATTTTGTATCTTCTCTTGTCCGTCTTTTAATACCGCGTCTTATTTTTGTGAAGGACGCAGCTGTCCGCATCCGTTGCTCCGTTCCGTACCCCCGCAAAAAAAAATAGAGCTTGTCCTATTCTTGTCCAAATTGGAACGGAATGCGGAGCAGCTTCCGTGTTTTGCGGATCCGCGGTTTGCGGACCACAAAACACCAACGGTCGTGTGCATGTAGCCAAAGACGTAGATCTACTGGGAGGCTGACCAGTGTGACGCCTGCCCTGTATGATCTCTGTTACTTCTTTAGAGGTTATTGTTAAACACTAGTAAGAGTTAAAGGGCTTGTGTCACCCCCCAAAAGCTTTTTGCCTCACTAAAAAGCTTATAGGGCTGATTATTCTAAACATATTCTTGTTAACCGTTTTTGTAGGTTAATTTTGTTATAAAACGTTATTTTATAATATGCAATACCTTGCTAACAGCAAGTAGGCGCTTACTTGCTGGTAGCCTGCATCCCGCTTGTAACGCCCTCCTGTGGTTGATTGACAGGGCCAGCGAGCACTCTCTCCTCCAGCTGGCCCTGTCTCCGCTTAAAATCTGCGCCTGCGCCATACCGTTCTTCAGTCGGAGAGGAGTACTCTCGCTCAGCCGCTCCTTCCTCAGTGAGCCAATGACGTCACAGCTGCACCCGGAAGAGAAGACGCAGGCGCACTGAGGAAGGAGCGGCTGAGCGAGAGTACTCCTCTCAGTGCGCCTGCGCCGACTGAAGAACGGTATGGCGCAGGCGCGAGATTTTAAACGGAGACAGGGCCAGCTGGAGGAGGAGAGCGCTCGCTGGCCCTGTCAATCAACCACAGGAGGGGCGTTTTTTTACAAGCGGGATGCAGCGGCTACCAGCAAGAAAACGCCCTACTTGCTGGTAGCAAGGTAATTTGCATATTATAAAATAGCGTTTTATAGCAAAATTAACCTACAAAAACGGTTAACAAGAATATGTTTAGAATAATCGCCCTATAAGCTTTTTAGTGAGGCAAAAAAAAAAAAAAGGCTTTTGGGGGGTGACAGAAGCCCTTTAAAATCTAAGAAAATCATTCTCTTTCAAAAAAAATTAAAAAAAATTGTGGCTAATCGATCCACCCAAACCGCACTCCTGGATCTTCCCCAGGTCTGCCAGAGGACTCCTGGTTGCAGCCCATTTCAAGGGAACCGTCCATTCACATAGCAGCTAAATCTACTCCACTTTATAAAGATGACCATCCCTCCCTGTCGTCACTGGAGCGCACCACGTAAGTACTTGGGTAATGTATTTGATTAGGGGGTGCTAGGCTTAGAAATGTTGAGAAACACGAGAAAAAACTATATAGACGTCTCATCCATCATCTACAAAGTCTGGGAAGGATTGTACATCAAGGAGAAGGAACTTCAAAATAAAGAACTGGATGCCCCCCCCCCCCCCCATTGCTGTTCATGTCACCACCCAATAGGGTTGCCAGTACTGAGCTGCACGGTGGCTCAGACATGAGCACTGCTGTCTAGGGGGCTCTGGGTTTGAATCCAACCATAAACCATATCTGCTTGGAGTTTATATGTTTTCTGTTCCTCCAGAAACAAGCAGCTAGGTTAAAGGGGTTTTCCCATCTCAGACAATGTATGCCCCCATTGTCTGATAGGTGCAGGTCCCACCACTGGGACCCGCACCAATGCTGAGAGCGGAGCGGAGAAACTTTAAGTAATGTACATCAGTCTCCTCTAAGGAGACCTCAATTTATTTTACTCAACATATCAGCAACATGTTACACAGCTCAGGGGCAGACGGGGAACTCATACTGTTATAGTGGGGTCAGTAATACCATAGTGCAGGATAAAATACCTCCCCAGAAGCTGTCCCTCTGTGGAGGCCATCAATAGCTGCCACCTTTTGTCCTCTTCCAAGTAAGATAAGGGGGCTTTGGAGGTAAAATGTAGGCCACAGCCCTATTTCTCCATGCTGCCTGGACTTCGGCTAATAATGACTCTCTATAGTGCCCCCAGTAGTATGTACCTAGCCAGTAGCAGTGAATAATAATATGAAAGAAAAAAAAAATTGGATTTGAACCAAGGAGCCACCACATTGCCCAACACACATGAGTGTTTTAAAACACTATAACTATATACTATTGCGCACCTCCGAGTCGTTTCTTGTGTTGAGCAGTGTGGTGGTTCAAGTGGTTAGTGTTGGTGTCTTGGAGTGATGAGGTTCAAATCTGACCAAGGGTGAGAGTTGCATGGAGAGTGTGTGCGTTGTCTGATAATTGGTTGAGAGTGGTGATAATGATTTGATGTGAGGTGGTGGAAAGGAAATATGTTTGGAGGTAGGGATAAGAATCTAAGGTGAAAAAAAAATATATATTATTTGGGTTTAGTTTTTAAGAAAAATATGTATCTGATTTGAACCTGGAGCCTCCGCATGTGAAAGACACCCGTGCTGACCACTGAGCCACCACTCAGCTCGATACTAGCAGGTCCGCGGAAGTGAGTGATGACATGAATAACAGCAAAGACTTGGGTGTCCTCCCGGTGCTGTTCATGTCACCACTCACGGGATAGGAGCAGCTAGAGTTGAGTTTCATGGTGGCTCAGTAGTTAGCACTGCTGAGTTGCTAGTGCTGGGATCCTTGGTTCAAATCCAACTATGGTTAACACTTGTATTGCTGTTTTATGGTTGAACAAAACTAAATGGGATTTGAACCCAGGATCTCAGCGCTGCAAGAACACAGCATTAGCCAGTGAGCCACTACATCACCTTACTAACAAAGCCGTTATAGAAAACACTATTTGGCAAGGAGCGGTGAATAGCATTAAAACTGCTCCCTCCCATTGCTGGGTCATGTCATTGCCCACCTCCCAGAGGCTGCTTGTGTTAAGCAGCATGGTGGCTCAGTGGTGAGTACTGCTGTCTTAGAGTGATGAGGTCCTGGGTTCAAATCCCAGTGTGTGAGTGGTGGTGATGAGTATGGAGACTGTGTGTGAGTGGTGGTGATGAGTATGGAGATTGTGTGTATGTGTGTGAGAGATGAGTATGGAGATTGTGTGTGAGAGATGAGTATGGAGATTGTGTGTGTGTGAGTGGTGGTGATGAGTATGGAGATTGTGTGTGAATGGTGGTGAATATGTTGCTTGAATGTGTATTTGTGGGAGATCAAGGTTGATTGTGAGATGTTTGGCGGTAGTGATAACATGACTGAGTGGTGAGATATTTGGTGGTGGAGAATGCAAAAGATGGTTGTGATTGGAGAAAGTGAATATGTTTAAAGGTTGGTTGTGAGAGGAAAAGAAATATGTTTGGACTGGTGGTGAGTGCGAGGTAGAACAGAAAAAAACAACTTTTGGACTTAGTTTTTAAAAAAATATATAGTTGTGCTTCTTGGTCTCCACTCAGGGAGACCACCATTAATTGTATTTATATAGCACAAAGAATACTTCCCTTCATCTCTTACCACCAAGCTGCACCTTTCAGGAGAACACTTAACCCCCATCAGATAACAGCATTGGATGGATTTGAACCTGGAGCCTCCGCAACTGAAAGACACCCGTGCTGACAACTGAGCCACCGCTCAGCTCGATACTAGCAAGTCTTCGGAAGTGAGTGATGACATGAATAACAACAAAGACTTAGGTGTCCTCCCGGTGCTGTTCATGTCACCACTCACGGAGCAGCAAGAGTTGAGTTTCATGGTGGCTCAGTAGTTAGCACTGCTGTGTTACTAGTGATGGGATCCTTGGTTCAAATCCAACTAAGGATAACACTTATATTGCTGTTTTATGGTTGAACAAAACTAAATAAGATTTGAACCCAGGATCTCAGCGCTGCAAGAACACAGCATTAGCCAGTGAGCCACTACACCACCTTACTAACAAAGCCGTTACAGAAAACACTTTGGCAGGGAGCGGTGAATAGCATTAAAACTGCTCCCGCCCATTGCCGGGTCATGTCATTGCCCACCTCCAAATGGTTGCTTGTGTTAAGCAGCATGGTGGCTCAGTGGTGAGTACTGCTGTCTTAGAGTGGTGAGGTCCTGGGTTCAAATCCCAGCATGGGTGTGAGTGGCAGTGATGAGTATGGAGATTGTGTGTGAGTGGCAGTGATGAGTATGGAGATTGTGTGTGAGTGGCAGTGATGAGTATGGAGATTGTGGTGATGAGTATGGAGATTGTGTGTGAGAAAGCATAGTATTTGTGGGAGATCAAGATTGATTGTGAGATGTTTGGTGGTGGTGAGATATTTGACTGTGTGTGTAGTAATTTGGTGAGAAAGGGAATATGCTTGAAGGTTGGTTGTGAGAGGAAAAGAAATATGTTTGGACTGGAGGTTGGTGGTGAGTGCGAGGTAGAATAGATAAAAAAAACAACTTTTGGACTTAGTTTTTAAAAAAATATATAGTTGTGCTTCTTGGTCTCCACTCAGGGAGACCACCATTAATTGTATTTGTATAGCACAAAGAATACTTCCCTTCATCTCTTACCACCAAGCTGCACCTTTCAGGAGAACACGTAACCCCCATCAGATAACAGCATTGAGTGGATTTGAACCTGGAGCCTCCGCAACTGAAAGACACCCGTGCTGACCGCTGAGCCACCGCTCAGCTCGATACTAGTAGGTCCGCGAAAGTGAGTGATGACATGAACAGCAGGAGGGGCCAAGGAGGTGAACGACGACATCAACGGGAGGAGGGGCCAAGGAGGTGAATGATGACATGCACCAGCAATGGAGTTATGTCAGAGATCAGCAACCTCCAGCTGCTCTGAAACTACAACTCCCAGAATCCTCCTTTCACTTCTATGGTGGTTACAAGAACAGTAAAGTAAGTATGCATGCTGGGAACTGTAGTTTCACAGCAGCTAGAGTGCCGAAGGTGATGAGATGTCTATGTAGTTCCAGGGTTTCCCAATGTTCCTAAGCCTAGTACCCCCAAATACATAACTAAAGTACCCCAAGGCTATGATCATACACTGCACGGTACTGTCCCTATTACAGGTACGGTAGCCCCGGGTACACGTACAGCAGGCTTCATCACAGGAGGTAAATGGTCAATGTCTATTACAACCGGCAGCAATAAACAGTTGGTGATCATCTCACCAGCCCTAACCTGATGGAGAAGTGGCTTATTCGCCCCAACTCCAAGGAGAACACATGCATGCTGAGCTGAGCCTGCAGGTGTACAGGACAGATGGGTGTAACGGCTGTGGTGAGCTGAGTAGTAGAAGTGAGGGAGAAGAAGACCTCTCCACCACAAAGTCCCTTTACATGGTCTTTTGAAAGCTGGGTGACAAGTCTTATTGGCGACATCTTCTGGGACTGGGAATGGATAGAACCTAGATGGTCTGGTAATCTGCAGCAACTTCATGGAAGGTTTTATTATTCTCTAGACTCGTATAAGTCATTCATCATCTGGTAGCTACACCCAGAGGAACCTTGGGTTTATCCCCTTTTCCAAATTCTCTCTGTAAGAGACAACAATACTTCAGAAACAGATGGACAATAGGAGAAGACTTAGAAACTACCTCCCCCCCCCCCCACTGTAAAGTACAGGAATATCTATAGTCATCACCATATAAAAGTATGAGGAGCTTAAAAAGGAGCTGGATGAAGAACCGCTTATTCCTCAAAATGGTGGAGTACTGTCATGGAAACATAGTGCAAGCCACAGTGTGCCCCCATATACTGCAAGCCACAGCGTGCCCCCCATACACTGCAAGCCACAGCGTGCCCAGTGGCTACTCTCGCCCAGGACGATCCAAAGTCGATACGCATAAAACTTCGTTTCAATACTGTACAGAGCGAGCGCTCCGTACAGTATTAGAATTTATTGGCTTCTCTCTCAAGACTTCACATAATAACTTCCAAAATTGTTTTATACCGTAAAAAAAACATTTCCCGAACTCCGGTTCGGTTCTAAGTGGTACCTTGGAACCGAACCCGAATTCGGGAAATGTTTTCGCTAGCTCCGTACAGTATTGAAACAAAGCGAATTGACTAAGGATGTTTCATCTGAGGTCAATTCGCTCATCCCTAATGACTACCTCCGGATGGGGAACCCTGAAAGGAGAACATTTTGATTTTAGGGGGAGCGTTTCTAATTTGTGGTTATAATCTCCATTTCGGGGTGTCAAGTGCAGCCATTTTGTATTATCCGGTATTAGGATCTAGAGAGGGCAGCCATGTTGTTTGCAGAGTTAAAAGGCAGGTTGGTATTTGTCGAGCTGCACGTAAACCTGTTCAGAAATCAAGTGCAAAAATTCCCTAATATGCCGCTATAATGTGTCCCTATAACCGCCACACAGTGCCAGTCAGACCCATATGGTGCTATGAAACAAAGAAATGTATCCAAACAGCAGTGCCATAGAGGCGTAGCTAAATTAATAAAAACCCTTATTGGCACCACCCCTGGCACATGACCACCTGCAGTCCCCCAACAGTACAGTAAAAACAGTGCCAGTATCATACAGTGGAACACATAGCCAGGTGACTCTACCAGCGCAATACAGCGCCAAGTGTGACCCGATCACACGGATACACCCATCCACGTCACAGTACCGTACAGGGCCTACAGGATCATGTCACTGAATAATGCTGCCATACAGTGCCACATGATGCCACAATACTTCCATAATATGCCTAATAACAGTGCCACAAAGTATCACATGTTCGAGTAATACTCCCCTATCCAAATCAGCAACCAGCTTACACCCATCAGAAGCCCCACCGTACTGACACAGCTGATTCTGGGGTAAAGTGAGGCAGATGCAGACCCCCTAGATGATGGAAACCCCAGGGGCCATTGCACCTCCTATAGTCCAGTCCCGCAAAGACCTCCATATTTCCCGAGCACAAGGAGATCTTCTTAGATGAGGTGACTGGTAAAGGCCTGGTTAGAACCAAGGGGGCTCGCAGCTTTCTGGAGGGGGCAGAAGTCACTAAATCAATTCCTTTCTTGAACCAAAATGATAGAATTTCAGCTCAATTTAAAATGACTGATGAGTATTATCCTGTCCAAGTTCTCGTTTCCACTGCAAAAATTGGAAAAAAAATTACGATCAGAAAATAATTCTGTGATGTCATCATAAGTGACCCCACCCCCCACACCTGGCACAAAAAATCCTGCCACCGGGCTCTCCATTGTAAGAATTCACGACTAGACAACCTCTAGCCTAGATACAAGATGAGATACGGCCTCTAGCCTAAATACAAGATGAGATACGACCTCTAGCCTAGATACAAGATGAGATACAGCCTCTAGCCTAGATACAAGATGAGATACGGCCTCTAGCCTAGATACAAGATGAGATACAGCCTCTAGCCTAGATACAAGATGAGATACGACCTCTAGCCTGTATACAAGATTAGATACGGCCTCTAGCCTACATACAAGATGAGATACGGGCTCTAGCCTAGATACAAGGTGAAATACGGCCTCTAGCCTAGATACAAGATGAGATACAGCCTCTAGCCTAAATACAAGATGAGATACGACCTCTAGCCTAGATACAAGATGAGATACAGCCTCTAGCCTAGATACAAGATGAGATACGGCCACTAGCCTAGATACAAGAGGAGATACGGCCTCTAGCCTAAATGCAAGATGAGATACGACCTCTAGCCTGGATACAAGATGAGATACGGCCTCTAACCTGGATACAAGATAAGATACGGCCTCTAGCCTGGATACAAGATAAGATACAGCCTCTAGCCTGGATACAAGATGATATACGGCCTCTAACCTGAATACAACATGAGATACGGCCTCTAGACTGGATACAAAATGAGATACGGCCTCTAGACTGGATACAAGATGAGATACGGCCTCTAGCCTGGATTCAAGATGAGATACGGCCTCCAGCCAGGATAGAAGATGAGATATGGCCTCTAGCCTGAATACAAAATAAGATACGGCCTCAAACCTGGATACAAGATGAGATAAAGCCTCTAGCCTGAATACAAGATGAGATACGGCCTCTAGACTGAATACAAGATGAGATACGGCCTCTAGACTGGATACAATATGAGATACGGCCTCTAGCCTAAAAAGAAGATGAGATACGACCTCTAACCTGGATACAAGATGACATACAGCCTCTAGCCTGAATAAAAGATGAGATACGACCTCTAACAAGGATAGAAGATGAGATACGGCTTCTAGCCTGTATACAAGATGAGATACAGCCTCTAGCCTGGATATCAGATGAGATACGGCCTCTAACCTTGATATAAGATGAGATACGGCCTCTAGCCTAAATACAAGATGAGATACGACCTCTAACCTGGATACAAGATGAGATACGGCCTCTAGCCTGGATACAAGATGAGATACAGCCTCCAACCAGGATAGAAGAATAGATACGGCTTGTAGCCTGGATAGAAGATTAGATACATCCTCTAGCCTGCAAAGATGAGATACAGCCTCTAGCCTGAATACACAATGAGATACAGCCTCTAACATGGATACAAGATGAGATACAACCTCTAGTCTGGATACAAGATGAGATAAGGCTTCTAACCTGGATACAAGATGAGATAAAGCCTCTAGTCTGGAAACAAGATGAGATACAGCCTCCAACCAGGATAGATGAGATGAGATACAGCCTCTACCCTGAATACAAGATGAGATACAGCCTCTAGTCTGAATACAAGATGAGATACAGCCTCCAACCAGGAAAGAAGATGAGATACAGCCTCCAACCAGGAAAGAAGATGAGATACAGCCTCTAGCCTACATACAAGATGAGATACAGCCTCTAGTCTGGATACAAGATGAGATACAGCATCCAACCAGGATAGAAGATGAGATACAGCCTCTAGCCTGGATATAAGATGAGATACGGATTCTAACCTGAATACAAGATGAGATACGGCATCTAACCTGGGTAGAAGAGGAGATACGGCCTCTAGCCTGAATACAAGATGAGTTATATCCTCTAGCCTGGATATAAGATGAGATAAGGCCTCCAGCCTGGATACAAGATGAGATACAGCCTCTAGTCTGGATACAAGAAGAGATACAGCCTCTAGCCTGGATACAAGAAGAGATATAGCCTCTAACCTTGACAAAAGATGAGATACAGCCTCTAGTCTGGATGCAAGATGAGATACAGCCTCCAACCAGGATAGAAGATGAGATACAGCCTCTAGCCTGGATACAAGAAGAGATACGGACTCTAACCTTAATATAAGATGAGATACGGCCTCTAGCCTGAATACAAGGTGAGTTATAGCCTCCAACCAGGATAGAAGATGAGATACAGCCTCTAGCCTGGATACAATACAGCCTCCAACCAGAATAGAAGATGAGATACGGCTTCTAGACTGGATATAAGATTAGATACAGCCTCTAGAATGAATACAAAATGAGATACGGCCTCTAACCTGGATACAAGATGAGATAAAGCCTCTAGACTGGATACAAGATGATATACGGCCTCTAGCCTGAATACAAGATGAGATACAGCATCTAACCTGGGTAGAAGAGGAGATACAGCCTCTAGCCTGGATACAGGATGAGATATATCTTCAGGCCTGGATAGAAGATGAGATACAGCCTCCAACCAGGATAGAAGATGAGATACAGCCTCTAGCCTGGATACAAGATGAGATACAGCCTCCAGCCAGGATAGAAGATGAGATACAGCCTCTAGCCTGGATACAAGATGAGATACGGCCTCTAGTCTGGATACAAGGAGAGATACAGCCTCTAGCCTGGATACAAGAAGAGATACGGCCTCTAACCTTGATATAAGATGAGATACGGCCTCTAGCCTGAATACAAGATGAGATAAAGGCTCTAGTCTGGATTCAAGATGAGATACAGCATTCAACCAGGATAGAAGATGAGATACGGCCTCTAGCCTGGATACAAGCTGAGATACAGCCTCTAGCCTGGATACAAGAAGAGATATAGCCTCTAACCTTGATAAAAGATGAGATACGGCCTCTAGCCTGAATACAAGATGAAATACAGCCTCCAACCAGGATAGAAGATGAGTTACGGCCTACAGCCTGGATACAATATTAGATACGGCCTCTAGCCTGGATACAAGATGAGCTACAGCCTCCAACCAGAATAGAAGATGAGATACGGCTTCTAGACGGGATATAAGATTAGATACAGCCTCTAGCCTGAATACAAAATGAGAAACGGCCTCTAACCTGGATACAAGATGAGATAAAGCCTCTAGACTGGATACAAGATGATATACGGCCTCTAACCTGAATACAAGATGAGATACGGCCTCTAGCCTGAATACAAGATGAGATACAGCATCTAACCTGGGTAGAAGAGGAGATACAGCCTCTAGCCTGGATACAGGATGAGATATATCTTCAGGCCTGGATAGAAGATGAGATACAGCCTCCAACCAGGATAGAAGATGAGATACAGCCTCTAGCCTGGATACAAGATGAGATACAGCCTCCAGCCAGGATAGAAGATGAGATACAGCCTCTAGCCTGGATACAAGATGAGATACGGGCTCTAGCCTGGATACAAGATGAGATACAGCCTCTAGTCTGGCTACAAGAAGAGATACAGCCTCTAGCCTGGATACAAGAAGAGATACGGCCTCTAACCTTGATATAAGATGAGATACGGCCTCTATCCTGAATACAAGGTGAGATACAGCCTCCAACCAGGATACAAGATGAGATACGGCCTCTACACAGGATACAAGATGAGATACGGCCTCTAGCCTGGATACAAGATGAGATACAGCCTCTAGCCTGGATACAAGATGAGATACAGCCTCTAGCCTGGATACAAGATGAGATACAGCCTCTAGCCTGGATACAAGATGAGATACAGCCTCTAGCCTGGATACAAGATGAGATACAGCCTCTAGCCTGGATACAAGATGAGATAAAGCCTCTAGCCTGGATTCAAGATGAGATACAGCATCCAGACCAGGATAGAAGATGAGATACGGCCTCTAGCCTGGATACAAGCTGAGATACAGCCTCTAGCCTGGATACAAGAAGAGATACAGCCTCTAACCTTGATATAAGATGAGATACGGCCTCTAGCCTGAATACAAGATGAAATACAGCCTCCAACCAGGATAGAAAATGAGTTACGGCCTACAGCCTGGATACAATATTAGATACGGCCTCTAGCCTGAATACAAGATGAGTTATATCCACTAGCCTGGATATAAGAAGAGATAAGGCCTCCAGCCTGGATGCAAGATGAGATACGGCTTCTAGCCTGGATACAAGAAGAGATACGGCCTCTAACCTTGATATAAGATGAGATACGGCCTCTAGCCTGAATACAAGTTGAGATACAGCCTCCAACCAGGAAACAAGATGAGATACGGCCTCTAACCTGTATAAAAGATTAGATACAACCTCTAGCCAGGATATAAGATGAGATACAGCCTCTAGCCTGGATAACAGATGAGATACAGCCTCTAGCCTGGATAAAAGATGAGATAAACGATCTAGTCTGGATGCAAGATGAGATACAGCCTCCAACCAGGATAGAAGATGAGATACGGCTTCTAGCCTGGATATAAGATTAGATACAGCCTCTAGCCTGGATACAAGAAGAGATACGAACTCTAACCTTGATAAAAGATGAGATACGGCCTCTAGCCTGAATACAAGGTGAGATACAGCCTCCAACCAGGATAGAAGATGAGATACGGCCTCTAGACTGGATACAAGATGAGATGCAGCCTCTAGCCTGAATACAAAATGAGATACGGCCTCTAACCTGGATAAAAGATGAGATACAACCTCTAGTCTGGATACAAGATGAGATAAGGCTTCTAACCTGAATACAAGATGAGATACGGCATCTAACCTGGGTAGAAGAGGAGATACAGCCTCTAACCTGGATACAAGATGAGATATATCCTCTAGTCTGGAAACAAGATGAGATACAGCCTCCAACCAGGATAGAGGATGAGATACAGCCTCTACCCTGGATACAAGATGAGATACAGCCTCTAGTCTGGATACAAGAAGAGATACATCCTCTAGCCTGGATACAAGAAGAGATACGGCCTCTAAGCTGGAGACAAGATGAGATACGGCCTCTACCCTGGATACAAGTTGAGATACAGCTTCTAGTCTGATACAAGAAGAGATACAGCCTCTAGCCTGGATACAAGATGAGATAAAGGCTCTAGTCTGGATTCAAGATGAGATACAGCATCCAACCAGGATAGAAGATGAGATACTGCCTCTAGCCTGAATACAAAATGAGACACGGCCTCTAATCTAGATACAAGATGAGATAAAGCCTCCAACAAGGATAGAAGATGAGATACGGCTTCTAGCCTGAATACAAGATGAGATACAGCCTCTAGCCTGAATAAAAGATGAGATAGGACCTCAAACCTGGATACAAGATGAGATACAGCCTCCAACCAGAATAGAAGATGAGATACGGCTTCTAGCCTGGATATAAGATTAGATACAGCCTCTACCCTGGATTCAAGATGAGATACAGCATCCAACGAGGATAAAAGATAAGATACGGCCTCTAGCCTGGATACAAGCTGAGATACAGCCTCTAGCCTGGATACAAGAAGAGATACAGCCTCTAACCTTGATATAAGATGAGATATGGCCTCTAGCCTGAATACAAGATGAAATACAGCCTCCAACCAGGATAGAAGATGAGTTAGGGCCTACAGCCTGAATAAAAGATGAGTTATATCCTCTAGCACAGATACAAGATGAGATAAGGCCTCCAGCCTGGATACAAGATGAGATACAGCTTCTAGCCTGGATACAAGATGAGATACAGCCTCTAGCCTGCATAGAGGATGAGATACAGCCTCTAGCCTGAATACAAGATGAGATACAGCCTCTAGCCTGAATACAAGATGAGATACAGCCTCTAACCTGGATACAAGATGAGATAAAGCCTCTAATCTGGATACAAGATAACATACAGCCTCCAACCAGGATTGAAGATGAGATACGGCTTCTAGCCTGGATACAAGATTAGATACAGCCTCTAGCCTGCATAGAAGATGAGATACAGCCTCTAGCCTGAATACAAATTGAGATACAGCCTCTAACCTGGATACAAGATGAGATTAAGCCTCTAGTCTGGATACAAGATGAAATAAAGCCTTTAGTCTGGATACAAGATGAGATACAGCATCCAACCAGGATAGAAGATGAGATACGGCCTCTAGTCTGGATACAAGAAGAGATACAGCCTCTAACATTGATATAAAATGAGATACGGTCTCTAGTCTGGATACAAGATGAAATACAACCTCTAGTCTGGATGCAAGATGAGATAAAGCCTCAAAACAGGATAGAAGATGAGATACGGCCACTACACTGGATACAAGATGAGATACAGCCTCTAGCCTGGATACAAGATGATATACAGCCTCTAGCCTGAATAAAAGATGAGATAGGACCTCAAACCTGGATACAAGATGAGATACGGCCTCTAGCCTGGATACAAGATGAGATACAGCCTCCAAACAGAATAGAAGATGAGATACGGCCTCTAGACTGAATACAAAATGAGATACGGCCTCTAACCTGGATACAAGATGAGATAAAGCCTCTAGACTGGAAACAAGATGATATACGGCCTCTAACCTGGATACAAGATGAGATACAACCTCTAGCCTGGATACAAGATGAGATACGGCTTCTAACCTGAATACAAGAGGAGATACGGCCTCTAGCCTGGATACAGGATGAGATATATTTTCAGGCCTGGACAGAAGATGAGATACAGCCTCTAGGAAGAATACAAGATGAGAGTCGACCTCTAGCCTGGATACCAGATGAGATACAGCCTCTAGCCTGAATACAAAATGAGATACGGCCTCTAACCTGGATACAAGATGAGATAAAGCCTCTAACCTGGATACAAGATGAGATACAGCCTCTAGCCTGAATACAAGATGAGATAAGGCATCTAACCTGGATACAAGATGATATACGGCCTCTAACCTGGATACAAGATGAGATACGGCCTCTAACCTGGATACAAGATGAGATACGACCTCTAGCCTGGATACAAGATGAGATACAGGCCTCTAACCTAGATACAAGATGAGATACGGCCTCTAGCCTGGATACAAGATGAGATACAGCCTCTAGCCTGGATACAAGATGAGATACAGCCTCCAACCTGGATACAAGATGAGATACAGCCTCTAGCCTGGATACAAGATGAGATACAGCCTCTAGCCTGGATACAAGATGAGATACGGCCTCAAGCCTGGATACAAGATGAGATACGGCCTCTAGCCTGGATAGAAGATGAGATACGGCCTCTAGCCTGGATACAAGATGAGATACGGCCTCTAGCCTGGATACAAGATGAGATACAGCCTCTAGCCTAGATACAAGATGAGATACGGCCTCTAGCCTGGATACAAGATGAGATACATGCCTCTAGCCTGGATACAAGATGAGATACAGCCTCTAGCCTGGATACAAGATGAGATACGACCTCTAACCTGGATACAAGATGAGATACGGCCTCTAGCCTGGATACAAGATGAGATACAGCCTCTAGCCTGGATACAAAGATGAGATACGGCCTCTAACCTGGATACAAGATGAGATACAGCCTCTAGCCTGGATACAAGATGAGATACGGCCTCTAACCTGGATACAAGATGAGATACGGCCTCTAGCCTGGATACAAGATGAGATACGGCCTCTAGCCTGGATACAAGATGAGATACGGCCTCTAACCTGGATACAAGATGAGATACAGCCTCTAGCCTGGATACAAGATGAGATACAGCCTCTAGCCTGGATACAAGATGAGATACGGCCTCTAGCCTGGATACAAGATGAGATACGGCCTCTAGCCTGGATACAAAATGAGATACGGCCTCTAGCCTGGATACAAGATGAGATACGGCCTCTAGCCTGGATACAAGATGAGATAAAGCCTCTAGCCTAGGATACAAGATGAGATATGGCCTCTAGCCTGGATACAAGATGAGATACGGCCTCCAACCTGGATACAAGATGAGATACAGCCTCTAGCCTGAATACAAGATGAGATACGGCCTCTAGACTGAATACAAGATGAGATACGGCCTCTAGCCTGGATACAAGATGAGATACGGCCTCTAGCCTGGAAAGAAGATGAGATACAGACCTCTAGCCTGGATACAAGATGAGATACAGCCTCTAGCCTGGATACAAGATGAGATACGACCTCTAACAAGGATAGAAGATGAGATACGGCTTCTAGCCTGTATGCAAGATGAGATACAGCCTCTAGCCTGGATATCAGATGAGATACGGATTCTAACCTGAATACAAGATGAGATACGGCATCTAACCTGGGTAGAAGAGGAGATACGGCCTCTAGCCTGAATACAAGATGAGTTATATCCTCTAGCCTGGATATAAGATGAGATAAGGCCTCCAGCCTGGATACAAGATGAGATACAGCCTCTAGTCTGGATACAAGAAGAGATACAGCCTCTAGCCTGGATACAAGAAGAGATATAGCCTCTAACCTTGACAAAAGATGAGATACAGCCTCTAGTCTGGATGCAAGATGAGATACAGCCTCCAACCAGGATAGAAGATGAGATACGGCTTCTAGCCTGGATACAAGAAGAGATACGGACTCTAACCTTAATATAAGATGAGATACGGCCTCTAGCCTGAATACAAGGTGAGATATAGCCTCCAACCAGGATAGAAGATGAGATACAGCCTCTAGCCTGGATACAAGATGAAATACAGCCTCCAACCAGAATAGAAGATGAGATACGGCTTCTAGACTGGATATAAGATTAGATACAGCCTCTAGAATGAATACAAAATGAGATACGGCCTCTAACCTGGATACAAGATGAGATAAAGCCTCTAGACTGGATACAAGATGAGATACAGCATCTAACCTGGGTAGAAGAGGAGATACAGCCTCTAGCCTGGATACAGGATGAGATATATCTTCAGGCCTGGATAGAAGATGAGATACAGCCTCTAGCCTGGATACAAGATGAGATACAGCCTCCAGCCAGGATAGAAGATGAGATACAGCCTCTAGCCTGGATACAAGATGAGATACGGCCTCTAGTCTGGATACAAGAAGAGATACAGCCTCTAGCCTGGATACAAGAAGAGATACGGCCTCTAACCTTGATATAAGATGAGATACGGCCTCTAGCCTGAATACAAGGTGAGATACAGCCTCCAACCAGGATACAAGATGAGATACGGCCTCCACCCAGGATACAAGATGAGATACGGCCTCTAACCTGGATAAAAGATTAGATACAACCTCTAGCCAGGATATAAGATAAGATACAGCCTCTAGCCTGGAAATCAGATGAGATACAACCTCTAGCCAGGATATAAGATGAGATATAGCCTCTAGCCTGGATATCAGATGAGATACAGCCTCTAGCCTGGATACAAGATGAGATAAACAATCTAGTCTGGATGCAAGATGAGATACAGCCTTCAACCAGGATAGAAGATGAGATACAGCCTCTAGTCTGGATACAAGAAGATATAAAGCCTCTAGCCTGAATACAAGATGAGATAAAGGCTCTAGTCTGGATTCAAGGTGAGATACAGCATTCAACCAGGATAGAAGATGAGATACGGCCTCTAGCCTGGATACAAGCTGAGATACAGCCTCTAGCCTGGATACAAGAAGAGATATAGCCTCTAACCTTGATAAAAGATGAGATACGGCCTCTAGCCTGAATACAAGATGAAATACAGCCTCCAACCAGGATAGAAGATGAGTTACGGCCTACAGCCTGGATACAATATTAGATACGGCCTCTAGCCTGGATACAAGATGAGCTACAGCCTCCAACCAGAATAGAAGATGAGATACGGCTTCTAGACGGGATATAAGATTAGATACAGCCTCTAGCCTGAATACAAAATGAGATACGGCCTCTAACCTGGATACAAGATGAGATAAAGCCTCTAGACTGGATACAAGATGATATACGGCCTCTAACCTGAATACAAGATGAGATACGGCCTCTAGCCTGGATACAAGATGATATACGGCCTCTAGCCTGAATACAAGATGAGATACAGCATCTAACCTGGGTAGAAGAGGAGATACAGCCTCTAGCCTGGATACAGGATGAGATATATCTTCAGGCCTGGATAGAAGATGAGATACAGCCTCCAACCAGGATAGAAGATGAGATACAGCCTCTAGCCTGGATACAAGATGAGATACAGCCTCCAGCCAGGATAGAAGATGAGATACAGCCTCTAGCCTGGATACAAGATGAGATACAGGCTCTAGCCTGGATACAAGATGAGATACAGCCTCTAGTCTGGCTACAAGAAGAGATACAGCCTCTAGCCTGGATACAAGAAGAGATACGGCCTCTAACCTTGATATAAGATGAGATACGGCCTCTAGCCTGAATACAAGGTGAGATACAGCCTCCAACCAGGATACAAGGTGAGATACGGCCTCTACACAGGATACAAGATGAGATACGGCCTCTACACAGGATACAAGATGAGATACGGCCTCTAACCTGGATAAAAGATTAGATACAACCTCTAGCCAGGATATAAGATGAGATACAGCCTCTAGCCTGGATATCAGATGAGATACAGCCTCTAGCCTGGATACAAGATGAGATAAACAATCTAGTCTGGATGCAAGATGAGATACAGCCTTCAACCAGGATAGAAGATGAGATACGGCCTCTAGTCTGGATACAAGAAGAGATAAAGCCTCTAGCCTGAATACAAGATGAGATAAAGGCTCTAGTCTGGATTCAAGATGAGATACAGCATCCAACCAGGATAGAAGATGAGATACGGCCTCTAGCCTGGATACAAGCTGAGATACAGCCTCTAGCCTGGATACAAGAAGAGATACAGCCTCTAACCTTGATATAAGATGAGATACGGCCTCTAGCCTGAATACAAGATGAAATACAGCCTCCAACCAGGATAGAAAATGAGTTACGGCCTACAGCCTGGATACAATATTAGATACGGCCTCTAGCCTGAATACAAGATGAGTTATATCCACTAGCCTGGATATAAGAAGAGATAAGGCCTCCAGCCTGGATGCAAGATGAGATACGGCTTCTAGCCTGGATACAAGAAGAGATACGGCCTCTAACCTTGATATAAGATGAGATACGGCCTCTAGCCTGAATACAAGTTGAGATACAGCCTCCAACCAGGAAACAAGATGAGATACGGCCTCTAACCTGTATAAAAGATTAGATACAACCTCTAGCCAGGATATAAGATGAGATACAGCCTCTAGCCTGGATAACAGATGAGATACAGCCTCTAGCCTGGATAAAAGATGAGATAAACGATCTAGTCTGGATGCAAGATGAGATACAGCCTCCAACCAGGATAGAAGATGAGATACGGCTTCTAGCCTGGATATAAGATTAGATACAGCCTCTAGCCTGGATACAAGAAGAGATACGAACTCTAACCTTGATAAAAGATGAGATACGGCCTCTAGCCTGAATACAAGGTGAGATACAGCCTCCAACCAGGATAGAAGATGAGATACGGCCTCTAGACTGGATACAAGATGAGATGCAGCCTCTAGCCTGAATACAAAATAAGATACGGCCTCTAACCTGGATAAAAGATGAGATACAACCTCTAGTCTGGATACAAGAAGAGATAAGGCTTCTAACCTGAATACAAGATGAGATACGGCATCTAACCTGGGTAGAAGAGGAGATACAGCCTCTAACCTGGATACAAGATGAGATATATCCTCTAGTCTGGAAACAAGATGAGATACAGCCTCCAACCAGGATAGAGGATGAGATACAGCCTCTACCCTGGATACAAGATGAGATACAGCCTCTAGTCTGGATACAAGAAGAGATACATCCTCTAGCCTGGATACAAGAAGAGATACGGCCTCTAAGCTGGAGACAAGATGAGATACGGCCTCTACCCTGGATACAAGTTGAGATACAGCTTCTAGTCTGATACAAGAAGAGATACAGCCTCTAGCCTGGATACAAGATGAGATAAAGGCTCTAGTCTGGATTCAAGATGAGATACAGCATCCAACCAGGATAGAAGATGAGATACTGCCTCTAGCCTGAATACAAAATGAGACACGGCCTCTACTCTAGATACAAG
Source organism: Bufotes viridis (assembly GCA_033119425.1). Taxonomy (NCBI): domain Eukaryota; kingdom Metazoa; phylum Chordata; class Amphibia; order Anura; family Bufonidae; genus Bufotes; species Bufotes viridis. The sequence goes on along the minus strand of CM065599.1, from coordinate 60,654,793 downwards.
ATGAGATAAAGCCTCCAACAAGGATAGAAGATGAGATACGGCTTCTAGCCTGGATACAAGATGAGATACAGCCTCTAGCCTGAATAAAAGATGAGATAGGACCTCAAACCTGGATACAAGATGAGAAACGGCCTCTAGCCTGGATACAAGATGAGATACAGCCTCCAACCAGAATAGAAGATGAGATACGGCTTCTAGCATGGATATAAGATTAGATACAGCCTCTAGACTGAATACAAAATGAGATACGGCCTCTAACCTGGATACAAGATGAGATAAAGCCTCTAGACTGGATACAAGATGATATACGGCCGCTAACCTGAATACAAGATGAGATACAACCTCTAGCGTGAATACAAAATGAGATACGGCATCTAACCTGGATACAAGATGATATACGGCCTCTAACCTGGATACAAGATGAGATACAACCTCTAGCCTGGATACAAGATGAGATACGGCTTCTAACCTGAATACAAGAGGAGATACAGCATATAACCTGGATACAAGATGAGATACGGCCTCTAACCTGGATACAAGATGAGATACAGCCTCTAGCCTGGATACAAGATGAGATAAGGCATCTAACCTGGATACAAGATGATATACGGCCTTTAACCTGGATACAAGATGAGATACGGCCTCTAATCTGGATAGAAGATGAGATACAACCTCTAGCCTGGATACAAGATGAGATACAGCTTCTAACCTGAATACAAGATGAGATACGGCATCTAACCAGGATAGAAGATGAAATACGGCCTCTAACCTGGAAACAAGATGAGATACAACCTCTAGCCAAGATATAAGATGAGATACAGCCTCTAGCCTGGATATCAGATGAGATACAGCCTCTAGCCTAAATACAAGATGAGATATGGCATCTAACCTGAATAGAAGAGGAGATACGGCCTTTAGCCTGGATACAAGATGAGATACAGCCTCTAGCCTGGATACAAGATGAGATACAGCCTCTAGCCTGGATACAAGATGAGATACAGCCTCTAGTCTGGATACAAGATGAGATACAGCCTCCAACCAGGATAGAAGATAAGATACGGCATCTAACCTGGGTAGAAGATGAGATAAAGCCTCTAGCCTGAATACAAGATGAGATACGGCCTCTAACCTGGATACAAGATGAGATACGGCCTCTAACCTGGATACAAGGCTAGATAAAGCCTGCAACCAGGATTGAAGATGAGATACGGCTTCTAACCTGGATACAAGATGAGATACGGCCTCTAACCTAGATACAAGATGAGATACGGCATCTTGCCTGCATAGAAGATGAGATACGGCCTCCAACCAGAATAGAAGAATAGATACGGCTTGTAGCCTGGATATAAGATTAGATACATCCTCTAGCCTGACACAAGATGAGATACAACCTCTAGCCTGAATACAAAATGAGATACAGCTTCTAACCTGGATACAAGATGAGATACAACCTCTAGTCTGGATACAAGATGAGATAAGGCTTCTAACCTGAATACAAGATGAGATACGGCATCTAACCTGGATACAAGATGAGATACAGCCTCCAACCAGGATAGAAGATGAGATACAGCCTCTAGCCTGGATACAAGATGAGATATGGCTTCTAACCTGAATACAAGAGGAGATACAGCATATAACCTGGATACAAAATGAGATACGGCCTCTAACCTGGATACAAGATGAGATACAGCCTCTAACCTGGATACAAGATGAGATACAGCCTCTAGCCTGAATACAAGATGAGATAAGGCATCTAACCTGGATACAAGATGATATACGGCCTTTAACCTGGATACAACATGAGATACGGCCTCTAATCTGGATAGAAGATGAGATACAACCTCTAGCCTGGATACAAGATGAGATACGGCTTCTAACCTGAATACAAGATGAGATACGGCATCTAACCAGGATAGAAGATGAAATACGGCCTCTAACCTGGATACAAGATGAGATACAACCTCTAGCCAAGATATAAGATGAGATACAGCCTCTAGCCTGGATATCAGATGAGATACAGCCTCTAACCTGGATACAAGATGAGATACGGCCTCCAACCAGGATAGAAGATAAGATACGGCATCTAACCTGGGTAGAAGATGAGATACAGCCTCTAGCCTGGATACAAGATGAGATACAGCCTCTAGCCTGGATACAAGATGAGATACAGCCTCTAGTCTGGATACAAGATGAGATACAGCCTCCAACCAGGATAGAAGATGAGATCCGGCCTCTAGCATGAATACAAGATGAGATACAGCCTCTAGTCTGGATACAAGATGAGATACGCCTCTAACCTGGATACAAGATGAGATACGGCCTCTTGCTTGCATAGAAGATGAGATACAGACTCTAGACTGAATACAAGATGAGATACGGCCTCTAACCTGGATACAAGGTGAGATAAAGCCTGCAACCAGGATTGAAGATGAGATACGGCTTCTAACCTGGATACAAGATGAGATACGGCCTCTAACCTGGATACAAGATGAGATACGGCCTCCAACCAGAATAGAAGAATAGATACGGCTTGTAGCCTGGATATAAGATTAGATACATCCTCTAGCCTGCAAAGATGAGATACATCCTCTAGCCTGAATACAAAATGAGATACAGCTTCTAACCTGGATACAAGATGAGATACAACCTCTAGTCTGGATACAAGATGAGATAAGGCTTCTAACCTGAATACAAGATGAGATACGGCATCTAACCTGGATACAAGATGAGATACAGCCTCCAACCAGGATAGAAGATGAGATACAGCCTCTAGCCTGGATACAAGATGAGATACAGACTCTAGCATGGATACAAGATGATATACGCCCTCTAACCTGGATATAAGATGAGATACAGCCTCTAGCCTGGATACAAGATGAGATACAGCCTCTAGCATGGATACAAGATGATATACGCCCTCTAACCTGGATATAAGATGAGATACAACCTCTAGCCTGGATACAAGATGAGATATGGATTCTAACCTGAATACAAGATGAGATATGGCATCTAACCTGGGCAGAAGAGGAGATACGGCCTCTAGCCTGGATACAAGATGAGATACAGCCTCTAGTCTGGATACAAGATGAGATACAGCCTCCAACCAGGATAGAAGATGAGATACGGCCTCTAATCTGGATATAAGATGAGATACAACCTCTAGCCTGGATACAAGATGAGATACGGATTCTAACCTAAATACAAGATGAGATACGGCATCTAACCTGGGTAGAAGAGGAGATACGGCCTCTAGCCTGGATACAAGATGAGATACAGCCTCTAGTCTGGATACAAGATGAGATACAGCCTCCAACCAGGATAGAAGATGAGATACAGCCTCTACCCTGGATACAAGATGAGATACAGCCTCTAGTCTGGATACAAGATAAGATACAGCCTCCAACCAGGATAGAAGATGAGATACGGCCTCTAGCCTGAATACAAGATGAGATACAGCCTCTAGTCTGGATACAAGATGAGATACAGCCTCCAACCAGGATAGAAGATGAGATACAGCCTCTACCCTAGATACAAGATGAGATACAGCCTCTAGTCTGGATACAAGATAAGATACAGCCTCCAACCAGGATAGAAGATGGGATACGGCCTCTAGACTGGATACAAGATGAGATACAGCCTCTAGCCTGGATACACGATGAGATACGGATTCTAACCTGAATACAAGATGAGATACGGCATCTAACCTGGGTAGAAGAGGAGATACGGCCTCTAGCCTGGATACAAGATGAGATACAGCCTCTAGTCTGGATACAAGATAAGATACAGCCTCTAGACTGGATACAAAATGATATACGGCCTCTAACCTGGATACAAGATGAGATAAAGCCTCTAGCCTGGATATAAGATGATATACGGCCTCTAACCTGAATACAAGATGAGATACGGCCTCTAGACTGGATACAAGATGAGATACGGCCTCTAGACTGGATACAAGATGATATACGGCCTCTAGCCTAAATACAAGATAAGCTACGACCTCTAACCTGGATACAAGATGAGATACAGCCTCTAGCCTGGATAGAAAATGAGATACGGCCTCTAGACTGGATTCAAGATGAGACAAAGCCTCCAACCAGGATAGAAGATGAGATATGGCTTTTAGCCTGGATACAAGATGAGATACAGCCTCTAGTCTCCATAGAAGATGAGATAAAGCCTCTAGCCTGAATACAAAATGAGATACGGCCTCTAACCTGGATACAAGATGAGATAAAGCCTCTAGCCTGAATAAAAGAGGAGATACGGCCTCTAGTCTGCATAGAACAGGGGTGCACAACCTTTTCTGGTTGGGGGCCACATTGTCAGCCTGAACCAATTCCAAGGGCCGAAAATAAAACTTAAAAGGGGGATTACCAACTGAAATACTGTATTTTTGGCATATTGAACATACAGTATATTTCATGAATGTCCAGTTACAGTTCTAGGACTCCCATCTAATAGGAGAATACATGAAAGATACATGTAAGAAGCCATAAGACATAGACCTACATGGCTTTTACCAGATGTTTGGGGGCCGCACAGAATGGTGTCGAGGGCCGCATGTGGCCCCCGGGCCGCAGGTTGTGCACCCCTGGCATAGAAGATGAGATAAAGCCTCTAGCCTGAATACAAAATGAGATACGGCCTCTGACCTGGATACAAGATAAGATAAAGCCTTTAGCCTGAATACAAGATGAGATACGGCCTCCAGCCTGGATTCAAGATGAGATACAACCTCTAGCCAAGATATAAGATGAGATACAGCCTCTAGCCAAGATATAAGATGAGATACAGCCTCTAGCCTGGATATCAGATGAGATACAGCCTCTAACCTGGATACAAGATGAGATACGGCCTCCAACCAGGATAGAAGAATAGATACGGCTTGTAGCCTGGATATAAGATTAGATACATCCTCTAGCCTGCAAAGATGAGATACAACCTCTAGCCTGAATACAAAATGAGATACAGCTTCTAACCTGGATACAAGATGAGATACAACCTCTAGTCTGGATACAAGATGAGATACGGCTTCTAACCTGAATACAAGATGAGATACGGCATCTAACCTGGATACAAGATGAGATACAGCCTCCAACCAGGATAGAAGATGAGATACAGCCTCTAGCCTGGATACAAGATGAGATACAGACTCTAGCATGGATACAAGATGATATACACCCTCTAACCTGGATATAAGATGAGATACAGCCTCTAGCCTGGATACAAGATGAGATACAGCCTCTAGCATGGATACAAGATGAGATACAACCTCTAGCCTGGATACAAGATGAGATATGGATTCTAACCTGAATACAAGATGAGATACGGCATCTAACCTGGGCAGAAGAGAAGATACGGCCTCTAGCCTGGATACAAGATGAGATACAGCCTCTAGTCTGGATACAAGATGAGATACAGCCTCCTACCAGGATAGAAGATGAGATACAGCCTCTACCCTGGATACAAGATGAGATACAGCCTCTAGTCTGGATACAAGATAAGATACAGCCTCCAACCAGGATAGAAGATAAGATACGGCATCTAACCAGGAAAGAAGATGAGATACAGCCTCTAGCCTGAATACAAGATGAGATACAGCCTCTAGCCTGGATACAAGATGAGATACAGCCTCTAGTCTGGATACAAGATGAGATACAGCCTCCAACCAGGATAGAAGATAAGATACGGCATCTAACCTGGGTAGAAGATGAGATAAAGCCTCTAGCCTGAATACAAGATGAGATACGGCCTCTAACCTGGATACAAGATGAGATACGGCCTCTTGCTTGCATAGAAGATGAGATACAGACTCTAGACTGAATACAAGATGAGATACGGCCTCTAACCTGGATACAAGGTGAGATAAAGCCTGCAACCAGGATTGAAGATGAGATACGGCTTCTAACCTGGATACAAGATGAGATACGGCCTCTAACCTGGATACAAGATGAGATACGGCATCTTGTCTGCATAGAAGATGAGATACGGCCTCCAACCAGGATAGAAGAATAGATACGGCTTGTAGCCTGGATATAAGATTAGATACATCCTCTAGCCTGCAAAGATGAGATACAACCTCTAGCCTGAATACAAAATGAGATACAGCTTCTAACCTGGATACAAGATGAGATACAACCTCTAGTCTGGATACAAGATGAGATAAGGCTTCTAACCTGAATACAAGATGAGATACGGCATCTAACCTGGATACAAGATGAGATACAGCAAGTAGAATCAGGAGATGTGGTGCGCTCTCCGTGGAAGGTGCAGCACGGACAGCGTCCGGATCCAGGACGCACCAAGGTACTTTAGGAAAACAAGTGAAATGTCCAGCTTCATACACCAACTCGTTCTTTATTGCAAAGCGATAAAAACAGCGGGATACATGTCGCGTCTACGCGTTTCGGATCTCTGTTACAAATACCGATCCTTAATCATGACAAAGCAACATTGGCAAAGCCACACATATATAAGCTAATACACCAGCTGAAACAATTCAGCCTTAATTGGGTGCCGCCCACATATATGTCCAAAGGCTATACACATACAAAATGCTTAACCACTTGCCGCCACGCTAACGCCGATGGGCGTCAGCGCGGCGGCTCTCTCAGGTCTCACTGCCGCCTATCGGCGTCATCTCGTGAGACCCGAGATTTCACATGAACGCGCGCGCGCGTTCACTGTGACGCACAGAGGAGAAGTGAAACTACAGCCTGCCAGCCGCGATCATTGGCTGGCAGGCTGTAATTTTTTAAATCGACCTATTAAAATCAGATATCAGACGCTATTTACAAAATAGCGTCTGATATAAGTCCTGCTTGGTCCTCTGGTGATCCCTTTGCTGGATCCACCACCAGAGGACACAAGCAGCTCAGTAAGTACACCAAATCACCACACATACATTACATACCCCCTTTGTCAGTTATTAACCCCTTAGTAGCCCCTTAGTAGCCACTGATTACCCATATAAACCCCTGATCACCTCTCTGTCACCCCCTGTCATAGATCACCCCCTATAAGGGTCCCTAATCACCGTCAGGTAGTTAGCTACTTGTTAGGTAGTTAGCGCCCAGCCCACCGCACCGCACAGTCACTTATTAGTCGCTGATTAGCGCCATCACTGTCGCTTATCAGCACTAATACTAATATAGTATCTGTAAGTGATCAAGACTGATCGCAATCAGATCTATATCAGTAGGGTCACTTTAGGCTCTATAAAAACGCATTGTTCGCCTGATCAGGCCTGGATCTTGTGCGCACACTTGCGCTCAGTCCGCCCACCGCAGTGACAGAATTTTTTTTTCTGATCACTGCAAAAACACAGTAAAATCGCTGCACCGCTATAAAAGATCACTTTTGAGTTATTGATCTTTATTAGCGATCGCAGCTGCTACTTCGCAAGCACTCCCTTTACTAGGTAGGTGTGCTCTTTTCCTGGTAGTCTCAGAGGAATACCCCTAAATTTAGTTACTCCAAAATGGCAAAAAGGGGTATTCCGCTGAAGAGGCCTACAGGATTCTGGCCGTGATGGATGAAAGCGATGGGGACGCTTCACCCGCTGAATCCAGTGGTTCAGAATATGAACCTGTAGACAGCAGTGGCACTCTAACCGCTAGCGAAGATGACGAGGTTGAGGTCCCTGCTACGGTCAGGCGCACTCGACCCCATGTCAGTGTTTCGCATATCCCGCGTGATGAGCCTCATATGCAGCAGAGTGGTGCTAGCGCTGACCTTTTGATGGTGCGGCATACACCGGCAGCGCAGCACATCCTGGACCTTCTACCAGCACTGCCGTATTCCCTGGTGAAGTGGCGAGCACCAGAAGGGCAGTTGCTGGTACGGTGGCACGTGCACTAACTCCCCGTCGCAGCCACCGCGTCTCAGGCCCGTAGACCCCTTAGTCTCCCAGAGGTGCTGGCAAACCCTAATTGGCAATCCCTCCTTCCGCCGCACCCGTATTGCCCCCTTTCACCGCCCAGTCAGGAGTTCGCATGGAGACAGCCAATTTCAGATCGGCCCTTGAATTTTTTGAGCTGTTCTTCACCGCGGATCTCTACGACTTAGTTGTGGCAGAAACCAACCGATACGCCACACAATATATAACCGCCAATCCGGAAAGCTTCTATGCCCAGCCTTTCCGGTGGAAACCAGTCACCGTTTCCGAATTTAAAACATTTTTGGGCCTTACCTCAGCATGGGCATAACTAAAAAAATGTATTGCGGTCATATTGGTCTAAAGACCCAATACATTACATGCCCATGTACTCTGCTGCAATGTCCAGGGCACGGTTTGAGGTCATCATGCGCTTTATGCATTTCACCGACAATGAAACCTGTCATCCAAGAGGCCACCCTGCTTATGACCGGCTCCATAAAATTCGGCCCTCATAGACCATTTGTCATCTAAATTTGCAGATGCGTATACCCCCAGTCAGAACATCTGCATAGACGAGTCCCTCGTACAACTCACCGGGCGCCTTGGCATCAAACAGTACATCCCCAGCAAGCGCCCGGTACGGGTCAAAATGTATAAGCTCTGTGAAAGGGCCACAGGCTATACATATCGCTTTAGGGTCTATGAGGGAAAAGACTCAAAACTGGAGCCGGTCGGATGCCCTGACTACCTGGGGTGCAGTGGCAAGATTGTCTGGGACTTGGTGTCACCCTTAGTCTGCAAGGGGTACCACTTATACGTGGACAATTTTTACACAAGTGTGGCCCTCTTCGGCACTTACATCTAGTCGGAATCCAATGCTGTGGCACCGCGTGCCTAGTCGCCGGGCTTCCCCAACGGCTCATTAATACCCGACTTGCACGGGGGAGAGGGCTGCCTTGTGTGACCAAGAACTGCTCGCGGTGAAGTGGCGGGACAAGAGGGACGCTTACCTTCTGTCCACCATTCACGCAGACACGACTGTCCAAATAGAACGGGCGACAGGAGTCATTGAAAAGCCCCTCTCAGTCCACGATTATAATCTCCACATGGGAGGGGTGGACTTCAATGACCAAATGTTGGCTCCATATTTAGTTTCCGACGCACCAGACGCTGGTATAAAAAGGTGTCTGTATATTTGATTCAATTGGCCATATATAACAGTTACGTTCTCTACAGTAAGGCTGGGAGAACGGGATCCTTCCTTAAATTCCAGGAAGAGATCATTTCGGAACTCCTGTATCCAGGAGGTTCTGTGCCCCAAGTCCCCGATGTAGTGAGCCGGCTACATGAGAGACACTTCCCCAGTGTCTTCCCTGGTACCCCAAGCCACCGCTCCCCAAGAAAAAGATGTCGTGTCTGTAGCAGGAGTGGACTAAGGCGTGACACCACCGTTTTTTGTCCTGACTGTCCTGACCAGCCTGCCCTATGCATAGGGAGTGCTTCCGCAAGTATCACACCCAGGTACATTATTAGCATAGGGATTGCAAGACACAGGCCAGGCACACAAGAGTCTTAGGTCCTGCACACGAGCGTAGCCACGCATGGTGATCGCAAAGGAGCACCCGTCCTGACTTCTCAAACAGATGGGTCAGCATAGCATCATATTGATTTATGATGCTATGTAACCCTTACAGCTTTGAATGCATTGATAGCACTGGCATACTGCTGCTGCCAGTGCTATCCAATGCATTTCAGAACTGTAGGGTTACATAGCATCATAAATCAATATGATGCTATGCGACCCCGTCTGTGCGGGAGAAGTCAGGCCAGGCGCTCCTCTGCGATCACCATGCGTGAGCAACGCCGTGTGCAAGGGCCCTTTCACACAGAGCTGCTGCAAACCTCTCCTTTCACCTGGGACAAAGTGCATAATGTACTTCGCCACAGCTCTGGGTGATTTGTGCTTTGCACATTGTCCCACGGGGAAGGAGAGGTTTATCCTCTAGTGTTCATGCACACGGCCGTGAACACGCCGTGCATGGACCGTAGATCTTGGCCTGGCATCCATCTGACAGCAGGAGCGCACGGCGCCATAGCAACCAGTGACGCCGTGCACTCCTGCTGTCAGATGGCTGCCAGGCCGAGATACAACGGTCCATGCACGGAGTTTCACGGCCGTGTGCATGGGGCCTTAAGGTAAAAAAAACAAAAAAAAATCCACAGGTAAGCAAAAAGTTCAAGTTATGTTTCAAATGTTTAAGTTAACGTTCGGTTTCTAATGTTCTATAAAGTTAATGTTAATAAAATTATTGCGTTGCTGCCTGGTTTTTCTTTCTTTTTTTTTTTTTTACCTTCTAGGTGGATCAAGCAAAGAGCCAGCTGCAGCACTGATGTGCATTCTGAGAGAAGCATTGCGCTGCTATCAGAAGACACGTGAAGTCGGTGTTTGCGGCGCTGCAAGACGAGATTTCTCCTCCGCAGTACAGGTACGTTTGCCCTGGCATATGAGCTGAGGAGAGGTGTTGGAGTTCATATGCTTTGGCAAACACTTTGTATCAAAAATCTGGCAAAGATGTCTTCCTCCACACCGATCGATTGATCGATGTGAATGGAGAAATCACGTTTGCCAGGACATAGGAGCTGAAGTGGGTATGGATGTTTGGGCGGAGCCCCTATGTCCTGGCAATCGCCAGGCCCCTTTTTTCTTCTTGCATATTTTTTGGCAGAGATTTTTTCATCCACATCAATCGATGCGAATGAGGAAATCTGTGCCGTTCATTTTTTCTTTCAGCCCAGAGGCTGAACGGAAAAAAAATCTCATTACCTGTATGCTCCATATAAGGAGAATAGCAGAAACTCCTAATGCTGGCCATACATGTAATGATTGCGGAGACCCTCAAATGCCAGGGCAGTACAAAAACCCCACATGTGACCCCATTTTGGAAAGAAGGCACCCCAAGGTATTCGCTGAGGGGCATATTGAGTCCATGAAAGATTGAACTTTTTGTCACAAGTTAGCGGAAAGGGAGACTTTGTGAGAAAAAACAAAAAAAAATCAAATTCCGCTGACTTGTGCGAAAAAAAAAATAAATATGAACTCGCCATGCCCCTCACAGAATACCTTGGGGTGTCCTCTTTCTAAAATGGGGTCACATGTGGGGTATTTATACTGACCTGGCATTTTAGGGGCCCTAAAGCGAGAGAAGAAAAATGCGTAAAAATGCCCTCCTAAAAGGTACTCATTGATTTAGGTCTCTTTGCATCTTGGCTGCAAAGTGGCACACATGGATCGCCGCATCAGGAGAAGTAGGGCAGTGCTTGGGGTGTATTTTTACATATACCCATGCTGGGTGAGACAAATATCTCTGTAAATGGACAACTTTGTATAAAAAATGGAAAAAGTTGTCATTTAAAGAGATATTTTTCACACCCAGTATGGGTATATGTAAAAATACACCCCTAAAACACATTGCCCTACTTCTCCTGAGTACGGCGATACCACATGTGTGACACTTTTTGCAGCCAAGATGCGCAAAGGGGCCCAAATTCCAATGAGTACCTTTAGGATTTCACAGGACATTTTTTACGCATTTGGATTCCAAACTGCTTCTGACGTTTAGGGGCCCCTAATATGCTAGGACAGTATAAATACCCCACAAGTGACCCCATTTTAGAAAGAAGACACCCCAAGGTATTCTGTGAGGGGTATGGTGAGTTCATGTAAAAGTTTATTTTTTGTCACAAGTTAGTGGAATATAAGACTTTGTAAAAAAAAAAAAAAACATTTCCGCTAACTTGTGCCAAAAATAAAAACTTCCATAAACTCACTATGCCACTCAGCGAATACCTTAGGGTGTCTACTTTCCGAAATGGGGTCACTTGTGTGGCATTTATACTGTCCCGGCATATTAGGCCCTAAACGTCAGAAGTCGTTTGAATTCAAATGCGTAAATGTCCCAGAAATCCTAAAGGAACTCGTTGATTTGGGCCCTTATGCATTTGGCTGCAAAGTGGCACACATGTGGTATTGCCGTACTCAGGAGAAGTAGGCAATGTAGCTTGGGGTGTATTTTACATATACCCATGCTGGGTGAGAGAAAATCTCTGTAAATGGACAACTTTGTATAAAAAAATGGAAAAAGTTGTCATTTGCAGAGATATTTTTACACTCCAGCATGGGTATATGTAAAAATACACCACAAAACACATTGCCCTACTTCTCCTGAGTACGGCGATACCACATGTGTGCCACTTTTTGCAGCCAAGATGCGCAAAGGGGCCCTAAATCCAATGAGTACCTTTAGGATTTCACAGGACATTTTTTACGCATTTGGATTCCAAACTGCTTCTGACGTTTAGGGGCCCCTAATATGCCAGGACAGTATAAATACCCCACAAGTGACCCCATTTTAGAAAGAAGACACCCCAAGGTATTCCGTGAGGGGTATGGTGAGTTCATGTAAAAGTTTATTTTTTGTCACAAGTTAGTGAAATATGAGACTTTGTAAAAAAAAAAAAAATCAATTTCCGCTAACTTGTGCCAAAAATAAAAACTTCCATGAACTCACTATGCCCATCAGCGAATACCTTAGGGTGTCTACTTTCCGAAATGGGGTCACTTGTGTGGTATTTATACTGCTCCTGGCATTTTAGGGCCCCTAAAGCGAGAGAAGTAGTTTGGAATCCAAATGCGTAAATGTCCTGTGAAATCCTAACGGTATTCATTGATTTAGGCCCTTTGTGCACCTTGGCTGCAAAGTGTCACACATGGTATCGCCGCACTCAGGAGAAGTAGGCAATGTGCTTGGGGTGTATTTACATATACCCATGCTGGGTGAGAGAAATATCTCTGTAAATGGACAACTTTGTATAAAAAATGGAAAAAGTTGTCATTTACAGAGATATTTTTCACACCCAGCATGGGCATATGTAAAAATACACCCCAAAACACATTGCTCTACTTTTCCTGAGTACGGCGATACCACATGTGTGCTACTTTTTGCATCCAAGATGCGCAAAGGGGCCCTAAATCCAATGAGTACCTTTAGGATTTCACAGGACATTTTTACGCATTTGGATTCCAAACTGCTTCTGACGCTTAGGGGCCCCTAAAATGCCAGGGCAGTAAAAATACCTCACAAGTGACCTCATTCCGAAAGTAGACACCCTAAGGTATTCGCTGATAGGCATAGTGAGTTCATGGAAGTTTTTATTTTTGTCACAAGTTAGCGAAAAATGAAATTTTTGAAAAAAACAAAAAACAATTTCCGCTAACTTGTGACAAAAATAAAACTTCCATGAACTCACTATGCCCCTCAGTAAATACCTTAGGGTGTCTACTTTCCGAAATGAGGTCATTTATGGGGTGTTTCTACTGTCTGGGCATTGTAGCACGTCAGGAAACAGGACAGGCGCTCAGAAAGTCAAATTATGGAAATTCACTTTTTGCACCATAGTTTGTAAACGCTATAACTTTTACCCAGACCAATAAATATACACTTATAGAATTTTTTTTATCAAAGACATGTAGAACAATACATTTAGTGAAAAATGTATAGAGAAATGTAGTTTTATTTGGCAAATTTTCCAACAGAAAGTGAAAATGTCATTTTTTTGAAAAATTTCGCCAAAAAAGTAAAATATCAAAAAAAGTAAAAATGTCAGCAAGAATGAAATAGCACCAAATCAAAGCTCTATTAGTGAGAAGAAAAGGAGGTAAAATTCATTTGGGTGGTAAGTTGTATGACCGAGCAATAAACGGTGAAAGTAGTGTAGTGCGGATTTGTAAAAAAGGGCCTGGTCACTAGGGGGGTATAAACCTGTGGTCTTCAAGTGGTTAAAATGTCAACACATCTAAACATACAATCTATGAAATTAAACATAAAAAAAGATAAAAGCAAGTAATTAATAATGCAGGATCAGATCGTGTTTTTGATTAAGGCCCAGAGGTGCATATGAACCCATTTTAAATATCCATAGAGATTCTCGATTCAAAAGCTTCTTGCGGTGGTCTCCACCCCTAATTGGAGAGGGGCACTCGTTCTATACCCTGCACTACCATGCTCTCCACACTGCCGGCATGTATGGCCGCAAAATGTAAACTGGCTGCAGACACACCTCTGTCCCGGGAATGAGGGACATCAGAGATGTGTCTGCAGATCCTAATCTTCAAACTGTTTGTTGTGCAGCCAATATATTGTAGGGAGCATGATGTACAGGATATACAGTAAACCACATATGGGGTATTGCAGTTGATATATTGCCGTATAGGGAAAACTTTGTTTTTAGAGAAAGACATTATTTCCTTACCTACTATCATATGTGTGCAGCAAGTGCAGATTTTATGGCCACATTTGAAGCTGCCTAAATAACGTAACCATGTATGTTGGACTTGCGGTTGATCCCTATACATCGATGGACTAAGTTTAGTTCCTAATGTGGGTGCCTTCCGAGCTACACATTTTATGCCGTGTCCAATAAGAGGCCGCCAATCCTCTTCCATATGGAGTATGGGCAGGTGAGATTTAACAATCTTGCATACCTGCGCATATTCCAGACTGTAATTGGTCACAAAGGTGGGAATACTGGCATATACCTGCTTATTTAAATCACACCCTTTTGCTGTAGGAAAAACCAGACTTCTCTGTGAAAGACCCAATGCATTTTGTTGGGCCCTGTTCAGACTGTGCCTAGGATACTTTCTCCGGACAAGACGGTCAGAGGCTGCCTGAAGCTCCATTCTACATTTGTCATCCAATGTACAGTTACGTCAGTATACGGGTAAATTCCCCTTTAGGTAAATTTTTGGTAACATGGGGGATGACAAGATGTGGCGTGAGAATTGTGTTGCCTGCGGTTTCCTTGCGATAGCTGGCAGAAATGACTCTATTGCTGACTGCATCTCCTCGTAAATTGAGGTCTAAAAACTCAATTGAGGAAATATCATGTTTTACCGTGAATTTTAGGTTGTTACAATTTGTATTGAGGAATTCCCCAAAAAGGGTTATATCTGGAACATCACCCGACCAAATGAACAACAAGTCGTCTATATAACGACCATACCATTTTAGGGCGGGTGCCCAAATATTCACGGCTGAAAAAGATACATATGTTCCCACCAACACATATATATGTTAGCCAAAGATGGGGAGAATTTTGCCCCCATAGAAACGCCAGTTAGTTGCAAAAATAACGCTGATTAAAACTGAAAAATTATGGCGTAATAAAAATAATACTACTTTGGCAACATATATACGGAAATTCTCAGGATGATCTGAATATGCAGTTAGAAACCAGGTCAAAGCTTGTATGGCAAGGTCGTGTGGTATGACCGTATAAAGTGAGACAACATCTGCCGCAATCCAGCAAAATTTGGATTCCCATTTAAAATCCCCAAAGGCCTGAAGTACACTTCTAGTGTCCTTGAGAAAGCCTGGCACAGTCTGAACTAGGGGCTGTAATATGCCATCCACCCAGGCTGACACACGCTCTGCAAAGGAGCCTATGCCAGAAACAATAGGTCGCATAGCCGGTGGAAAGCCAGGTTTGTGCACCTTGGGTAATGAGTGAAAGATTGGGCAGATGGGATGTAATACTTCCATATAGTCATATTGTTTTTGGCTAATGAAGCCCTTACCCAGTCCTTCTTGCAGCAGCTCAGTGAGAAGCTTCTGAAAGGGGGGGGTTGGGTTGCCAGATAATTCACAGTACGTGGAACGATCTTCCAACATTTTTGTATTAACGTCAAGATGAGATACAGCCTCCAACCAGGATAGAAGATGAGATACAGCCTCTAGCCTGGATACAAGATGAGATACAGACTCTAGCATGGATACAAGATGATATACGCCCTCTAACCTGGATATAAGATGAGATACAACCTCTAGCATGGATACAAGATGAGATACAGCCTCTAGCCTGGATACAAGATGATATACGCCCTCTAACCTGGATACAAGATGAGATACAGCCTCTAGCCTGGATACAAGATGATATACGGCCTCTAACCTGGATATAAGATGAGATACAGCCTCTAGCATGGATACAAGATGATATACGCCCTCTAACCTGGATATAAGATGAGATACAACCTCTAGCCTGGATACAAGATGAGATACGGATTCTAACCTAAATACAAGATGAGATGCGGCATCTAACCTGGGTAGAAGAGGAGATACGGCCTCTAGCCTGGATACAAGATGAGATACAGCCTCTAACCTGGATACAAGATGAGATACAGCCTCCAACCAGGATAGAAGATGAGATACAGCCTCTACCCTGGATACAAGATGAGATACAGCCTCTAGTCTGGATACAAGATAAGATACAGCCTCCAACCAGGATAGAAGATGAGATACGGCCTCTAGCATGAATACAAGATGAGATACAGCCTCTAGCCTGGATACAAGATGAGATACATCCTCCAACCAGGATAGAAGATGAGATACAGCCTCTACCCTGGATTCAAGATAAGATACAGCATCCAACCAGGATAAAAGATGAAATACAGCCTCCAACCAGGATAGAAGATGAGTTACGGCCTACAGCCTGGATACAATATTAGATACGGCCTCTAGCCTGGATACAAGATGAGCTACAGCCTCCAACCAGAATAGAAGATGAGATACGGCTTCTAGACGGGATATAAGATTAGATACAGCCTCTAGCCTGAATACAAAATGAGATACGGCCTCTAACCTGGATACAAGATGAGATAAAGCCTCTAGACTGGATACAAGATGAGATACAGCCTCTAGCCTGGATACAAGATGAGATACAGCCTCCAGCCTGGATACAAGATGAGATACGGCCTGTACACTGGATACAAGATGAGATACGGCCTGTACACTGGATACAAGATAAGATACGGCCTCTAGCCTGGATATCAGATGAGATACAGCCTCTAGCCTGGATATCAAGATGAGATACAGCCTCTTGCCTGGATACAAGATGAGATACAGCCTCTAGCCTGGATACAAGAAGAGATACGGCCTCTAACCTGGATACAAGATGAGATACGGCCTCTTGCTTGCATAGAAGATGAGATACAGCCTCCAACCAGGATTGAAGATGAGATACGGCTGCTTCTAGCCTGGATACAAGATTAGATACAGCCTCTAGTCTGGATACAAGATGAGATAAAGACTCAAACCAGGATATAAGATGAGATACGGCCTCTAGCCTAGATACAAGATGACATACAGCCTCTAGACTGGATACAAGATGAGATGCAGCCTCTAGCCTGGATATAAGATGAGATACAGCCTCCAATTAGGATAGAAGATTAGATACGGCTTCTAGCCTGGATATAAGATTAGATACAGCCTCTAGCCTGCATAGAAGATGAGATACAGCCTCTAGCCTGAATACAAAATGATATACGGCCTCTAGCCTGGATACAAGATGAGATAAAGCCTCTAGCCTGGATATAAGATGATATACGGCCTTTAACCTGAATACAAGATGAGATACGGCCTCTAGACTGGATACAAGATGAGATATGGCCTCTAGACTGGATACAAGATGATATACGGCCTCTAGCCTAAATACAAGATGAGATAAAGCCTCTAGTCTGGATACAAAATGAAATATGGCCTCTAGACTGGATACAAGATGAGATACGGCCTCTAACCTGGATACAAGATGAGATAAAGCCTCTAGCCTGCATAGAAGATGAGATACGGCCTCTACCCTGGATACAAGATTAGATACAGCCTCTAGCCTCAATACAAAATGAGATACGGCCTCTAACTTGGATACAAGATGAGATACAGCCTCTAGCCTGCATAGAAGATGAGATACAGCCTCTACCCTGGATACAAGATTAGATACAGCCTCTAGCCTCAATACAAAATGAGATACGGCCTCTAACTTGGATACAAGATGAGATAAAGCCTCTAGCCTGAATAAAAGATGAGATACGATCTCTAACCTGGATACAAGATGAGATACAGCCTCCAACCAGGATAGAAGATGAGATACGGCTTCTAGTCTGGATACAAGATTAGATCCAACCTCTAGCCTGAATACAAAATGAGATACGGCCTCTAACCTAGATACAAGATGAGATAAAGCCTCTAGCCTGCATAGAAGATGAGATACGGCCTCTAACCTGGATACAAGATGAGATAAAGCCTCTAGCCTGCATAGAAGATGAGATACGGCCTCTAGCCTAGATACAAGATGAAATACGGCCTCTAGCCTGAATACAAAATGAGATACGGCCTCTAACCTGGATACAAGATGAGATAAAGCCTCTAGCCTGGATACAAGATGAGATACAGCCTCTAACCTGGATACAAGATGAGATACAACCTCTAGTCTGGATACAAGATGAGATACAGCCTCTAACCTGAATACAAGATGAGATACAGCATCTAACCTGAATACAAGATGAGATACAGCATCTAACCTGAATACAAGATGAGATACAGCATCTAACCTGGGTAGAAGAGGAAATACGGCCTCTCACTTGGATACAAGATGAGATAAAGCCTCCAGCCTGCATAAAATATGAGATACGGCCTCTAACCTTGATACAAGATGAGATACGGCCTCTAGCCTGAATACAAGATGAAATAAAGCCTCCAACCAGGATAGTAGATGAGATACAGCCTTTAGCCTACACAGAAGATGAGATACAGCCTCTAGCCTGAATACAAGATGAGATACGGCCTCTAGACTGGATACAAGATGAGATACGGCCTCTAACCTGGATACAAGATGAGATAAAGCCTCTAGTCTGGATACAAGATGAGATATGGCCTCTAGACTGGATACAAGATGAGATGCAGCCTATAGCCTGGATACAAGAAGAGATACAGCCTCTAGCCTGAATAAAAGATGAGATACAACCCCTAGCCTGGATATAAGATGAGACACAGCCTCTAGCCTAGATACAAGATGAGATACGGCCTCTAGCCTGGGTTGAAGATGAGATACAGCCTTGAGTCTGGATACAAGGTGAGATACGGCCTCTAGCCTGGATACAAGGTTAGATACGGTTGGGCATGGAGGCATACACGTTCTGCATAGTATCCTGCAGCACATTTGCCCACAGATGTTACAGCTGGGCCTATAGATCCTGCACACTAGTAGGTTGCTGAAGCTGGCATTCCAGCTGGTACCATAAATGCTGGATTGGTGATAAATGTGGCGACCAGGCAGCCAAGAAAGTGTTGTAATCTGGAGGAGACATTCCTGGAAAACCCTTTTTGTGTGTGGAATAAGCATTGTCCTGCTGAAAAATGCCAGCTGAAATCCCTGCCATGAGAGGAGCAGATGTGGCGGCAGGATGTCCTGCACATATCACTGAGCTGTTAGTGTCCCTCGTATCATTACTAGAAGGGACCAATCACGGTTTGTCCGCTGTCCCACAGTGGGTAGACGCAATTATTGCATGGAATGTTAGACATTAAAGTCCCTTTAATAAAGTACATTACGCAGCAGATAGTCGTGCTTCACGTCACCTTCATTCAGAGGTTTGGTGTTTTCAGCGTCCTCGCTGTGCTCTGATGTACGGGGCTTAGGTGATCTGTCTGCATTTTCCCCTGTCCTGACAGATCAGCTACAAACGCCAGGTACTAGATAAAGGGCAGTACATGGACCTGATGT
Source organism: Bufotes viridis (assembly GCA_033119425.1). Classification (NCBI taxonomy): domain Eukaryota; kingdom Metazoa; phylum Chordata; class Amphibia; order Anura; family Bufonidae; genus Bufotes; species Bufotes viridis. Next base: position 60,635,301 of record CM065599.1, on the reverse strand, counting down.
GATCCACACACAAATCTGAATGTGGTTGTGTGCAGAGGATCTGCAGACATTGGACGCCCACTAACTTGTGGCCTACCCTAGTGATAGACCTTTACTCCGTGATGTGGCCATAATCAGGAGGTATCGCTGTCAGCCAAACAAGTGTATTTAAAATGTATGGCCAGCTTTAAAATGAGAACACAGCTTTAAAGGGGTGGTTCATCCCCAGGGACCTTTCAGGAAGATACCACAGCATGGCCAGACCTGAGGAGGAAATCATACTTACCTGATCTCCTCTGCTGCTGCAGATCTCCGCTCTTCCTGCATCAACATCCGGTTTTGATGGGGGTCACTGCGATAAATGACTGCCCATGCATCGTGGAGCACCTCACTACTCCGAAGCCAGGCCTTCAAACCTTGTGCATGCACAGCGAAGACCTAACAGCGCTCGCCCCTGCTCTGAGAACTAGAGTGCACATGCGCCCATGGTAAGGCCCGTGGCACATGCGTGAGGCCAGGCATCAAATCAGTGAAGACTCCTAGCACAATCAATCTCACTGGTAGAGGTGGAGGTGAAGTGGTGCTTCAAGGAGCTGGGCCAGCACCTATGTGCTCCAAGCACCTCATCTACATAGAACAGAAACCAAAAACGTCTCTGCATTGATAACAAATGGTATATTTTAGTCACCGTGAGGAACCTTACCAGGCAATATGCCTGGTTTTATTGGGTTAATCATGGTGTCAGATGTGCTTTAAAGGGTTATTACCTACAGGTGGCAGCAAAGGGACAGTTTTCTTCTTTCTGGAGTTAATTTGCATACATTTCCCATAGAGCATTGTCTGTAAGGCTCCCGGCACAAATTTGGATAATCTGTAAGGAGAACCAGTACCCGATGAGCACACTACTAACATAATAGGATGGTGAACAGATGGATGCTTGGATTAGCTGGGGCCCTCCAGAAGGAGCTCAGGATTTACCCTGGGTTCAGACCTGAGCGTTCTGGAAACGCGCGTTTTACGTGCGTTTTTCTCGCGTGTATTTCAGCACGTTTTTGCAAATAGACATCTATATTACAAGCCAGTAACAGGACAAACAGACAGATTCTAGCCAGCCATCGAGCTACAAGTTTACCATCAGTTTCCATCAGTCATCAACTCAACATTGAAACAGCATGCACTGAGCTCCCTAGTTGCATGGACTGCATTCGTTTTGCGGCCTGCAAATCGCAGATCCGCAATATACCAATGAGGTCCATGTGCACATTGTATTTGCGGCCCAATTGTGTTCAATAGTTCCGTGGTCTGCGTTTTGTGGACAGTCTATCTTCTCTGAGAATGGACATATGGATGCAGAAAGCACTGTGTGCTTTCCACTTCTGCACGTTCATTCCACAAAGAGATAGAACAAGTGCTATACTTGTCTGCAAAATGCAGACCGAGGATCTATTGCAGTCAATGAGTCAGCAAAAAATGCAGATGCAACAAGGCCCACATCCGTATTTTGGAGATCCGCGATTTGCAGAACGCACAATGGATACAGACGTGTGCATGAGGCCTAATGGTTGACGGGTCCTGGTTTCACCCTAGGTTTGTACATCTGCATTTGGGAAAGAACTATAGGGGTCATTTATTAAGGCTCCATTCACATGATCCGCAAAACACAGACATCGGCGATGTGCGTTCCGTTCTCAATGAATGAGTCCACAATTGTGTTCCAGAAAAAGCGGAACGGAATTGCGGACGTGTGAATGGGGCCTTGGACCAGCGTTTTAAGTGTCAGTCTTAATAACCCCTGCACTGACGGTGGAGCTGCCAAACCGGAGTAGAAAATGGTAAATGAGTCGGGCCCACAGGCCCGCCCCCTTCCCCGACGCCCCAGGCCCACTTTTTTAGACTTTGCGTGAGCAGGAAAAAGTCGCAGATTGCAGCTCAAATAACGAATCAGCGCCAGAAATATGCCTAACATAGGCGTATCTCTGGATAGTAAATGACCCTCTATTTGCTTACATACCATGGTCACTGCTATGGAGTTTACCAATCAATGTGTGTCTAATGTGTGATGCCAAAGTCAGAGATCAGGTTTCTCAATGGAATCTCTTAGAGGGTAAGTGACAAACTAACATTAGTGATGGAGCATTCAGACGAGTAGATAATCGTCACAATCTGAACCCTAACGACTCGTGTAGTAGAGACTGACTGACTGCACTGAAACCGCTCGCTTAACTCTTGTAAAATTATTTATGCAAAATATTTAATTATCAATAGTCACTATCGAATGGATGGAATGTAAAGGTACACTGTGTAATCAGTTGGCCATATAATGTAAAAGCTGTGGCGAGTTACGTAAATCATTGCTGTCCGAATACAGGGAAGGATCCTTGAATAAGCAGTTCTATGCAAACAAATTAATACACAATAGACTCTGCATGAAAGTGCTGTTCTGTCATCTGTGTAATTAGGTAAATGTGACCGTGTCGTTTATCACCTAAACGATTATCTAATCATCTAAATCCACCATTAGTCAGGAAGAAGGATGTTACTTTCCAAACCCATTCCCCCAATGGTTTGATAGGAGAAGATGAATACCATTAACATATGTAACCAGCATACTATAATATTACCACCTACAAATAAGGGTATGATAACACTGCCCTCTATAGAAAGGCGCAAAAAATGTATTATACTGATGTATGTACTAGAATATAACTACTATAATACTGCTCCTATGTACAGGAATATAACTACTATAATACTGCCTCCTATGTACAAGAATATAACTACTATAATACTGCCTCCTATGTACAAGAATATAACTACTCGAATACTGCTCCTATGTATAAGAATATAACTACTATAATACTGCTCCTATGTACAAGAATATAACTACTATAATACTGCTCCTATGTACAAGAATATAACTACTATAATACTGCTCCTATGTACAAGAATATAACTACTATGAAACTGCTCCTATGTACAAGAATATAACGACTATAATACTGCTCTTATGTACAAGAATATAACTACTATAATACTGCCCCTATGTACAAGAATGTAACTACTATAATACTGCTCCTATGTACAAGAATATAACTACTATAATACTGCTCCTATGTACAAGAATATAACTACTATAATACTGCTCCTATGTACAAGAATATAACTACTATAATACTGCTCCTATGTACAAGAATATAACTACTATGAAACTGCTCCTATGTACAAGAATATAACGACTATAATACTGCTCTTATGTACAAGAATATAACTACTATAATACTGCCCCTATGTACAAGAATATAACTACTATAATACTGCCTCCTATGTACAAGAATATAACTACTATAATACTGCCTCCTATGTACAAGAATATAACTACTCTAATACTGCTCCTATGTGCAAGACTATAACTACTATAATACTGCCTCCTATGTACAAGAATATAACTACTATAATACTGCCCCTATGTACAAGAATATAACTACTATAATACTGCTCCTATATACAAGAATATAACTACTATAATACTGCCTCCTATGTAGAAGAATATAACTACTCTAATACTGCTCCTATGTACAAGAATATAACTACTATAATACTGCCTCTTATGTACAATAATATAACTACTATAATACTGCCCTCTATGTACAAGAATATAACTACTATAATACTGCCCCTATGTACAAGAATATAACTACTATAATACTGCCTCCTATGTACAAGAATATAACTACTATAATACTGCTCCTATGTACAAGAATATAACTACTATAATACTGCTCCTATGTACAAGAATATAACTACTATAATACTGCTCCTATGTACAGGAATATAACTAGTATAATACTGCTCCTATGTACAAGAATACAACTACTATAATACTGCTCCTATGTACAAGAATATAACTACTATATTGCTGCCTCCTATGTACAAGAATATAACTACTATAATACTGCTCCTATGTGCAAGACTATAACTACTATAATACTGCCTCCTATGTACAAGAATATAACTACTATAATACTGCTCCTATATACAAGAATATAACTACTATAATACTGCCTCCTATGTAGAAGAATATAACTACTCTAATACTGCTCCTATGTACAAGAATATAACTACTATAATACTGCCTCTTATGTACAATAATATAACTACTATAATACTGCCCTCTATGTACAAGAATATAACTACTATAATACTGCCCCTATGTACAAGAATATAACTACTATAATACTGCCTCCTATGTACAAGAATATAACTACTATAATACTGCTCCTATGTACAAGAATATAACTACTATAATACTGCTCCTATGTAGAAGAATATAACTACTATAAAACTGCTCCTATGTACAGGAATATAACTAGTATAATACTGCTCCTATGTACAAGAATATAACTAATATAATAATGCTCATATGTACAAGTATATAACTATAATATTGCCCCTATGTACAAGAATATAACTACTATAGTACTGCTCCTATGTAGAAGAATATAACTACTATAATACTGCTCCTATATACAAGAATACAACTACTATAATACTGCTCCTATGCAAGAATATAACTACTATAATACTGCCTCCTATGTACAGGAATATAACTACTATAATACTGCTCCTATGTACAAAAATATAACTACTATAATACTGCTCCTATGTACAAGAATATAACTACTATAGTACTGCTCCTATGTACAAGAATATAACTACTATAATACTGCTCCTATGTACAAGAATACAACTACTATGGGCGGAGCTTGACCGCCGACTGAGCCGGACGCATGTGAGAGAGCTCCTCTCCTCTTCATCCTGCAAAGCAGTATATTAAGCGGCTCAACTTAACTCAGCATGGGCAAAGTGGGCAGGTGGGTCGCTAAAGACACAGTGGACCCCACCAGACCAGACAGAAGCCCCTCCGACATGGAGAAATACCTGAACAAGCGGCCAACAGTCACGGCAGCAGAGTCTCCCAAGATGGCGCCGCCGGACATGGAGGACGGCGCGCAAGAGCAGGATAGGCCCAGGAGCCCCCGCGCCGGTAAGGACACTAGACCTAACCAAGAGGCCTCGGAGCCGCTAACGCGACACTTTCTGCAGCAGACCCTGTCCTCGGCTCTGTCCTCGGCATTAGCCCCTGTGATCCAGGACCTCACAGAAATAAAGGGGGACTTAAAGCACATTGGCAATCGGGTGGAAACACTTGAAAACTCACAGTCTGCCCTCCTGACGTATGCACGCGCGCTGGGAGACAACCATGCTGCCTATGTATCCTCTCTGGACTCTGCCTACTTCCTCCTGGAGGATCAGGAAAACAGGAGCAGGCGAAAGAACGTTCGCCTCAGAGGCCTCCCTGAGACCGTACCCCACGAGGACCTACCATCGGCCATGAACGCCATCTTCACTGAGCTTTTGGGAGAGGCTCGTGCCTCTGAGGTGGTGATAGAAAGAGTACATCGCTCACTAAGACCTAAGCCTAAGGAGGGGGAGCAGCCGCGGGACGTCGTTTGCGGACTTTTACGGTACATTGATACTGCAGCCATTTTTAAAGCGGCCAGGGACCGCAAAGAACTATGCTTTGAAACAGTCAAGATCCTCCTCTTCCAGGACCTTGCGCCATCAACTTTAAACAAACGTAGGGCTCTCCGCCCTATCACTGATCTGCTGAGAACCAAGAGAATCCCGTTCAAATGGCTGTTCCCCTTTGGCCTTACCTTCTCATCGGAGGGAAAGAGATGCACAATACGCTCTCCTTGTGACCTACCAGCAGCCTGGGACTTGCTTAACGCTACACCTCAGGACATCCCTTCCTGGCTGCCTTCGGCTGATCTGGGGGTCCCGCTGCCTGACCTACCGGAGGTATCCTGTTGGTCCAAAGTTCCGCCAAGGAAGAAACCGACTCCCAGACCCAGGGACCGCTGAGGGACCGGAGACCGGATGGGTCCACCAAACTTTCCTCCATCCTGTCAGGGGACGCTGGACTGAGGCCTTTCCCATATATGTTTATTGGCCTAATGGACGTCCCCTCACGCTACTAGAACTGTGAGGACTGGTTGCATGTCCTTAAAAGCCCGGTTTAGTATCTCAGTTCTTCATGTTGCACTTCAGCCTTATACATACAGGCGCTGCTCGGAGCACTGCTCCCCTAGCGCGGACAGTACCTGTTCTGCCTACTTTAGCTTTGACTGTTTCGTTATTTGTATGTTTTACATGTTGAGCCTTTTCATGGACCCAGATCTTACTGGGTTTAATTATGTTCTGGTGCTTTGCAGGAGGGAGTACTCGCCATGCTGTCGCGACAACTAGTTAGTCGCCACAACATGCCGGCACTCCCCCCCCCGAACCTGATTTCTGGGTTCCGTTCATTTCTCTGGTGTTACACGCCCGTTCGCATTGTTCCATACCTTGTGGTGAGTTTAGTTTCATCCCCCTTTGTACTCCTGGTCTGTCCGATAAGCGTTCCTGTGCCTATCAATATATACTTCCCATGGGGATGGCACTAAAGTGCACCTCTCTTAATGTGAGAGGTTTTAACACCCCCCAAAAGAGGTCGCAGATTTCCCGTCTTATGCGGAGTTCCCAAGCTGATATCTGTTTCCTACAGGAACTTCACTTTAAGACTGCCCGCATGCCCAACCTCCCTACTTTCTACTTTAGACACTGGTATGTGAGCACCTATGAGAAAGCCTCTAGAGGAGTGGGCATAGCTATTGCTAAACATGTTCCTTTTGTACTTTCAGCTCTGCAGCAAGATCCTGAAGGCCGCTTTGTCTTCGTCAAGGGCAAAATAGGAAACGAGATGGTAACATTGGTAAGCCTTTATGCACCGAACAGAGGTCAGTTCAAATGGTTGTCCTCCACATTGTCGCTGTTATCCACCTTTGCTGAGGGGGTGTGGCTGGTGGGTGGCGATATCAATGTGGCGCTAAACCCGTCCATCGATGCGTCTGATGGCTCCTCGCAGTTGACGCAGGCTGATCTGGGACGTATTAATAAATGCTTCTCTACGGCCCATTTAGTAGATACTTGGCGGCTGTTACACCCGTCCGACCGAGATTTTACATTTTTCTCATCGGCTCATAAAGTGTACAAACGGTTGGATTACATCTTTCTCTCAGACAGTCATATGGGCCGTTTAGTAGCGTCATCCATAGGCTCCATCACGGTTTCTGATCACGCCCCGATGTCCACTTCCCTTCATTTAGGGAACCTTCCTTGCCCTACTAGACAGTGGCGTCTCAATGAAACTCTGCTGGACAAAGAGGCAAATAGGGCTGCGGTTGCCCAGAGGTTGAGATGGTTTTTTGCAGAAAACACCACAGAAGACGTATCTGTCCCCACGATATGGGAATCACATAAGTCAGCACTAAGGGGGGAATTCATAGCGCTAGGAAGTAGAATGAAAAGAGACAGACAGAATACATTGCAATCACTCCTGACGCGGATTGCGGCATTGGAGTCTGTGCATAAGAGATCCAGGGCGCAATCCTCACAAGAAGAACTGGTACACCTTAGGAAGGAACTAAAGGACCATCTCAACCTCTGTAATGCCAAGGCGTACCAATATGCTAAATTCCGCTTCTATGCCCATGGAGACAAGGGAACTAGACTGATGTCCTCCTTGGTGAAACAGAGGAAGGAAGCTTCATTTATACCTACCATTAAAACGACAGACGGGCGCATGGTCCATAATACAACCGAAATTGCCTCTGAGTTCCAAAAATTTTATAGTGCCCTGTATGGACTGGGAGACCCTGGTGGGGACTCAGACATAGAAGATTTCCTCAATGACCTGCAGCTGCCCCATCTCCCGATTCAGATAAAGATTCTTTATTGGCCCCCATTACAGAAGATGAGGTGAGAAAGGTACTAGCTTCCATGCCCCTGGGAAAAGTCCTGGCCCTGATGGCTTCCCTGTGGGATATTATAAGAAGTTTGTGGATATCCTGGCTCCCCATCTGACACTATGGTGCAACGCTCTGTTGACGGACTCCCATCTACATAGACAATCTTTGGAGGCGACTGTAACCATCTTACCTAAAGGAGGCAAAGACCCGTGCCAATGCGGGAGCTACCGCCCCATCTCCCTCCTCAATGTAGATGTTAAGATCTGGGCTAAAATCCTAGCGAACAGATTAGGCCCCTCCTTCCTAAACTTATCCACCCAGATCAGTCGGGCTTTGTCCCGGGTAGAGAAGGCAACCACAACTCATGTAGACTACTGTCGCTGATCCAATTGGCCAAGGCCAAACAGATCCCTCTTGTCCTGCTGGGCATAGATGCGGAGAAGGCCTTCGACAGGGTGAGCTGGAGATTCCTTGAGAAGACACTGGAGAAATTTGGGATTCCTGTCCAGTTTCGTAAGGCCATCATGACCCTTTATGAAAACCCCAGTGCCCGTATCAGAGTTAATGGGACCTTGTCACCTCCCTTCTCTATTAAGAATGGGACACGGCAGGGATGCCCATTGTCGCCGTCCCTTTATGTCCTGGCCATGGAAACTCTTCTCCAGGCCATAAGGGAACATCCTGGGATTAAAGGCGTGCAATTGAATAGGAGCTCCCAGAATATATTAACGCAGCTTATGCAGACGATCTATTAGTAATGATCTCAAACCCTGTCGAGGCCTTCCCGCATCTCCTTGCTCTGTTTGACCGCTATGGACAAATCTCAAATTTCAAGGTTAACTACACTAAGTCTGAGGCTATTAATATATCAGCACCTCCGGCGGTGATCGCAGCATTGAAATCCTCCACTCCCTTTGTGTGGCAGTCTTCGCACCTCTCTTATCTGGGAATTAAAATCCCGGCTGATCTGGGCCAGCTGTACCACCTAAATTATGACCCATTAGTGAAAGACACTCAACAGCAACTACAATCCCTTCGCATCCCGTACGTCTCTTGGATGGGGCGTAAAAACTTCTTAAAAGCTTTTGTTGTGCCAAAATTCTTATACATACTGCAAATGATCCCTATGTTCCTGCCGCTTCTGTTCTTTGTGAAGGTCCGTAGGCTATTCAGCACCTTTCTGTGGAGCGGCAAGGGAGCCAGGATATCTCACAACACGTTAGTCCGTAACAGGAGACAGGGAGGCATCGATATGCCAGATGTGCACCTCTACTATAGAGCTATACACCTTAAAAGGTGGGTGCAGCTGCAGGTCCCGGCATACCGCACATGGGGAGGAGATGTAGAGTTAGCGCAGCTTTCCCAGAAACAAAAGGTGGGCCTGTGGGGTGTCGGACCTTCGACACTTAAATCACAAGTACTGCTCAGAGGCACGGCCCAGGTGATGAGCACTCTGATAAAAGGGGTAACATCCTCAACAACCCTTCCCTCTTATGCCGGCCGATCTGCTCCCTTATACATCAGGTCGAATGAGACACAGTCTCCCCGATCTGGCGTAAGATGTCTACATTTTCTGTTCAAGAACTTTTGGATGGTGCGTCTGTGGGACTCCCTGATTCGCATCCATTGAGCCACACCCTCTCGACAATCAATTTTTGGAGGCCATTGAACTTAACTCTATTTGTAAGCCACTTCTTGACGGAGACAAACATAAGGCCGACAGGACATGGTTGGAAAAGGTAATGTCCCTGACGTCTGCCCCTCGTAGAATGATTTCCCTCTTTTACTCTACTATGGCTACCCCCGGCACCGCCGGAGTCCCGCGTTACCTGAGACTCTGGGCATCAGAGCTAAATATTGACCTGTCGGAGACAGATATTAAGCGTATCCATAATAATGCCCATGGGTTTTCCAGATGTACCAGGATTCAGGAACACTCATATAAGGTCCTAACTCAATGGTATCAGACACCAAAAAGTATGTTTGACAAGGGACTGCGGGACTCTGACCGGTGCTGGAGGTGCAAGGGGGGCACAGGGAACTTGTCCCATATCTTCTGGTTCTGCCCGCTGATTCGCTCTTTCTGGACACACGTTTCAGACACTATTAAAAATATTACAGGTACCGAGGTCCCGCTATCAGCCTCATTGGTGCTGCTCTGGCTCCCCGGCCCTGCTCTCACTCCATCCAAGGGAAGTCTCTGCACACATCTAATTCAGGCAGCTAGATTGCTGATCCCCCAGAGGTGGTTACAGACAGACCCACCCACGTTGGACCATTGGATTCATAAAGTAGATCTCATCTGCCGGATGGAGGAGTTGGCGGGTTGGGAGGCCAGGGAGCACGGTAAATTCAAGAAGATCTGGGGACCGTGGCTGAGGTTTAGGGAAAAGTAGGGACTCCAGGTGCTCCTATAATCTGGCTCAACTAGAGAGGGGGCAATGTCAATGCCCAGCAAGACCTCTGATCTAACTTAATCCTCATGGGGGGTATCCCCTATTACTCTTGATCGACACACTCTGCTTTGATGATTTGCAGTTCCGACCGATAGACCAGGACATGACTATCCCTCCCCCTTCCTCTCCTCTCTCCTTTCCCCTCCCTCCCGCTGCCCGCCCCGGATCCCTCTCCCCGGTTTTCCCCTGTTGTTTGTTCGAATTTGTTGATTATGTACCCTGAACTTATCGGCTCTCAATGTGTTAATTGACGGCTAATCTTCTGTGTGGGAACACAAGTATTTGTGGACACTCCGCTTAATGACCCAAGTGCTTTCCTGATTTCTGCTAAGAGTGTACATTCTGTAATGCACCTTGTCTGTATAATGTTTCTGCTACCTTCAGACCTATTATTTCTGCGACACATTGCATGTATGCTTTTATTCACAATAAAAAGATAATTGACAAAGAATACAACTACTATGATGGAGAAGTCAGACCAGATCTTTAGGTTTGAGGAATTGGCCCACTGGGAAACATATACCCGGACTAAATTCCTGGGAGTGTGGCGACCCTGGATGGTCCACAGAAAGTTTTAAAATCAGCATAGAGACCCTTTCTCCCCCGCCTCTTACTGTCCCTTTTCCCCCCGACCATTGGTTATTCATATGTTGTTTCTTGTCCATGATGTCATGTACTAACTGAATCTTTATTGCTTATGTACCTGTGACAAGATTATATATCATTGTTCCCCCCTCCCTTTTTTGCCTTCTGTCATCCGCCACTATGAATATGCCTATGTCTAATAAAAAGAGATTTGGTTAAGAATACAACTACTATAATACTGCCTCCTATGTACAGGAATATAACTACTATAATACTGCCTCCTATGTACAGGAATATAACTGCTATAATACTGCCTCCTATGTACAAGAATATAACTACTATAATACTGCCCCTATGTACAAGAATATAACTACTATAATACTGCCCCTATGTACAAGAATATAACTACTATAATACTGCTCCTATGTACAAGAATATAACTACTATAATACTGCCTCCTATGTACAGGAATATAACTACTATAATACTGCCTCCTATGTACAGGAATATAACTACTATAATACTGCCTCCTATGTACAGGAATATAACTGCTATAATACTGCCTCCTATGTACAAGAATATAACTACTATAATACTGCCCCTATGTACAAGAATATAACTACTATAATACTGCCCCCTATGTACAAGAATATAACTACTATAATACTGCTCCTATGTACAAGAATATAACTACTATAATACTGCCTCCTATGTACAGGAATATAACTACTATAATACTGCCTCCTATGTACAGGAATATAACTAGTATAATACTGCTCCCTATGTACAATAATATAACTACTATAATACTGCTCCCTATGTACAATAATATAACTACTATAATACTGCTCCTATGTACAAGAATATAACAACTATAATACTGCCTCCTATGTACAAGAATATAACTACTATAATACTGCTCCTATGTACAAGAATATAACAACTATAATACTGCTCCTATGTACAAGAATATAACTACTATAATACTGCTCCTATGTACAAGAATATAACTACTATAATACTGCTCCTATGTACAAGAATATAACTACTATAATACTGCTCCTATGTACAAGAATATAACTACTATAATACTGCCTCCAGAAAAACACTTTTCCACATTTTCCCGATGTCACCAAAACGACACTGGAGAGGAAATTCCACAATCTCTCGTCACCCGAGTGCTGAGTGTAACTCTACAGAGATAATTCCAGCACCAGACACGAGAGGACAAGTGACCTTCTGAAGACTGCTGCACAAGTGGCCAGCGCAACGCTCCACCCAACATAAAAATGTGGGCCTGGGTGCAGCTGTATATGACATTCCTGAGGCTCTAGATGATGGGAGTAGTAATGGATCCTGTTACTACACTATTAAAGGGCATCTGTCAGCAGTTTTGTCCCTATGACACCGGCTGACCTGTTTGTTACATGTGCACTTGGCAGCTGAAGACATCTGTGTTGGTCCCATGTTCATATGTGTCCGCATTGCTGAGAAAAATGATGTTTTATTATATGCAAATGAGCCTCTAGGAGCAACAGGGGCGTTACCATTACACCTAGAGGCTCTGCTCTCTCTGCAGCTGCCGCGTCCTCTGCACTTTGATTGACAGGGCCAGGCGTGATCACTTTTACACTGCCTGGTGCTGAGTGCAGAGGGCGCATCAGCTGCAGAGAGAGCAGAGCCTCTAGGTGTAATGGTAACGCCCCTGTTGCTCCTAGAGGCTCATTTGCATATATTAAAACATAATTTTTCTCAGCAATGCGGGCACATATGAAGATGGAGCCAACACAGATGCCTTCAGCTGCTAAGTGCACATGTAACAGGTCAGCCGGTGCCATAGGCACAGATCTGCTGGAGGCATGACGGATGTGTGAACAGAGCCTAATTTGCAGTGCATGGCCCGCCATATTTAAGCTTTCGCCAGGCCGGTATGTGTGCATACGTCTCCACTGTATGGAAGAGCAGAGAAGACTATGCTATTCAAGGCTGAGGCACACATCTAAAATGTATACCGCACTGTATATGCTTTTTACTATGGGGTCCTATGGGTGAAATGGGGATATCCCCCAGACATGTACCGTCAGAGATGGGAGATGGGCGGTGTCTCTTTCATTTCGGAGGCCAGTGACACATGGGCGTTTGATGGAGATCTGACTGGGAAACATCACCTAAGGAGGGCCTAAGATAGTAAACCAAACACCTCAGGAAGTAGTCTAAGAGCAAACAGATCGGACATACTGAAATTTATCTGCCCGATCATTATGCCACCCGATATGTGAAAGAAAAAAAATCTTGACACTCCATTACCTGATCCCGCAATGTGGAGACTTTAAAGGGTTATCCCAACTTTTGGCGAGTCTTAAGCTGTACCTAAAGAATGAAATCTACTCCCTGCCCTCCGCCAAAGCTGGGTCACGTGCTGCTGAAGCATATGTCACCCTGTCCGGGCGAGTACGTACCTGGGACTGGAAGCCTCACTGATGTAGACAAGCAGTAGGTACACCGCAGCACTGCCTAAAAGTAAAAAAACTTGCCATAAAAGTTTGAATACCCCTTTAAGGCTTTGTGTGCAATGTGTTTGAGCCTCCCCAGGCAGTATGCGTTGGCCCTTGACTCCTATTGTAAATGTCCATTGGGAGGTACTTTCTTCGCGACGGCCCTTTTTTAACTCCTACTAACCAGACCCCCATGTCAGCCCCTTGCTATGTCCACTCCACTTCTTGATCTCTTAACCCTTCCCAGCAGCTATGAGTCTGAACGCCAAGCTCCTAGCTCTGCAGTCTGTGCCGGGATGACAGGGACTTCGCCCGCTATCTCCCAGCTGCTTCTACTTTACAAACCTCTGATGTGAAAAACAACTGCTTCTTATTCTACCCAGATATTCACGTGGCTTCTGAGGATGTTTTCTCCCTTCTAGCTGAGGATTCTGGTGACTGAGTCAGGAAGACATTACGCAGCACACATGGTATTTTTTGGACCACAGAGTTGAGATTTCATGTGACAACAGTCGTTTCGAGTCTATAGAGCGGGGAGAGCGGTTCTGGCAAAGGAGCTGAATACTCAGCAGATTAGTAATTTGTCCATTCACTGTACAGTGATCAAGGAAAACCCCACCCAAACCCAAGAAGGTCTGAGATGTAAGATCCAACCAGAGGGCGTCCATCTACCGGGCCTGGATTTACTAAGTGCAGCGAAAACTGATAAGCCTCCATCTATTGGGACTGAACATTGTCACATTGTCACTTTACTGTACCCCAAGTATCAGCGTGTCGCTGTCCTGTACCCCAAGCATCACCGTGTCACTGCCCTGTACCCCAAGCATCAGCGTGTCACTGTCCTGTACCCCAAGCATCACCGTGTCACTGCCCTGTACCCCAAGTATCAGCGTGTCACTGTCCTGTACCCCAAGTATCAGCGTGTCACTGTCCTGTACCCCAAGTATCAGCGTGTCACTGCCCTGTACCCCAAGCATCACCGTGTCACTGCCCTGTACCCCAAGCATCAGCGTGTCACTGTCCTGTACCCCAAGCATCAGCGTGTCACTGCCCTGTATCCAAGCATCATCGTGTCACTGTCCTGTACCTCAAGCATCACCGTGTCACTGTCCTGTACCCCAAGCATCACTGTGTCACTGTCCTGTACCCCAAGCATCACCGTGTCACTGCCCTGTACCCCAAGCATCAGCGTGTCACTGTCCTGTACCCCAAGCATCACCGTGTCACTGCCCTGTACCCCAAGTATCAGCGTGTCACTGTCCTGTACCCCAAGTATCAGCGTGTCACTGCCCTGTATCCAAGCATCATCGTGTCACTGCCCTGTACCCCAAGCATCACCGTGTCACTGCCCTGTACCCCAAGTATCAGCGTGTCACTGTCCTGTACCCCAAGTATCAGCGTGTCACTGTCCTGTACCCCAAGCATCATCGTGTCACTGCCCTGTATCCAAGCATCATCGTGTCACTGTCCTGTACCTTAAGCATCACCGTGTCACTGTCCTGTACCCCAAGTATCACCGTGTCACTGTCCTGTACCCCAAGCATCACCGTGTCACTGTCCTGTACCCCAAGCATCACCGTGTCACTGTCCTGTACCCCAAGTATCACCGTGTCACTGTCCTGTACCCCAAGCATCACTGTGTCACTGTCCTGTACCCCAAGCATCACCGTGTCACTGTCCTGTACCCCAAGCATCACCGTGTCACTGTCCTGTACCCCAAGCATCACCGTGTCACTGTCCTGTACCCCAAGCATCAGCCGTGTCACTGCCCTGTATCCAAGCATCAGCGTGTCACTGTCCTGTACCCCAAGCATCACCGTGTCACTGCCCTGTACCCCAAGTATCAGCGTGTCACTGTCCTGTACCCCAAGCATCAGCGTGTCACTGTCCTGTACCCCAAGCATCACCGTGTCTCTGTCCTGTACCCCAAGCATCACCGTGTCACTGCCCTGTACCCCAAGCATCAGCGTGTCACTGTCCTGTACCCCAAGCATCAGCGTGTCACTGCCCTGTATCCAAGCATCATCATGTCACTGTCCTGTACCTCAAGCATCACCGTGTCACTGCCCTGTACCCCAAGCATCACCGTGTCACTGTCCTGTACCCCAAGCATCACCGTGTCACTGTCCTGTACCCCAAGCATCAGCGTGTCACTGCCCTGTACCGCAAGCATCAGCGTGTCACTGCCCTGTACCCCAAGCATCAGCGTGTCACTGCCCTGTATCCAAGCATCATCGTGTCACTGCCCTGTATCCAAGCATCATCGTGTCACTGTCCTGTACCTCAAGCATCACCGTGTCACTGCCCTGTACCCCAAGTATCACTGTGTCACTGTCCTGTACCCCAAGCATCACCGTGTCACTGTTCTGTACCCCAAGCATCACCGTGTCACTGTCCTGTACCCCAAGCATCACCGTGTCACTGTCCTGTACCCCAAGCATCAGCACTTCACTGTCCTGTACCCCAAGTATCGTCGTGTCACTGCCCTGTATCCAAGCATCAGCGTGTCACTGTCCTGTACCCCAAGCATCACCGTGTCACTGCCCTGTACCCCAAGTATCAGCGTGTCACTGTCCTGTACCCCAAGTATCAGCGTGTCACTGTCCTGTACCCCAAGCATCACCGTGTCTCTGTCCTGTACCCCAAGCATCACCGTGTCACTGCCCTGTACCCCAAGCATCAGCGTGTCACTGTCCTGTACCCCAAGCATCAGCGTGTCACTGCCCTGTATCCAAGCATCAGCGTGTCACTGTCCTGTACCTCAAGCATCACCGTGTCACTGCCCTGTACCCCAAGCATCAGCGTGTCACTGTCCTGTACCCCAAGCATCACCGTGTCACTGCCCTGTACCCCAAGTATCAGCGTGTCACTGTCCTGTACCCCAAGCATCACCGTGTCACTGCCCTGTACCCCAAGTATCAGCGTGTCACTGCCCTGTACCCCAAGTATCGTCGTGTCACTGTCCTGTACCCCAAGCATCACCGTGTCACTGCCCTGTACCCCAAGCATCAGCGTGTCACTGTCCTGTACCCCAAGCATCACCGTGTCACTGCCCTGTACCCCAAGCATCAGCGTGTCACTGTCCTGTACCCCAAGCATCACCGTGTCACTGCCCTGTATCCAAGCATCATCGTGTCACTGTCCTGTACCTCAAGCATCACCGTGTCACTGTCCTGTACCCCAAGTATCGTCGTGTCACTGCCCTGTACCCCAAGCATCACCGTGTCACTGCCCTGTACCCCAAGTATCAGCGTGTCACTGTCCTGTACCCCAAGTATCAGCGTGTCACTGTCCTGTACCCCAAGTATCACCGTGTCTCTCTCCTGTACCCCAAGCATCACCGTGTCACTGCCCTGTACCCCAAGCATCAGCGTGTCACTGTCCTGTACCCCAAGCATCAGCGTGTCACTGCCCTGTATCCAAGCATCATCGTGTCACTGTCCTGTACCTCAAGCATCACCGTGTCACTGCCCTGTACCCCAAGCATCACCGTGTCACTGTCCTGTACCCCAAGCATCATCGTGTCACTGCCCTGTACCCCAAGCATCAGCGTGTCACTGTCCTGTACCCCAAGCATCATCGTGTCACTGCCCTGTATCCAAGCATCATCCTGTCACTGTCCTGTACCTCAAGCATCACCGTGTCACTGTCCTGTACCCCAAGTATCACCGTGTCACTGTCCTGTACCCCAAGCATCACCGTGTCACTGTCCTGTACCCCAAGCATCACCGTGTCACTGTCCTGTACCCCAAGCATCACCGTGTCACTGTCCTGTACCCCAAGCATCAGCACTTCACTGTCCTGTACCCCAAGTATCGTCGTGTCACTGCCCTGTATCCAAGCATCAGCGTGTCACTGTCCTGTACCCCAAGCATCACCGTGTCACTGCCCTGTACCCCAAGTATCAGCGTGTCACTGTCCTGTACCCCAAGCATCACCGTGTCACTGTCCTGTACCCCAAGCATCAGCGTGTCACTGCCCTGTACCCCAAGCATCAGCGTGTCACTGTCCTGTACCCCAAGCATCAGCGTGTCACTGTCCTGTACCTCAAGCATCACCGTGTCACTGCCCTGTACCCCAAGCATCACCGTGTCACTGCTCTGTACCCCAAGCATCACCGTGTCACTGTCCTGTACCCCAAGCATCACCGTGTCACTGCCCTGTACCCCAAGCATCATCGTGTCACTGCCCTGTATCCAAGCATCATCGTGTCACTGTCCTGTACCTCAAGCATCACCGTGTCACTGTCCTGTACCCCAAGCATCACCGTGTCACTGTCCTGTACCCCAAGCATCACCGTGTCACTGCTCTGTACCCCAAGCATCACCGTGTCACTGCTCTGTACCCCAAGCATCACCGTGTCACTGTCCTGTACCCCAAGCATCAGCACTTCACTGTCCTGTACCCCAAGTATCGTCGTGTCACTGTTCTGTACCCCAAGCATCAGCGTTCTATACCCTAAGCAGATTCGTGTCACTGTCCTGTACCCCAGGTGTCAGCACGTCACTGTCCCTTACTCCAAGCAGTATTGTCCTGTACCCCCAGTGTGTTATTATCTTGTACCCCAAGTGTCGATGTGTTATTGTCAGCATGTTATTGACCCATACTCCAAGCGCTGACGCATCAATGTCCTGTACCCTAAGCACTGTATTGTCCTGTCTGGAGTACAAAACTAATCATTACTGATGCGCCAAATAAGACGGATCAGTTATTGTAAGTGCAAACGGATGCTTATAATACAGGATCCATTTTAGATTTTTTTTATATAACTCACAGCATAACCCCTTGAAGGGGTTAAGAAACAGCTACAATTCATGAGATGTCCTTTTACTGGAGCTATAAACCGCACATGAAATAGGCCTCAGAAGTCATTTGGGTGAAGTTAATGTCACCATTCAGGAAGAAGCTCTTGTGCAATCACTAATT
The DNA here is from genome assembly GCA_033119425.1 of Bufotes viridis. NCBI lineage: Eukaryota > Metazoa > Chordata > Amphibia > Anura > Bufonidae > Bufotes > Bufotes viridis. The sequence continues at coordinate 60,617,010 of CM065599.1, read as the reverse complement.
AGAGTGGATTTATTTCTGATGAGGCCGAGACGGCCCGGCCGAGTCAGGGTGATACAGCGCAGACCTCCTTCTGGATAAATACTCCTTTGCTGACACTGTGCCATGTTAGTGTTAATGTCCTTTTGAGGAGGATTAATTTGATTACAACAATTAGCGCTTGTCGTGGAGATTTCCTTGGATAAGAAAATTTGTGGAAATGAACCGCGCTTGAGCCATAATCTTATCTTTTCTGTAGTGACATTCTGGAGCGGTACCAGACTAGAACTAATTCTCTGACAGATAATCGGGAACGACGTTCCTGCGAACGCTCATTCCTGACAATCTGTCCGTGTAAATCGTTTCTGGCCAGCAGATCGTGCTGTCTGAACAGTGACCTACTGCCCAGAAACAATGCAGCTGTATGAGGACAAGCGATCGCTATACGGATTCCTCGTCCGCGTACAGTGGAGGTGAATTACATGCAGCGCTTCACCTCCATTGAGCGAGCAGCCTAATGTCGGGAAGGACGCTGCTCCTCGGCACGTCTAAATGCGCCTTTACAAATTGTACTTTTTTCTTGCAGATACAACAGTATACAAGTAGCTCAGCGGTAGACAATATTGCCGCTATTACAGGTCCAAAAGGATGTCACTAGCACAAGAACGTACATACCACATAAAAAGAAGTGTGATCTTGGAGGCGTAGCTTCATGCCAAGACTTCTTCTCTAATCTGCCTAGAGACAAGCGAAATGAAAAGGTCAACACCAATACTACCCCTTGTGGTCTAGGGCAGTGAAAAGGTTAACATAGGCATCCCTGGTAGCCTAGGGAAGTGAAAGGGTTAAGGTACAAAACCCTAGTGGCACAGGGAAGTGAAAAGGTTAATGTACAAAACCCTAGTGGCATAGGGAAGTGAAAGGGTTGAAGCATGCATTCCTGGTGGTCTAGGGCAGTGAAAAGGGTTCATGTAAGAATCCCTAGTGGCCCACAGCAGTTAAAGGGTTAATGTAAGCATTCCTGGTGACCTTGGGCAGTAAAAGGGGTTGATGTAAGCATATGTTGTATCCTGGGACTCTAAAATGTGTGACGTAAGAAACCCTGGTGGTCTAGAGCAGTGAAAGGGTTGATGTAAGACTCCCAGGCAGTCTTGGGCAACAAAAATATCGCTAAGTATCCCTGGTCGCCTAGGGCAGTGAAAATGTTTATGTAAGCTTCTTTGGTGGCCTAGGGATGTGAAAGGGTTAATGTAAGTATCCCTGGCGATCTAGGGCAGTGAAAGAGTCAGCATAAGCAATAAAGGGGTAAGAAATACAGCCAGCCAGGTGGCAACTCCAGTCATTGGACCAGTTATTGAAAGGTACTGGGTATGTTCAGGGGGTCCAAACAGGTTACAGGAGTAAGAATATCTACATTGGTGCCCCCCCCCCCACCTTCCTAAGGATATAGCTATGAAAAGTGTCCGTAAAGGGGTTGTCTAGCTTAAAGCCCATTTGCAAATACCTTCTGTAGGAACTCTCCGTGAATAGAGGAAGGTTTCCCATTTACAACCAGGAGTGTCTTGCCCTGGAGGACCGTTCCTGAAGATAAAGCATACATTACATATTAGCTTTGGAGCCGCCGGTATAACTGTTCCGGTAAACATCTCATGACCAAGGAACTCGACTTAATGTTTTCACCTCGGATCGAATAATCCTCTATGGAAATCTTACTATGGAGGCAGATCTCAATGACCATTACTGAGACTCCAGGGAAGTTTTGCATAGAGAATTGGTAATCATAGTTCGATGGAAATTCTGCATACACAGTTTGTTCTGGGTCCATTGAATGGGTCTATTATCTCAGTGTATTTCATGATCATGGGCGGACTGGCCACAGACACTACAGGGGAAATTCCCTGTAAGCCGATGGCCACACTTTAATATTATTTTATAATAAATATATTCCCAAATACCTTTCATTACTTAGAATGGCTTGTTTTGTCTAGGGAACAATCATTAGGAGAAATAAAATGGCCGCCGTCCTATTAGTACACACAAAAGCTGTCCTAATCACACAAGAGGACAAGTTACTTCACCACAATGAGCCATATAGGTGCCTCATCCTCCTCTCTGCTCTGCTTGTCAGGGATCATGATCCTGAATACAGGTGAATCTCTGTGGGAATGGAGATGACGAGAAGACATCTGAGGAGGGTGAGGTGTGGATAATGAGCAAGACCTCTTGTTTACAGTCCTGTCCATCCTCTCTGTACTTCATGTCTCCTCATGAACTAAATTCACCAGACATTCAGCTAAAGTTCTTATCATCTGTATTCAGGATCATAATCTCTGACAAGAAGAAAGGAGGATGAGGCAGCTCTTTACAGCGGCCATTTTGTTTCCCCTGATGACTGCTCCCCAGACAAAATGAACCATTAAAAATAATGAAAGGTATTTGAGAATATATTTATTATAAAGTAATATTTAAGTATTTTAATTTTCTTAATTCCCGGAGAACCCCTTTAAGGACAAACCTGCAATTCCCATTTCCCACCCCCATTAAACACAATACCATTTCTTTGACAGAACTGTTGAGGCATTTGCTGTGGTTTTATTAATCAATGCAATTGTTGAGCGATACATCGGGGAGCCTAACGCCTATCACAACACTTCACCTCAATGGTCTGATGGGCATGCTTACTGGATGGCTGCAAACATATTCCCACATTTCAGCAGGACCACACCTGTACATGACTGGCCACCACATCATCCACCACTGAGGACCACTTGCATAGCCATGACCTCCTCACTGACAGCTGTCTTGCTGCTCGACAGTGCCCTAACTGCTGTAGGTACCATAGTCCCAGGTGCCACAATTTGCTCCTTACCATTTCACAGTTAAAACATTGCAATCAAACTTGCCACTCTCAGCTCAGGTAGAACCAAACGTCCTACTGCTTCCTCCTTACTAGGCCACCCCTTTTATACAACTATGCCCATCCATTTTCCACATCTGCCCCAGCCCCCAGCCGCTTTACCACTACCAGTCCCCTATCTTTCTGACCAAACTCTTCTCTTTGGTTCTATGCCAAAGACACCTGTAGCTCCTAACCAACCCTTACATTGGCTCCCAGAACCATCTTAGGCCACCTGACTACCACCATATATAGTTTACACCAGTGATGGTGAACCTTTTAGAGACCGAGTGTCGAAACTGCAACCCAAAACCCACTTATTTATCGCAAAGTGCCAACATGGCAATTTAACCTTAATACTACAGTCCAATATAGAATATCTTCCATGTACTTTATCATTTAGCTATAATAGCCTGCCTACATACAGTGCGCTGCCTGTGCTGTTCATAGTGTGTCCTGCGCTGATGAATGGCAGGAGAAGTCTAAGGCATATTGGTACACCACAGACTATTTCCAGGGTGCGGGTGCGTTAGCTACACTAGGACCCTCTAGAACAGGCATGCTCAACCTGCAGCCCTCCAGCTGTTGCAAAACTACAGCTCCCAGCATGCCCGGACAGCCTACAGCAGGGCATGGTGGGAGTTGTAGTTTTACAACAGCTGGAGGGCCGTTGTTTGGGCATCCCACAAGTAAATGTAACTACTGACAGCAGACCATACACACCAATGTTTACAGTGAGATCTTTCCCAGTGGGCGGGTGAATATATAAGCTACCGTCCTCAACATGCACTTGAAGAACCTCGAAGAACTACATTTCCCAACCAGAAATGGCACTGATGAAGCCAAGCCTATAGAGATATAACCTTCATCCGGTTGCCTCCTACCAATTTGGCAGAATACTAGGACTATACATAGCTGACCATATTTATAATAAAACTGCAGAAGGGCTGGTCCAAATACCTCCAAGTCCTAGCAATTCAAATCCACAACCATGATGTGTCTGCAGGGAAGCCACAGGCAGCTGGAAGATGTGGAAGACGCTACTTTCACTGAATAAGGTTACATAAATGATAGCATAATGTACACAGTAACCATGCTTCCCTGGGGATGGAGACAAACCAAGGTTAGGAATTAATCTAGAGGTCCAAAGGTCCAGCAATTTTTCCTGTGGATTGCCTAAGAAACACAGACTAAAAGCATTGCATTGTGGGTTAACTAATCCCGGATCCTCTGGAGAAGAATTTGAGCCAAACTCGGGCAGATGTGATATTGCATTATTCTCCTGTTATAGTCATGTGGGGGATCCCGTTTCATCACCACATTAACCGTTCGCCTCCCAGGATACAGAGCAGTGGTTCATGTGTGACTCACAGGAGAAAGCCGCCACGTGGAAGAGCATGAGCAGAATGAGGAGAACATGCTCTAGTCATCAGGTCGGGCTTCGGAGAGCAGATGTTATAGTCTTCTCTGCGTTGGTGTCAGCAGTTCCTGTCCTCCACCGACAGCACCAGAGCATCCACAACTTTACGCAACAGAATATAGCGTCTCTTTATCTAAGGATAGGTTCATATGTGCGTTGGAGGTTCTGCCAAGAGCCCCCATCAAAGAATCTGTCAAGAATGACAAAGAAGGTAGCACAGACAGGCTAAATGATGGACACCACAGGGCTCCAGACAAAAAAAAATCCCTAGGAGCCATTGGCTCCTAAACTGAAAAATTTAGGAGCCAAATAAAAATTTTAGTCGCCAAATTTAAATACATACATAATTATGATATAAAAAAAAATAGCCTCATTCACACGTCCGTGTTTGGTCAGTGATTTCCATCAGTGATTGTGAGCCAAAGCCAGGCGTGTATGCTACACAGACATAGTATAAGGGAAAGATCTGCTCTTGATCTGTGTTTAAAGCTGCACTTGGTTTTGGCTAAAAATGACTGATGGAAATCACTGACCGAAGACTGACTGTGTGAATGAGGCATCAGTAGTCTTGGTCAGTGATTTCCATCAGTGATTTTGAGCAAAACCAGGTGCGGCTTTAAACACAGAACTGGTGCAGATCTTTCCCTTATACTTTATGTCTGTGGAGGATCCAATCCTGGTTTTGGCTCACAATCACTGATAGAAATCACTGACCAAACACTGATGTGTTAATGAGAGCTGACTATGACTGTGCTTATATGGCGTTCTAATTTGTGCTTCCATTCTGCATTTCCGTGATTGCGGACCCATTCAAGTGAATGGGTTCGCATCCGTGATGCAGAGTGCACGCGGGCTGCTGCCGGTGTATTTCGGAAGTGCTGTTTGTGGGCCGCAATACAGGCAGGGGCAGAACACTTTCTTGTGATAACTGGTGGTGACAGCAGCGCTGAGTGACAGTAGCTACTGACACCACCTACTAAGGATTTAGCATAGACAAGTATGACTTCTCAATGCTAAATCTTACAGCATGTCCTAATTATAAGTAAATGGACATTATGGTGCTGGCTGAGACTCACTGGCTAAATGAAGAGCTGAAGGGGTTAAACTTTAAACAACTGGGGGAAACCTTACTAGTCTGAACAAGGGGGAAGGGAGGGCAGCAGGAGCCATACTGAGTGTCACAGAACTCACGTCAGGAGCCGGAGGACTGCAGGAGGCAATGATGCTGGGACTCGGCAGTCCTTCTGCAGGGGGGCAGAGGAGCCACACTGTCACAGGACTCACATGTACAGAGCTGGAGGGGGAGGCACTGACCCAGGCACCCGGCCGGCCGTCCTTCTGCAGGGGGGCAGGAGGAGCCACACTGTCACAGGACTCGCATATCAGGAGCTGGACGGGGGAGGCACTGACCCAGGCACCCGGCCGTCCTTCTGCAGGTCTCTGTCAGTGCTCCCAAGCGCTCTCTTCCCGGGCTCTGTGAGGGGCGGGGCCCAGGACGAGCCACTACAGGCTGGCAGAGCAGGCTGGATGTCGGGGGCTGGGCTCAGCAGACGTGCCGAGCGTGGCGCGTCTGCTGAAGAGAGTTTTTTTTCTCCCTTAAAGCTGCCGCGCGGAGGTGGGACAAGTCGCAAATGGCGATAAGACTTAAAAGTCTTGTCGCCATTTGCAAATTCCTGGTCGCATTTGCGACCATTTTGGTCGCCATCTGGAGCGCTGCACCATAATAGTAATAGTCAATGGGGTCTCTATGATCACAAGGCCCTAAGGCAGCAAAGCAACCACAAAGCAAGATGCCGATGCTCTGTCCGCCATGTTTCACTGGTGGTAAGAGGTTTTGGTCTTGATGTTCAGTGTAGTTTTTATTAAAACCACCAAAGCCACTACTGTCCAAAATAAAAATAAAAAAATGGCACATTATGGCTTGACCTAGAGGAGGGGCATTGTGGCTTGGGGCTGGTGGAGGGAACTTCATGGTTTGGGGTTAGTTGAAGGAACATCATGGTTTTGGGCTAGTGGAGGGGTCATCATAGTTTTGGGCTAGTGGAGGGGTCATCATGGTTTTGGGCTAGTGGAGGGGGTCATCATGGTTTTGGACTAGTGGAGGGGGTCATCATGGTTTTGGGTTAGTGGAGGGGTCATCATGGTTTGGGCTGCTTTGCTTCCTCAGAGCTTGGATGCCTTGCAATTATTGGAAGCCAACTGAATGAAAACATCTTCCGGGAGAATGTAAGGGCAGAGGTCCACAGCCTCAAGCTGAAGAGACATTGGACGATGCAACGTGACAACAACCCAAAGTAAATCAAATAATAAACACCTGAAATAGAAAAATGGTGGGGTGGAATGACCAAGAGTTCTGTAACCTGACCTAACGAGAGCTGTGCAGGAAAGCCATCCCAGAAATACTGAAGAACTGAAGAACAACTGCAGGGGGTAATGGTACAAAATTCCTCCTCAACGTTGTGCAAGTCCTATTTGCATCTACAGGAAACATTAGGTGGAGATGACTGCTGCTAAAGGAGGATCTACACAGGTTATTACATTCGAGTTCACTTACTTTCTCTCTACACTGTGGATGCTTGTTCATTGTGTTCAATGAAAGACATGAGCGGTACAACTTGTTTGTATGTTATTAGCTGGTACATGGTGTCTGTAGGAGTTGTGACTTAGATGACTATCAGACCACATTTTATTAGCAATGAATGCAGAAATCCAGGTCATTCCAGAGGGTTCATTTACTTTGTTTGCAGCATTTTCAGCTTAGCAGACAGTACTAGACACGATCGGCTTGGATACACTGCCTCGGCAGACAGCATCACGCCTAGATACACCAGTTTATGAACATATTAGAGCCCCACCAATCAGCAGAACCGGGGTCAATAGCATTTCTAATGCAGAGATCATCCAGGATAGTAGAACTCAATGGAGTCATTGTGCAGTCCAAAATAACATCACTCCAACACAAAATATTGAAGCTATTTTTGGAGTGGAGAAAAGAACACTGTGGAAAAAAGAACAAGTCTTTCATGGTTGGGGCTTTCATATTTGGCTCCTCTGTGTCATACATATATTTAGCAATAATTAGGAGACATCAGGGATAAATGAGAGACCCTGAACCTCTGACAAAGTGATCGCTGCAGTATACTTGTCCCATTGCACAGACTTTGGTTCTGTCCCCTTTAATTCTGTCTCTTTTATATTACTTTTAGGCCCCTTTCAGACGAGCGTGTCCGCATTAGGTCCGGATGCGTTGCAGATGCGTTCAGTGAAAACTGTGCGATTTCACAGGCAAAGCCATTCAGTTTTGCCTGCGATTGCGTTCAGTTGTTCAGTTTTTTCCGCGCGGGTGCAATGCGTTTTGACGCGTTTTTCACGCGCGTGATAAAAAACGGAAGGTTTACAAACAACATCTCCTAGCAACCATCAGTGAAAAACGCAACGCACCCGCACTTGCTTGCGGATGCAATGCGTTTTTCACGCAGCCCCATACACTTCTATGGGGCTAGGGATGCGTGAAAAACGCAGAATATAGAACATGCTGCGATTTTCACGCAACGCACAAGTGATGCATGAAAAAAAACGCTCATGTACACAGCCCCATTGAAATGAATGGGTCAGGATTCAGTGTGGGTGCAATGCGTTCACGTCACGCATTGCACCCGCGCGGAAAACTCGCTCGTGTGAAAGGGGCCTTAGTCTGTATAATAATGTTTCCGTTTTAATGTAGTCGGTAAGAGAAGTACCCACCCCCATTGTGCTGATAAGACCACATTCCTAAGTGATCTCTGAGACATGCATGCTGCACACTGGAGGAGGGGCTAACAGGTTTAAACTCTGTGACACACATACATTCGGGGGACTCCACCTAGAACTTCATCTTGTACACCCTGGAGTGTCAGTCATGTGTTATAACATGGTAAACAGCCATGTGTTATAGCATGATCGACGGAGTCTCGCCCCATAATATTGCATATTTGGGCTAGTGATGTATTAACTTTTTATTATTCAGTATGTGATTGGTCTGTGTTATTTAATCACGCTTAGTAAAGTAAGTATATTTATTCACTTAGCCTGCGTAAGCCTATTTATTGTTAAATATCTTTGAATTCACGTCTTGAAAAACCACTATTCACAGGGTCCAACAGCTGGGGCCCTACCAATCATGAGACCGGGGGCCATGTGTTCCCTTATTTGAATGGAGCGGCAGTCATGGATGTATGCTGCTGCTCCACTTGACTCTAGACCCATAGATCTGAATGAAGAAGCAGCAAACATGCCTGACCAACACACTTGATCCATATAATAAAAGGGGGTAAGAAGTTTCCTCTTATCCTAGCTATTAGGGCTCATGCACATAACCATTGTCTTGGTCTGCATCCGATCCACGGGTCAGATGCAGATCCATTCACTTCAACAGCAAAAGCATAGAACGAGTCATATTCTTGTCTGTATTATGGACAAGGATAAGACTGTTCTATTATGGGCCAGACGTTCTGTAAAATGTAAAACGCACATGGCTGGTATCCGTGCAGACTGAAAACCAGGCAACTGTCATGTGCCTGAACCCTTAGTGTCACACATCCACACTTTGCCCATGATCACACAAGCACACACGCTGTGCTCACATAACCAGCAATGACATACTGTACATGTACAGCACCCAGCAGGAACTACGTCCTCGCATATTTACAGGTTCCAATCATGTGAGTCCATTCTGTCCACTAGACAATACTAGGTTCAGAAACATCTATTCCTATGACTCAATGATGTGCCATTCCTTTATGATTCCCAGTTTAGCAATGAACTGCCTCAATTTGAAATGGAAGTCCAGATGGGTGTTACCAGTGGGTGGGCATCCCTGCACATTCTAACATTATCCAACCAGTGCTGCCAGTGTCAAACGCTGCAGGGACACACCCCCAACTGGTAACTCCCAGGTGGACATTTATTGTAGACTATTAGCAATTTATTTCTGAACTTATAGTAGGAATAATAGAGGAATGACACAACAAAGAGTTGCTACTCCAGAATTTTTATTACATGGGGAATACAATAGATACTAAAACTGACATGTCGAGAGGTTACAGCTCCTCTATAAAGGGTGTGCCACTTTATACTCACTTTAACTCATGTGCTGCCAAAAGTCATGTATTCAATTTACTACCGTAAGCGTATTACCATATTACCAGGACGGTGCTGATTACATTCAGTAAAGGCGCCCTATTCTCAGCATGTGTGCTGATGGAGGACCTGTCTCTGCCAGTTTCCAATGTGGAGTGATTATCAATGGAGGAAGCCGATTAGGGTTGAGCAAAATCGGGTTTGGATTGCTGTATCCGAACCCGAATTCCTTTAAAAAGTGCCTTAATAATATGGGCTTCGTAAAATGTATGTCCTCCGCGGAGGTCTTTCCGAAGTTTCTGCAAATATCGCAAGACTTTTTTTTCCATTTCGCTTCTATCACGTGTCAGTTTGTTTATGGGCATCGATTACTGTATCAAAATACAGCTGTAAGACGGAGCCCATATTATTAATGACGTTTTTGAACAAATCGTTTTGGATACAGCAGTCCGAACCCAATTTGCCCAACCCTAGGGGCGATGCCCATCGGTTCGGATAAGTATAAGGCCTCGTGCGCAAACGAGGAGACTTTCCGCATGCATTCTGCATTTTTCTCTCTCGTTCATAGGAAGAAATAGGACCTGTTCAAAAATTTGCAGATCGGCCGCATGGATCCCCAAAAATGAATGGGTCAGTGTGCTATGCAAGAAACGCGGATGGCACATGGACTTTAAGTGCGGTCGTGTGCATGAAGCCCAAAGCAGCCAAATCCTTTAAGTCTATCCTATTAGGGTTTTACCCTTAAGACCCTTCGCCATTTTTGTAGCTATTCTGTTTTACCAATGCCTCGCTACATTATTTAAAGGGGTTGTTTGGAGGGGTATTTTTTTTGTTTAATAAACCAATTTGTATTTTGCATGTAACTAAAAATTGAGCGTAGCCGCTGAGTTATTATAAAAAAAATAAAATCTATATAGCGCCACCTGCTGTTTGTTCTTAGTATTTCTCTGTCCACCTCTGTGAGGTGGACGCACATGCTCAGTTACATCCTTCAACTGCTTCCTGAGCTGTGATGAGGAGAGATCTGAAGTGGAGATGAGCTGCAGCAGAAAGGACGTGCCCCCTGAGCTGTCAGCTTGATACAAATCCAGCAGAGCAATGAATGTGGAGATCTCTGGATCCATGTGCGGTACAGGTTGTCATGTGCTATATGATGGCTGATTTTCATATTTTTTTTTTACATTAATCGTGGGATAACCCCTTTAACTCCTTCTCTTCTGAAGTCCTGGCTAAGATACAACTGGCACTCCGATCCTCACAGAGGAGTCCGTCTCCCTTCACCCACACTGCCCAATGTTCAACGCTACAAGTGGCCGACCTCCATTTCCAAAACAAGATGGTGGCCAGGGGGCTGTAAGACAGGGTTATGGGCCTGGCGGCAGGGCAGCATTACTACTGCGGGTGCAGGCCAGACGGCAAGGCTTGCACTCAGCGCTCTGGCACGCGTTTCCAGGCTAAATTTGTATCCGGCAATTTCATGGTGTGGAGGAATCGGACGGCTTCAGGCGAGAGAGGCATGTGCGCTGATTTTTTCCAGATGACTTTTGTATAGACGGGGCCAGGCCGGACCCCTCCTCAATAGTATCGCGGCCAGAACGGAACTGCAGCCTGTGCGTGCGCTCCCAGTCCTCCCTGGCAGAAATTGGAAAAGGCGGAGAAGCTCATTGACGGCTCGTTATTGCCGTAACCTATTAACCCCTGCATTCCCAAGAGGCCCTGACATCAGCTTGGATTAAAAATAGCTAGAGATTATTTTCTTAGTGCGGAATGTGACAGTCTAGCAGAAGGCGCGAACTAGACTGTGCAAGAAACAGCTGAATGGGGCAGTATAAAGCATGGGGGACTTATCGGTTTACAGTCAAGCCATTCCAGTGTGGCGGCTCCCATCCTGGCCAATCGGGTCCCTAACGGACGGGAAGTGGTGAAGCCCCGTGACCGCTGTGGCCAATCACTGACCTCAATAAAGGGGTGGTCTGGGTGACAAAATTATTTAGAAAAGGCTCATGATGCTGACCACCAGTCCGATCCACCGCTGCTTCCGGAACAAGAGCATTTGGGCCTTTTTAAACTAAATGTCACAAAATTTTCCGGTGATAATGACTTTTTAGCAGGTATCGGCAGCCTGCCCCCTGAAATAGCTTGATACTTATCTGCTCCCCGCCATTTCGGGCCTCAGCGTCGGCTCCACTGTCTCCACCTTCTGGTCCTCCTACTGCTTACATTCAACAGTGCATTGACACGGTCACATGTACTGCTCCAGCCAATGACTGATGTGGCCACGACCAGCATGGTATTGGCTGGAGCTGTGCATGTGACCATGTCCATAGCCAGCCGGATGTAAACAGTGTGGGAGTGGGTGATGGACTGGAGCAGGCAAGTATGAATCTGCTGCCGTTGTTTTTTTTTTGGTTGTTTAAAGGGCACCTGTCAGCAGATTTGTCCCTATGTGTGTTCGGCAGCTGAAGGCATCTGTGTTGGAAAATGATGTTTTAATATATGCAAATTAGCCCCTAGGAGCAACGGGGGCGTTACCATTACACCTAGAGGCTCTGCTGCCACGCCCTCTGCACTTTGATTGACAGGAGCAGGCAGTGAAAACATCATCACGCCTGGCGCTGACTTCTCCTAAAGTCAAAGTGCAGAGGGCGCGGCAGCTGCAGAGAGAGCCGAGTCTCTAGGTGTAATGGTAACGCCCCCATTGCTCCTAGAGGCTAATTTGCATATAATAAAACCTCATTTTTCTCAGCAATGCGGGCACATATGAACATGGGACCAACACAGATGTCTTCAGCTGCCAAGTGCACATGTAACAGCTCAGCCAGTGTCATAGGTACTTAATGAGGACATGCCAGCAGGATCAACATCATTGATTCTGCTGATCAGTAGAATTCCTGTCTTGTGAAAACCGAAAAATTAAAAAAAAAAAAAAAAAAACTATTTATGCAAAAAGGCCTTCAGTGCACCGAAGGGCGTGACCTCAGCCGCTCTGCTCTCCGAAGCTGACCACGCCCCTCAGTGCACCAAAGCCCTAACATGCATAAAGCAGGGATGCCCAACCTGCGGCCCTCCAGCTGTTACAAAACTACAACTCCCAGCATGCTGGGACAGCCTACAGCAGGGCATGGTGGGAGTTTTAGTTTCACAACAGCTGGAGGGCCGCAGGTTGGGCATCCCCGGCCTAAAGGATTAAGTCAATTTTTCTCAGGAATGCCGCAACAGATTTTCACAAGATCAACCCTACAAGGAAGCATACGTGATTTATTAGGGTTAAACCTGCTGACGAGTGCTCTGGAGTTGCACTTCACTATGATATTACATCTTATCTGAGAGCCAACATTCTAGAAGAGGACTTCAATACCGATAATATACGATGACACTATGGGGCTGTCACTAATCCTAAATAATTGATGCGTGCGGTGCGCGGCTCCATAATAGGATGGGATACAGGAGGTCTAGGAGTGTCAGATTCCAGAGCGCTGCCTATTCGTGTCACCACCAGGTAGATGTCCTCTCGGGAGAAAAGTCTTCTGTGCTCTTTGTTATGAGCCGTCAATTATGGTGTTAGAGACAGGTCAGTGAAATCTCATCTCCTGAGAGCCGACTCCGAAGCACCGCTGTCTACTATTGGCAGGGGTGCAATCTGCTTTACCCCTGGTGATCATCGGGAGCCCACACACAGTGCTTCCTCCAGTTCTGGCCAAAAAGATCAGTACGGGGAACTTCTTCTGATCCAACACATCTCATTTGTCACAAGGTAACCCAATCACCGGCCATGAGGGTCATGCTCCGACAATGGTGGCAGCAAAACCACTGACAACCACAGAGTGGACTCTAAAAGGTGCTGTGGACAGACTCTAACGAGAATCTACTGGACTTCAGCGATTCAAGCGCCAAAACCCTAAGGCCTCCGGCAGGTCCGCAATACACGGTCACCGGCCCGTGTGCACTCCTTCACTTGAATGGTTCCGCAATCACTGAGATGCGGAACAGAAGCACAGATCGGAATCCCACGGAAGCACTACGGAGTGTTTCTGTACGTGCCTCGGCCTCCGCACCGCAAAAAATAGAACTTGTCAAGTGGAATGGGTCTCGATCCGTCCCGGCCACAGCACAGGTGTTGCCCGTGCATTGGGGACCGTACATTGCGGCCCCCAATGCACGGAACGGAACGACAACGGCCTAACTCCAGGAACTAAATGAGTGACCATCATGGAGAAATCGGGCCATCAAACCAGTAACCATGTGAAACCAGTCAAAAAAAGTGTTTAATAAGTGACCCATTCTTCATGCCTCATGAGACATTCCAGTGCACAGGTCTCATGGTTGGAAAAAAAATTTGCGTAAATTTTCAGGCTCCAAATCTGATGTGGAAGCAAATGTAGTCCCACAATAAGCCGTGCAGGACATGAGCCATAATTCGTAGGACCAGACCCGCATTAACTTACATTGGATTCCTTTCGCCCAGTCACTGGAAATGGTCAGGAACGTAATGTTGTTGTGTGTGAAAAAAGAGTAAAGTCCCTGTAATCAGCAGCAGCCTAATGACGCCGGGCAAACTCCACATTCCAGGCCCAAGATTTCCTATTAACTCACGAGAACGCGTTTGCAAATTAGGGATTATTTCCGTCTACTGAACACAGAGCTTAATCGAGTTACGGTTTAAGCTTCCTCTACAGAGAATGAAAAATGACATGTTAAGCTTTCGAATTCACTGTCCGAGTGCAGGTAAAATCCATACAGAGATCGAAGTATAGCAGTAGAGTAAAAAATGATGAATCCGTCACCTAAAGCTATAGAAACCCTGCTTGTCTGGTGCTTACTTCTGTACGAAACTGGGAAATGTTCTCATAAATCATAAGACTGAACAGAAATAACCAGAAATTACCATTTTAAAGAGTTGGCCGCCCACTCACATTTTTGTAGAAATTGCTCACAATGGTGTAATATAACAAAATAAAGTCCAAAATGTTAGGCAATCTGGCACTAGACACCCTAGTCTTGGCAGGATGGTCCATACTAACGAAAGTCAAGGAGGAGGTGTAAATGCCCTTTTTTAATTAAACTGAAGGCTGTTTTCGAAGTGGAAACTGCTGAGTGCTTGGGTACTGCAACAACTAAGCTGCTGGACATCAGGAACAGAGTAAGCCAACTAAGCTGCTGGACATCAGGAATAGAGTGAGGTAACAAAGCTGCTAGACATCAGGAATAGAGTGAGGTAACGAAGTTGCTGGACATCAGGAATAGAGTGAGGTAACTAAGCTGCTGGACATCAGGAATAGAGTGAGGTAACAAAGCTGCTAGACATCAGGAATAGAGTGAGGTAACGAAGTTGCTGGACATCAGGAATACAGTGAGGTAACAAAGCTGCTAGACATCAGGAATAGAGTGAGGTAACGAAGCTGCTGGACATCAGGAATACAGTGAGGTAACAAAGCTGCTAGACATCAGGAATAGAGTGAGACAACTAGGCTGCTGGACATCAGGAATAAATTGAGGCAACTAAGCTGCTGGACATCAGGAATAGAGCTGAGGCAACTAAGCTGCTGGACATCAAGAATAGAGTGAGGCAACTAAGCTGCTGGACATCAAGAATAGAGTGAGGCAACTAAGCTGCTGGACATCAGGAATAGAGCTGAGGCAACTAAGCTGCTGGACATCAAGAATAGAGTGAGGCAACTAAGCTGCTGGACATTAAGAATACAGCGAGGCAACTAAGCTGCTAGACATAATGGATAGAGTGGGAAAACTAAGCTGCTGGACATCACAGGCAAAGCGGGGCAACTAAGCCACTGGACATCAGGAAAAGAATTGAGCAACTAAGTTACTGAACATCATGAACAGAGTGGAGCAGCTAAGTTGCTGGACATCAAGAACAAAGTGAGGCAACTAAGCCACTGAACATCAGAAACAAGTGAGGCAACTAAATCACTGGACATAGAGGACAGAGTGGAACAACTGGGTGACTGGACATCATGGATAAATTGGGGCTACTAAACTGCTGAACATAATGGATAGAGTGGGGCAACTAAGCTAGTAGACAAAAGGAACAGAGTGGGGAAAGTAAGCTGCTGGACATCATGGACACAGTGGAGCAACTAAGCCGCTGGATATAATCAATAGAGTGAGGCAACTAAGCCACCACACATAAGAAGCAGAGTGAAGCAGATATTCTGTTGTACCTCAGTGACAAAGTGGGGCAACTAAGGTGCTGGACATCATGGATAGAGTGGGGCAATTATTTGACTTTAATTAGTAAAATAAAATACAGATCATATACTTTATTAGCACATCATGATCAGATAATAAATAATATTGGTTATATTAACAATAATTATTACTAATTATAACAACAGCATAATGTTTTTTTACAGAATACTTACTTCTTAACAGAAATTTAAATTGCAAAGTGTCCTAAAACACTGCACATGGAGGAGCACGACTCACAGCTCCGTCTGGCACGGCTGTCCCTTTAAGAGGCTGAGACTACATGTGGCTACAGTGTCAGTTTCACTATGGAGATCAGACACTGCAGCAGCAGCAGAAGGAGGCGAGGCGGAGGTCGAACACCCCCACACTGCAGGGGGAATCCCTGCTAAATACAAGGCTGGGGATCACAGTCCTGCCAGCCTCAGTCACAGAAGCAGTGCCCTGTCCTCCATCACTGCCTACATGGGCAGGGGGGTCCTCTAACCTCCCCCTGCCCCAACCTATTCTGCAGCACTCAGCTCTAGAACAAAGTCCTCTTTATACTGTCACCATGGGAGCAGCACACAGGAGCTGACTCTGCCTGTCTACTCTGCGCTCTACTTGTAGCGGTCTTCTGAACACATCCTGCAACACTACGCCATGCTACCCAGACCCAGGAACACCTTCACCCTCAAGCAGGACCCCAGAGAGACCATGGTAAGTGAAGCCTGGATGCCAAGCCTGAGTGAGCCCTGCGTGCAGAGTCTGTGTAAGCCCCGCATGCCAAGCCTGTGTAAGACCTGCATGCCAAGCCTGAGTGAGCCCTGCATGCCAAGCCTGAGTGAGCTCTGCATGCCAAGCCTGAGTGAGCTCTGCATGACAAGCCTGAGTGAGCTCTGCATGGCAAGCCTGAGTGAGCCCTGCATGCCAAGCCTGAGTGAGCTCTGCATGCCAAGCCTGAGTGAGCCCTGCATACCAAGCCTGAGTGTTTACCAAAAGTGGAAACATTGCAACAAACTTATAAACATTGTTACAAACTGATACATATTGTATCTCCTCACAAGACTCCATAGGAAGCAATGGAGGCGCATCAGATTAGCATTTAGGTCTTTGTGCCCGCTGGGTTTTGAGTAGTCCTTGTGTTTACATTGGTGATGGGCTCTTCGGTTCTTGCGAGGCTTATTGTGGGGTCAGAGTCACATGCCATGCCCTGGCATTATTACACAAAGTCCCTGTGTCTCAGCTCCGGCAGCCCGATTTCCTCTAGTGCTATTTTATGGGAATTTTGGGAAGGCTTCAGCTTCTCACGGGTCAGTGACAGTCATTATCTGTCAATCAGGGGTGGGTGCTGTCCACGGAGCAATGGCCGTCCGTACAGATGGAGCGGAGGACTGCTAGGCAAGTGACTAGGTCTATCTGTAATCCCTCATTAAGGAATGGTTAATTGGAGGAGTCTAGCAGGAGTCCCATGTGCGATCCCCTATGGAGGACGACTGCGGATTAACCCTGCCACTACCGGAGGCTTGGGGTATCACTGAGGTCATTACAGGGTTAAGCAGGAGAAGCCTCAGGGCCAGTCTGTGGGATTGTGAGATGAAGTACATTATACCTGTGGTCCATGTAGAAGTGCCTCATGGTGGCAGATGACACAGTCTTGGCATCCATACCCGCAGTCCTGGGGGTTCTACTCTGTAGGGACCTGTGCCACAGCTTCTGTCAGAGCTACTTACCTGTTCTATCTTGGGCCAGTGCTTGCCTCTCCTATATGCCATTACTTCTTAGTTGTACCCACCTGCCTTACTTTATAGGACTAAACTACCCACCGTCCATGTATGACATCACCCAACTACCCGGCTCAGCTGGTAAAGGTATGACGCCATGCAGGCGGGCACAGCTGTAATAGAAAGTAGGTCAGTGGCCGCGTCAGCGCAGTGTCTGCATTTGTCCCTTCAGGGTTTTTTTTTTTAAAGACAGGAGGAACAACAAATACACAGTACTATGCAGTGTACACATAATACAGCCATCAATCACCCAAACAGCACCTACAGAACGGTACCATTCCGTGCCTATAGAAAACCGCCATACTGTGCCCAAATCAGGCTCTGTTCACATCATGTCTGAGCCTTCAGGCTGATGTATGGAAAGTGGTGACAGTGACGAAAGACAGCCATGGTACAAAAATAACGTATACCGCTTTTGGCATTGTTTGCAAGATGCTTTTGCCTATAAAGGCAGTTGACTATATCAAAATCGGAGCCGAAAAGGGCACTAGGTTGAAGAAACGGTTAATATACCAGCCTGTTCCGTTAATGGACATGGATGGTGCTTCAGCCGCTATACACAGGCCGTTCTGTGCACGAGACCCCATCAATGAGAAAGCCGGTGACTCCAGAAGTGGGATAGGGATCGCGCATGCACATAATGACAATGATTCCGCGCTGTGCATGTGCTGGTCCCCATCAATGTAATGATCCCTCGGTCACTATCCACAGGCCGTTGATCGCACGCGTCCCCGTCAATGTGATGATGCTTCAGACCCTGATGCTTCAGACCCTATCCGCAGGCTGTCAGTTCATCCATTGGGCCCTATCAATCAGAAAGGGGGCAACGAAAAGTGGGAGGGAGACCGGCGGGGCATGCACAGAACGACAATGTTTTCTCGCCCGCAAAAGGGAAACCACACTGCGCATGCGCTGGTCCCGATCAATGTCTCAGACCCTATCGACAGGCCGTTCAGTGCATGTGCCAGTCCCCATCAATGAGAAAGCGAGTACCTCCAAAGCAGGATGGGGACTGGCGAATGCGCAGCTCAACAGTGTTTTGGAAGGGATAACTGACTGTACATGCGCCGGTTCTCCACTGAAGTGTGTACGAGGGTTAGAGCATCATCCACGTCAATGAGAGGAGCAGGGGCTGGCTTATGTATAATACTGCAGGACACTTGGAAGGTCTGGCTACGCCCAGCGGCACCTCAGTGCCAACTGGCATCTTGCCCTTGATGCCATGCAGCGTGGTGGGAATGGTTTAAAGGGGTCAAGTTGCCTAACGGAAGTGAAGGAGGGGGCAAGCAGAACACTATTTGGGACCCCCTTGAAGTTCTCTAATTTGAGGAATGTGTGGCACTGGTTATGGACAGCCTCCTTCATAGCCTCCAAAAACCCCTTGCCGGTTTACCAGATTTGCAGCCATTTATATGGACTGGGCACTGAACCCCAATCACCAGCTGGGTAAGAATGGGGAGGCTCACATACCGCACGAGTATGGTGGCCGCTGTAACCGGCGCTCAGCAGAAGTCATCCTGGCCTAATAAAAGTAAAAACATTTTGAGAGAGCGCATTGGCGTGGGGGAAGTAACTCTGCTGATGGGCAAACATCAAAAAACCACTGTGCCAGGCCGTCTGAGAACATAAAGCGGCGCCCAAACATGACCCTCATAGACAGCGGCATCATAAATAGATTTTATTGGAGTTATTTTTCTAAGCCCTAAGGGCCGGCTTAACACACACAGACCTAAACTGGTTAACGAAGCAGGTAGAACTATTTCTCACCTTGTGTGTGTGAACCCAGTTTAAAAAAGAATAATAATAATAATTCTCCGCTTTGGACAATCCCTACTTAATAAGCTGATCCTCCTATTGGGATCTCCGGCGATCACCTGTGATCTGTGGGGAAAGCTGTTCGATTTCCCTGCAGCGCCACCACAGGAGAAACTAAGTATTACACAGTGCCCATTCAAATCCATGGGAGCAAGATATTCTGCTGCCACCAAAGCAATGGCCGCCCGTGCGTAGATGAGACGTGTGGAGCGCTTCTTGAATGTCCTTGTTGTTGCAGAAACTGGTTGGGGTGTGTCGATGTAACCCATCCGCTGTAATGTGGCGGTGTCATGTGACAATAGACAAGTGGAGCTTGGTCTTATGGAAGGGTAATCAGGTGTACAAAGGTCAGGTACACTACTAAACACGCTGGAATGTACATACTACACATGAAGCCGTCATGTTCCCTGAGATATTGCTAACCTTAAGGGCTCATGCACACGACCGTGTGTGCCCCGTGCTGTGGGCCGCAAATAGCGGGCTGCACCGGCCGCCGTGTGCGGATGGGGACCCATTCACGTGAATGGGTCGACGATCCGCAACATTCAGTCTGCAAAAAAATAAAAACGTTCTATTTTTTTTGCTGGTGCGGAGGCACGGAATGAAATACCACGGAAGCGGTCCATAGTTCTTCCGTGGGCTCCGTGCTTCCGCTCCATATCTTGAGAATTACGGACCCATTCAAGTGATAATGTGCGCTGCAGCAAGTCCAGAACGGAGGACCGCGCCCACACACGGAGCGTGATTCCCGCAATGGACTCGCTTGTGCGAAACAGGCCTTAAAGGGGTTGTCTCACCTCAGTAAATGGCATTTATCACGTAAACCAAGGTAATACAAGGCACTTACTAATGTACTGTGATTCTCCATATTGCTTCCTGTGCTGTCTGAATCCATCCCATTATACACGGCTCGTTTTCAGGGGTTATGACCACCCTGAAATCCATCAGCGGTGGTCGTGCTGGGCACTCACACAGGCTGGTGCTTTTTACTATAGTGTGCAAGCACGACCACCACTGATGGGTTGCAGGGTGGTCATAACCCTGGAAACCATCAGTGTATAATGTGATGGAAAAATGAATCCAGCCAACAAAGGAAGCAATATGGACAATCACAATACATTAGTAAGTGGCTTGTATTAACTTTCTCTACATGATAAATGCCATTTGCTGAAGTGACACAACCCCTTTAAGGTCTGGCAGTGGCTTACCTACCTATGGATAACACATGCAGCTGAGCCGAGTATGCATGTGTATGAGGATACTGGGGGGAACAGCTGAAGGAGCTTGTTTGATCAGCAGCTCAGAGATAAGCGGCAGCCATGCTTCTGGGAGATGTGCTCGCAGGGACTGTATGGCGCTCGCTTTCGATCAACTTCCAATCCCCCCTTTAAGCAACCTGAAGGAGCCTGCTGGCCTAGCTGGAGAACATCCGGTATACTGTGCTGTTTGGGGCAGGTGTTAGGACTGGAACCACTGGCAGCCTTTCCGTCCTGTGAGCGCAGATCCCACAATGGGAGTTTTCACATTCCAGCAGAAGCCGGGAACAGCTTTTACAGAACAGAAAACACGTCTCGTTCCAGAATATAAAGGCTGTAGTGAGTCATGGCGGGCAGTTCTGGAGAAACTCGTACACAGCGTCCAGGAGACGAGGACTAGAGTACAATACCATAAGGACTGGGGATTCACGGTCTACAGATATCTGCCGCTGGCTTTCGAGGGTAGCTGTTTTGGGTCCTAATTTGCTTAATTTATTAATTAATTGATCCAGCGCCAAATATGAATCAGTCAACTCCTTGAAAGGGGACTCCTGGCACCCGCACCAATGGGGTGTACAGACCTCGGACTCGTCCTCGGCCTCTGATGTCAATCACATGGTCTCTGTACAGCTCAGTACAATCTGCAATACCAGGCAAAGCCACTACGCAATGTACGGCGCTGCGCTACCTGGGTTGGGGTGCCAGGAGTTGATATTAATTACCCATACTCAGGACTGGTCACTGATATTGAATTCCCAGAAAACCCATTTTTAAAGCATTCTGTCAGAGGATTAGAGGTCCGGATTTTTACGAGGAAGGTATAGTTATTTTTCAGGGCACTGTATGGCGGTATGCTTACAGTGAAATGTGACAGACTAACTTTAAATAATGACTTTTCGGCTGCCTGAAGTCACCACTGGGGGGAGCTCATCAGCTCTCTTCATACTGTTCTATCATTGACTTCAATGTCTAATCCGTATGCAGTAAGCTCCCCCTGGTGGCCATCACAGTAGCATTTTTAAAGGGGTTTTCTGATTGTTTTATACTGATGACCTATTCCCAGGATAAGTCATCAGTATCTGATGGGTGGGGGTCCAACACGGTACCCCTGCCGATCAGCTGTTTGAGGAGGCTGTGGCTCTCTCCTCATAGCTTACCAAGCACAGTGCCATACATTGTATAGCGGCTGTGCTTGGTATCACAGCTCAGCCCAATTTACTGGAAGGGGACTGAGCTGCTCCTAGGTCCTGTGACTGATGAATGTGATGTCACTGGTCTAGGGTAAGCTGCGAAAACCAGAGAACCGCAGCCTCCTTAAACTTGGCATGGGTTCTGGGTGTCGGACCCCCACCAATCACCTATCCTGAGGATAGGTGATTGATATAAAACAGTTAGAAAACCCCTTTAAGGCCTCATACACACGACCGTATGGCTCTTTCAGTATTTTGCGGTCCGCTAAAAATATGGATGACGTCCGTGTGCATTTTGTTTTTGCGGAACAGCTGGCCCCTGATAGAACAGTACTATTCTTGTCCGTTATGCGGACAATAATAGGACAACAACAGAAAAATGGAAAAAACGGAAATGGAAGGCATACAGAGTACCTTACGTTTTTTTTGCGGATCCATTAAAATGAATGGTTCCGTATACGGAACGCGGAACGAAAAAAATGGAAAATACATACGGTCGTGTGCATGAGCCCTAACTCACTTACTGGAAAACGGAACCTTCGACCACTATGAAGATAAGCTGGGTCTGGTTTTGTTGTGGAAAGGATGTATAAAATTCTGCTCCAATCGGCCAGAAACAAGGCCATATGAGAATGGCTACAGGTTTGGGCCCTCCTTTATGTTATCATCACCCCTTTAAGGGTCACTTAATACTGTCCTGCAAAATTTTAATGAACGGCTTTAGACACCACAATGTAAATGGGTTAAAACCTCTAACACATCTCGTTCTTAACCCCCGCAGGTCAGAAGCACAAAGTCTCCCAAGATAAACACCCGCAGCGCTGGGCTGAAGTGCCTGCCAGGTGAGGAGTGGTGTGCGCAGCAAGGACGCTTTACCCCGACTACCCCAGCCGGCCCACAAATGTAAACTTCCTGCGTCTTTACACCACAAACATATGGTCGCAATCCCCTGTTTT
Organism: Bufotes viridis; assembly: GCA_033119425.1. Lineage (NCBI taxonomy): Eukaryota > Metazoa > Chordata > Amphibia > Anura > Bufonidae > Bufotes > Bufotes viridis. The sequence goes on along the minus strand of CM065599.1, from coordinate 60,594,416 downwards.
TAGAACCTGGGCCCCGTCTCTCTGGGGAGCGCTTCTCTAACAGTCTCGTCTCACAGTCGGGCTTTTGCTTTGCAAGTCAAATGTGCGCCCTAAAGGGTTTATCCAGTTCTGTGTAACCAAGCCGAAAACGTATTCGGCTTTCGGTTCCTCACAGTGTTCAAGATCTCTGCTTGCTGTCAGTAAATTTTAAGCTTCACAGTGGTAACCAGGGGCTGAGAACCCTTATTCGGGATGATAAGCCACTGTCTGAGGTGTGTGGCAGCAGTTTTCTCCCACAACACATGCACTCTTGGCCCAAGTGAGTATGGTGAGCACTCAGCGCATATTTAGGCGGCATGCGCTCAAACGTATGCCGGTCGTCTGCATGCTGTCATATTCCTCGCCTTGTCTGCAAAACGGATAGGACATGTCCTATTTTTTTTGTGGGACTATGGAGTCAGACAGCACACGCAGTTTTTGAGGAGCCATTTAAGAGAATGGGTCTGCATTCGACCCAAAATAAAGTGCGGATCAGATGTGGATCGAAAGTACGGTCGTGTCCATGAGGCCAACCGCAGGCTCCTTCCAGTGTACTCTACACACCTTCTAAAGAGACATAGACCATGACATACTCCGATAGATGTGGGTCCCACCGCTGGGATCTGCACCCACTTCCAGTACCGCACTACCACTCTCTTTCCTGGTGGCTCCACTCAGTAATTAAAGGGGTAGTACAGGATTAAAAAACACACCCCATGGACGGTCACACCTGTCCATGGGTTGCATCTGGTATTGCAGCCCTGGTCCAGCTGCAATACCAGACACAACTCTCGGACAAGGGTGGCGCTATAAGCAGACACGTTTTCCAAACCTTGGCCGATCCCTTGAAGACATCACTATATTTCCTACTTACAGGCGAACAAGTTCTTGAAGAATCCTTGAGGGTCAGGAAACGCTTACATTTTAAAGATGGCCACCATGATGTTTTTGGAACCCTGTATTGCACCAGCCACCGCATCGCCTTCAGACCGGATTGCTTCAGCAGCCCTCAGGTAAGAAACTCTGTGAATGAGCAAACTGTATGGGGATAAATGATCGTACTGACGATTGTTCCTCCCCATATAGTGTAAATGAACTAAACAGTGAGTGCTGGTTTTTCAGCGGGTGTGTGGCTTGTGTAAATTAACCCTTACACACTCAGAGACTAATTCCGGATGTGTAATTTGTGACTTTACTTGGTTAATAAAGTGTGCTTGTTCTGCGGCAGGATTCCTCCGAGGAGGTGATATTTGACAGTGACAATGACATCGCCCTACCCTGCGCTGACAGGATTTTGGCAGGTAAGAGCCGTCACGTTCCTCAGGCAGGAATCCGGTAAATGATTCACCACGCCTCGGTGCACGTATTGTTCAGATTTACACTACGTGTGCAGTGGCGGGCGGGGGGGAGAGTGTCAGATTCTGGATCAACGGGCTCAAATACTAGATGCCGGGACTCAAAACATTCAGTATCCTGGCGCTACTAGGTATCTGCCTCTTCCACCATTGCTATAGACTGGATCCTTGACACTTGCATGGTTTTAGAGGCAGCTTCTAGAACAGGGGTCAGCAACCTATGGCACGCCAGCTGCTGTGAAACTACAACTCCCAGCATGCACACTGGCTCATCTGTTCTGGGGGTTGTAGTTTCAGGGAGTTTGCTGACCCCTGCTTTATATGTTTGTCAGCGAGGAGGGGGGGGAACACAGTTAAGACTTTAAGGTGTATTCCCTTCCCATATAAGGTGACTGCACAGCATGGGGATAGGACATCAATTTTTGATCATGGGGGGCTGACCTCTGTGTCCCCCACGGATAACGGAAATGCTGTTGAGCCTGCATAAAGGACTACACCATGTCATTGCCGCTGTGGCCCCTCCATTCTTTGGATAAGAGGGGTCCCAGAGATCAGATCCTTAGAGCCTTACCATATCCTAGCAATATACCCCCTTTAAGTGCCTACATATGCTTTCATGGCCACAGGGGGCGCACAGTCTGAACACACACCAGAGGATCGGGATGAAGTTGAGAAGGGGGGTGGGGAGGAGATTAGGCAAGGCGGCAGTAACATCCATATCCTGGGGCCACTTTATAATTGGCACGTTACTGCTGCATAGTTGGCACCAGTCCTGAAATGTCAGGGATTCTTCCTAGTTTTCAAAGACAATCTGGGCAAATCCGGCCTGTCCGGGGCTGAAAATGAGCAATCCACCCAGAATTGGGCATCCCAGTACAGGGGCTTAAACACCAGTGGGATGCTCTGAAACAAGTTTTTGGCATTGGGGCCCCAAGTTCAGTCTCTGCAAAGAGCCCTGTCCCTTCTCTCATGTCCTCCATCTTTACCTTCCAGTGGCCAATCAGAGTAAAGTGAAGGTTGTCACCCCCTCGCTGAGCCTGAAGTTCGTCCCGGAGGAATTGCTGATCTACTGTAGAGGGTTTCGGCTGATGCACTTCCATTTCAGTGACAACGGCTTGAAGACAGAAGCCTTCAGTGTGAGTGGGGACGGCCATTGTGCACATATTACAGGGGCACGCTCCCACTCCCCTATAGTGTGTCTTGTCGGTTCTGTTTTTAGATAAAAGTTGTTTTTTTTAGGGGAAATTGAGGCTGCTCACATTATGTGGTTACTTCTTTTCTTTCACTTCCCGTCTAATTAGAGAATAGCTTTTCCCACAGTCTGGCTGCAGTAACATGTTCTTAAAGGGGAAGTCCAGGATATTTTTAATTCACCCACAGGTACCCATTACAAGTTCTATACTTACCTGCTCCTCATTGCTCCGGCTCCATGGCTAACAGGATGTCTTTGTTGGACTTGTGGCCCCCCACCTATCAACTTCCACATGGACGGGGTCACTGCAGCCAATGACTGGTCTCAACTGTGATGTCCCAAGCAGACGTCACTGCAGGGTCACATGCTATTTGTCACTGCTGAGGCCAGTGATAGGGTCACATACCCTGTTGCAGCCAATCTCAGTGAAAGCTAAAAGGCAGGGATAGGAAGTCCAGTGAACACAGGAGCAGGCAAGTATAGACCTCTACGGTAAAGCTACGTTGCGCCCCCTCTCCTCCTACCTCGCTATGCTGACCCTCCGCGTCCGCATGTAATGGAGCCGCTCTGGATACTGGAGGTGCCGCTGTGCTGCCTGTGTTTAGCGGAGGTGTGCCCCCCCTTTGAGCTGGAGATCCCTGGACCTGGGAGGTTGCGGGCTCCTCTCTGTCTCCTTCACTCCACTCTGAGGGGATCGGAAGGCTTGCGGTCTGTTTCTTCCGTCCCTATATGTCTGCGCCTGCCTCAATGCTACCTCCTGCCTCTATGAATAAGCTACTACTTCTGTGAGCTTTGAATGTGCCTCCCTGACCCCTCTGCCACTTATTATATATATATATATATATATATATATATATATATATATATCGCTCGTTTTGTCTGCGATACTTTTGATGTTGCTACCAAATATGCACTGGGACTGATCTGGATGAACTGCTGCTGAATTTTCTCAACCTGCATGGAAAGACCATTGGGAACGGTTTATATTAAGACTATTTGCGTGTTGTTGTTTTTTGTTGTTTTTTTTTGGGGGGGGGTGTTCTTTTTCTCCTTCCTCCCTTGCTCCTGAACCTCATTTGAAGGACTAAAAAAATAACTGAATTTGAGGAAAGAAGGGGAAAAGGAGAGGGGAGAGAGAGGGAGGGGGAAGAAAAGAGAAAGGGGAAGAAAGAGGGGGAAAAAAAAATATATATATATATATATATATATATATATAAAGAGAGAAAGATGGAAGGAAATGGCCCCTAAGCAAAATAGACGTTCAGCGGAACATTTGTCTCAAAAACGGGGCAGAAAATACTGGAATCGGTAAAAATAGAGCAGTTTTTAAAGTCCCCAAATGTACTGACAAGAGTAGGACAAAGAGGGATGGAGGAGGATCATCTTCAGAATGAGGGAAGAGTTAAACGATTCATCTATTGTGGAGCCTGACCCATTAAAAGAAATCCTGGCTGCGATTAAAAAAAAAAATGGAGATTTAATACAGAATATCTCAATGTAGCTCGGGGTAATTCAGACAGATGTGATCCTGATAAGGGACGATGTTACAAAGATCTGGGACAGAGTCACAATTATGGAAAAAGCTGTGGGGGCCCTGGAGAAGGAAGCTAAAACATCTAAATCTGAAACTTCTACATTGAGAATGGAGGTTAACATTCTTAAAAAGAAAGTGGTGGATCTGGAGGACGGGCTTAGGAGATGTAATTTGAGAATGTTGGGTCTACCTGAAGGCTACGAGGAAAAAAAAAATGATACAGACCTTAACTGAGAAAAAGTTTGGGAAGGAACATTTTTCTCCTCTGTTTCTGATAGAAAGGGCCCACCGGGTTCCAGGGGGGTAAACCTATCCCTGGGAGGCAGGCACGGATCCTTTTGGTGAAGATACTGACGTCACGAGACAGAGATATGGTTTTGAGAAGGGCAAGGGAGTGTCTTCCTATTGTACATAATGCAAATAAATTGTTTTTCTTTCCGGATTTCTCTAAAGAGATCCAGGAAAAGAGACGCAGTTTTACGGCAGCAAAAAAACATTTACAAGAAAAGGACGTTAGATATTAATTTTTTTTTTATACCCCGGACTCTGCTACAGACTGGCTGGACCGGAATAATATTTAAGCGTTTTTTTCATGATCACTTACTTTTTTTGTTCCTTTTTTCTACTTTAGATGTCGGTGGGAGAGGGGGAGGGGTGGTCTTAGGTGAGAGATCTGTGCAGTGATGTGGCAGATCGAGGAGTGTGGGATGGGTTGCGATGTGTCTCCTTGGGGGCTGGGATTTGGAATACATCTATACTATGGGAATCTGTTGGCTGGTCTGATGACAGAATTTTCACCTGGAATATGCGAGGCCTTGGGGATAAGACTAAAAGACAGGCGGTTTTATGACCAGATCCAGAGACATCTACCAGCGATTGTTTGCTTGGTGGAGACGTATGCGACCGAGGAGTCGGTTTTGCGGCTCGGTAGGGGATGGGCTGCGCAGACTTATCATTCTACCTTTACCAGGGGTCACAGATTTTGATCCACAAGGGGATTGATTTTGTCTGCGAGGCATCCTCTATCGATAAGCATGGAGGTTTGTTTTTCTCTATGGGAAACTGTCTGAAGGACTGTGTATTTTGGCTTTTGTTTATATCCCCCCCCCTTTTCTTTATACATACTTGTTTATTAACCTTTGTGGATCAGTGGCCTAAGTGTCCCTCGCTGGTTTGGGGACTTTAACGGTGTCATGAATCCAGAAACAGGGGGAGATACTTAGTCTTCAGCCCAAGGGTCCCCCTTGGCACGCTTTTGTCTGGAAGCAGGTTATGTGGATGTATGGGGATAGGTTGGGAAAGGGAAAAGAGCCTACTCCTGTCTAAGTAAATCTGGAAACTCCATGTCTAGGATAGAAATACGAGGCTAGGTCATTATCGGACCATGTACCCCTATCTCTTGAATTAAGCATGGGAGGCAATGGTTATAAAGTAACATCTTGTTTTAGATTGAACCCCCATTGGATTTCTATAATGGATAAGAAGTCCAACTGGTATGGGACGCATTTAAGGCCTTCATGAGGGGAAGTTTTGTTAGTAATATTTCAAATCTAAAAAAGGGATACGGTAAGAAGGAGGGGGAGCTAAAAGAAGCAGCGTTAGTAGCCATGAATGAGTTCTGTAGGAATAAAACTCCAGGAAATAGGGAAACTGTGCAGAATGTAAGCCAGACGTAAGCTGACTTTCTCTAGGAAAAGGCCCAGCAGAGACTCTTTCAAGAGACAAAAATACTTCTCTGAAGAGGGGAGACCAGGGAAACGTCTAGCCAGGGTGATCATAAACCCACAAAGGTAGACCCCAATTGCGACCCAGGATTAGTCAAAAGTACTTAGTTTAATAGCCAAAGGGCTATCCAATTCCTGTTTTAGGTCATTTTTCTTTTATTTAAAACGTTACATTTATTACTTGCATTTAAGAACAACTAATTAGCCCAAAGAAAAGAAAGGTCAAAACTAGAGAATGGCCTATGGTTGTATTCTTTAACTATTTGATGCTTTGATTAATCCCATATCCCCTTAATAGGGGTGCTTTGGCTATAATAGATCATATCAACAAATTCTGTTTAAAAATTATGACCGCAGCTCCCCCGACACGTTTCACTGCTTAACGCGGCGTCATCAGGGGTCATGGAGATACTGCTAACCTAAACCTGATCTCTAATCAACAACAAAAAACTGCGATAGTCAGTATTCGGTCATCTGAGGGGATAGTTTTTGCAGAACTTTTTTGAAGCATTTTTCTGAATTATATAATCAGATGGAGAGATGAGGTCCTATTTGGACTCTATTTCTCTTCCGGTTTAGATCTTTCTCTAGAGGCTGCACTGAAGGCATGTTCGGGAAAGTCTTCTCCCGAAGCCGATGGACTCCCATAGGAATTCTATCGTAAATATGTGGAGATTATCCTCCCATCGTTTTAGGATCACTTGAGGAGGGTAGCCTTCCAGAATCAATGACAGAGGCTGTAATAACATTAATATTGAAAAAAAGGGAAGGACCCCTTCGATACGGGGTAATATAGGCCGATTTCCTTACTGAATACAGATATGAAGCTTCTCTCAAGAATTCTGGCTACAAGGCGATTACATCAATTATACACCCCGATCAGAATGGGTTTATTCCTAATAAAGGTACTCATTATAATTGGTAATATAGTCCTCCGGGGGGATCGCTCGCTCCATTCTGTCTTAAGACGCCTCTAAGGCGTTTGACCGGGTGGAGTGGGGTTTCCTTTCGGGGAGGATGGGATTTGGCACTAGATTTATACATTTGCATAAGTCCCCTATTAAAAGACTGAATATTAATGGGAGCCTGACGGAGAGCTTCTCTTTGAGTAGAGGTACCCGTCAAAGGTACCTCTACACAGGAACCATGGGGTGGGTGGGAAATTGAAGAAAAAAAACTGAACTATCCCTTTAAGTTTTTATTTTGCAGTTAGCCCAATGTCTACCATTTTTGCCTACACAATGGTCACACGTCCTGCTGCTACATTTGTAGAAAGTTACCTTTATACCTTCAGAACTGGTAGACTTGTGTTTATACACAGCAGCCAATCAGAAGAGGCAGCGTTGTAGGGGGCATGGCATAGAGCAGCAGTCAGAACCAATGAGGAGATGGGGGTGTGTCTCCGACCACCTCAGACTGCCTGTACACACTGCAGCTAAGCAGTAGTCACACATCCCTGCTCTATCCTGATCTGGCGAGATCTGAGAAAAATAAAAAGCAGGTAATCATCCCGTACATGGACTGTCTTACATATCATGGGCTCTGACCGGCGGCACATTAGATTATATTTATTATCATTAATATAGTAGATCATGTTAGAAGAGGAATCGGACTTTCCCTTTGAGAAAGTCCCAGGATGAGGGTATAGCACCTAGCTACAGACTATGCCCTCTCATGTGATTATCTGTCTTTTTTTCTTATTCCATTAGATGACCAATACCATGGTGAAGAACCAGCAGGTTATCAGCTCAGTGGTGCAGCAGGAGGCCATGCTAAGAAGTCTAGGTGAGAACCAGCTGAACAGTGAGTGCAGCTCTGGAGTATAATACCCCAACTCAGGATCAGTACAGGATACGTAATGTATGTACACAGTGACTGCACCAGCAGAATAGTGAGTGCAGCTTTGGAGTATAATACAGGATGTAACTCAGGATCAGTACAGGATAAGTAATGTATGTACACAGTGACTCCACCAGCAGAATAGTGAGTGCAGCTCTGGAGTATAATACAGGATGTAACTCAGGATCAGTACAGGATAAGTAATGTATGTACACAGTGACTCCACCAGCAGAATAGTGAGTGCAGCTCTGGAGTATAATACAGGATGTAACTCAGGATCAGTACAGGATAAGTAATGTATGTACACAGTGACTCCACCAGCAGAATAGTGAGTGCAGCTCTGGAGTATAATACAGGATGTAACTCAGGATCAGTACAGGATAAGTAATGTATGTACACAGTGACTCCACCAGCAGAATAGTGAGTGCTGCTCTGGAGTATAATACAGGATGTAACTCAAGATCAGTACAGGATAAGTAATGTAATGTATGTACACAGTGACTCCACCAGCAGAATAGTGAGTGCAGCTCTGGAGTATAATACAGGATTTAACTCAGGATCAGAACAGGATAAGTAATGTATGTACACAGTGACTCCACCAGCAGAATAGTGAGTGCTGCTCTGGAGTATAATACAGGATGTAACTCAAGATCAATACAGGATAAGTAATGTATGTACACAGTGACTGCGCCAGCAGAATAGTGAGTGCAGCTCTGGAGTATAATACAGGATGTAACTAGGGATCAGTACTAGGGATCAGTACAGGAGAAGTAATGTATGTACACAGTGACTGCACCAGCAGAATAGTGAGTGCAGCTCTGGAGTATTATACAGGATGTAACTCAGGATCAGTACAGGATAAGTAATGCAATGTATGTACACAGTGACTCCACCAGCAGAATGGTGAGTGCAGCTCTGGAGTATAATACAGGAAGCAACTCAGGATCTGTACAGGATAAGTAATGTATATATATTTTAAGCATTACTGACGGGGCCTATTGTTTTTGACAGATAAGCGGGAAAGTAAGACACCGATGGACTATCCTACACGTATGTTTGAGTCAGCTGAGGACTGGCAGAATGAAATTGAAAGACTGGGGGCGACTGCCTGGAGAGTAACGCCCCTCAATGAACGCTGTGACACCTGCACAAGGTAACATCATTAGGAAATAATATTTGATGTTTGCAAAGGAGAGGAAAACATGCTAAGCCTGTACACGAGCACACTCCACACCAGTACAGTAGTTCCTAACATGAATCTAAGAACTGGATCATATAATCTCATGGACTTTTTACCGGCGATACTGTCTCAGGACGAGGTACCTCAGCATCATCGGACTGCACTTGGTCAGGAGCACCTTTGACCAGCACTGGTTCACTCTGGGACACATCATCTCAGATGGCCGTTTTTCAGTATTTTCCAGCACGAGCTATTCCTATGGTCTCCTCAATGTACTTAACAGAAGTGAAACCCATAATTATAAAACCAGAAGGAGGCTACGGTTTTCTACATAGCGGTTCACGTCCACACTCGCGTTTAGAGACTTTTTCCACCTAAATGTAATTTGTTTCACAATTTGACTCCTGCGCGATCAGATGGACAGTATGCTACAATTTACAACTTTTCACGCCTCTTTTCAAAAGTGGCGAGAAATTAGGAGGCGCCAAGTTTATTAAGAGACGTGTGCCTCCAATTTAGCACCCTTTTCTCCAATGGATTTACACTGGTGTCTACATCTATGGTACGCACACTAAATCCCAGTTGGGTCCCGGTGTAGACAAGTACGCTCCGACCAGCAGCCAACCTATGTAGGATCAGTTACACAGACGGCCTACGTCTGCTGAGATGCAGTATTGGTACGCGGCCCATTCCATAGGGTGGGCTAGCACCATCTACCGACAATTCCCCAATTTGAAGATGTCATAGGATAAAAGGGTCGGCCATGTTGGCTTTTAACATTTCCGCAGGAGATAGGCAGCTGCCGGGCACCTTTAATTCCCCTTTCTCCATTATCTATGTGTATGGGGTTGTCGGGAGGAACAGTTTAGGGCTGCATTCAGTATCAGATTGGCAGGGGTCTGATTCCCTGCACCCCCTATAATCAGCTGATTGCAGGCACAGCTCCATACGCCACGTAGTGGTCATGCCTGGTTACTGCAGCTCAGCCGCATACAAGTGAACAGGGCCTGGTTCCTGTGCAACGTGGCTTCTGCCGGGAGTCAGACCTCCGTGATCGGATAGAGGTCCGCAATATAAAGTCCTATTTCTAGACTAGGTCTAGAAGACCTCCTCCAATCCAGCAACGGACTATCATCTTCAGACCTGGTTTATAATGTGCCCTTTCTTCATATGTTTTCAGCCTCTCCAAGTATTTTGTGGTTCCTTGTAAGCTGCTCGACAATGACTTGAAAAAGACATTTGCGCACTTCCAGCAGAGACGCGTTCCTGTGAGTATAGTTACGGTGTAGTAATAACTGATGTACTCTACAGCAGTATGACGGTGTCATCTTCTGCCCGTGTCTTAGAGGTGGACGTGGCATCACCCCGATGGAAGTGACCTACTGAGATCAGCTAGACTTCAGAACAACACAGACCCTGATAAAGAGGACGTGAGGTAATGGATCCGTCTGCCGGCGTACTATAAGCACATTACTGTATAACATGAGGGCAGACATTAGCTTACCTATATCATTAGGGACCTGTTACACTGTCAGCTGCAGGATGCTGATGAGTCCAGGGGTTTATCCACCATTTTCTGAAGAAAAGAAAACAAAAAATTATTTGTAAGAATAGTGAGTGCAGCTCTGGAGTATAATACAGGATGTAACTCAGGATCAGTACAGGATAAGTAATGTATGTACATAGTGACTGCACCAGCAGAATAGTGAGTGCAGCTCTGAAGTATAATACAGGATGTAACTCAGGATCAGTACAGGATAAGTAATGTATGTACACAGTGACTGCACCAGCAGAATAGTGAGTGCAGCTCTGGAGTATAATACAGGATGTAACTCAGGATCAGTACAGGATAAGTAATGTATGTACACAGTGACTCCACCAGCAGAATAGTGAGTGCAGCTCTGGAGTATAATACAGAATGTAACTCAGGATCAGTACAGAATAAGTAATGTAATGTATGTACACAGTGACTGCACCAGCAGAATAGTGAGTGCAGCTCTGGAGTATAATACAGGATATAACTCAGGATCAGTACAGAATAAGTAATGTAATGTATGTACACAGTGACTGCACCAGCAGAATAGTGAGTGCAGCTCTGGAGTATAATACAGGATGTAACTCAGGATCAGTACAGGATAAGTAATGTATGTACACAGTGACTGCACCAGCAGAATAGTGAGTGCAGCTCTGGAGTATAATACAGGATGTAACTCAGGATCAGTACAGGATAAGTAATGTATGTACACAGTGACTGCACCAGCAGAATAGTGAGTGCAGCTCTGGAGTATAATACAGGATGTAACTCAGGATCAGTACAGGATCAGTAATGTATGTACACAGTGACTGTACCAGCAGAATAGTGAGTGCAGCTCTGGAGTATAATACAGGATGTAACTCAGGATCAGTACAGAATAAGTAATGTAATGTATGTACACAGTGACTGCACCAGCAGAATAGTGAGTGCAGCTCTGGAGTATAATACAGGATATAACTCAGGATCAGTACAGAATAAGTAATGTAATGTATGTACACAGTGACTCCACCAGCAGAATAGTGAGTGCAGCTCTGGAGTATAATACAGGATGTAACTCAGGATCAGTACAGAATAAGTAATGTAATGTATGTACACAGTGACTGCACCAGCAGAATAGTGAGTGCAGCTCTGGAGTATAATACAGGATGTAACTCAGGATCAGTACAGGATAAGTAATGTATGTACACAGTGACTGCACCAGTAGAATAGTGAGTGCAGCTCTGGAGTATAATACAGGATGTAACTCAGGATCAGTACAGGATAAGTAATGTATGTACACAGTGACTGCACCAGCAGAATAGTGAGTACAGCTCTGGAGTATAATACAGGATGTAACTCAGGATCAGTACAGGATAAGTAATGTATGTACACAGTGACTGCACCAGCAGAATAGTGAGTGCAGCTCTGGAGTATAATACAGGATGTAACTCAGGATCAGTACAGGATAAGTAAAAGTGACTCATTTTTTTCTGTATAATAAACCAAACAGTGTTCAAAAGGTGAACATACCCTTTAAGTACTCATTCCCCATATGATTACTTGTACCCCTTCTACACATTCTTAGGAAGACCGCCTCTGTTCATCACCATGCTTAACCTACAGAGCCCCTCACCCCACAACACGTCGTTCTGAACAAGTGTGATCCAATACGCAGGGCGGTGTCCCCTTTACGACATCACACTTTTGGCCTTTCCTCTTTATATGGTCATAAAGCAGAGCTAATTACTTTATAACTTAGACTAGAGTACATGAGGATGCATTCCCACTCACTGCCACCACCCCTGTAAGGTAATCCTCCCCTGTGCACTCTCCAGTTACATGACCTCCTGTCCTGAGATTTCTTCTCCCTTGTATTTGGTTACATCTCATTGTCTCTGTCCCCTCGGTGTCCTTTCATATGTGAAGCCACAATAGTGCGGCTCGTCAGCCTGAATACATCAGGGTTTTCTGTAACAGAATTTGGTGCTTTGTACTAGAGTTAATCCCCTGACTGGTTACTAATTATTGATTCCATTTTCCAGGTCGATAAGATCCTTGTGTTTCGGCAACCATTCTCAGTGTGTGATCATTGACACGAGCGAGGACCTGCCTTCTGTAGCCGACATCCAGGTCTCCTTCCTCAAGCTGCGTGCCTTGTGTTGTAGTGGTAGGTGCATCTACTCAATGTAACATAGTAACATAGTATATAAGGCCGAAAAAAGACATTTGTCCATCCAGTTCGACCTGTTTCCTGCAAGTTGATCCAGAGGAAGGCAAATGTAGACCAATGTAGTCATGGTCAACAAGGCTTTGCTATTTGCCAACTAAGCAAAGTATAGTGAGTAGCTCCCCTTAACCATGTTACCTGTTTAGTGGTGCACCCATCGTAGAAGTCCTCCACCCTGTTGCATTGCTATAGTCTGTGGTGCCTACATATATCTTAAGCTATGTATACCTTGACATATGTTCCTCTTTCTTATTTCCAAAAGTAGGAGACATGTAGGGAGTATGCAACCATCGCTCTACACAAGCACATTTCACAATGATTTGGGTCTGTCCCATGCAGTATGAAGGCAGCAAACTTGAAGTTGCCTTCAAGAATACCATCTTTAAGAAGGTGTGCAAGTAATAGAGAAAGCAGTCTAGGCTTTAAAAGGGTTGTTCGGGTTCAGAGCTGAACCCGGACATACCCCCATCTTCACCCAGGCAGTTCATGCTCCAATGCTCTCCTTTGCCCTGCGCTAAATCGCGCAGAGCAAAGGCATTTTCTGGAGTTCCGGTGACGTATCGGGTTCTCCATGGAGCCGCCAGGAAGCCCGGTGACGTCTCCGGCACTGATGGGTGGGTTTTAGCGCTGCCCCAGCCTGAAAAACGGCTAGGGGAGCACTAAAACATGCCCATCAGAGCCGGTGACATCACCGAACACACTGCCGCCCAGCAGTGAGTTGTTGTAAACAAAAGAGCCCTTGCCCTGCGCGAACTAGCGCAGGGCAAGGGAGCGCATCTGAGCATGAGATGCTCCGATGCTCACATCAGGGGGGCTACCGGGGTGAAATTATGGGTATGTATGGGTTCAGCTCTGAACCCGGACAACGCCTTTAAAAGACCAGAATGGTAGCATTATCTACTCTACATCTACAACTATATCTCCCGGTGAAAAGGAGACAATGCTACCATTCTGATCTTATTTTAAAGCCTAGGATGTCAGTTTTCAAACAAGACCCTTAACTGTTACTAAGCCCAAGATATGAGGGGTTAAAGCAGACCTCCCCCCTCACCCTGCTGCCCGAGCTCTGCTTGAGCTGGACTGTTAGTGCTTTTTCTCAAAGCTCGATCAGAGCTTGGGCAAAACTGTTAAGGTCTTCTAATCATCTGAACTTATCATCTTCTTCTACATTGCCCACAAGAGGCCACACGCCTTAGAACCAGTGTTTGGCCAACTACAACTCCTTTCAGCCAACCCATGCATGTACTCAATAGGGAAAGGAGAATAAGCAGCAGTGTCTTATCTCCCATGAGAACAAAAAGATTGGGAGCTGAAATTCAAATTCTCCATGCTTCTTTCGCGACATCAGTTGTTGGAGGAGCATTGGGATGACCCTGTATACATTAAGGTGCCCAACTCATACATAATAAATGAACCATGGCTGAACCAACCAGTTTCTGTGAGACCTGCCAACCACCTAATATGTCTCCTCTCAACAGATTCAACATGCCGACCCTTTGTTCTCATGGGAGATAAGCCACTGCCAGAGGTGTCTTCCTGGTTTCTGCAAAAAACAACCAATACCCGATTGGTGATTGTTCGTCTTTTGGCATCCCCACCCATTATCTGGTTTGAAGAGGTCATGGCAGTCGAGTGATCACCGCAGCTGATTTAGCAGCGATGGTACAGAGGACTCAAAGCTGTAACTTCCTGCACCACCGCTACTAGTTCAGATCGATGGTCTGCAGAGCGGTGGGGGGCCTAAGAGTCAGGCAACCCCCAATCTGATACCGATGGTCTATGCTGATGATGCATCATCTAAATGAAGAAACCGGAAAAATGTGTTACGGAAACTGTTCCGGTTTGGAAAGAAGATGGTCCATAATCTCATCCCAGGCTAATGAAACCCTTTTTATGAATTGAGTGCTCTACCTAGGAGACTGTAAGACTGTCAATTAACCTGTCTGCATTGATCAATCATGAGTGAGTTATTGCAATTTAATTGATCCAGAGGAAGTCCAAAGGAAGAGTTACAATCCCATAGGATGGGCGTCCCCTCCTGCCTCCATTAAGGGGCTGCTGGATCTATATTGTGGCCGTGACATTAATAATAGAGGCGTATTTCTGGAAATGGTGCACGTGTATGAATGAGAGCACTTCCGCTCACTATCATTATATTATTTTTTTCCAACGTCATTCCCATCAAGCCCCACTCTGACTACCCTGTGAGGGAGGAGGGAAGTGACAACCACTCTGAGGGAATTGCCTTCTCAGAAAACTGGTTGTCAAGTTTATTCACCTAAAGGGAGTGTGTCACCAGGAGAGTCACTGTCACCTACAGTCACCGTATCTTGTAGGAATAGCTTAGCTGAATATTTATATTTTTCGCTTACAGATCCGTTGCTTCATTCTGGAGAAAAAGTACTTTTAATCCATATGTAAATGAGCAGTTAAGTGCAAAGTGGGAGGGCACGAGTCACTCTGTGCACCCTTGATCCTCCTTCTCTGACAACCACTACCTTTACTTGAATGACCGGGTTGGGTTCCTGCATAGTCTTAAATGGTCCTGTCAATTAAGAGAGAAGGGGTGTCAGAGGAAGCAGAAGAGGCAAGGGTGCACAGATTGGCATGGGCCCGCTCTCTGTGCACTTGACTATTCATTTGCATATGGATTGAAAGACTATGTACACTTTTAGGGGCATTTTTTTAATTACTGCATTTTTTTACTCATTTTGAGCTAAAAATAATTTTTTCAGTTGGAATTTATGAAAAATATTGAGCAGTTTTCCCTGCACAGCTTTAAGTTTTTCTAGTAGCTGGTTCTGAATTTTCACTCTGTTCCATCAGGCAGGGAGCTGACGGCCTCCTGATCTCTGACCTTTTAAACAATCATTATAGCTCAATTCTTATCTTACTGGTAAGAATGTGGTTTCAATAGCATTTATGACCTTTTAATAATTTACAGATTAGGGTTAAGATGACTGGCACAAAGTGAACGTAAAAGTACCATTCACACAGCTAGAAAAAATAGTCAAAGGGGTTGTCCATGTTCACAGCTGAACCCGGCTATATCCCCATTTTCACCCTGGCAGCCCCTCTGATATGAGCTGAATTGCACAGGGCAAAGGCTTTTTCTGGAGATTCGGTGACGTACTGGGCTCTCCATGGGTAAAGCTAGGCTGAGGCTTCCTCCTAGTATTGTTGCTGGTGATGTCACCAGCACTAATGGGCGGGCTTTAGCGCTGCTAAAACGAGCTGGGGAACCCCTAAAGCCCGCCCATTAGTATCAGTGACATCACAGGCAACACTGCTAGGCGGAAGCCTCCGCCTAGCAGTGAAAAAAATATAAACAAACAGCCCTTGCCCTGGGCTAGGGAGAGCATCGGAGCATGAACATGGACAACCCCTTTAACCCTTTATGACAGAACGGCTCAATATTTTTAATAAAGACCAATTGCCTCAAAGGTGTACATAGCCTTTAAGTGGCACAATACTTTCACTAAACTTTTCTGAAACTAAACTAGTCTAAAATTTTAGACTTGTGGGGTCTGAGTGCTTTCTATTGAGTCTGTCTCTCTTCTTGTACAAGTGCCACCTTTAGGGTATATGCACATTTTGAAATAAAGCAAAAACTGCATGAGGCTAGAGGTGGGAAACTGAATATATTTTAAACTAAGTACCGACATGCTTGTGAAACTTCAGCAGGGTGTTTGTTTCTTCTAGATACCTCTACACCAGTGCCTAATGAGAAATGGCTGTCAAATCTAGAAGGCACCCGCTGGCTGGACCATGTGAGGTAATCACCTGAAAAGGGGCTAGCAAACTCAAGAGTTGGCACCTTCTAAAAGTGCAGCAGACGAGCTGACACCAGTCATGAGTATGTACATAGAGGTTTCTGGAGGTTCTTGGAGAGTGGTGATGAACTGACAGTAGAAAATGGTGTATAAACCCTCAGACCTGCTAAGAACTTCATCAGCTTTGGAATCCTGCCATTGGTTGCCAGATCAGTGGTGGTTATCACGCAAGATGTTCTGCAGTGGTCGCAGGGCACTGTGTCAGTACTAAGACCCTGCATTGGCACATAGCAATACATATTGGCCAGGGAGGGCAAACTCTTAGCACAAAGCATTCACACCATTTTGTTCTCATCCTTCCAGGGCCTTCCAGACCCTATGGAGGTTTCTTTCCATCCTTTGGTTGATTCATCTAGACAAAGGAAACGTGAACGTCAACCAATCACTGGTCTGAGTGGTGATCCTCCATAGCCACTGATTGGCTGAGCGGGTACATTTCCTGTGTCAAGAGGGACCAGGAAGTAGAAACCATAAGATAAGCATTAGTTTTCTAAGACATTCTAAGCTTTTTTTTATTTATTTATTGTCCGGATAACCCCTTTAAAGGGTTTGACCCCCTTTTTGGTTTTTCTTGGGCAGACCCCCTCATTCTGGCAAGACCTGAAAAGGGAAGCATACTCACGTTCTTCCCGCTGCTAGGATGTGGCTCCTTCGCTCCTGAGGCCCAATGTCAACATGCACTTTGATGCCGTTGCAGCCAATGACTGGCTGCAACCATGACCTGACCCGCGTGACCAGCTGACATGACACAAGGGGGTCAGTGTACCACTGCAGCCAATCATCATTAGCAACAGCATCAATGCAGATGTTGACAGTGAGGGGACCCAGCGGCAGGGAGCAGGTGAATATACTTATCTTTGCAGGTCTGGCCAGGATGCGGAGTGTCTGCCAATAAAAACAAAGAGGTGACCAACCCCTTTAAGACTGGGACTACGTTGGTCTATGGGAATATGACTTGACTGTAAGCAGTTTTCTGTGAGTTCAATACTGATGGTCTGTCCTTGGGATCGGTGATCAATATGTGATCAGCTATTCTGCGGCCTTCTCACCGCTCACCAAGCACAGCGCCGTACACTGTATAGTGGCTGTGCGTGGTATTGCAGTCCAGGCACACACACTTGAATGGCCCTGAGCTGCACGCAGGCACGTCATGAGCCTAGGAAGAGTGCCCTTGTGAGCGCCTCAGCCTCTTCAAACAGTGGGCGTGCCATCAATAATAAACCCCAGGGAGCCCCTATTATATGACATGTATCCAGGCCCTCTCATCTCTGTTCCAGGTCGTGTCTGAAGAAAGCCAGTGACGTTTCCATGTTGTTAAGCGAGAGGAACAGATCTATTGTTCTACAAGGTAAATGACCAGGCAGACAGGCCTACTGTCCTACACATCCAAGCATAGCATGTCCTCTATCAGAGGAAACAAAATGTCCGCCGTCCTATTAGTACACACAAAACCTGTCCTAATCCCACAGCAGGACAAGTTACATCAGAACACTGAGCTAAAGAGCTGCCTCATCCTTCTCTCTGCTCTGCTGTCAGGGATTATGATCCTGAATACAGATGATAAGACCTTTAGCTGAATCTCTGGGGAATTTAGTTCATGAGGAGACATGAAGTACAGAAAGGACGGACAGGACAGGCTGTGGTAATGGAGACTGTATACAAGTGCTGCCGCTCATTATCTGCTCATGTCTCCTCGTCATCTCGATTCCCACAGAGATTCACTTGTATTCAGGATCATAGTCCATGACAAGCAGAACAGAGAGGAGGATGAGGCAGCGCTTTACCTCAGTGTTGTGAAGTAACTTTTCTTGCTGTGTGATTAGGACAGATTTTGTATGTACTAATAGGATGGCGGCCATTTTATTTCTCCTAATGATCACCATTATAACTAATGAAAGGTATTTGGGAATATATATATTATACAATAATATTTAAGTATCTTCATTTTCCTATTTCCCGGAGAACCCCTTTGAGTATGGAGCAGTAGAGGCTGCTATGGGTGATGTATCCCAGTGTAGGGCAACATAGGGCACACGTGGGAGTCAGAGACGTGTACCTCCCTCATGTGAACAGACCCTAATATCTTGAAATTGTTAAGTAACTTTAAGCAAAATATATTAGAAAGCTGTCAAATGTTTTATATAGTGATTAAAGGGGTTTCCCATTCCCAACAAAAGATAAAATTGCTGGGACCTCCAGCCATCATGAAAATGGGTGTCCCTAAGTCGTCCTTAATGAATGCTGTGGTTAGAGTGCATTAATAAATAAGTTAGAGATGGTCTCTGGGCATTATGGAGATTGACCATTGTCATGTGTACCTATCCTCTCCCACACCCCAGAGCCTGAGGACCGGGACGTGAACTGCCTCCTGACATCGCTGGTGCAGGTGTTATCGGACCCTTACTCCAGGACGCTGCCCGGCTTCCAGAGCTTGATCCAGAAGGAATGGGTATCGGCTGGACATCCCTTCATGCTAAGGATCAATCACTTTAGACAGTCAGACAAGGAGGAAGTGAGTGACCGTTACCATAATCCTGCGCTCTACACCAGTAGTCAGGCCTGATAAGACGTGTCTTCTCTCGTGCAGTCCCCGGTGTTTCTGCTCTTCCTGGACTGTGTCTGGCAGTGTCTGCAGCAGTACCCCACCGCCTTCCAGTTCACAGAGTCTTACCTCCTGGCATTACATGACAGCACCTACAACCTGTTCTGCAGCACCTTCACCCACAACTGCCACTGGGACCGGATCAGGGGGAGCCAGGTAATGTCCGCACACAGGCAAAAGGCCACCAGGCCCCCATAGGTTATACCCTGTGCACGCACAATTAAGTTCCCCATATGCTCCGCCTATTATACAGGACACAAATTTCTGCACTTAAATCACATGCAGTACCCCCCTCTTACAGCCTAAAATTCCTACAGACCAAACCTCAGACCCACTAAATAAAGATACAGACCAGAGCCCAGAGCCTAATGTATAGAACCCAGTCCTTATACAGACCCCAGACCAGTACCATCCCTGTATGCAGACCTCAGACCAGCACCATCCCTGTATGCAGACCTCAGACCAGCACCATCCCTGTATGCAGACCCCAGACCAGTACCATCCCTGTATGCAGACCCCAGACCAGCACCATCCCTGTATGCAGACCCCAGACCAGCACCATCCCTGTATACAGACCCCAGACCAGCACTATCCCTGTATGCAGACCCCAGACCGGCAGCATCCCTGTATACAGACCGGCACCATCCCTGTATACAGACCGGCAGCCATCCCTGTATGCAGACCCCAGACCAGCAGCATCCCTGTATACAGACCCCAGACCAGCACCATCCCTGTATGCAGACCCCAGACCAGCACCATCCCTGTATGCAGACCTCAGACCAGCAGCATCCCTGTATACAGACCCAATATCAGCAGCCATCCCTGTATAAAGACCCAATATCAGCACCATCCCTGTATGCAGACCCCAGACCAGCACCATCCCTGTATGCAGACCCCAGACCAGCAGCATCCCTGTATACAGACCCCAGACCAGCAGCATCCCTGTATACAGACCCCAGACTAGCAGCATCCCTGTATACAGACCCCAGACTAGCAGCATCCCTGTATACAGACCCCAGACTAGCACCATCCCTGTATACAGACCCCAGACCAGCACCATCCCTGTATGCAGAGCCCAGACCAGCACCATCCCTGTATACAGACCCCAGACCAGCACCATCCCTGTATACAGACCTCAGACCAGCAGCATCCCTGTATACAGACCCCAGACCAGCAGCATCCCTGTATACAGACCTCAGACCAGCACCATCCCTGTATACAGACCTGAGACCAGTACCATCCCTGTATGCAGACCCCAGACCAGCACCATCCCTGTATACAGACCTCAGACCAGCAGCATCCCTATATACAGACCCCAGACCAACAGCCTCCCTGTATACAGACCACAGACCAGCACCATCCCTGTATACAGACCTCCAGACCAGCAGCATCCCTGTATACAGACCGCAGACCAGCACCATCCCTGTAAACGGACCCCAGACCAGCACCATCCCTGTATACAGAGTCAGACCCAAGACCAGTGCTATCCCTGTATACAGGCAGCAGACCAGCACCATCCCTGTACGTAGGCAGACCAGTCCCCTCCCTCTATACAAGCAGACCATTCCCCTCTCTATATAGTCAAATCAGTCCTCTCCCGGTATACCAGCAGACCGGTCCCCTGCCAGTATACAGGCAGGCCAGTCCCCTCACTGTATATAGGCAGACCAGTCCCCTCACTGTATGCAGTCACCAGACCAGCATCATCCCTGTATACAGACCATCCCCCTTATTTAGACCCCAGACCAGAGCCCCTTATTTTAACCGTGTTTGCTCATGTGTTGAGAAGAGGGAGGAGGGTTATGGTTTTAACTTTTACATCCACTGACAAATTAATTCTGACTGTACTGGGCCTAGAGCCCTCCCTCAGCAATAGACACTGCTTATCATTGCTTACAGACCTCAATCCAGACATTAAAGGGGTATTCCTATCTTAGACAATAGGGCATATCGCCAGCATATGCCCCCATTGTCTTATAGGTGCGGGTCCCACCGCTGGGACCTGCACCTATATAGAGAACGGAGCCTCGAAAGTGAAGGAGGTCGCACTGCGCATGCGCAGCTGCCCTCCATTCATTTCTATGGGGCCACCGAAAATAGCCGGTACGCTCCCATTAATTTCTATAGGAGTGGCGGGGAGAAGCGTTTTGTGGTGGACGGACCCCGGGAAATCCGGGGTCCTCCAGCCACAGCTCTCCCCGCTCCGTTCTCAATATAGGTGTGGGCCTATCAGACAATGGGGGCATATGCTAGCGATATGCCCCCATTGTCCAAGATGGGAATACCCCTTTAATGATGCTCACCTCTGCCCATTCCTTCAATTCCCTCTGCTCCTGGACAGCAATCAAGAGTGGAGGGAAGAGCAGGAACCAGGGAGGTTCTAGCAGTCAGCCCAGGAGAAGAGGCAGGAACGTTTTATGCGTAATAACCCAATATCCACCATTTTGTTTCAGCGCCACTCATCTAGTCAGACTTACACCCCAGTAAATGGCTGGAGGGACATTGTGCGTGAGAAGGTATTACTAAACGGAGACTATAAGCCAGTGGAAGAGATGAAGTCAGCTCCACCGACAGTTTGGGAATGGAGTCTGTTCTACCGTCACTCCCGTAGGCAGCAGTTTCTCAATCCCATGTACCACGTCAGGGAACAGGCGGTATCAAATGGCAATGGAGTCAACCATAACACGGACAAGGTGAGCACTGGGGTATTAGGAAATGTAATGAAAGGGATCTAACCTTGACTTGATTGCACAAACAACCTATTGACCTGAATGGATACTGTGTAATACTTAAATTCCCCTGTGGGGGCACTGCAAGGAAACTGAACACTTACTGCCAGGTTTTCCCACAGATCACAGCTGATTGCTGGAGATCCCAACAGAAAGACTGGAGTACTATTAAGGGGCTCCTCTATTAAGCAGGGATTGTTCATTGTGGAGAACCCCATTAAAGGGAACCTGTCACCTGGAAAACACTTCTTAAACCAAGCACAGTACCTTAAAGTATACCCCAGAGTGTCACTAATGATAATGTTATTTCCTCTTTCTGTCTTCTCAAATCTGTAAAAATCACATTTTAAATCTCTCTTGGCGCCGTTTCAATGTTGTGCTTGAAGTCAAGGGGGCAGAGGCCTCCTTGCCTCAAGGTCCGATTAGCCCGCCCCGTACCCCTCCTCTCTACATTTTGATGGACATCTTGCAGTGATCGCGCTTTTCTCACGCATGCGCTGTGCGCGTCCTGTTACAGCGCGATCCCGGCTCCATCTCTCTCACTCACTGGCTTCATTTTGCAGACTGCACATGCGCCGTGTAGATCCAGCTCGCTCACGCACGGCCGTGAGTGACGGAGCCTGGATCGCGCTGTAACAGGACGCGCGCGAGAAGAGCGTGGTCTTGGCAAGATGTCCATCAAAATGTAGAGAGGGGGAGGGGTACGGGGCGGGCTTATCGGACCTTGAGGCAAGGAGGCCGCTGCCCCCTTGACTTCAAGCACGACTTTGAAACGGCGCCAAGAGAAATTTAAAATGTGATTTTTACAGATTTGAGAAGCCAGAAAGAGGAAATAACATCATCCTTAGCGACACTCTGGGGTATACTTTAAGGTAACGTGCTTGGTTTAAGAAGTGTTTTCCAGGTGACAGGTTCCCTTTAAGGAGGATCTGAATTACCCTACATCTGTCCTGCTAGGCTGCTATATAATAAAATTGTGGTTTATGCTCATATAAAATGCTTGCAAAAGCTCTTTTTTGTGCAGTAACACAGTAATCAGGATATAACATGTAATTTCAACAAGATTATGCAAAAAAATAATCTTACTCAAGCTCCTCACAAACATCTGTGAAGGGACGACTCAGATCAGGAAAATATTTGCCGTTTCACTATTTGGGAGTACAACCCGACGGCTGAGCTGTAAGGGCATCCATCCCCCACAACTAACACTAGAAGTCAACCCTAAGAAAGAAAATCCCAAGTAACCACAAGTAACCTCGTCCATCTCACTAAAGCACGACAGTGTGATGACCCGAACAAACAGCACCTCATATCTGAGCTTCCTGGACCCCATCAACACGGAAAGGGGGATATGGGGGAGTTAGGCTTAAAGAGGTTCTCCTGGATCATCATCAGGGTTGGTCATCAGTATCTGATCGGCTGGGGTCTGAGTCATGGCATCACTACTGCTGCTGGAGGCAGCCATAACACTTGGGCAAGTGTTGTTGCCTCTTCACCGGCCCGTGACGTCACGTTCATCAGTCCCATTCTTGGTACACAATGAAGAAGATACCGTGGTTTTCTGATCATCGCGGTGGTGCCATGACTGAGCCCCCTACCAATCACTTATTGATGACCTTTCCTTAGGATCGGCGATAAGATGTCCTTCTGCCTCTACTTTATTACTGACTCATTGTCTTCTCTTCTTTTTTAAGCTGAATGTCTCCGACACCTGCAATATGTATCTACTTTCCAAAGGCGTGCTGGTATTACAGTCTCCATTCTTCCCAAGAAAAAGTGTCACAGTCTCGAAGCGAGGAGCTCGACGTTCCCAGTCGGTGGACAGCTTGCTGGAAGAAGAGAAGCAATTTAGGAGCAACATCTCCTTGGAGCAGTCCAGTATGGACCTTCTACTTCCCCTGTGTGTGGGGCCCTGGGTCAGGCTGTGGAAACGGTGTTACTTGGGTTGTGCCACAGAAGTTCAGGTAAAACTCAGTTTTTGCTTCTTCTTTTTTCTCCTAAAAGGATGTACCAAAACCACACTTGAGTCATTTTATGGTTTAGTCATACTTCTAGTCTACATGGCTCAATTGAAAGCGCTTGAGGAGCATTTCTTCTGTCTCTGAGGTTTGGAAGGCAGGTGACGATCTACCTGGGCACCACACAGTTAGCCCCCTAGGCTACGGCTGTCCGTCAGGTTTCCCTCTTCTATGGAATAGATATTGAGGATGGACAGACCTCCCAACTTCTCAAGAAAGGAAAGAGGAACACGTGGTGGTATGTGCATATGTGGTGCCGCAGGACATACCGCAAACCTCCAAGGATAGGGCTAGGCAACCTCCGGCACTCAAGCTGCTGTGAAACTACTACTCCCAGCATGCATACTCACGCTGTTCTTCTCCCATAGAAATGAATGGAGAATTGTAGTTTCAGAATAGCTGGAGTGCCGAACGTTGCTGAAATCCAGGACTGTCCCGTTGGATTTGGGACAGTTGGGAGGACTGAAGAGAGGTGTCTAGGCTGCACTATAAACTACATTTTAGCCAGGGATGTAGCTATAGGGGGTGCAGAGGTAGCAGTCACTACCGGGCCCAGGGGGCCCAAAGACCCTTGTGCCACATAAGAAGACACCGGTACTATAGAAAGTGCATGCTGGTCAAGTTACACCTCTGGCTGGAGGGAAGGGGTTAGGTAAAGAATTTGGCACGGGGGGTGCATCCCTGCCCCTGCCACAAAGCACTAAGGCAAGGGGGGCCCAAGCTGGACTCCTGCACCAGGGCCCCTGATTTTAGCCATTCATCAGAAAATAAATAAAAAAATTAAAAAAAACATAGTCAACCCCTTTAACCCCTTAAGGACTCAGCCCTATTTCACCTAGAGGACCAGGCCATTTTTTGCAAATCTGACCACTGTCACTTTATGTGGTGATAACTTTAAAACGCTTTTTCTTATCCAGGCCATTCTGAGATTGTTTTTTCGTCACATATTGTACTTCATGACACTGGTAAAATTAAGTCGAAAAATTTCATTTTTATTTATAAAAAAATATCATTTACCAAAAATTTGGAAAAATTAGCAATTTTCCAAGTTTCAATTTCTCTACTTCTATAATACATAGTAATACCGCCCAAAAAAGTTATTGATTTACATTCCCCATATGTCTACTTTATGTTTGGATCATTTTGGGAATGCCATTTTATTTTTTGGGGACGTTAGAAGGCTTAGAAGTTTAGAAGCAAATCTTGAAATTTTTCAGAAATTTTCAAAAACCCACTTTTTAGGGACCAGTTCAGGTCTGAAGTCACTTTGTGAGGCTTACATAATAGAAACCATCCAAAAATGACACCATTCTAGAAACTACACCCCTCAAGGTATTCAAAAATGATTTTACAAACGTCATTAACCCTTTAGGTTTTCCACAAGACTTAATGGCAAATGGAGATAAAATTTCAGAATTTCGATTTTTTTGGAAAATTTTCCGTTTGAATCCATTTTTTCCAGTAACAAAGCAAGGGTTAACAGCCAAACAAAACTCAATTTTTATTGCCCTGATTCTGTAGTTTTCAGAAACACCCCATATGTGGGCGTAAACTGCTGTATGGCCAAACGGCAGGGCGCAGAAGGAAGGGAACGCCATATGGTTTTTGGAAGGCGGATTTTGCTGGTCTGGATTTTTGACACCATGTCCCATTTGAAGCCCCCCGATGCACCCCTAGAGTAGAATCTCCAAAAAAGTGACTCCATCTAAGAAACTACACCCCTCAAGGTATTCAAAACTGATTTTACAAACTTTGTTAACGATCACGGCAAGATGTCCATCAAAATGTAGAGAGGAGGGGTACGGGGCGGGCTAATCGGACCTTGAGTCACAGACCGCGGGGATCAGAGACTACAGATAGAGCAGCAAACCGCAGGTCTGAATTGACCTGCGGTTTGTTGCGATCGCCGACACGGGGGGGGGGGGGGTCACAGGACCCCCCTCGGCATTGTCACAGGATGCCTGCTGAATGATTTCAGCAGGCATCCTGTTCCGATCACAACCCGCAGCGCTGCGGTGATCGGAACTTCTCAGGGCGTACATGTACGCCCTGAGTCCTTAAGAGGTTAAGGACAACCTCCCCCAAATTCAAAATTCAGTATTTCAGTGGATTAAACCCAATCTCACACCCTCAACATTTTTGGCAAACAGGGTAAAGTCAGACTCTGCATGACCATTCTGCTGTGTGACCATACCGCTATATAGCGACTATTCATATTCCTAGTGGGGGGTCAGAGCCGTATCCCCCCACTGCATAGTCAATAAGACACTTATATGATGGTTGTGTAAATGGAGAGCCGCAGGTATTGGTCTATCTCAGCCGATCTACAGGAGAAGGAAACCTAAAACAGGCCACTACTAAAACAATGCACAGTAATACCGCCATATCACTGATCATGTCAACACTAAAGTATACAAAGACTCGCGCAGGAGGAAGTCAGACCCAGCATTTTTAATCTTGGTCAAAAGATTAATGGTAAATTGTCCGTTTTTACAGACTTGCATTCATGTGTGCAGCCAGCAGGTGGCGTCTGTTTACTATGCTGTGAGTGGTTTCAACTCATTTTTTACGCTGCCCTTGCCACTTTTCAGAAAGGGGCGTGGAAAAGGTGGCGTTGCCATCATCGGCGACAAATGTATCTTCATTTATGTTTTCTGGCACAAATGAAGCCTGAAATCGCACGGACCGCTGGAGGATGAACCTAATGTATGATGAGGCCTGCGCCTGGTCATAAATTAGCTGCATCCTCCAGCAGTGCAGGGGATATCAAGACCAGTGCAGAAAACGCCCATCTTGATAAACCACCTCTTTGTACATGTGCTTCACATGTACTAGCTGCCAAACTTGCAGTAGACCGCGGCGGTTTTGCCGTGCGGTCCTCTGCGATCTTAATCTCGATACCAGTTGTACGGCCATGGAACTGCATGGGGTCACAGCACAAATTATCAGGTATCATGACAGCAGAAATTTAAAAAATCCAGCAGTGTTGAATTTTTTCTTATTTTTTTGCAATTCTGGGGTCGCGGCAACTTGCCGTTTGCACGCAGTGTGAGAGGTGTCTCAGCCAAGATCGCGGTGTAGCCCCAGCCTTAAAGGTGGCTGACGTATCCTCACAACACTCGGGACCCCCACCGATCAGCTTTGAGACAGGGAGGTGGCGCTCCATGTGACCGCTGCTTCCTCTTCATTACACTGCACTTCATCTCGGAAGTGCGGTGTAATACAGGCGCCAGGTCCATTACGTTGCTGCACCGCTCCACAGGAGATGGCGCGTAGTGTGACGACGAGGAAGCTGAGCTCACATGGAGCGCCACCCTAATCATCTCACAGCTGATTGGCGGGGGCCCTGAGGATAGGTCTTCAATATTATGGGCTGGAAAACCCCTTTTAGGCTCCTTGCAGACGAGTGTCACGCTGCGCAGCTCCCGTTCGGACCTCCCAGGACTGATGGGGTCACCTAGCATTATATTGATTTATAATGCTATGTAACCCTTGCAGTTCTGGAATGTATTGGATAACACTGGCAGCATTATGTCATTGTCATCTAATACATTCCAGAACTGGAAGGGTTACATATCATAAATCAATACAATGCTAAATGACCCCATCAGTGCTGGGAGGTCAGAACGGGAGCTGCACTGCGGACTCGCATCGTGACACCCGCTCGTCTGCAAGGGGCCTTAAATGAGTTCAACACTGATGGCCTATACTCAGGATCGGTCATCAATATCTGATTGGTGGGGGGGTCTGGCTATCCGCACCCCACCGATCTAAAGAGGCCTTCTCACAATATACTAAGCATAGCGCTGCACATTGTACATGCTAAAATATGCAACCTCTGGGACCCGTTCTCAAAAACGAATAAGGGGGGGCCTAGCATCAACAGAAAAGGCACCACGCATGTGCGACTTTCACTGCGGGACTCAGCATGCGCCGATTCCTCGTTCGGCAGGTTCTAGAGGTTGGACCGTCACTTATCAGTCATTTATGGTTTATCCTACAGATATAGCATAAATGTCCAGATCCAACAACCCCTTTAACTTGAGAAAATGCTAAAACTTTACTAAAATAATAAATGTATAATACTTTTTACCAACTTTTGCTCTCTCCTCCCGGGCAGGGTAACAACCAGCGCCCCCCAGTGACCAGTCTAGCCGAGGAACTGAAATTTCTTGAAGACAGACTGAAGAACCTACAGGACCAAAGACACCATGGCTCGGTTCTGCCTGATGTAAATGGCGGCTCCTCATCGTACAGATAGCGGACAGAACTGCCTTTTTTTATTTTTTATTTCCTCCGAAGAGACATCAAACCATGAAATGTGGCAGGACGGAGACAACGCACATGGAGGAACAATCTGGAATGGTGGTCCTCCATGGCTGAGGGCTAACCCTGTGATGAAGAGGCGGATTATGGGAGAACAGCCTGCACACTGTAGATTTATATTTATACTGCCTTTTTGTTAACAGGAGCGGTCGAAATTTACTAAAATTGTCCAAAAGAGTCCAAAACCACTGTTATTAGATCTGGAGTACTAAAAAAGATGATTAAAAAAATTCACAGCTTATACTCCAGAGCTGCATTCACAATTCTACTGGTTGTCACTGGAAACAGTCAAGTAGCTTGTCATCTGACACACCTCTTAAACTTAGAAGGTCTCTTTCACACGTCAGTGAATCGCGTACCATGGACCGCTCACACATCCATTGACGTTAATGGATGTGTTAATGAGGCCTGGTGTAAAGAGGACACTCCCCATAAAGCGATTCACCACAAAAAGCTCGGTACAGACATTGAGGGCCGATTTGTGACAGGATCTCTTCCAGTCGTCGCCATGGACTGGACACTGTGCTACTTACATGCCCATTTCAACTGGAGTCGGCCATTTTATGACAAAACAATATTCTGTGGTAATATAGTGTATAAATTCCTTATCATCCTCACCAGTTCTTTACGAGCTGACAAAATGGCTGCCTATACAAAATGGAGGTGCTGAAGATGAGCTTACTAGTGCAAGCAACCAATCAGGTTCCAGCTTGTATTTTTCCAGAGAGCTTCTGATTGGTTGCTAGGGGCGACTGCTCTACTCCCTGTTTTTTTTGCTTATAATATATATACATTTTCACTATGTAAAAACGTCCTCATGGCTCCCGCGCTATAATGTAACTGTCAGGCAGGTATTTTAGGGACCACTCCTGCCTTATATTGTCTTTTGTAATATGACTCCCACTGTATTACATTGACTCTCAAAATTCCTTTCTCTGTGAGAAATATCTTGAGTAATTTATCCCCTCACCTAGATATTAAACTACATATAGCCCCTCAAGTCGTCTTCCACTTGCATGTGGTCACCATTTCGATATTTGAAGCCATTTCTCATCTGTTTCTGCCAAAACGTAATGGCCGCTAAAAATTAGGGACTGTGACGGCGGCCCTCTTGGTTTCCCAGAAGGAGATGCAATCTCTATTAGACATATGGCAATGGCGTGCTGTACTAAGCAGCATTCCCGGCACGCCGACCGCCTTGTGGCGGTATGACGCGTGCGGTAGATTACATAGCGCTACTCGATTACGTGTATATATTTGTAGTGATGTAAAAGCTTATTACAAGATATTTATAATAAAACATCTTGAGAAACGAGTGTGTAGTGAGCGCCATATGTTGTCTAGTATGGATGATCCAAAAATGTGGCCCCCAAACTGATCAACTCATCACTCCGGGGCCCTGATTTTGGCAGGAGACTAGACTATAAGTCAATGGGGTCTGTCAGTTGCCATCTGGATCTATCATGGCTACCATTATAAAGCCTCGGCACTTTGATTTGGGCCTAACTCATATGGGGGCGGCTTTCTTCCAAAAACAGAGCCACCCCTGTCCACAGGTTGTGTGCGGTACTGCAGCCCTGCCACATTGACTTCAATGGAGCCAAGCTGCAATACCAGACACAACCCGTGGACGGCAGCCATGTTTTTCTAATCCTGAACAAGCAAGTGGTGAGAATAGTTGTCAGCGGACTATCACCTCACGCCCAAGGCTGAGCTGAAACCATAACTCCCAGCATCCACACTTGCTTGGCTGTTCTCAGAACTCCCACTGAAGTAAATGGAGCATGCTGGGAGTAGTAGTTTCACAACACCTGGAGTGGCGGAGGTTGCTTAACCCTGGCTTATGGATTTTGCTTAATTCAATGGGGTCAACCAGTGGGCTCAGCTTTCGCGGTTTCTGCTCAAAATTTTACCAAAGATGAATGTTTTCCTTTTTTTTTTTAACACCACACGGATTTAAAATCTGCACCGCAGGTTATTCCCATTGAAATCAATGGACAGTTACATATGGTGCACCCCCCCCCCCCCTCACAAAATCCACAAGAACAGAGCTCACCCTAACCCTCAGTTCACACTTACGCGTTTTACAGCGCGTTCCTACGCGCTGTAAAACGCTCAACAGGAGAAAACTCATGTTTCTCTATGGGCATGGTTCTCACCTGAGCGTTTTACAGCGCGTTTGAACGCGCTGTAAAACGCCCTACGCTCAAAGAAGTTCTTGAGCTTCTTTGGGGCGTTTTGTCACGCGTTTGCACCCATAGACCCACCTTAGTGACTACCAGTACAACTTTTTACAGAAGCTGTCTAAGCATTCTCCCATGAGAACCATGCTCCTCCTCTAAAGGCCCAGGCCGGCAGAAGCGTTGATCCGGGCTGTTTAACCCTTCACATGCCGTGGGCAATTGCGAATTTTACCAGAGGTTGTTGATGCCTGTGCATGCAGGCCGGGGCCTAGTGAAGGCCCTAGGCTTTCCTCCAGCGTGTCCCAGCAGAATGCACCTCTCTGGTGCAGCCTGCTGGTGACTGTCAGTATAGCACTGACAGTAAAATGTTTTACTGAATAAAAAAATAAATCAGTATAAAAAATAAAAAATACACCATTTTTGCCATTGGAAAAAAACAAAAACTTTTTAATGGAAAACATTGCAAAAAGAAAATCTCGATACATCTGGCACTACCGTATCACTAACAACCTGCAGTACGCAATTATTATGTAATTTATCCCATACGGTGAACGCCGTAAACAAAAAAAATAG
The DNA here is from genome assembly GCA_033119425.1 of Bufotes viridis. Classification (NCBI taxonomy): domain Eukaryota; kingdom Metazoa; phylum Chordata; class Amphibia; order Anura; family Bufonidae; genus Bufotes; species Bufotes viridis. The sequence goes on along the minus strand of CM065599.1, from coordinate 60,563,570 downwards.
CCAGAATTGCAGTTTCTTGCTTTTTCGCCACCAAAAAAAATGAATAAAAGGTCATCAAAAAGCGTTAGGCCTCTTTCACACGAACTATACGGATTGTGTCAGGCTGTGTTCAGTGAAACTTGTACCATTTCGCGAGCAAGTTCAGTCAGTTTTGTCTACGAATGTGTTCAGTGTTTGTTTTATCCGTGCGGGTGCGATCAGTTTTGATGCGTTTTTCACGCGTGTGATAAAAAAAACGAAGGTATACAAACAACGACTCTTAGCAACCATCAGCCCCATTCACTTCTATGGGGCCAGGGCTGCGTGAAAAACGCTGAATATAGAACATGCTGCGTTCTTCACGCAACGCAGAACTGATGCGTGAAAAACAACGCTCATGTACACAGACCCATTGAAATGAATGCGGGTGCTATGTGTTCACGCCACGCATCGCACCCGCACGGAAAACTCGCTCGTGTGAAAGGGGCCTTATATACCCCAAAATTATACCAAAGAGAAGTACAAGTCGTGCTGCAAAAATTACACAGCTCCATAGAAAGAAAAAGAAAAATGGTGTTATTTATGCCGAAAAATGAACACAGCAAAAAACGTAAAACCTCAATGGCGGTACTGTTGTTTTTCCCATCCCCTCCGAGAAAGAGTTAATAAAAGTTAATCAGTAAGTTATGTGTACCCCAAAATGGGAAATCTGCGGAGTAGTTTACCCACCAGGAAGGGGGGGGGGTGGTCACGTGTCGCTGCAGTTTGCACACGCGTTCCGTGGCATGTAGGTTTACTTCACTGCCCGATCTGTGGCCTAAACAACTGGGAATCTGTAAGGCTACTTTCGCACTTGTGTTGTAAATTCCGGTGTTAAAATCCGGCAGAGGACCTCGATACTGGAATTAAGGGGGTCCGTTTTGATTTTGCACATCAGGATGCATCCGTTCCGTTAGAATGCAGCTGTGTCAAATCAGAAGGGAAAAAACCGCATCCGTCACTAAATACATTGAAAGTCAACGGGTGACGGATCCGTTTTTTTAGGCTTCTAAGAAAACAGATCAGTCACTATTGACTTACATTGTTTTACAGCCGTTCTTTTCCGTTTTTATGACACAAAATCGCAGCTTGAAGCGGTTTTGAGTCCGGTCACAAAACGGAATGCTGCCGGAACGGAAGACGTCCTGATGCCTCCTGAATGGAAACATTTTTTTTTCCGGTATTGAGATCCTCTGCCGGAAAACAGCAACACAAGTGTGAAGGAGCCGGACCTAGTTGTCATGAATGGATCCGATTTTCAGTTTACAGAAAATGTTTGCAACAAACCTGCCGTGTGTGAACGTGCCGTTAGACATGGAGCTCATCTGCGGACGATCTATTGTCATCTCTACCTCCCCTCATGGGGACACGCGGATCTCTTTACCACATGTCAGTTTTCAGCAGAGTATGGTCACAGAATCAGTACGTTTTCCTGGGAAGGGGCATGAGCAAACAGATAGAGCCAGTCGGAACGATTACATTGTAATTCCTTCAAGCCGGCATCTGATGATTCAGAATAGCGGATAATCTCACATCTGATAATTCAGAATAGTCTGATAATCCAGCATCTGATCATTTAGAACAGGCATTCTCAAACTGTGGCTCTCCAGCTGTTGCAAAACTACAACTCCCAGCATGCCCGAACAGCCTACAGGTATCAGCCTACAGCAGGGCATTGTGGGAGTTGTAGTTTTGCAACAGCTGGAGGGCCGCAGTTTGAGGATGCCTGATTTAGAATATCTGATAATCTTGCGTCTAATAATCCGGCATCTGCTCATTCAGAATATCTGATAACTCAGATAATCCAGCACCCTAAAAGTTCCATGGATTCCGGATTCACTATCATTATGATGAAGAGCACATGAGGACATCGCATTTGTGGTTTTCACTGTGCCACCTTTTTATTGAAAGCACGCTTAGACTTGTAGTTCCCCCACCCCTGGCCGAGCTAACACCTCTAGCATTTAGAGGATTTGCTACACCACAGTTCAGCTGTGACACTCCACCTCTGGTGGCACTACAGATGCCAGCAGTTCAGACACACAGCCCGCCTGACTCACCTCGCTAACAGTAACGTTCGGATTGTCAATAAAGCTTTTCTAAACGCCGAAAAAAAGAAAAGTGGCACGACGGAAGTGACGAGACGGAAGTAGGGAGGAGAGCGCGAGTGTGGCCTTGCGATGGCGGCGGGTCCGATCTCTGAGCGGAACCAGGGTAAGAATGAAAGGGATCTCCAAGGAGGTGGTGAGAGTGCAGGCGGCTGCGGGACTACAAGTAGCAGCATGCCCCTGCCTGCGTTTATATGAGCTGTGGCTGTCAGGGCATGCTGGGTCTTGTAGTTCTGAAGGTGTGAGTAGCTGGAATGGACTAAAACCACGGAGTCCAGGAGCAGCTCCCCGCATAGTAGTAGAGAAAGCGCAGTCCCCGGTTCCTTCTGTGTCTGGGAAAGCTGTGTGGCAGTCAGTGTGGCGGCCATCTAGCTCCTGGTGGTAATGAGGGAGAAAGTCACCCCTGGATATACAAGCTGTGCCATTCAGGACTCTAGGGAAGCCGGCGACACCTGTCCTAGAGGATGTCTGACCGCAGGGGCCCCCATTGATCCTGGGGAAGGGGCCCTGTCCGCTCTTATAATGGGGCGCCGGTGACCACCGCTCCATTCAACTTCTTGGGGGAGATCTCTCAAAGCTGGTGTAAAGTAGAACTGGCTCGGTTGCCCGTAGCAACCAATCAGAGTCCACCTTTCATTTTTCATTGATCTTGAGGAAAGTTAAAGGATCAATCTGATTGGTTGCTAGGGGCAACTCTGCCAGTTTTGATAAGTCTGCCAACGATCACACAGTACAAGCGCCCGAACTGAACTGAATGGAGCGGACGCGTGACCTGGCCCCCCACCAATCAGACACTTACCTCCTATCCATAAGTTAAAGGGGTTTTCCAGGACTACCTTAGGGTAGGTCATGACTATCAGATGGCTGGTGCTCCGGCTCCCAGCATCCTCACTGATCAGCGGGCATGCAGCATCTCCTCGCTCAGCCCATTCACTCCTCAGTCAGCTGATCGGCGGGCCCACACTGATCTAACATTGCCTACCAGTCCCCTTTGATATCACGGTCCTGGAAAACTCCTTTAATAGGCTTCCCAACACAGACACATTGTAGCAACTCATCAGCTGTGTTAGCAGACAGTCAATGTTCCTGTTGCTTTTTTGTCGGCAGACGCCACGGTGTACGTCGGGGGTCTGGATGAGAAGGTGAGCGAGCCGCTGCTATGGGAGCTCTTCTTACAAGCCGGACCGGTCGTCAACACGCACATGCCCAAGGACCGGGTGACTGGGCAGCACCAGGGTGAGAGACGACTGCATCGCTAGACAGCACTGTGCCCATAATGGTATGTGGCTGCATCCATGAGTCTTACATTCACAGCCAGCTCCTTCCCATTTCCAGGATCTGTTTGCTGTCAGTGAATAGAAGCATTCTTATTTATGCCCACATTTGGCGGGTGGGCTCTGTTCTAAGTAAAGATACGGGTCCCAGAGGTGAGACCCGCACCTATCAGACATTGGGGGCATATCCTAGTGATATGCTTCCAATGTCCAAGATGGGAATACCCCTTTAATGGTTAGTGATGTTCTCTGCACCGATCCTAGTAATATCCTATGAGCTATTGGTGACTACCCCTCTTCAAGGGATTTTCCTGGAGTTAAATATTGATAAGCGAACCACATGATAGGTCATCAAAATCTGATGGGGGGGGGGGGTGGTGTCTGACTAGTGCAACGCCTGCCTACCGTATTGGCACCATCCATTACATTTGCTTAAATGGGACTGAAGTGCACAAAAGGCCATGTGACCAATGGGCGTGAGGGCACAGCACTCGCCTACAGCTGATCGGCAGGGGTGCTGGTTCCCCACAGATCAGATATTCATGAGCTATCCTGAGGAGAGGTTGTCAGTATTTAGGCCCCGGAGTACCCCTTTAATGTTGCGTTTCTCTGTGACATGACACGAGTTTGATTTGATGTCCCCTCTTCAGGCTATGGCTTTGTGGAGTTCCTCAGTGAAGAAGACGCGGACTACGCCATCAAAATCATGAACATGATCAAACTGTACGGGAAGCCCATCCGCGTCAACAAAGCCTCGGCCCACAACAAGAACCTGGACGTCGGGGCCAACATATTCATCGGCAACCTGGACCCCGAGATTGACGAGAAGCTTTTATACGACACCTTCAGCGCTTTTGGGGTCATCCTGCAAACCCCCAAGATCATGAGGGACCCAGACACCGGGAACTCCAAAGGATATGCCTTCATCAACTTTGCCAGCTTTGATGCCTCTGATGCCGCCATCGAGGCCATGAACGGACAATATTTATGTAACCGGCCGATCACCGTCTCCTATGCCTTTAAGAAGGACTCTAAGGGTGAGAGGCACGGCTCGGCGGCGGAGAGACTGCTGGCGGCACAGAACCCGCTGTCACAGGCGGACAGGCCTCACCAGCTTTTCGCAGATGCTCCTCCACCCCCTTCAGTCCCCGCTGTCATCACCTCACTTACGTCCGCTGTTGCTGCAGGTAAGTGGTCATCCGGCTTAACACAATATCATATGAGCTCCCTTTCACTAGGGGGAAGCTGTAGTATAAGGGGAGGGGGCGTTAAAATAATACAGGTCAATTTACACATGGAAATATCCCGCTGTGTGGAGCTGACATTCTGGGAACGTCTCCCACTTTAATGCCGCTCTATTATACTGTGGATTTGACTGTCAAAACGTACCTGTAGGTGCATTCACCTGGCGGACGCCAAGTTATCTTTCGGCCTTGGTTAGGTTGGTGTAACTTTTTTTTTTTGCATTGTAGTGGGCTTTGCTATTTCATACAAGTGTTCAGGGTGCACACAGGTATTGGGATGGGGGGGGGAATCTCTAGTGCATGGGTAAATTTTCCTTGGAAGTAGATTGCTGGGATGCAGAAGTCTAGCATACTATAAATACACATAAAGTGGACGTCCATGTCCTCTCTTCTCCAGGTGAGGAGCCGATACCCTGGTAGCTCCTTATTAACACCAGTTGATGTGTCTTGACTGTCGTATTGTCCTGTCTGGAAGGTGGGATTGAGCAGGTGCACTCTGCTTTCATCCCAGTGATGGATGGAGCTCGACAGAGCCAATGCCTGGGTGTTGGCGCACAGCATTCTTGGCACCTTAAGTATTTGTGAATCGGATTCTGTAGCCTCTGACACATTCTTCCCTTATTTCAGGCATGCCTGCGTTTCCTCCGGTCCCTCCACCTGGAGCGCTACCCCCAGGAATCCCCCCATCCATGCCTCCTCCACCAATGTCTCAAGTCGCAGGTGCTGCTCAAGCTGCCGCAGCTGCTGGTCACCCGCAAGTGCCGCTACCCTTCCAGGCTGGAGGTCTGCACCCCGGTGAGCAGTAGTGTGGATGCTTTCTTAGCAGGGCTTCCTTTTTTTTTTTTTTGAGCGGTTTGGCTCTCAGCAGGTGATTACAGAGGGACACTGATCTTGACTTACGGGTTGTTCTGATGACATGTTGTGCTCTCTCAGGTTTGCAGATGCAAGTTCCACATCACGCTCTAGGACCCTCACCGAGCCAGATGGCAGCACGTCCCCACGGCATGGCCCATCCAGGCCCTCCTCCCATGGGTATGCCACCAAGAGCGCCACCTTTTGGAGCTATGGGTAAGTTTCAATGCACCAATTGGCTCTCAGAGTGATTCTGTGAATCCAAAATAAGTAGTAGGTGTGCTAGTCAGCTTTCATCAGCAGGGACTGGTATTCCTACAACTCGCCTGTATCAGCAATCCACAGGATTGTTGGGACCCCCACCGATGACGAGACTGAGGGTGCTCAATCCCCTGTTCCTCCTCAGTGCACAGCCACTTGACTGTCTCCATCAGTCTCACTGCTCTAGTGATTAGTAGGAGTAAAAGCCTTTATAAGAGGCCCCAAAAATCTTCTGACATGGGCAGAAGTGTTGATAGGTGGAGGGTCAGATCCTGCGTCACTTGCTATTCTATGGCATGAAGAGGTTCAAAAGCTGTATCCCTTTGACGTTTTATAGCCCCTGAAGTGCTACCCTGCCTGTCAGTGAGTAAAAGCCCCATCAATGCCAGGGTGCACACTGCTACACCAAGTGCTTCAGCTTGTTTCCGTCAGAACTTGACATTTTTTATCTGAACATAAACCCAATCGTATAATTTTTCTGCTGACCAATCCATGACTAAAATACATACATCTATTCCCCCTGTATGTCCAAATATGATGTACTCAGAGACTTAATCTATTTTCATTTGCTTTCTTGTGCCTTAGGTCACCCGGCAATGCCTCCTGGTATGCGACCACCACCTCTAATGCCACCACATGGATACAACGGCCCACCCCGGCCTCCACCCTACGGTTATCAGCGAGGTCCTCTTCCTCCACCTCGGCCTGCTCCCCCGCGTCCACCAGCTCCCCGCCCCCCTGCACCCATGAGGCCGCCGATGACGCAGTAGAGAATGAATGTGAACTGCCGCCATACTGTACCATGACAGGACATCAGTGCAGTCAGACAGTAAATCTGCGGCTCCCTCCTGTATATAGAGGGGCTGTTGGTCACCACCATATCTCCAATGCCAACACATTCCGCCTGTGGGAACACGGGTGAATCCTACGTTCATTTACTTATGGTCCATCTTGAAAGAAGTGACTACAGACAAATCCTGTATAAAGTTGAGAAATTTACAGTTTTTTTTTTTATTAGATTTTTTGTTAACGCTTCTTTGTAAATGGTAGATTGTAATAAATGAGCAGAACCTCTGTCTTTTACTGAGATTTGGTTAGTTATTGAAAGACTGTCCTTAACTACTTCATGACTGCCCATAGACTATAAACATCCTATGGGTGGTGGTTTATCTCTGAATGGACGTTTTAGAACATCCATTCGGAGATGGCAGCTCCAGAGCGGGGGAGCCTGCTATTAGTGACAGCAGGGCACCCCAGGGAGAAGGCAGGGACAGTTCCCAGGTGTCCCTGCCTTCTGGATCGCTGTATATACAACGCTCAACATGCGCTGTGTATACAGATCAGGAAGCGCTATGCGCCGGGTGCAGGAGCTGTCGGGTCTTCCACAGACCTCGATCAGCCCTGCACTGAGGCTGTACAGCCTCACTAGTGGGGTGTATTTCCCCTGTAACTGGGGCTACTATGTCAGCCCCAGTAACAGGAGAAATTAATAGTGGGGGGGGGGGGAGTGAAGTAAAATGTTCCCCAGAGGTCTTATATAACCTTATGAGGGACGCAAAGTGTTAAAAAAAAAAAGTTAAAAAAAATAATAAAAAAAAGATATTTGGTATTGCCGCATCCGTGACGGCCAGCTCTATAAACATCATATGATCCACCCCGTCCGATGAACACCATAAAATAATAATAAAAAACTGTGCTAAAGCGACATTTTTTGTCATCTTGCCCCATAAAGTGTAATAATGAATGATCAAAAAATATGTACCCAAAAACGAGCCCCTGAACAACACAATTGGCAGAAAAATAAAAAAAATGGCGTTCAGAAAATGGAGACACAAAAACATAATTTGTTTTTCAAAAATGCTTTATTATGTAAAACTGAAACAGAAAGTAGACATATTTGATATCATTACGTCCATAACCTGCTCTATAAAAAATAGTACATGATCTACAAAAAATGTAATTAAAAATCATATGTACCCCAAAATAGTACAAATAAAACTGGCACCTTATCCCCTAGTTTCCAAAATGGGGTCACTTTTTGGGAGTTTCTACTGTAGGGGTGCATCTAATCAGAGATGGACATGGTGTCTAAAAATCAGGCCAGCAAAATCTGCCTTCCAAAAACCATATGGCGCTCCTTTTCTTCTGCACCCTGCCATGTGCCCGTACATCAGTTTACCACCACATGACAGGGTAATAAATATTGAGTTTTGTTGGGGTGTTAAAGAAAAAATGCATCAAAATGGAAAATCTGACAAAAAAGTAAAATTTAGAAGGTTGATCTCCACTTTCTTATAATTCTTGTGGCACACCTAAAATCATTTTGAGTAACTTGAGGGGTGTAGTTTTAACAATGGGGTCATTTATGGGGGTTTCCACTATGTAAGCCCCACAAAGTGACTTCAGACCTGAACTGGTCCTTAAAAAGTGGGTTTTGGAAATTTTATTAAAAATTGCTTCTAAAATTCTAATCTTCTATGTTCACAATATTTGGTAAATTTGGGATTTCTTCATAAGCAAAGGTGAAATATATTGACTCAAATTTATGACTATCATTAAGTACACTGTGTCCCGAGAAAACAATCTCAGAACGGCTTGGATAAAAAAGCGTTCCAAAGCTATTAACACATAAAGTGACATGTCAGATTTGCAAAATTAGGCCTGGTCAGAAAGGGGGTAAATGGCCCGGATGTGAAGTGGTTAAAGGGATGTTTTAAAGGGGTTGTACATGTTGGGTGATTATTGGTTAATAGGCTGCTTTTCATGAACAGCCTACATATATGTGGGTTCTACATTTCTTTCTTTCTTCTGATGTCCTCATTCCTCAGACTGGATTTGCGGACCAGAAGTGTGATTTTTTTTTTGTTCATCCGGTGGCAAACTGGGTTCCGTACTGGAGTGCTAAGCCTTGTCTTCCGCTTAGTAAAGAGCCCGGTGACGTCACCGGCACAGAGAGGAATGGCAGGAGGAGGACTATGGATTAGAGGGTGTGGTTGGGATCGAGGCATCAATCTGCAGAGTCGGACTGATAAGGCAGTGCGGCAGTAAATTACATAGAGAGAGAGCTGCATTGTAAACACTACTGAGCGCAGCTCCGGGAACCCGAAGGAGCACCGAAAGAGTAAAAAAAACTGGAAATCTTTAGGTAACCTTACAGATACATTTAAAGGTGAATACTAATGTTAGTTAAAAAGACTGTGATCCCCGGACAACCCCTTTAAGGAGCAATGGGGGTGTTGCTATTACACCTAGAGGCTCTGCTCTCTCTCTGTAAGTGTCACGCCCTCTGCACTGTGATTGACGGGGCCAGGCTGTGAAACTGTTGTAAGGCTCAACTCTCTGCAATGGCAACTTTCTCGTTGCTCCTAGAGGCTCATTTGCATATGTTAAATCATCATTGTTCTCAGCAATGAGGCCACATGTGAACATGGGACCAACACACATGCCTGTAGCTGCTAAGTGCACATATAACAGGTTAACCAGCTTCAAAGGCAGATTTGTAATAGGGTTGTATGAGATTAGAATAAAGGGAACGTGAAACATCACCACCTTTATACACAGGTTGTGCCTGGTATTGCAGAATGGGACACCAAACAAGCCCCTCTGCCATGGCCACTGTATTTAGTTACAGAGCTAGGGCAACGTGTGGCATCCTTGCACCTAAATGCTCCACCTCTGGCTTTCAGCACTGGAGATGTGTGATACAAAGCAAGGATACTTCTGGACTCCCAGACAATCTGCCCTTTGATGAAACCTTAAGACGGCAGTAAAAAAAGACCTCAGCTTTGAGGAATCCTTAACACTCAGTTCACACTTTCGCGTAAAACGCCGCGTTCGAACGCACATAAAAACGCACAACAGTACAGGAAACATGCATTCCAATGGGGGTGGTTCACACTTGCGCGTTTTTATGCGCGTTCGTAGGCGCCTATAAACGTCCGACGCATAAGCAAGTATGTTCGCGTTAATTCAGGCTTTTTTCGAGCGTTTGGTGCCAATAGACTTCAATGGGAAACGCCATAGGCGTGTTGTTCGGGCGTTTGTGCAGCGTAAAACGCGCCTATGGATGCGCGTTTTACAAAGTTTGCAACATGCTGAATCAGCCACCATGGAATGTCACACCTCTAAAGCACTCAGATTGGCCAAACTATATCATTGGTCATTGGCCAACTATGCAGTCAATCACATAAACGCGCCTACACTATTTACCAAAACGCTTGAAAAAACGCACCTAAACGCCCATCTTGAACGCGCATAAAACGATAGGCTTCTAAACGCTCAGGTCTGAACCCAGTGTCAAAGGATAAGGACTCGAATGGACATAAAACTTGGCACCCTCCTAAAAAAATCCTAAAGGGGCTTCCTTGATCTCCACATTGACGCAACCTCTGTCGTAAGATCATTATTTGTTTGGATTGATCAACTAGAAAAACGTCTCCAGATAAAGACCTCAGGGGAGGAAATACTGGAGTCTATTGCCCTCCTGAAGATGACTGCTGGATTCCTGGCGGAGACGACAGCGGGAGTCTGATTTGCAGCTAGAGACGGAGCCCTCTCTAATTTAGACATGTGGGTATTGTGGCTAAAGATCTGGACTATTAGAAAAAGCCGCAGACAAGAAAAAAAGGGTTCCTAGAGCCGAAATTCTTCATTTCTCAGATCTTGTTCAACACCAAGCTCAGACGAGGGGAAAGGTAAAACGGGCCAATGGAGTTATCTAAACTGTGGAAAAGGTCGGAGCTTCATCCTCACCCTAATAGCAACTCAGGGTCGGGAAAAGGACGCCAGAGGCGTGGGAGGCAGGCTTCTATACTGGATCCTACAGAACACATGGGTCCTCAGACCTATCAATGAGGGTTACCCTACCAGACAAATTTCTGATTTTCAGTCACCTTTTCAGCAAAATATCTCCTGGAAGACACAGACAAACTCCTCCAGATAGATGCAATTTGTCCAGAGATATCTTTCTAGTCAAATAGAAAATTCTGGACTATCATAAATTTGAAACTACTGAACAGGGTTTTAAAGAAAAAAAAAATGGAAACTATCTGGACCATCACACGTCTCAAAAGAAATATACAGCTGTGGATCACAAAGGAGCATATTGTCACAATCTGATACATCAAGGTTACTAAAAGGGGTTGTATCATCTCAAACATTGGTGGCATATCACTAAGGAATGCCACCGAGTGTGGGACCAGCACCTTTCTCTAGAACGGGGCCCCCAAAGTGAACAAGAACACAAACAGCACATGCAGCGTGCTCTCCATTTAATTCTATAGGAGTTTTAAAAATAGCCAAGCGCAGTTTCAATAAGTCCATTTTCCGTTACAAGTTTAGTTGCCTTAACTTCGGTATCTCTTCGGCTCCAAGGATATTTACAAAAGTTGTGACGGAGATCATGGCCTTCCTAAGGCGGGAACATATTGTCTATATAAAATATCTAGATGATTTCCCACTCATTGCAGACTCCCCAGAATTCTGACAGTGGTCCTTCTGTAGTCAGTTTTTTAGGGGTCCTACTGGACTAAGTTCATCAATCCTCTTTCCTTCCAGGCTGCAGCCCGGAGAAAATGCAAAGACCTGTCTTTTGCTCGGAAAACAATGCTGATCTCTGACACGGGCGAAATGACACCTTGTGTGCTGCCACTCAGCAGCTGTTATTACATGTTATATTACTATATTATTGGCATCATCCTCACACCCCTGCTGTTTCTGGCTACTTGGTTGCTCCCACCCTCCATTTCCTGCTGTAACTCCATTTTGTATAGTTGTTATGAAGAGACTGCAGAGTATCGGAGCTGTGTAACTTCATTGGAAATTTACCTATGAAAAAGCCTCTATGTTTATACCCTCGCTACCTTGGAGCATAAAGAAGCATTGGAAAACACCTCTGGTGTCTTTATTCATTGAGTAAGCTGTCTAAGAATCCTGTCAATGACAATTTCTTTCCTTTGCCATCAGGGAGGTTTTAAGTATTACTATCTTCAGGCTTTATCAAAGGCAATCTCCACTTTAGCAGAGGCCTGGGTGCCTTCTGTTTCAGTACTCCACCTAAAAAGCTCAGAAAATCAGACAATGGATTATGTGACTCGGGGAACTCTCCAACTAAGGCCTCATGCACATGGCCGTTGTTGGCCGGTGCCCATATTGCGGTCCGCGAACAGCTGGTCCCTAATATATGGGCACCAGCCTTTTGTGCATCGCAACATGGATGCAGAATCCGGAAGGTGCGGTAAGGAACAGAGGCAGGGAAGTACTATGGAAATGTGCTTGAGTTTTAACCTCTCTGTCTTCCTGACCCAAATATATAAAGAAAACAAAGACAAGAACTGATGAACTGTCCTGAGAAAGGGGACACTCTGTCCCAGAAACGCGCTGACATTTTATTATTACAATAAAGAAGAACTTCCTAAGAACACTGTTTCTGCATCTATACTGCTGGCAGCGCCGACTTGTGGGTTTCGTCTACTTTTCTCCACTATCTATCAAGAGATCAATAGGACATTTCAAGTGGTTACTTCACATAAGTAGCACTAATTCCTACTTTCTAGAACCCCTCTGTTGGGCTAAATGTGGGTTCTAGCAGAAAGTGAAAAAACATAAAAAACACCACCAAAGGAAGACCGGAGCAAGTAGAGATATGGATACCCCAAAGGGGAGAGTTTTTAAGGAAGGAATATCCTGCAGAGAGATGTAGCCCAAGGAGACCATACCACTGAAGAAAGAGCTAAGTACAAAACCTTCCTTCATAATGGGGCTACTACAAAGGCATTGGAGCAGAATTGCAGGACGTCTTGAAAACACCAAAGTTCTGAATGTAAAGAAAAAGAAAAATCTTGCTTATGGCTCCACAGGGTTATACAGAACTAGAGACGTTTCTAATGAGACATCGAGAGAGAATGGAGCAAGAAGTGGTCAAGAAAAAGAACTAAGACAGAACTCTCAAGGATCAACCTAAGACATCAAGGGAAAGCAGTGGCTCCTCTGGTAAGAAAATCAAAACTGAAGTTCGGGAATAGCCGGCCAGGAGACTTGTAAGACTACTACTTACTGCTACATGCACAGTGCCCTTAACCCTGGACAAATTCACTTTCCACCATGTCCTGGGAAGAAGAGGTTATGGGAAGGTGATGTTAGTGACAGATTCCATCCGGAAATATCATGTTGCTGTCAAGCTCATCCAGAAGAGACTCCTCATAAAGTACAGAACAGGACTAGTTAAGGGCTGTGTCCTCCAAATAACCCATGGCAGCAGGATCCTTGTGCACAGCTATGGTTCCCCCTCATACTGAAAACGATGTGTATCACATCATGGAGCTGGTCAGTGGGGGCAGACTACACCATCAAATGTATTGCTTGCTGTCTGTGTGATACAATTCCTACAGGAGTCATCCACCGAGATCGCAAACTCAACAATGTGCTGCTGACCAGAGAAGGGCACATTAAGATCAAAGATTTGGCCTCTGCCTTAATGATGTCTATGAGGATACAACAGCCACAGACTATAATGGGACTCCTGGCTATGGTGCATCAGAAATGATCCTGGAAAAGCCATACAGTGCTTCAGTAGACTGGTTTAGCTTTGGGGTCATAATGTACATCATGGTTGTAGGAATAAGCCTTTTCCATGGCCATACATTTGAAGAAGTGGAAAAACAGGTCCTGGAGCGTAAGGCAACATATGACTGCTTTATAGACACTGACACTGCGGACTTGTTAACAAGACTCCTATGTAAAGATCAGTCTCGCAGATTAGGAATACACCGGGACATACGGAAACACCCCTTTTTCTCCTCAATTCATTGGGGTGACCTGGAAGCCGGAAAAGTACCATCTCCGATTCAAGTGAGAAAAGATCCCACCAGTTCACAGACAACAAAGCAGATTCCTGTGCACTGCAGTGAGGAAGGAAAGGACCCGATGATGACCTGCAAGAGATTTCCCTTTTATCTGCTAAGCGTGTGCCGTCAACTACCACACAGCGCCCATGCACTAAACTGCTTCCCCATGTCAATCACCCTAATGCGGGCCCTGTTCCTATCTACACCAGATACACCGCTGACTGATACATCTCGAGAACATAAGTGTTTCTTCTGTCTCCTCAAATATGATGTGTCCCAATCTCTGGATCTTGTTTCTTTGGGCTTTTTCGTTATGGATTTGACAGTTCTGGGGTTTTCTTGGAGTCCATATTCACACTCTTGTTGCTAATAGTAGGTGATCGCCTTCTTCTCACTTCCACCCTTATCTCACATTCTTTATTCTGTCTTTACAGGGAAAGTAACTTTGAGAATCAAGACTCAAGGGTCAATGACGCTTCCTACACTAAGGCCTGAAAATCACCATCTATGACCAGTCATTGGAAAGCTGACCTGATTCCTCAGGGCGAAGTTCAAGAAAGACCACTGAAGATGGCAGAAGAAGCGGGATGTGGAGAAGGTTCTTCGTTATGAAAAAGCCCAATGTTCCCACCTCCCATTGATGATGTCATCACTGAATCCTGCATCCTGAAAACCACCCATCACCTCTGCCAATCCATTCTCAGATTATACCTTTCACCAGATATGACCTTATCTATTGAATGAGACCTTACCACCGGATCTGACCTCTTTGACATCTTAGCAATCAATAAAGATGCTGTCAATAAGGTGTGTGCTGCTTTATAACGATGATTCTGAAGAGTTTTGCAGACCTTATGAGCCATGTTAGGGTACCTGCACACAGGGGCAGGTCAACGTGCAGAAGATCTGCACGTTTTGCAGATTTCTGTGCGTTTCTGCATCCAAATTCATTTTTTAACATGGGCTTGTGGTGCCGATTTGATGCGGATTTTCCCACAGATCTCACCCTTTCTTTCCTTTGCCATCAGGGAGGTTCAAAGTATCACTATCTTCAGGCTTTATCAAAGGCAATCTCCACTTTAGCAGAGGCCTGGGTGCCTTCTGTTTCAGCACTCCACCTAAGAGGCTCAGAAAATCAGACAATGGATTATGTGACTCGGGGAACTCTCCAACTAAGGCCTCATGCACATGGCTGTTGTTGGCCGGTGCCCATATTGCGGTCCGCGAACAGCTGGTCCCTAATATATGGGCACCAGCCGTTTGTGCACCGCAACATGGATGCAGAATTCGGAAGGTGCGGTAAGGAACAGGCCCGGAAGTACTATAGAAGGACTACAGAGTGCTTGATTTTTAACCTTTTAACCTCTCTGTCTTCCTTTCCTATAGATATATAAAGAAAACAAAGACAAAAACTGATGAACTGTCCTGAGGAAGGGGAGGCTCCGTCCCAGAAACACGTTGAAATTTATTATTACAATAAAGAAGAACTTCCTAAGAACACTGTTTCTGCATCTATACTGCTGGCAGCGCCGACTTGTGGGTTTTGTCTACTTTTCTCCATTATCCATCTGACTTCCTGTCCCTGCAGAGATCAATAGGACATCTCCAGTGGTTACTTCCCATCAGTAGCACTAATTCCTACTTTCTAGAACCCCTCTGTAGGGCTCAACGTGGGTTCTCGCAGAAAGCGAAAAAAACACCACCAAAGGAAGACAGAAGCGAGTAGAGTAATGAATACCCCAAAGAGGAGAGTTTCTAAGGAAGGAATATCCTGCAGAGAGATGTAGCCATTGGGTGAAGGAGACCATACCACTGAAGAAAGAGCTAAGTACGAAACCTTCCTTCATAATGGAACTACTACAAAGGCATTGGAGCAGAATTGCAGGACGTCTGGAAAACACCAAAGTTCTGAATGTGAAGAGAGAGAGAGAATTCTTGCTTATTGCTCCACAGGGTTATAACCCAACTGGAGAAGAAGGGACAAGTTTCTAATGAGACATCCAGAGAGAATGGGAAAAGAAGTGGTCAAGAAAAAGAACTAAGACAGAACTCTCAAGGATCAACTAAGACATCAAGGGAAAGCAGTGGCTCCTCTGGTAAGAAAATCAAAACTGGAAATCGGGAATAGCCGGCCAGGAGACTTGTAAGACTACTACTTACTGCTACATGCACAGTGCCCTTAACCCTGGACAAATTCACTTTCCACCATGTCCTGGGAAAAAGAGGTTATGGGAAGGTGATGTTAGTGACAGATTCCATCCGGAAATATCATGTTGCTGTCAAGCTCATCCAGAAGAGACTCCTCATAAAGTACAGAACAGGACTAGTGAAGGGCTGTGTCCTCCAAATAACCCATGGCAGCAGGATCCTTGTGCACAGCTATGGTGCCCTTCATACTGAAAACTATGTGTATCACATCATGGAGCTGGTCAGTGGGGGCAGACTACACCATCAAATGTATTGCTTGCTGTCTGTGTGATACAATTCCTACAGGAGTCATCCACTGAGATCGCAAACTCAACAATGTGCTGCTGACCAGAGAAGGGCACATTAAGATCAAAGATTTGGCCTCTGCCTTAATGATGTCTATGAGGATACAACAGCCACAGACTATAATGGGACTCCTGGTTATGGTGCATCAGAAATGATCCTGGAAAAGCCATACAGTGCTTCAGTAGACTGGTTTAGTTTTGGGGTCATAATGTACATCATGGTTGTAGGAATAAGCCTTTTCCATGGCCATACATTTGAAGAAGTGGAAAAACAGGTCCTGGAGCATAAGGCAACATATGACTGCTTTATAGACGCTGACACTGCAGACTTGTTAACAAGACTCCTATGTAAAGATCAGTCTCGCAGATTAGGAATACACCGGGACATACGGAAACACCCCTTTTTCTCCTCAATTCATTGGGGTGACCTGGAAGCCGGAAAAGTACCATCTCCGATTCAAGTGAGAAAAGATCCCACCAGTTCACAGACAACAAAGCAGATTCCTGTGCACTGCAGTGAGGAAGGAAAGGACCCAATGATGACCTGCAAGAGATTTCCCTTTTATCTGCTAAGCGTGTGCCGTCAACTACCACACAGCGCCCATGCACTAAACTGCTTCCCCCATGTCAATCACCCTAATGCGGGCCCTGTTCCTATCTACACCAGATACACCGCTGACTGATACATCTCGAGAACATAAGTGTTTCTTCTGTCTCCTCAAATATGATGTGTCCCAATCTCTGGATCTTGTTTCTTTGGGCTTTTTCGTTATGGATTTGACAGTTCTGGGGTTTTCTTGGAGTCCATATTCACACTCTTGTTGCTAATAGTAGGTGATCGGCTTCTTCTCACTTCCACCCTTATCTCATATTCTTTATTCTGTTTTTTACAGGGAAAGTAACTTTGAGAATCAAGACTCAAGGGTCAATGACGCTTCCTACACTAAGGCCTGAAAATCACCATCTATGACCAGTCATTGGAAATCTGACCTGATTCCTCAAGGCGAAGTCCAAGAAAGACCACTGGAGATGGCAGAAGGAGCGGCATGTGGGGAAGGTTGTGCGTTATGAAAAAGCCCAATGTTCCCACCTCCCATTGATGATGTCATCACTGAATCCTGCATCCTGAAAACCACCCATCACCTCTGCCAATCCATTCTCAGATTATACCTTTCACCAGATATGACCTTATCTATTGAATGAGACCTTACCACCGGATCTGACCTCTTTGACATCTTAGCAATCAATAAAGATGCTGTCAATAAGGTGTGTGCTGCTTTATAACGATGATTCTGAAGAGTTTTGCAGACATTATGAACTATGTTAGGATGCAGATCTCATCCTTTATTTGAAAATGGTTAAATGCGCAGCTAAAACCACGAACATAATTGACATTCTGCAGATTTCTAAATCCACACAGGTCAATTTCCACATGGAAAACATCCGTAAAGTGTACAGGATATTTGATTAATTTGAATCACTTTGTTGGTACTAGGGTTGCATCGGGTATCGTAGTCTGAACACTTTGATACCCGTTTCGATATGGGAATTGGCATTTTTATGATACTAAGCTACCCTATTGGCATAGTGTTGGCATCGTTATGTAGATGACATTTTCTGTATATGGATACCCTCCTATCCTTCTTTGACAACACATTATTTAAGAAAGATGACACGGGACTTGTCAACTGACCTTTATACCAAACCTACTGATAAGAACGGTCTTCTACACTACACAAGTTGCCATCCACGTAATATGAAAAACTCACTACCCAGATCCCAATTTTCCTGATGACAACACAGTGTCTCAGAACCAACAACCAGAGGTCCAACTTGACAAAATATGTATCAATCTTAGAAATCAAGGCTATCCTCCCTGTCTAACTTCTGAAGAACTGACTAGATGATCGGATGAGCACCCCTCTATTGACAGACCTAGGAAGTCAAACCACATAGCGTTGGTACATACCTGTCCCTATAGTACCTAAATTACAGCAAACCATTCGGAAACATTGGCCCCTCCTAAATAGGGCTTACCTGAAAATTGATAAATTCAATGAACCGGCTCTCAGGTGCCTCAAGAGACCTAGAAATATCAGAGACCATCCAGTCAGGGCTGACTTCAGGTGCCAATTGAAGATAGCGAGGAAGCAGTATCCCTTGCTTACATTGCACATATGTAATCAAGGGCGATGTCTTTCATCAGCCACATACATCAGACAAAGCATTCCTAATAAAGGACTTTTTTTTACATGCAATTCCAGTTTCGTGGCATACTTTATTAAATGCCCATATGGACTACTAATTAATAATATAGCTGATCGGCACTCATCCGTTTGAGAACGCTGCTACGGGAAGGAGCAACCTCCACTTGTAAAATATCTTCTTTTTCAATATGTCTGTTTTATTCCATCCAAAGTGAAATGTCCCAACAAACAGGATGCGTTTCGGCGATATGCCTTCATCAACAGGTATCTGTTGATGAAGGCATATCACTGAAACGCGTCCTGTTTGTTGGCATTCTCCCTATATTGCATTGCATTTTAATAGCAATGCTATTTTAACATTGACCAGCAGGCTGCGCCAGAGAGGCTCAACCTGCTGGAAATTACTGAAGGCTGGTCTGGGGCCTTCATAGACCCCTGCCAGCCTTCACATTTGCGGGGTGCCGATGGGAGACAGAGGGAGCCTGCACCCTCTGTCACCGCTTTACATGCAGCGGGCACCATTGCCCACGGCGTGTAAAGTGTTAAACAGGCTCAGTTCGGCACTCCTGCCAGTCCAGGCTGTTAGAGTAGGGCCACGGCTCTCATGTGAGAGCCAGGTCCCCGCTCCCCGCTGCACAAAGCACCCTGCAAGCGGCAGCCCAGCCTAAGGCCCCTTAGTGACCACCGTAAAAACATGTATCAGTGGTCACTAAGGGGTTAAAGAAAACTTGAAGCTTACTGGATTCACACACTGGGAACTCTAACCCCTCAGGGAGTCATTGGCGAATATAATGCATTGTATTAATATATACTGTTTTCCTTGTGTTCATTAAATGGGTTCTCCATGAATTAAGAAAATGAAAATACTTAGATATTACTTTATTGTATATATATATTCCCGAATACGGTTCATTTTGTCTGGGGAGCGATTATCAGGGGAAATATAATGACCACGGTCCTATTAGGGTTGTCACGATACCAAAATTTTGATTCGATTTCGATACCATAAAAAGTATTGCCATACTCAATACCATTCGATACCAAACAAAAATTTTTTAACATTTAAAATTTTTTTATGGAACGTCCGGCCCATAATAGAACAGTCCTATTTTCAGGCAT
Organism: Bufotes viridis; assembly: GCA_033119425.1. Taxonomy (NCBI): domain Eukaryota; kingdom Metazoa; phylum Chordata; class Amphibia; order Anura; family Bufonidae; genus Bufotes; species Bufotes viridis. The sequence goes on along the minus strand of CM065599.1, from coordinate 60,544,151 downwards.
GGCAATATATACGGTAATATGTTTATTTTTTATTGTTTGTAAATTTTATATGTAAAATTGGGAAAGGGGGCGATTTAAACTTTTAGTATTTTGGTGCTTTTTTTACTTTTTATTTAATAACTATTAGCCCCCTTAGGGGCTAGAACCTTTGTCCTATTCACCCTAATAGAGATCTATTAGGGTGAATAGGATCTCACACTATCCCTGCCGCCCTGTGCTTTGTGCACACAGCAGCAGGGAGCTTACCATGGCAGCCAGGGCTGAAGTAACGCGGGTATGTTCTCTAACAGATACTAGGCTGTGCAGCAGCGCAGCCTAGTATCAGTAAATATTAAGACCTAGTATCGTATCGATCCGGGTCTAAAAGTATCGATTGGGTATCGGTGCAACTCCACATCCTATTAGTACACACAAAACCTGTCCGACACTGAGAGAAAGAGCTGCTTGATCCTCCTCTCTGCTTTGCTCGTCAGCTGGTGGCAGTGTGCCTGTGTCAGCTCCCTCTGAGCGCTCATAAAACTTCAATTGGAATCCCGACAATCAGAGAAGGGGGTTTTTCCCCAACAATGTAAAACGGACACAAACAAACAAGTAGACATATTTGATATCGCATTGGTAACAACCTGCTCTATAAAAGTAGCACATGATCTACCCTGTCAGATGAACGTTGTAAAACAAAAAATAAAAACGGTGCCAAAACATCCATTCTTTGGTTACCTTACCTCACAAAAAACATAATATAGAGCGATTAAAAGTCATATGTACCCCAAAATAGTACTAATAAAACTGTCACCTTGGGGGTCACTTTTTGATTGTTTCTACTGTAGGGTGCATCAGGGGGGCTTCAAATGGGACATGGTGTCTAAAAACCAGCCCAGCAAAATCTGCCTTCCAAAAACCATATGGCGCTCCTTTCCTTCTGCGCCCTGCCGTGTGCCCGTACATCAGTTTACGAACGCATGTGGGGTGTTTCTGTAAACTGCAGAATCAGGGTAATAAATATTGAGTTTTGTTTGGCTGTTAACCCTCAATGTCTTAAAGAAAAAAAATGAATTAAAATAGAACACCTAAAGGGTTAACAAAGTTTGTAAAATCAGTTTTGAGTAACTTGAGGGGTGTAGTTTCCAAAATGGGATCCTTTATGGAGGGTTCCCACTATGTAATCCCTACAAAGGGACTTCAGACCTGAACTGATCCTTATAACGTGGGTTTTGAAATTTTCTTAAAATTTTTAAGAATTGCTTCTAAAATTCTAAGCCTTCTAACGTCCTAAAAAATAAAATGACACGTACAAAATGGTGCCAACATAAAGTAGACATATGGGGAATGTTAGGTAATAAATATTTTATGAGGTATCATTTTCTGTTTTAAAAGCAAAGAAATTGAAATGTTAAAAATTGTGAATGTTTCAAAAATTTTTGTAAATTTGGGACTTTTTCATAAATAAAGGTAAAATATATTGACTCAATTTTATGACTATCATGAAGTACAATGTGTCCCGAGAAAACAATCTCTGAATGGCTTGGATAAGTAAAAGTGTTCCAAAGTTATTACCACATAAAGTGACACATGTCAGATGTTCAAAAATAAGCCTGGTCACGAAGGTGCAAAATGGCCCGGTCATTAAACTTATTTAGACTCGCTGAACAATGCGTTATGCCAGGGATCAGTAACCTTTGGCACTCCAGTTGCTGTGAAACTACAACTCCCAGCATGCAAACCTATTTGGCTGTTTTAGTAACTCCCACAGAAGTGAAAGGAGGATTCTGGGAGTTGTAGTTTCAGAACATCTGGAGTGCCAGAGGTTGCCGATTTATTTATTATTTATTTTATGCACTTATATAGCGCTACTATATTCCGCAGCGCTTTACAGACATTAGATTGTGAGCCCCCTTGGGGACATTTGGAGGCTAAGGCCTCTTTCACACTTGCGTTGTGAAGATCCGGCGTGCACTTCCGTCGCCGGAATGCACGCCGGATCCGGCACAACGCAAGTGAACTGAGCTATTTGAAGACTGATCAGTCTTCAAAATGCTTTCAGTGTTACTATGGCAGCCAGGACGCTACTAGCGTCCTTGTTGCCATAGAAGCAGTGGAAAGCGGCATACTTACATTCCGTGCGGCTCCCGGGGCGCTCCTGAATGACGTCAGAGCGCCCCACGCGCATGGATCACGTGATCCATGCGATCACGTGATCTATGCACTGGGGCGCCCTGGCGTCATCCTGGGCGTCCCGGGAGCCGCACGGAATGTAAGTATGCCGCTCCCCGCTCCCCTACTCTTTACTATGGCAACCAGGACTTTAGCGTCCTGGCTGCCATAGTATCCATTGACAAAAAGCTAAGCGTCGGATCCGGCGATGCGCGGAAACAACGTTTAGCTAAAGGCCGGATCCGGACTAATGCCCTTCAATGGGCATTAATTCCGGATCCGGCGTTACGGCATGTCTTCCGGATTTTTGGACGGAGACAAATCCGCAGCATGCTGCGCTTTTGTCAACGTCCAAAAAACGTTGACATACTGAACGGAAGACATCCTGATGCATCCTGAACGGATTTCTCTCCATTCAGGATGCATGGGGATAATCCTGATCAGTAGCTTTCCGTCCTAGAGCCCCGAGGACGGATCTCTAGGACGGAAAGCTAAAACGCTAGTGTGAAAGAGGCCTAAGTTCCCTATCAGTATGTCTTTAGAGACCCTGCCTTATGCCATATTCGTCAGGTAATGTATGGCTTCGAGTCAAACTAAGCACTCCGTCCTTTTTTCTCATTACCCAATAACGGTTTTATAAATGGGGATTATTGATGTAGTCAGTGCCGGCTCATGCAGCGTCCAGGTAGAAGAGGCTGCAGGACACAGAATGAAGTGTACAAGGCGAGGGATGGGATAAAAGTCACTCTACACCCGAGGTTACACATCTATTTATATACCGCAGAGAAGCCGAGGCACGCAGCGCATGCGCTTGTTTTCTATGTCAGTCCATTCGGTTTCAGGCTTGTATAACATAGTTGATGTGAATGACAAGACAGAATGAAGGGGTTCGTCACTTAATAAACTTTGGTGTTTTAATTTCTCACTGTTTTCAAGATCACTGCTTGCTGTCAGTGAACTATAATGTTCATGTTTCCACCAATATTATGGGAGCAGCTGTTTCGATCATAATTATAGATGTATCTACGGCTGTAAGATAAGGGCATCTGTGGCTGCAGTGGTGAACTCACCACGTCTCTGCGATGGTTACAATGACGATGGATGGCAGGGAGCTGAACTTTGTCTGCTTCCAGATATGAATCCAACAGGAATGTCAGTTCATAGGTATTTTACAGCTAAAATTAAGTTCAATGGTAAATCCAAAACTACCGTTAGGATATGCTATCAATGTCAGATGGGTACAGGTTCCAACTTTGCACTTATCTCTAGAACAGAGCCCCCAAAGCGAAGGAGAATGCATTATGGGAGTTCCGAAAAGAGCAAAGGAAGCGCGCTTGGCTATGTCCAGAACTCCCATAGAAATGAATGGAGAGCACACTGTGCAAGCGCAGCCACCTTGAGAACGCCTATAGAAGTGAATGGAGAGTGGCCGTGCTTGTGCTATGCGCTCTATCCACCAATGTATGAGATGGGCCAACCCCTTTAACCCTTTCCTGATACAGCAATTTTCCATTTTTGCATTTTTGTTTTTTGCTCCCTGCCTTCCCTGAACCATAACTTTTTTATTTTTCCATTCACATAGCCGTATGAGAGCTTGTTTTTTTGGGGAACAAATTGTTTTTCTGTTTAATTGTTGGGACTATTAGCTATTTGCACCTTAATATGGATCAAGTCACAGGATCATTATACCCCGAGGTCTTCTCTTACACACAGGAGGCTGAAGGGCGCATTTTACAAGGTATGAGAAGAGATGCCGCCTTTTTATCAACGCCATCCACTCTTGATCTGAAGAAAAGGTATGAATTTGAGTCTAAAAGATTGATAAACCTGAACTTGCATTTAATCACGCTTAGTGAATATCATCGTCTTCACAGGATACCACGTGGCATGCGGTCTAGGCTCATTACTCACATGAAACGCCTTCCCCGATCTCTGCCAGGGGCGGCGTTTCTGTTAGTAAACTGCAAGCTTCAAGGTTCCTGGACCTGATTTTTTTTCCCACTAATGCGGATTTTTGTGCTCGTTTACACAAATTTCTAATAAGTACGCACTGGACATTATTTTACTAAACATTGAATTTTGCAAAAAGAATCGGAATTAAAATCTTTATTGACGCAGGAGGGAATGGAAAAATATTTGTCTACTTGTAATATCCATTTTGAAAAGCTAAAAGGGGACTTCCAATCTACTAAACGGAAAAATGGCAAAAGGACATGGAGGATTATACTACAGGCTTTGTGAACTGCTGGCAAGGAAATAAAAAAAACGCAACAGAAAAGGGGAGGCTCCAAATATGGTTCGAACCCCTGCAAAACCCCAAAAAACTGGGATGGGGGACATCGGTTGGGGCTGTGCCTACCTCATCAACACATGTATCTTCTCCATCAACACAGACTGTTTCAGGAGACGAACATAATGCCTTTACCCCCACCACCCATTTTTTAGGTCAAGGCCCAGATCCAGCCAGACCAGACGAGGGGGCAGATGGCGGAAGAGACAAACAAGCGAGACCACAAAGGAACATGAATCTACGAAAGAAACAATAGTGGTAAATATTTCCTCTGTTCCCCTAACTCCTCAACAATTATATGTTTTAGAGAAGGGTTTATCTTTTCGTCCATTTGAAAAAACTGACTGGTTCCAATTAGAGCTGGATTTACATAGACTTTTTAGATCTATCATATTGAAGGTATGGTTTGACAAACAATCAGCTATAAATCAAGTTTTGACTGAATCACATGCTGAACTTAGACTTGATGATGTAGAACTTTATGCCAAAAGTGACTTCATGCCACCGATCAATCATGTCGCCGTTGACACTTTTATAAATGCGTTAAGATTTGATCTGGAACAATTGAAATCTTCAGGATCACTGGTTATAATAACAAAAGAAATTTGATAGTTGTTGAGACCAATGCCCTTAAGGAACTTTCCAAAAAGCCTTCTCTGACAATTAAACCTGCAGACAAGAGTGGGGCAGTGGTGGTTATGGATACTACGGATTACTTGTGTGAAATTTTCAGACAATTAAATGACGCAAACGTGTATCGCAAACTTGCTGGTGACCCCAAATTTGAAATATTTTGGATTTAACCAAAGATGAGGGAATCATAGATGATACATTACATTATTTTCTGTTGGTGGACCGTCCTAGAACACCTGTACTATATGTATTACCAAACATACATAAACTCTTGACATCACCTCCAGGTCGGCCGATCGTATCGGGTGTAGGATCCCTCTTTTCACAAATAGCTAATTTTTTCTGGATAGGATATTGGCCCCCCTTGTACATTCAGTAAAATCATACATATGTGATACAACACACTTTTAAAACCTAATAAGTGATATTCAACTTCCACCACAGGTCATCTTAGCATCATTTGATGTGGTGAGTTTATACACTTCAATTTCACATTCAAAAGGCATTGAGGCGGTTAGATGACTAAATGACACCTCTTATACCGCAAAGTACAAGGAATTCCTGATTTCATTACTCGAGGTTGTATTGACTTGTAACTACTTTATGTTCCAGGATGACTTTTTTTATTTAATTAAATGGGACCGCTATGGGGTCAAATGTGACGCCAAGTGACGCAAATATTTTCATGACGTATTTAGAGGATAGATTCATCTATGTGAGCCACCACTTCAGGCATGTCCTGAGGTGGTGGCGATACATAGATGAGGTCTTTCTCCTTTGGACAGGTACATCATCAGAATTGTATGAATTTAGGGAATTCTTGAATACCATAGATTCTGAAGTCAAATTTACAATGGTTGCATCAGAGTTGGAGATCCAATTTCTTGATCTAACGGTCAAGAGAGATGGAAATCATTTGATTACTGATTTATATATAAAGGCTACATATAAAAATACACTACTCCGATATGATAGTAATCATCCGAAGCCTATGTTAAAATCCCTCCCTTTCAGCCAGTTACTGAGGGTGAAGAGGATTGTGGGAAGTGAGATAATTTTGGACAATAGATTGGAGGAAATGGGGGACAAATTTATCAAAAGAGGATATCCCAAGAAACTTGTGAGGACACATATAAGGAGAGTTTCAGCTCTCTAGAACAACTCTCTTACAAGGGACACAAACCCAGGACCTAAGCCCAATCGTATCCCCTTTGTTTCTCATTTTACATCTGAGAGCACAAAAGTGGGAAACATTTTGAGAAAACATTGGCGTATATTAGGTAGTAATTTCACATACCGGAATTTAATATTCCTCCTCTCTTGTCTTATCGCCGCACACGTAATCTTAAAGACCAGTTGGTACACGCAGAGGCAGGTACAACGAAACGTACATTTCGGGCCTATTTCGGCTCTTCCAAAACGGGATGTTACCCATGCCATAATTGTATAAATTGCCCCCTTATGCTAAAGGGTTCTTCTTTTACACACCCTGAATCTAGGACAGTTTATAATATCAAGCATTTTTTGACTTGTGATTCAACATATGTAGTATATTTACTTGAATGCCCCTGCCACCTTCTTAATGTAGGAGAAACAACGTAGGGTGTCAAAACCAGACTTAATCAGCACAGATATAGCATTCGTGAGAAAAAACGTGACCTACCAGTATCTAAACATTTTACTGAGGCCAAACACACTGGAAGGGATTTACGTTTCAGGATCATAGCCCAGGTTGCCATGCCCAGACGGGCGGAGACAGAACAGCTATCCTAAAATGTTTTGGATTTACCATTTACTGATCTCGAAACCCAAAGGATTAAATGTAGAATTTAGGGTGACTTAATCCCAATACCTTTGATGTGTCTCCCATCTTGTTTCTTATGTGGGAAAAGACCAGTGCTCGATGTTATTTTTTTCTTTTTCTATTTTATTCTTAGGAATATTTGAAAAAAATCACAAACTTCTTTGTGAAGCCGCCACCCAACATGAAGTCCCTCTGTGTGTCAACCTTACTATTGTTATTTATTTTCCATGATGTTTTAAAAAAATGTTTTAACTGCATAACGAACTAGAATTAATTAAATATTTTTTTATGTATATGCACCACTGGGCGCCTTTTTGTCCCATACGAAAGATGGGTGACACTTATCACTGCCGCTTCCCTCTTATGGTTTTTTTGAGGAGAGGATACCATATGATGTGGGATTCTTGTCCCCTTGGGCGTCTGGGGGCTAAATAATCCTTTGTGGAACAGCATTTATCTTTATAGGAGATTTGGAGGGATGTAGTGGTCAGAGATTGGCGACATGGATAATGTCTCCAATCTCAAGTCCGCAATGGGTGAGACGCGATCTCCAGTTTTTACTAGCTTTTCCCATATAGACATCCCTTATCTCATCATGAACATCATAATTTTAGGGTTGATGACCCGTTTTAGTTGCCACATGTCTTGTTTTTTTCATTTCTATAGCTACTGCAGATAGGATATTGCGGTCCGCTTGGTCATGCGCAGTGAGTAGTATGTGTGCAGCGAGCTCCATCTCTTGTATGGGCTGAGACACTGGAACGTCTCCCTTGACACATGCGCGGGACGATCCGATGTTCTCGCGTGGCTTGAGGTCTGAGAACGCGTATTGAACATCATGGAACGCCAAGAGATTAGCACAGATAGGGCACTAATGTCGGTGAGCGCTTCATGAATTAAATTATATATATGCACTCTATTTGGCACAAGTGCACTTTAGGTTTTTAATTATGAATAATGAACTGCAAATATGGATTTTTATTAATTGGGGGGGATTAGGAATTTTGCACTGTGATTGATCATGTATATGGACATTGTGATAATGTTATGCACTACAATTGAGATCATGTTTTTATATTGGTTTTCACGTTCATTGATTAATGTAAATGATGTATACTTTGATACTTACCCTTATTTATACACATGTATTGAGCACTGTGATCACTGCTTGACAAAGGCTCCATGTAGATGAGCTGAAACGTTGCATGGGTTGAATAAATGATCCGCTTTTCCACTAAAGACCAGCCTTGTGACTTTTTTCTACTGCTCTGGCTGTGGATTGCTTCTGTCTGGAATCCTACAGGGATTTTGCACCTGGCAACTAGGTGTGCTGCTATTATTTTTCTGTTTAATTGTTGGGACTATTAGCTATTAGCACCTTAATATGAATCAAGTCACAGGATCATTATACCCCGAGGTCTTCTCTTACACACAGGAGGATGAAGGGCGCATTTTACAAGGTATGAGAAGAGATGCCGCCTTTTTATCAACGCCATCCACTCTTGACCTGAAGAAAAGGTATAAATTTGATTCTAAAAGATTGATAAACCTGGAATTGCATTTAATCACGCTTTGTGAATATCATCGTTTGCACAGGATACCACATGGCATGCGGTCTAGGCTCATTACTCACATGAAACGCCTTCCCAGATCTCTGCCAGGGGAGGCGTTTCTGCTTGTCCCCGATCGGCATTACCGCCTTTGCAGACATTAGCCGCGGGAGTCTGCTGTATGAAACAGCAGGTAACTGCTAGCTATGGCGGTCCGAAGCAGGAGCCATCTTAAAAGACCCGACAGCTAGCATACAGGTACAGCGTATGTTGTAAAGGGGGTTAAATCAGTTGTGTGATATAAACACGTACATACACACAGTACATGAGTAATATGGTGTTCAGACATACCGCCATAATTATGAAATACCTGTTCGATTTGTTCTGACATAGAAGTTCAGTAATGTGGGTGAAGCAAAGTGCAACTTTTACCTTTGTATTAAAAAATGAAGTGTCCCGAACACTGCTGGACAGATTGTGAGGACTTTAGTGGGGAGGGACAACCTATTGTCGGCGATGGAAGAGGGCGTATTGGAACCAAGGGGAGCAGACATTCCACTGTTGCGAGTCTTGCATAAGGTATGGTGGAAAGCTCGGCAGGTAGCGGGAATGCAGGGCTACTCTGCCTTTACCAAAATTTGCCCCAATCTCATATATACTGAACTAAACAAGGTTGTTGCAGTGAAGGCGTGGAGCCGTTTTGGGCTCCTGTATATACATCAGCTTTATGACGGTGACATTTTGAAAGATTATGCGAGGCTGCAGAGTGAGTTTCTGCTTCCTCATTCTCAATTCTATGTTTACTTACAACTGCGCCATGCTATCCGGGTACAGGGGAAGGTGGAGGCCATTAAACCTGCCTCCAAAAATGTTATCCTAGATTTAACGGGCTCTAAGGGATCCACCGGTGGAGTTATCTCTTTGCATTACAGCGGTCTCTTGGAGACGCAGATTAAAAAGCAGCCCCTCCGGTTGTATGATAAATGGAAAGAAGATATTCCTGGGCTGACTGAGGTGGAATGGAGCTCGGTACTGGAGGGGTTTACACAGGTGGCGGTTAGTGAGGCCCAGAGGATGTCGCAAGTTCTTCTACTTCACAGGGTGTACCGAACTCCAGCACTCCTTAAGAGAATGGGATACCGCCTAGATGATTTGTGTCCTAGATGTGGGGCTCCTAATGCCACGTTGATACACCTTATGTGGAACTGTCCCCGTTTACGGAGATATTGGAGGGAGGTGATGGTGATTCTATCGACAGTGTTTGGAACCCAAATTGAGGGGGTCGCTAAGCTGTGCGTCTTGGGCTACGTGGGTGATCTGCAGGTGCCTGCGGAACACAAATTGGCGATAACCCGTATTCTTTATCAAGCGAGGAAAGTGATTGCATACCACTGGATAGATGAGGATCCCCCTTTTGGGAGGGAAGTGGTTGCCAAAACTCACTGTCTGATTAAGTTGGAGAGATACGTTTACTTGAGGAGGAACGCTGTTAAAAATTTGATAAGATATGGGACAAATGGATCCAATTTTACAATTTGACTGAGTGATGTGGCATTGGGAGCCCTGTGGCGGGACTGTTCTCTCATCTTCTGTATTTGTAAATGTGGGGGACGTCTCTTGTAAGATTAATTTTTGATGCTCTTTGCTTGTTATGATGCATACCTGTGACCATAGTTGCCCTTCACCGGATGTACTGTACGTGCGTTACTCTCTTCGTTACATGGACATTATGATCCTGTCTTGAGGACTCGCTGCTGGATATATGTGCCTATGGACTGCGACATGACATAGAAGAGGTGGAGTGCTGCCGCCTCTTTATTTCTCGTGCCTTATTTTGGTATTATGGGACTCTGGGACCGTGGGGGGGGGGGGGTATGTTGTTACTCTTGTATATGTTTGAAAAAGTTTAATAAAAACTATCTGATCAAAAAAAATGAAGTGTCCCACAAAGAAATTAGAACTTTGTCAAAAATCTCACTAGAGTTTGCATACTTGGCTTAATGGTTATTTCTGGTATAAAAGGCACAATATGCTTATTGGTTACAACCTTCAAACAAGGCACAATAAGGAGAGGTTATTAATAAGTAAGTTCTGGAAAACCATTTTAACTACTCTCACAGTTCTCACTGGGATACCCGCTTACAGACTAGTTTTAAGACTCCACTGTTTCAGTAGCAACCCTCACAGTGCTCATGCAGGCACATCGCCAGACCTTAACAGCTTCGGACCATTAGTGGTCACATTGTTAGTTTACTGTCCACCTTGTGGCACGCAGTCTAGACCTCCCTTAGTATCTGCGCTCCTCCTCAGCTCTGCACCTCTGAGCCTCCAGTCTCTCTGTACTACTCACTACTACTGGTGATCAGGTCCTGGCCTACACCTCACACAGGCCATCAGCATACAGCACCACACATGGCAGCTTACACTTTCTATGAATGATGCCAAACTTCCTCCCTTTAAGGCTCTTACGTCACGTGTCCCCGTCTCCTGCTGGCACTATGATAGTACAGCACATGCACAGCCAGAAACAGGCTCTTAATGAGCCAAGCCCGTCCTCCGTACCTCCCCTGTACTACTTTCATTCCTTAGCACAGTCACAGTGCCAAACGAAACCTTAACCTGTCATCCTTCCAATCTGGAAACAACTCACACACATCTATTGCAGGCACCTTATTATAGGGCCATCTATGGCTGGCACATACTTATAGGTGCATCTGTGGCTGGCACACTGTTATAGAGGCATCTGTGGTTAGCACATTACTATAGAGGCATCCGTTGCTGGCAGATTACTATAGAGGCATCCGTTCCTAGCACATTACAATGGAGGCATCTGTGGTTAGCCCACTGTTATAGAGGAATCTGTAGCTGCAACATCACTATAGAGGCATCCGTGGTTGGCACATTACTATAGAGGCATCTGTGGCTGGCACATTACTATGGAGGCATCTGTGGCTGGCACATTACTATGAAGGCATCTGTGGTTGACACATTACTCTAGTGGCATCTGTGGCTGGCACATTACTCTAGTGGCATCTGTGGTTGGCACACTTATAGAGGCATCTGTGGCTGGCACATTACTATGGAGGCATCTGTGGTTGGCACATTAATAAAGAGGCATCTGTGGTTGGCACATTACTACAGACACATCTGTGGTTAGAAAACTGTTACATAGGCATCTGTGGCTGGCACAATACTTTGCAGGAATCCGTGGCTGGCACATTGCTATGGGATGAGATCGGTAGTGAGGTCGACACCACGAGTTGCTGCTGAGGTCGTCGAAATGTACTGAGCGCTAATGGTCAAAGCCTGAATGGTAGTTCTGATAGAAGAAATATTAATGGTATAGATATATAGTGAGCAAACGATGGTAAAAGTGCTCTGGGAAGAGAACAATGGGGAGAGACCCAAGTGAGCGGTCAGTGGTATAGAGATAGGGGTATGATATCTCTACAAAGATGACTCGTACTCACTTCACGAGGGGGGTGGACACAGGATAAAGCTCAAGACACCTGTGTCTAAAACCCCCCTGGCCAGGGTCGCATGTAGGAAATGTCCAAGTAACGGTAGCCAAGGCAGGCGTCTGGTCAAAAGGATTTTATTGGAGAAAAAACACTGGCCCAACGCGTTTCGGAGGTTAATAAGCCTCCTTCATCAGGGGTCTTCAGGGGTCTCTTGGAGTCTTCCAAAAATCTTTGGGAGGAGTTTCTCCAATAAAATCCTTTTGACCAGACGCCTGCCTTGGCTACCGTTACTTGGACATTTCTACATGCGACCCTGGCCAGGGGTTTTAGACACAGGTGTCTTGAGCTTATCCTGTGTCCACCCTCGTGAGTGAGATTGGTACATCAAGTGGAGGCATCCGTGGTTGGCACATTACTATAGAGGAATCTCTGGTTGGCAAATTACCATAAAAGCATCTGTGTTTGCCACACTATTATAGAGTCATTTGTTGCTGGCACATTACTATAAAGGCATCTGTCGTTGGAACACTGTTATAGTGGCATCTGTGGCTGGCATATTACTATGGAGGAATCTGTGGCTGGCACATTACTATAGAGACATCCGTGGCTGGCACATTAGTATAGAGGAATCTCTGGTTAGCACATTACTATAGAGGCACCCATGGCTGGCACATTACTAAAGAGGCATCTGTGGCTGGCACATTACTAAAGAGGCATCGGTGGCTGGAACCACACTATAGAGGCATATGTGCCTGCCACATTACTTTAAAGACATCTGTGATTGGCACACTGTTGTAGAGGCATCTGTGGATGGCACTTTACTATGAAGGCATGTGTGGTTGGCACATTACTATGGAGGCATCTGTGGTTGGCACACAGTTATAGAGGTATCTGTGGCTGGCACATTACTATAGAGGAATCTCTGGTGGGCACAATACTATGCAGGCATCTGTAGCTGGCACATTACTATGGAGGCATCTGTGGCTGGAACATTACTATAAAAGCATCTGTGGTTGGCACACTATTATAGATTCATTTATGGTTAATACATTACTATAGTATAGAGGGATCTGTGGCTGGCACATTACTTTGGAGGCATTTATGGTTTGCACATTACTATAACGACATCTGTGATTGGCATATTACTATGGAGGAATCTGTGGCTGGCACATTACTATAGAGGCATCCGTGGCTGGCACATTAGTATAGAGGAATCTCTGGTTGGCACATTACTATGGAGGCATTGGTGGCTGGAGCCACACTATAGAGGCATATGTGCTTGCCACATTACTTTAAAGGCACACTGTTGTAGAGGCATCTGTGGCTGGCACAATACTATGGAGGCATCTGTGGTTGGCACATTACTATGGAGGCATTTATGGCTGGCACATTACTATAAAGGCATCTGTGATTGGCACATTAGTATGAAGGCATGTGTGGTTGGCACACTGTTATAGAGGCATCTGTGGCTGGAACATTACTATAGAGGCATCTTTTGCTGGCACAGTACTATGGAGGCATCTGTGGTTGGCACATTACTATAGTGGCATCTGTGGCTGGCACATTACTATAAAAGGCATCTGTGGCTGGCACATTACTATAGAGACATCCGTAGCTGGCACATTACTATACAGACATCTGTGGCTGGCACACTTATAGAGGCATCTGTAGCTGGCACATTGCTATGGAGGCATCTGTGGTTGGCACACTGTTCCAGAGGCATTTGTGGCTGGCACATTACTATGGAGGCATCTGTGGTTGGCCGCTAACTATGGAGACATCTGTGGCTGGCACATTACTATAGAGGGATCTGTTGCTGGCACATTACTACGGAGGCATCTGTAGTTGGCACATTGCTATGGAGGCACCTGTGGCTGGCACACTGTTATAGAGGCATCTTTGGTTGGCACATTACTATGGAGGCATCTGTGGCTGGCACATTACTATAAAAGGCATCTGTGGTTGGCACAATACTATGGAGGCATCTGTGGCTGGCACAATACTATGGAGGCATCTGAGATTGGCACATTGTTATAGAGGCATCTGTGGTTGTCACATTACCATGGAGGCATCGATGACTGGCACATTACTATAGAGACATCTGTGATTGGCATGCTGCTATAGTGGCAACTGTGTTTGGCACAATACCATGGATGCATCTTTGGTTGGCAGATTACTATTGAGGCATCTGTTGCTGGCACATCACTATGGAGGCATCTGTAGTTGGCACATTACTATAGTGGCATATGTAGTTGGCACATTACTATAGTGGCATCTGTGGTTGGCACACTGTTATAGAGGCATCTTTGTTTGGCACATTACTATGGAGGCATCTGTGGCTGGCACATTTCGATAAAAGGCATCTGTGGTTGGCACAATACTATGGAGGCATCTGTAGCTGGCACAATACTATGTAGGCATCTGTGGTTGGCACATTACCATGGAGGCATCTGTGGCTGGAAAATTACTATGGAGGCATCTGAGGCTGACAAATTACTATAGAGGCATCTGTGGTTGGTACATTACTATAGTGGCATCCGTTGCTGACACATTACTATAAAGGAATCTGAGAATGGCACATTACTCTAGTGGCATCTGTGGCTGGCACATTACTATGGAGGCATCTGTGGCTGGAACTATACTATAGAGGCATCAGTGGTTGGCACATTATTATGCAGGCACCTGTGAATGGCACATATTATGAAGGCATCTGTGGTTGGCACATTACTATAGAGGCATCCGTGGTTGGTACTTAACTATAGAGGCATCTGTGGCTGGCACTTTACTATAAAGGAATCTGTGGCTGGCACATTACTCTAGTGGCATCTGTGGCTGGCACATTACTATGGAGGCATCTGTGGCTGGCACATTAATAAAGAGGCATCTGTGGCTGGCACATTACTACAGACACATCTTTGGTTAGAAAACTGTTACATAGGCGTCTGTGGCTGGCACAATACTTTGCAGGCATCCGTGGCTGGCACATTACTACGGAGGCATCTGTAGTTGACACATTACTATAGAGGAATCTCTGGTTGGCAAATTACTATAAGATCATCTGTGGTTGCCACACTATTATAGAGTCATTTATGGTAGGCACATTACTATAGAGGCATCCGTGGCTGAACATTATTATTAAGGTATATGTGATTGGTGCACTGTTATAGAGACATCTGTGGTTGGCACATTACTCTAGAGGCATCTGTTGCTGACACAGTACTATGGAGGCATCTGTGGTTGGCACATTACTATAGAGGCATCTGTGGCTGGCACATTACTATAGAGGCATCTGTGGCTGGCACATTACTATAGAGGCATCTGTGGCTGGCACATTAGTATAGAAATCTCTGGTTGGCACATTACTATAGCGGCACCCATGGCTGGCACATTACAATGGAGGCATCTGTGGCTGGCACATTACTAAAGAGGCATCGGTGGCTGGAACCATACTATAGAGGCATATGTGCCTGGCACATTACTATAAAGGCACTTGTGATTGGCACACTGTTGTAGAGGCATCTGTGGATGGAACTTTACTATGAAGGCATCTGTGGTTGGCACATTACTCTAGTGGCATCTGTGGTTGGCACATTACTATGGAGGCATCTGTGGTTGGCACACAGTTATAGAGGTATCTGTGGCTTGCACATTACTATAGAGGAATTTCTGGTTGGCACATTACTATGCAGGCATCTGTAGCTGGCACATTACTATGGAGGCATCTGTGGCTGGCACATTACTATAAAAGCATCTGTAGTTGGTACACTATTATAGAGTCATTTATGGTTGGCACATTACTATAGTGGCATCTGTGGCTGGCACATTACTATGGAGGCATCTGTGGTTGGCACATTAATAAAGAGGCATCTGTGGCTGGCACATTACTATGGAGGCATCTGTGGTTGGCACATTAATAAAGAGGCATCTGTGGCTGGCACATTACTACAGACACATCTGTGGTTAGAAAACTGTTACATAGGCGTCTGTGGCTGGCACAATACTTTGCAGGCTTCCGTGGCTGGCACATTACTATGGAGGCATCTGTAGTTGGCACATTACTATAGAGGAATCTCTGGTTGGCACATTACTATAAAAGCATCTGTGGTTGGTACACTATTATAGAGTCATTTATGGTTGGCACATTACTATAGCATAGTGTGATCTGTGGCTGGCACATTACTATAGAGGCATCTGTTGCCTCTATATCTGGTTCTAATATAGTGTCCATAATCTGTGGTGTTCTGTAACCAATAGTGTACAACATCTGCAAACAGTGTCTGTTTTACAAATTCGAATAATCTGGGCATAATATAGTGTCTGGCACATTACTATAGAGGCATCTGTGGTTGGCACACTGTTATAGAGGCATCTGTGGTTGGCACATTACTATAGTGGCATCTGTGGCTGGCACATTATTATAAAAGGCATGTGTGTAGCACATTACTATAGAGGCATCTGTGGCAGGCACATTACTATAGAGGCATCTGTGGCAGGCACATTACTATAAAAGGCATCTGTGTCTGGCACATTACTATACAGGCATTTGTGGCTGGCACACTGTTATAGAGGCATCTGTAGCTGGCACATTGCTATGGAGGTATCTGTGGTTGGCACACTGTTACAGAGGCATTTGTGGCTGGCACATTACTATGATGGCATCTTTGGCTGGTACATTACTATAAAAGGCATATGTGGTAGGCACAATACTATGGAGGCATCTGTGGCTGGCACAACAATATGGAAGCATATGTGGCTGGCATGTTACTATGGAGGCATCTTTGTCTGGCACATTACTATGGAGGCATCTGTGGCTGGCACATTACCATGGGGACATCCGTGGCTGGCAAATTACTGTGGAGGCATCTGTGGTTGGCACATTACTTTAGAGATATCTGTGATTGGCATGCTGTTATAGAGGCATCTGTGGTTGGCAGATTACTATGGAGACATCTGTGGCTGGCACATTACTATAGAGGCATCTGTAGTTGGCACATTACTATTAGGCATCTGTGGCTAGCAAATTACTAAAAAAGGCATCTGTGGTTGGCACAATACTATGGAGGCATCTGTGGCTGGCACAATACTATGGAGGCATCTGTGGTTGGCATGTTACTATGGAGCCATCTGTGGTTGGAACATTACTATGGAGGCATCTGTGGCTGGCACATAACTAGGGAGGCATCTGTGGTTGGCACATTACTATGGAGGCATCTGTGGTTGGCACATTACTATGGAGGCATCTGTAGTTAGCACATTACTATAGTGGCATCTGTGGTTGGCACATTACTATGGAGGCATCTGTGGTTGGCACATTACTATGGAGGCATCTGTAGTTAGCACATTACTATAGTGGCATCTGTGGTTGGCACACTGTTATAGAGGCATCTTTGGTTGCCACATTACTATGGAGGTATCTGTGGCTGGCACATTACTATAAAAGGCATCTGTGGTTGGCACAATACTATGAAGGCATCTGTGGCTGGCACAATACTATGGAGGCATCTGTGGCTGGCACAATACTATGCAGGCATCTGTGGTTGGAACATTACTATAGAGGTATCTGTTGCTGGTACAGTACTATGGAGGCATCTGTGGTTGGCACATTACTATAGTGGTATCTGCTACAGAGGCATCTGTGGCTGGCACATTACTATGGAGGCATCTGTGGTTGGCAGATTACTATGGAGACATCAGTTGCTGGCACATTACTATGGAGGCATCTGTGGTTGGCACAATACTATGGAGGCATCTGTGGCTGGCACAATACTATGGAGGCATCTGTGGCTGGCACAATACTATGGAGGCATCTGTGGCTGGCACAATACTATGGAGGCATTTGTGGTTGGCACATTACTATGGAGGCATCTGTGGTTGGCACATTACTATGGAGGCATCTGTGGTTGGAACATTACTATGGAGGCATCTGTGGCTGGCACATTACTAGGGACTGGCATCTGTGGTTGGCACATTACTATGGAGGCATCTGTTGCTGGCACATTACTACGGAGGAATCTGTAGTTGGCACATTACTATAGTGGCATCTGTGGTTGGCACATTACTATAAAAGGCATCTGTGGTTGACACAATACTATGGAGGCATCTGTGGTTGGCACATTACTATAGAGGCATCTGTTGCTGGTACAGTACTATGGAGGCATCTGTGGTTGGCACATTACTATAGTGGTATCTGTGGTTGGCACTCTGCTACAGAGGCATCTGTGGCTGGCACATTACTATGGAGACATCTGTGGCTGGCACATTACTATGGAGACATCTGTGGCTGGCACATTACTATGGAGGCATCTGTGGTTGGCACAATACTATGGAGGCATCTGTGGCTGGCACAATACTATGGAGGCATCTGTGGCTGGCACAATACTATGGAGGCATATGTGGCTGGCACAATTTTATGGAGGCATCTGTGGCTGGCACATTACTATGGAGGCATCTGTGGCTGGCACATTACTATGGAGGCATCCGTGGTTGGCAAATTACCATAGAGGCATCTGTGATTGGCAGACTGTAATAGAGGCATCTGTGGTTGGCACATTACTATGAAGACATCTGTGGCTGGCACATTACTATAGAGGCATCTGCGATTGGCACACTGATATAGAGGCATCTGTGGCTGGCACATTACTATAGAGGCATCTGTTGCTGGCACAGTACTACGGAGGCATCTGTGGTTGGCACATTATTACAGAGGCATCTGTGGCTGGTACAATAACTATAGAGGCATCTATTGCTGGCACAGTACTATGGAGGCATCTGTGGTTGGAACATTACTATAGTGGCATCTGTGGCTGGCACACTGTTACAGAGGCATCTGTGGTTGGCACATTACTATGATGGCATCTGTGGCTGGCACATTACTATGATGGCACCTGTGGCTGGTACATTACTATAAAAGGCATCTGTGGTTGGCACAATACTATGGAGGCATATGTGGCTGGCATGTTATTATGGAGGCATCTTTGGCTGGCACATTACCATTGAGGCATCTGTGGTTGGCATATCACTATAGTGGTATCTGTGGTTGGCACTCTGCTACAGAGGCATCTGTGGCTGGCACATTACTATGGAGACATCTGTTGGTGGCACATTACTATGGAGTCATCTGTAGTTGGCACAATACTATAGAGCTATCTGTGGCTGGCACAATAGTATAGAGTCAGTTATGGGTGGCACACAATATTCTGAAGGGCACTGTGTTATGCTGGTCTCACTTCTCTGCTGTCAACTCCGGCGGTCTGATCCGGCAGAAGAACCGACGTTCACCGTATCCAATATGGCCGGATAGCACAGCCGGATCCCCATTCACCTTAATGGCAACCGTCAAATATGCCAACCGTCAGTCGGACAATCCATTCTGCGTATACTATTTTTTTTGTCCGGCTGACAGCCGGCATGCACGGCAGATAGAGTGACCGGATTACAGTGCCGGAGCTCACAGTGCAGATGTGAACCCGGCCTTATGATGCTTCACATAACAGGTCAATGACTGATCCAGCTCTGCTCATCTGCACACACCTCGGAGACTCTTTGCTCTTTCCTTGTGCAATCCTCCCCCAGCTAATTGCCCTGCTTCGTGCCTGCACCCTCCTCCCTCCCCGGCACTGCTGCGCTCCTTCCCCTCCTTGCAGCAGTCAGTGGGAGCTGTCAGCTGGAGCATCCTAATAATAACACACAATTTGTCAGGTTCGGCTCCTTCAGTGCATTTCAATGAGGCACATTAGTCCTGGCACCTCTGGATGGGGGAGGGGGGTACAGCCGGGCTGCACCTGTCTCCAGGTGGAAGGGCGGCTGCATCCTGCCCTCCTCCCATCCTGACTGGAGGGGGTGTGGAGGAGAAATCAGAAGCCAGGCCCTGCAGCCTTGGGAAAGGCTATCAGCAAGGTTATAAATGACTCCTCTTTGCCCTCCCCCCATCTGGCTGTGCTGAGTGGTTTCACCCGATGCTCTGTTGTAAGAGCAGCTCTCAATCTGGTACCCAGAGCCTCAGCATCCCCATCGCTCCTGCATCCTGCCATACAGCCTCTGCCCTGGCACCCACACCCACCTGCAGAGCCTGGCATGCCGGACACAAGGTAAAGAGGACAACGCATTTTAACCCCCTGTTTCCCCCATACTCCTTCTCAAAGGTGTGGCCATTTTGTCCTGGAAATCCTTGCCCCCCCACCCCCTTCCTACAATGTATATATTTCCTTGTATGTGCTGTTATTACATGCCCCGCTCAGCTGGCACTGTATTTCATGTGTGTGGCAGGAGCCGGGAACAGGGCCGGGCATCGTCCTGCTGCATTATCCCCTGCCTCTCCTCTACACTATGACCTTGGAATATAAAATAGCCAAAATCGACCATCACTGGGGGCAGCGGGCGCTGGTAGAATGATGCCCGGTGGTATGGGCTCATCCTGGAGCCGGGCATGATGCAGGGGTCATCATGCATGTCTCCTTACATGTGTGTATGCGGGCACGGGTGCGGGCCATGGACTGGGTGTATGAAGAGGTCACGCATCCTCCAGTGTAAATGTATGGTGTGTATGGCTGTAGAATTATCTGGATAATCTCATCTCATGTCTATTCATCTATCTATCTATCTATTATCTATCTATCTATCTATCTATCTCATATCTATCTATCTATCTATCTATCTATCAATCATCTATCTATCTATCTATCTATCTATCTATCTATCTATTATCTATCTATTATCTATCTATTATCTATCTCTCTATCTCTCTATCTCTCTCTATATTTCTATCTATCTATCTATCTCTCTCTATATTTCTATCTATCTCTCTCTATATTTCTATCTATCTATCTATCTATCTATCTATCTATCTATCTATCTATCTCTATCTATCTCTCTATCGCTCTCTCTCTATCTCACTATCTCTCTATCTGATATCTATCTCATATCTATCTATCTCATATCTATCTCTCTACCTATCTATCTCTCTACCTATCTATCTATCTATCTATCTCTCTCCCTACCTATCTATCTATCTATCTCATATCTCTCTCTCTCTCGCTCTATCTCTCTATCTCTCTCTCTCTCTCTATCAGCACTCTTGCTGTCCCCCTCTTCAGTCTGGAATGACCTTGACGTTCTCTATACTTTATGGTAAGGTACACAGCTTGTAATGGTTTGTGTAGTCTTCTAGCACTGAGCCGCCTCCGTCGCTTGCTTTGGGAATATCCACCCCCAGGCTCAGGACCAGGACGGCTACATGTTGCGGTGCGTTTCATTTCCATGGCCTGGGGCAACATATACCTTACTGGAGGATCCTTATAATCAATCTCCTGCGGTGCCATAATTAGTATGATGGGTAAAAACCTCATTTGTATATTACATGTGTATATGAGCCATTTGAAGGCCACAGCAGAGCACAATGGGGCTGATTTACCACCTGACTTTGTTGCCTATAACAACCAATCAAAGCACAGAGTTCATTTTTCAGGAGCAGCCTGTGAAATAAAAGCTGCGCTGTGATTGGTGGCTCTGGGCACCATAGGCAGTTTTACTTTCCGTTTTCATCACTCTCCCCCATTGTCTGTGTTGCCCCACAGCAACCAATCACAGAGCAGCTTTCATTTTTCTACATCCCAGTTTGAAAAGACAGCTGCACTGTGATTGGTTGCTATGGGCGACAAAGACGTTTTTCCAACGTCCAATGTCGCGGGTATCTATTAACCCCCTCGTATTGCGGGTTTCCTGGCATCATGTATGACAAATTGTGTTTTGACCCAAGAACCAGGCCCGACACTGGGGAAGGACAAGTCCCAGTATGCCATTGGGAAGTCATGTTGGGATTTGTAGTCTCTAGATATGTAACCACGACATTCCAATGTGTTTAACCAGTTGTCAGAGGCCTAGTATCTAGACAGTTGTCAGATTCTCTAGAAACAGGGACCTTCGGCACTCCAGCTGCTGTGAAACTACAACTCCTAACATCTACACTTTCTTGGCTGTTCTTCTAACTTCCATAGAAGAAAAAGGAGGATTCTGGGAGTTGTAGTTTCAGGACAGCTGGAGTGCCGGGGGTTGCTGATCCTTGTCCTAGAGTAATGGCATTTGGGGTCCCCGTACATCTTACTCTTTTCTCCTCCACTAATGCTCCAGGGCCCCGATTACTAAATCTGTGACAGGGCCCCCACTTGCAAAGTGTCTTCTTATGTGGCAGGTTTTTTTTGGGGGGCCCCATAGGGTTGATTTATCAGGCTGTCTGAGAATAGTGGTACCAAAAAGCCGCAGCATTTTGCACGTTGCCCATTTTGCGCAACAAATTGATGGACATTTTGTCCTGTAACCCCGCATTTGCAACTTTTGTAAAAAGGATGCTTGGGAAGGGAGGGGCATTGCCTACGTGGCCATGACGTGAAGGACACACCCGTCGTCCATGCCACCTCCTATCTGTGGTAGTGTTAGAAACACAAAGCCATGGTCCTTTGATTGGGGCGATTTCCTTCACGCGGCCCGGAAATTAATCAAGTGACCCGGCCCTAGAACGCCTGGAGAGTGCGGGATGAAGTCTTGTGATTTTGGTCCTTCTGGGTTTGCCAAGATGGATGATGAATCCGCTATTACATACAATACAGGCCGTATGATGGGCAGTGAGCAGCCACACAGCTGCACTATATACACGGATATATACCCTATTGCTGTAATCTAAGACTGCGCCAATGCCACCCATTACTGAAGGCGGAAGTCACCAGGGCTGCCTGAATGCTGTGCCAAATCCATTAGCCCCTCCCCCGAGGAGTACTATTCATATATTATTGAGCCTCTCACCTGCTGCTGAAATGTGAAAATACAGCGGAAACACTTGTGGGAGGGGAAAATGTCCGATGGATCGGAGGATGGCGATTTATTTCAGGACGTTTATGGAATTCACTTTTGGTATATGACAAGGATGGAGGAGGTTCCCTCATAGCGCTGTGCGGGCACCTCTTCATATACTGTATACACAATCTGCCTTCCTGATAAAGGGCTCATCGGACTTATGATGGAGAATTATGTAGACATTGTATGGCAGAATTATTTAGGAATTGTATGGTGGTATTATTTAGGAGCTGTACAGCAGTGTTATGTGGGCACACTATTGTGGTATTATTTGGTAGCCCATATGGCAGAATTACATGGACACTGTATGGCAGTACTATGTGGGAGCTGCACAGCAGTGTTATGAGCTACCAAATAATACTACAATAGTGTGCCCACATATGGCAGAATTACATGGACACTGTATGGCAGTACTATGTGGGAGCTGCACAGCAGTGTTATGTGGGCACACTATTGTGGTATTATTTGGTAGCCCATATTGCAGAATTACATGGTCACTGTATGGCAGTACTATGTGGGAGCTGTACAGCAGTGTTATGTGGGCACACTATTGTGGTATTATTTGGTAGCCCATATTGCAGAATTACATGGACACTGTATGGCAGTACTATGTGGGAGCTGTACAGCAGTGTTATGTGGGCACACTATTGTAGTACTATTTGGAAATTGTATAGTGGTCATTTTTGGAGCTGTATAGCACATTATTAAAACACTGTACAGCAGTATAATTTGGGCAATATATAGTAGTATTATTTCACAGCTGTATGGCAGTGTTAAAAGGACACTGCATAGCAGTATTATTTCTGATTTGTATGGTGGCATTATTTGGGAGTTGTGATATTATGTTGGCACTGTATGTCAGTATTAGTTGAGCCCTATATGGCACCATTATTTGGTCTCTGTATAATGGGGCCACTTACCATGTTTTGCCTACGGACCCTCACAGACCCTGATCCTTTCCAGAATGTAATAACACGTTGTGTCACATAATTCCCCTCTGTCACACAGGACACCATTTTGTGGCACATAAGATAATTCTGGGGAAAGTTCTAGTCTTTGAGCCAAAATGTTGCATTTAGATCATTATTCTGAATCACTATATACGGATTTCGGAAGTATCACAGATCACTGCCTTGTACTACTTTGTGATATACATTGTCATTTTATGATACAGAATTTAGTTTTGTGTCTTTAAAATTGCTAAAACTCATTTTTTTGTACTAATTGTTCTGTTTATGAACAGAAGAGCATAGAAACGCAGGTTCACAATGCCCAGGGTGAAGGTAATGGGGCCCCTGAAGTGGGCACAACTCTGTATGGGTTCTATGGCCTATCTATAGATGTATCTATGTGTCCTATCCACTACGTAGAAGACTCCACAGAACTGGAAAATAATATCCTTCTAGGATAATGTTGCATGGCTCTACGTTTTACGCGCTCATGGTTTTGGTAAGGCACAATATGTGTTGTGTTAGCAGGATGCAGGAGTGTTATCGCGGGGCAGGCGGCACGCAGTTCTCCGTGCACATCACTTAGCTGTCGGGAGTGTGCTGGTGATCTATTCTTAGAGGCGCAGCAGCATGGGAGGTGTGAGGTCTGCGTGTAACAGTGTGTACGGAAATCAGATATTTATAAGGACTACTGCACCAACGCAGCTCTGCAATGGCCACCTTACCACTAAGGGTCAGGGCACAATGGTGGACGCTCACCTCACCCATTTCCTATCGTACCCTTATCATTCTTGCATTTACTTGTTGGCGTACACCCTGGCGATTGTAAAAGATCAAAGTGGGCCCCACTATGGGGCTGGGTTTTGTCCCTCTCTGTCCCTTTACCTGAACCTTGGCCAATTCTCAATTCTATGTTAGATAACAATGTAGTTCCTTTTTACCCAGTACACGCACCCGGCCACAATGATTGGGATCAGCGATGACGCAGAACCCTGTCATTTAACCCTTAGGATGCTGCTGCCAGTAACGACCACTGCATCTGTGGGGTTAGGCAGGGGGAGAGGGTTTATAACAACAGCCTGGGGCCTGTTTCTAGGCCGTTCACAAGGCTAAAGTCGTCAGACCTCGGGCAAAACATGGAGGCAGTGTCTAAAATGTTTAATCTGTAACCAGCTGCAAGCTTGCTACCGGGGAATACAAGTGCACCACGGTATATGACAGCGCTATAGGGACAGACAGGCTGATAGAGATGTGATAGCAAAACAAAGCAGAAACAGTGACCGGGTCTTTTAATCATTACGCTTTTTAATATAAATAATGTGGGAATAAAGTAATGTAGGGAAAGGTACCCTGAGTGATTAATGTAAAAAAGGGCAAACTATGGGTTAACCATAACCCGACATTTATCAGGGTCAATGTGAACTGCATCGCACACGAGACATGGCTCAACAGGCAGCGTCAGAATCCCATAGACCACAATAGTGTTTGATTGCTTTCTATGGAACAAACAATCAGAAAATCGAATGTTCAAGTCCACTAAGGCTACTTTCAGACTTGCAGCAGAGGGATCCGGCAAGCTGTTCCTTCGCCGGAACTGCCTGCTGGACCCGGCAATCTGTGTTGAAACGGACAGCATTTGTAGATGGATCCGGATGCGGATCTGTCTCACAAATGCATTGCAAGAACGGATCAGTCTCTCCGGTTGTCATCCGGAGAAACGGATCCATTATGTATTTTTTTTTACATTTTTTTAAGTCTGCACATGTGCAGACCGGAAGAACAGATCCGTCAGTGCGGTATTTTTAATGCCGGATCCGGCACTAATACATTCCTATGGAAATTAATGCTGGATTTTGCATTCCGGCATGTGTTCCGGCATTTTGGAGCGAGAAAAAATTTCCTCCATCCAAAACGCAGTACAGTGACTGAACTGAAGACATCAGATAAAACTGAAGCGCTTTTGTTTCCGATATTGAGCCCCGACGACAGAACTCAATGCCGGAAAAGAAAAACGCTAGTGTCTAAGTACCCTAAGGGGACTAAAAGTTACTGTGTAAAAAGTTAAAAATAAATAAATAAGAAGAAATTCAAATCAACCCTCCCTTCCCTAATTTTACATCTAAAAATAAACAAACAATAAAAGAAATATAAAATGATGAACTATTTAATTATAAAAAATATTTTTCCTGCGCAATGAATGCCATAACAAGGGGGGTGGGGTGTCGCCATTATTGGTTACCTTGTCGTCCCCCGCCCCCAAAAGATCAAATAATAGTGATCAAAAACTCATACGTACCCCAAAAATGGTGCCAAAAAAAACTACAGTTCGTCTCACAAAATTTAAAAACATTACTGCTGTCAGAAAATGGCAATGCAGAGAAAATTTAGATTTTATAGAAAGATTTTATTTTTTCAAGCAGTAGTAAAAAAGTAGTAAAACAAGAAAAAAATTGTACTGACCCTCACAATAAGAACGTCATGTCATTTTTAGCGCACAGAGAATGCCGTAATTTTAAAATCCAAACAACCTAGCCAGAATTGTGTTTTGTGTTTTTTTTTTGTTTCAACCCACTAAATGTTTTCCCCTTTTTCCAGTACAAGACATGGTACATTTAATGGTACCATTAATAAATACCCCTCAAAAATAAGCCCTCAAATGGTCATGTGAACAGAAAATAATAAATGGCTCCTGGAGTGCGGGGAGGAAAAGACAAAAATAGAACAACAAAAATGGGCCCAGATCCTTAAGGGGTTAAACAGCTTTTCCCAAGTCATGTAAATAAAGCTTAAAGTGCGCCTGTCACCACTAATGACTCGTCCGTTTTCGTAAATACTTGTATTCCTATAAAACAATGATTCCGGGGGCATCTGTTATGCCATTCCTCTGTTATTACTCCTTGAAATGCATAAATAACACAGCACAGTCTGACATGGTTAGCACTGAATCCACAGTGTGATGGTGTGTAAGGACACACCCCCAATCGGTAACATCCAGGCGTTCCAGGAGAAGTGACAGAGAAGAGAGCCACACCTGCCCGCTGGTCGTATGTGGTATTGCAGCTCAGCTCCGTTCACTTCAGTTGGGCTGCAGTACTAGACCTGACTCATGGAGAGGTGTGGTTCTGTTCCTGCTCCTGTACAACTCCTTTAATTTTCAAGATGTCTGCTTGCTGTCAGTGACTGAGAAATTTACAAAAAACCCATCCAGTCCTTGTCCAACTGACACAAGAGAGAGCTCCATGCCCCTGTAGCAAGCCATGCTCCGATGAGACCACCCCATGATAGCCACCGGATGTGACCCTTTAATGACGATATAATGCAAGCTGCTTACTGAGGATATAATACACTGCAATATTTCTGAGCTGAAGTGTATTATGCCTCCGACAGGGGCTATACAGGGATGTCATACTTGTGGCCCTCCAGCTGCTGCAAAACTACAACTATTAGGACATGCTGGGAGTTGTAGTTTTGCAACAACTGGAGGGAAACGAGTTTGACATGTGCTGGGTCACGTCGCCTATGAGGTGAAAGAGCAAGACCCCTTATCTGTCTAACCACACTGGCTTCCTTAGAAACCCATCAGCACCCAGCGATCACGTCGTGGGGAACCTATGGGGTGACGGAGGGAGCTCCCTCTGTCTAACCACACTGGCTTCCTTAGAAACCCATCAGCAGCCAGCGATCACGTCGTGGAGAACCTATGGGGTGACGGAGGAAGCTTCCTCTGTCTAACCACACTGGCTTCCTTAGAAACCCATCAGCACCCAGCGATCACGTCGTGGGGTACCTATGGGGTGACAGAGGGAGCTCCCTCTGTCTAACCACACTGGCTTCCTTAGAAACCCATCAGCACCAATCGATCACGTCGTGGTGAACCCATGGGGTGACGGAGGGAGCTCCCTCTGTCTAACCACACTGGCTTCTTTAGAAACCCATCAGCACCCACAGAGATCGCGTCGTGGGGAACCTATGGGGTGACGGAGGGAGCTTCCTCTGTCTAACCACACTGGCTTCTTTAGAAACCCATCAGCACCCACAGAGATCGCGTCGTGGGGAACCTATGGGGTGACGGAGGGAGCTTCCTCTGTCTAACAACACTGGCTTCTTTAGAAACCCATCAGCACCCAGCGATCATGTCGTGGGGAACCTATGGGGTGACGGAGGGAGCTCCCTCTGTCTAACAACACTGGCTTCTTTAGAAACCCATCAGCACCCAGCGATCACGTCGTGGGGAACCTATGGGGTGACGGAGGGAGCTTCCTCTGTCTAACAACACTGGCTTCCTTAGAAACCCATCAGCACCCAGCAATCACGTCGTGGGGAACCTATGGGGTGACGGAGGGAGCTCCTCTGTCTAACAACACTGGCTTCCTTAGAAACCCATCAGCACCCAGCGATCATGTCGTGGGGTACCTATGGGGTGACGGAGGGAACTTCCTCTGTCTAACAACACTGGCTTCCTTAGAAACCCATCAGCACCCAGCGATCACTTCGTGGGGAACCTATGGGGTGACGGAGGGAGCTTCCTCTGTCTAACAACACTGGCTTCCTTAGAAACCCATCAGCACCCAGCAATCACGTCGTGGGGTACTTATGGGGTACTGGAGGGAGCTCCCTCTGTCTAACCACACTGGCTTCCTCAGAAACCCATCAGCACCCTGTGATCCTGCCATGGAGGAGCCTATGAGGGATTTCCATAATGTCAAACTGCACCAGCACCCTGTGATTGGTGATTGTGGGGGCACCTATGGGTGTCTGTTCACACCTGATTACTTGGAAACTCATTAGCTCCTGAAGCGGTTTGTGATCAGTGCATAACTCTCGCGCTGTGAATGCATATTCGAAGACGCCAAGGAGTTAAAAGATGAACGTTTCCATTCACTGAGTGCAAGCAGAGATCTTGTACAGTGTATTTACAGTCCCTTATTGCCGCATTAACATAAAACTGTAATACTCCAGTCTTCGTGACATTCTCCATGTGATAAACTGTGTATGGCGCAGCTCCAAAGGGACGACGTATAGAGAAGATTTGCTGCTGCGCAGCATTAATACAGCAGGCTGCGTACACCGCCGTTGTGGGAACGTGACAGGAATAGTAATGGTAGCGTGCCTGTGTCTTGCAGTCATGCCTGGGTCACTGTGATGGGGGCATTAATCAGGGAGCGGGGCCTCTAGGACATGCCCAGTGAGGTTCCAGCTTCCGAAGTATAATATAGCTGCGCCGATAGAACCTTGTGAGGCCATTACGACGTCTGTAGGGAGCTGCAGAAGAGATGAAGCGTTTCTTCGTTCCTTGTACTGACGCATTTCGGAGACTTTGGATGTCATGTGCCATTTAATAGCAGTTTGTCAGATGCAACCGGCAAATTACAACCCTTCTTACATGCTCCCTGACAGTAACAAGGATGGTAACAGGGTTCTTCAGGAAGGTAATATCACTGGTACAGACAAGTAACCCAATTATTTTGTGGTTTTGCTCTTGAACATCATTTTAGTGTTGAATTCTATTTGTAATGTAGAGTAATTCGGAAAAAAGGTTTATGCTCCATTCACATCCAGAGCTGCACTCGACGTTCCATGGGCTTCCTGCTCCTTGCAGCTGCTGCCAACGTCTGAGGAGCATTGTGGGCATGACATGCTTATACCACACACTGTACAGTGCACTGCGGCAGTAGAAATGTGAGGGGGGAGTGCTCCCAATGTTGTGGAGGGTCCAAATTGATAGGAGGAGGGGCCAGCAATACCTTAGTGCAGCACAAAATACCGCCCAAGCAGAACCAAATCCCCCTGAGGACGGCGATACCTGCGGCAACCAGTCCGGTGTATAAGCACCAGAAGCTTCTAGCATTAAATTAATGCTGAGAGCATACCCGGCCGGCAGTCATAAGGAGGGCTAGGTGGCCATCTTGTAGGGTCCATGGCCAGTGCACCCCTGATAACACCGCAGATAACAAGGATAACTCTCCAAGTACAGGTAATGTAGCTGACGTTAGGTGCAGTCCTATGGAAATAAGATCCCTGTGTAAATAACACTATCCTCCCTCCAGCCCCTCCAACATACAGTCCCATGTAAATACACTATCCTCCCTCCAGCCCCTCCAACATACAGTCCTATGTAAATAACATGATCCCCCTCCCCCAGCCCCCTCCAACATACAGTTCCATGTAAATAACATGAATCCCCCCCAGCCCACTCCAACATACAGTCCCATGTAAGTAACATGAATCCCCAGCTCCCTCCAACTTACAGTCCCATGTAAATAACATGAATCCCCAGCCTCCTCCAACATACAGTCCCATGTAAATAACATGAATCCCCAGCCTCCGCCAACATACAGTCCCATGCAAATAACATGAATCCAATCCCTCAGCCCCTCCAACATACAGTCCCATCAACATAACATTACTCCCTCCTTTCATCTCCTTCCAACATACAGTCCCATGTAAATAACATGACTCTCCTCCCCCAGCCCCCTCCAACATACAGTCCCATGTAAATAACATGACTCCCCTCCCCCAGCCCCCTCCAACATACAGTCCCATGTAAATAACATGAATTCCCTCCCCCAACCGCCTCCTACATACATTCCTAAGTAAAAAAAAAACATTTTCTCTTCCCCCCAGACCCCTACAACATACAGCCCCCACCTCCACAAAGCCCTTGCTACCTTGTGGTCTGGCCACCCCTTCTTGTTCCCTGGTGCCCAGACTGTTTGGCGGTATTGCTGTCCTGACGCTACTCTGCTCGCTGATGGCGGCACTGGTGGGTCAGTGAAGTTGTCCAATGATATGTCAGGGACGTCACTAAGGGCGGGCGCTGCCTGGCTGCTAGTAGAAGCAGTGTCACGCCCCAGTGGAGGGGGTGACAGTGAAAAGGCAAATCAGAAGCAGGGAGGGAGTGCCGCCAAGCATGGGTATCCGCTGACGGCAGTGCCCCGCAGCATTCAGTCCCTTTCTGCCATTATCTGGGTGCTGCAGGCGCTGCTCACCTCACGAAGACTAAATAAACTGCAGTGGCGGTCTGGATTCGACCGACGGGCCTTGAGTTTGACATAAGTGGCCTACAAGATCTAGTGGCCTCTAGGTGGTATGAGCCAATTAATTGGTCTCCATTATAAAGGGGTTAACCTGGATCAGAAAAACATATCTACTTTGTTTTTTTGTAAAAAAAACAGCACCACAGCCGTCCACAGGCTGTGTGTGGTATTAAAGTGAATGGAGCTGAGCTGCAGTACCACATACAGCCTATGGACAGGCGTGGCGCTGTTCTTGGAAGTAAGCCATGCATTGTTAACCGAGTTTGTGTCTGTAGTCATACTGCAAGGGTAATTGGTGAGAAATTTTAGTATTTTCAGTATTGTACAAACCTAAAAGCGCCATCTAGATATTTATAACCATGAAAAACAAACAAATCTTTTCTTTTCAAAGTTTTCTGGCAGAAAATTGGATCATAAACCAGTTTTTTTGCGCAGTTTTAACGATAAGAAAACAGTTTACTAACACAAGATCCACTTACCTGAAGCCTTCATATGAAGTCAGCAGACACATCCATCCAGGCAGGAGTGATCACTGACTGAGAGAGTGCTCCTATTCACTGACAGCAGGCAGAGATCCTGAAAATGACAAGGGATTGAAACATAAAAGTATATTACAACTTATTGATTGATTTAGCTTTAATGAAAGGGGGTGTCTGGATTACAAAACCCATTTTCATTCACCCTTACAGGGAATTCGGAGTTAAAGGGGGTGGCCCGTCTCCCACTTCGGTGGCATTTCGCTAGGACGTGCCACCAATACCCGATACGTGCGTTTCCCACATCTGCAAAGTGAACAAGGGCACACTGTGAGAGGTAGAAGCAGGTCCCAGAGGTGGGACATCCACCTATAGGATTATTTGTGCCATATTCTAGCAAAATGCCGCAGATTGTGAGATGGGCCAACCCCTTTAGGGGGTCCTCTGTCCAGGGTCCTCATCTCTTGGTCAGAGAGAGGAGAACTGTTACACAGAGTGTCTCCCTCTCTCTCTCTGGAGGACTTGTCCTCTTCTGTATTATACAGAATGGACACTGTGTAATACCTCATTTCCCCACTGGTGGCGCTGCAGGGAAACTCACCACTTACTGCCAGGTTTCTCCACAGATCACAGCTGATCGCTGGAGGTTTGTGACCAGATTAATTACAAGAGACCCTTATAACAAGTAAGGTCAAACTTTTTACAGACTTTTTAGGGTGTTTTTACACACGGCAGATTTTCCGCGACAGAAAATCAGTTCCATTCACTTGCAGAAATTGGTGCGCTTGTCACCCCATTCAAATGAATGGAACGGATTTTCAGGCGCGGAAAATTCTGCCGCGTGTGAAGGCACCCTTACACATGGAGGTCCCCGGATACTATTCCCAGCAGTTACGGTTCGGTCGCCGCCAGCACCAGTTCACACAAGAAGGAAAGATTTAGCTGTCCACAACAAAGCACAGATTATGGAGCTAAGCTGGCGAATTATATGGTCTGCTGGCGCCGCCGGTTATAAACTACGCTCATTCCAGCCTGTAATAAATGGCTGGCACTCATCATTTGCATTGCAGATGCATTACCCAGAAGCCTTTGCAGATACATGTGTAGAATTACAGTTTTAAATTCTGGCGCCTTCTCTTGGGTAGTGAGGTGCGGTATAATAACGCTCACTGGCGGCCTAGCACCGTCCACTTTCTCATATAAATGAGCACTCACTTATGACTCCACAGTCGCCATGATAAATACCGGCCTATCAGGATGACATGATGGATACTGTACCCCATAGGTTCCTCCGACACTGCCCCTGTCACATGTAGCACAAGATATCAACATCTCCTGAAATACTCTGTGCTGCTAGGAGTCATCAGCCCCATCCACTCTCCTGTGTGTCGCCACGTCAAATGATAACACCGCCTCTATGCTATGCAGTGCCGTTCAATGTTCAGCCTAATCACAAGGTCACTGCCCAGTGTCCTGAAATACTCTGTGCTGCAGAGATACCCTGCTTCGTGTACTATCTGTCACTTCTCAATCATCTCATTTCTCCTCCTCAAATATTGATACTACCCGTCATGGGGAGTCCTCAAATACATCAATGGACTTGAGCAGACAGGTCACTGCTTCCCACAAGGGCAGTACAACCTTCTCCTGAAATACTCTGTGCTGCTTATGTGCTTAAAGGAAAGCAACAGAGACTGGATTCTTCAAGGGGTATATACTATGCTTAAGAGATACAGCATTTCTGCACTGTTGGGCCAAGTAGTAGTCTTAGTAAATTCCCCCATTGTATAGGGCCTTTCTCCTTACCACACACTGCTCATATACTACCGCCATATAGTGATCAAATACAGGAGTTTCCCAGAATGTATGTTCTGTACACAGAGATGGTGATTGGCGCTGGTGCCAGGAGTTGGGACCTCCTCCGATCAGACGTGATGACCCATCCCAATGAATAGGTGACTAGGTCATACATGCAGAGCAGGACTAATGGACTGGGACCCCTCCTCTTGATGGTTTCCATGTGCCACAATCAAGCGCATGGACATG
The DNA here is from genome assembly GCA_033119425.1 of Bufotes viridis. NCBI lineage: Eukaryota > Metazoa > Chordata > Amphibia > Anura > Bufonidae > Bufotes > Bufotes viridis. The sequence continues at coordinate 60,510,908 of CM065599.1, read as the reverse complement.
GACTGACTTGATAAGATAACCCCTTCATGTCACAGGGTGGTCCCCTATCACTAATTGCCGCGGGCCCTCTATGCATATTACGCTTAAAGAAGTGGATAACGATTTCAGCACTGTTCCCATATTTGACGGGAAGAATATTGCAATTTTGGCAGAACCTGGCGGCCCCCCACTATAAGTCAATGGGGTACACCTGACGGCAGTGGTGTCTAGCGTGTGACCCATCCGGCAGAGCTACAATGCAAATGAGCTCATATTCTTAGGTGTGTAAGGGACCCTTTCTATCAGCACCCGTTGGCATCTAAGCACAAGCCACCGACTCCTCATCTTCGAAATATCTGTTTCTCAGGGTTACATTCACACCTCGCAGTCACGTCACGGTTTCGGCCTCGATGTTTCCCAATTCTTGGCAAAACAGCAATGATGTACTCCAATGACAGAAAACAGGGTGACCTTTCCAGCTGCCACAGGGGGTTAGCCCCCGACAGCCACCACGTCCGATTATCCTGGTTATGCGGCAGTATAAGAGCAGGGGAGTAACCAGGCAGATTTACCATTCTCCCCCGGGCCGATCGAGTATCAGTATCGTTTTATAAAGCGTTCACCTAATTCTTTAGAATCTGCATAATCGGATCCGTTAGGTAATTAGCAGGTATAGAATAGTCTATACAGGAGACGAGCATCAGCCTCGCATTTTACACACAGGGCGAGAGGAAGAGGGGGCGGGTGGGGGGGGATCAGGCTTTGCGTAGTCTGGAGGTGGCTGTGTGCTTACGCCGAAGAATACTGATTGATTTCTATTGTGTGGGACCACCTGGTGAGAGAGCGGCTGCAAAATACTACACGCTATCAGCGCGCTATGACCTACGAGATCCCCACCTCTTATGGGAGGCTTGGCGTTCTATAGACGTATATGTACTGTGTATACCGGAAGTATCATCCTCTTATAAACCGTTTCTTGCAACGAAGGTAACAATTACGGAATCGCGGGTCGGTTTGATTGACGCAAGTCCGTGTGAGAGAGGGGAGTAGCCCACTGACCAGGGGTGGATTAGGTTGACTTTCCCAAGCTTAGGCTTCCTCTGCCCTGACACGTCATGTGTAGGGTCAAACTCATACCTCAGACCAGATGTGGACCCCAGAACAAGGGACAAGTCCTATGGGGGATCAGTGGCCCCCCAGTCCTCTTGTGTAGGACACTTCAAGATGATGGGCAGCCGCCCAAACTATAATCGGCCATTGCCACTGGTGGTGGCCTATCTCCCTTGAAAGCAAAAGGAAATTCAACAGTACTGACTGTCATTAGGGATATCAGGGGAGAGTCTGGACACCATAGACATGAGATAGATTGACGTTCCCACTGAAATCAGAAGGTTCAGACAACTTTTCTCATACACCCTAAGACCACGACCACATGTCGGACAAATCCAGAGTCTATTTACTGTGGAATCTGTGGCAGAAATCCAAGCCTGACCCTTGGATTTCTGCCACAGACTTGTTGGTTGTCATGCCAAAGATCTAACCACGAAGCAACCCCATGCAGATCCAATCACTCCCCGTGGTTTCCGTGATCAGTCCGTTCCGCAAAAAAGTAGTGCATGCACTACTTTTTTGCTGTCCGGAGGCAGGGCCAGAAACACCACGGAAACACTCTGTAGTGCTTCCGTGGGGTTCCGCTCCATCCTTCCGCACCGCATCTCCCGAATCGCGGACCCATTCAAGTGAATGGGTCCGTGATCCAAGATGCGGGATGCACACGGCACGCGGTCGTGTGCATGAGCCCTTAAATAAAATGGCTACTGTCATCTTTAAGAGTTGGAGCCTGGTAACTGGATGTGCTGTACCAGCGCCTTGTATTATAGCACCGATTAGCTTTAGGGCAAAACTGGACCATAATCTACTCAGGACCAGATCCCGCAGGAGTAGGCGGCAATTTTCCGGCATTATAGTAGACGTTGCTTCCGAGTGATCTCGCGGCTGGAGACGGTCACCAGCCACAGTCACTTAACACTTATTAAGGAGGTCCTTGGAAGAAAATGAAATCTTTTACTGCTGACCCGGTCAGATGTGCTGGGACGGAGAATGCCTCCTGCATTCGATTAGAGATCTGCAGCAATTTATTACAAACTATGGGCGTCCAGCCAGCGACGGATAATCCTAGCTACTTATTGATGCAGCCGGTAGACCGCCACGTGCTGAATCGATGGCCGCGTGCCTTTGTGTGTACTTGACCTATGCTAATTCGAAATTGTCTGTGTCTCCGTCTGGATACAGATGAAGTGGACTTCAGTTTACCATAGGGGCGTAGTTACCGGGTCCAGGAGCCTGAGGGGGCCCAAAGACCCTTGTGCCGCATAAGAAGACACCAGTATTATAGAAAGTGCATGCAGGTCAAGTTACACCTCTGGCTGGAGGGAAGGGGTTAGGTCAAGTTTGCCATGTGGGGGGCTCAGCAGCACAAAGGCTATGTGCTTCCTTGCCTCTCATCAGAAAGCACTGAGGAAAGGGGGCCCGAGCTGTACTCTTGCACCAGGGCCCCCGAGCCTTTAGCTACGCCCCTGCATAGAGAACTGCAGTACGCAGGATAATGTAATAGTTTTTATCCCCGGTGAATCGGTCTCCACAATTAGTTGCAGTTATATATGAGCAGTGCTGCACATAAGGAGTCCAGCTGTCCGTTTTTTATTTTCCTACTGCCCCCGATCCTGAAATACACAGTCAGGACTCCTGTGCCACACAATGGAGAGGACTCCTGTGCCACACTCACACAATGGAGAGGACTCCTGTGAGCTCGCCCAGCAGTCCTGACAATTTACCATGAAGCTCTGAGAACTGACAGGAGAGGAACAGGGGGCAGTAGGAAAATAAAAAATAGTGATCTGGACACTATATCTGCGTGGTACCCATATAATACTGCAGATAATATTCCGAAATATGAACAGTAAAGAACACTTTAAGGCTTAAAGGGATATTCCACCAACACAGACTGAAGGTATATAACTAGAATAATTGATCGCTGTCCCCCTGCTAGCACAATGGGGGGCTCTTCAGTCCCTTTGGCATTTCTCTGACCAGTCCTAGCCCCAACCAGGTGTTATGCCATGACTGCTGCCAAGTTAGACTCATCTAGGGGCCCAATGGCTTCATGGAAGTGAATATCCTCTTATTCCGCTTTGAACAAGTTATCTGCTATCCACTAGTCTGACTGCTGAGACGCCCACCGATCACCAAAACATTTCATTGCACATGTGCACCACCGCTCCAATAAAAGTCCATGGAACTGACAGAGATAGCCGAGCAATATTTTTGGCGATTTCTGGTAGTCCCATGAATGGAGCGGTAGAGGGCATGCTCTACCAGAGCCCCACTCAAATGTTCTCGTGATCGACGGGCGTCCCAGCAGTCAGACCAGTGGATGGCAGAAACCGTCTTCTAACCGGAATATACCTTTAAGGCTACGACAAGGGGATAATCACTTCCATCAAGCAATCGGGCCCATAGACTTGCAAAGAGTCTAACGTGACAGCAGTCATGGCATAGCACCTGGTTGGGACTGAGACTGATCCGCGAGAAGCCAAAGGGACTGCTCCAGTAATACAGGGACAGCACAGGACTCCCGTTCTCATGGTCGATGGGGGTTCCGAGCAGTCGGACCCCCACCAACGTACCAGTTATCTCCTGTCCGGTGTAAGCTGATGTCCTCTTGCCCATAGCAACCAATCAGATTTCACCTTTCATTTTTCTAAAGGAGCTCAGAAAAACGAAAGGTGGAATCCGACTGATTGCTATGGGCAACTAAGGCAGTTTTATTTTACACCAGTTTGGAGAAATCTCCCCCAATATGTCCCCCTGATGGGACCTGCAGTGATCGTCTGTACTCCTCTTCCTTACAGCGCCTCCACAGGAAATATTAGGCATCATACACATGCCTTTGAAATCAATGTAATGTACGACACGCGGGGTCCTCCAGCTCCTCATAAGCCCCCTCCCCTCTGGTCTTCAGATGAGGATCCTGAATCGGGGGACTCCCTTAGACTCCCCTAAAGAGGTATTTGAAAACTGTTTTTTGACACCAGACGACACACGTTAAAAGCAATGGAGCAGCCGTCTGTGCGCTCCTCTTGCATTATTAATAAATTACAACATAATTATAGTTTTCATTTAAGGAGAACATGTGCCATGCCGTAAAGGCAATGGGTTTTCTCCTCGGAGATCGTTCAATTACGCCTGGTAGATTGGCATCGTCTTGGCAAGGAACACAGGTGCGGAGCCGAGGAGTAAACTGTTATTTTCCCTTCTAAGGAGCCCTGAGAGAGTTAATAAAATCACGGCCAGCTACCCACATGATGTGGAGCCTGCCCATCCAGCGAGGAGATACAAGGGCAGGGTACACAGACTTGGCAGATCCTATGACTCATTACAATTGCAGGCCTCCTGGAGATAGGCTCATTGACCCTTTGACTGTCAAAGTGCAAAGCATTGTGGGTTGTTTGCTGCAACAAAGGCTGAGGCAGCTGGAGGAGGACGATTAAAATCCCCCCGGGAAGACGGGCGGCTTTTTCCTTAGGGGAAAGCTCTACACCATGTAGGCGATGCCATGTACGGTGCGCAGGCACGCCGCAGCTACCCGCTCACTGCCCGACACATAATTGGCCATTATGTTCTCAGTAATTAAAACTGACAAGTAGAAAATCTCCTAATATTGTGAAACATTACATGATGGGGGATGTAGTTCTGTGCGGCTCTTTGGGGCAGAGTCACACATGGTGGGTTTGGATACACTGGCTCAGCAGGCTGTATCACAGAGGATAGGCTTAGATACATCACTGCACCAACACAGGTATTACTCTACACGTGTCACCGACATCAGGGGGATCTATACATGAAAGGTTATCAAATATCTATCTATC